>JAODXP020000031.1:2183619-2263209 GCA_027497455.2 Sardinella longiceps
TGGCTGGGGCTTCCTTTAATATTCATGGCTTTTCTGCAAGTTCAGTTCAGCAGTTTCCATTAAGCATTAATTAGCTGCCAGAGGGGAGACCAAACAAAAATAAGGAGAGGAATTGCTAATTAAGGTGCCTGGGATGGGATGGGATGCTGGGTGCACAGGGTGTCGGGTGTCGGGGTACTGCGGGTGTCGGCCGACCCACCGAAAGGAAGGACTCTCTGATGGCGGAGGAAAGGGTGCTGAGGGAGGTGTGGGGGCGTGTGTCATGTGCTGTGTTGTATCTGATACGTGTATAGTGTGGTATGTGTCATGTGGTGTATGCAGTGTAATATGTTGTGTGCTATAGTGTGGTGTGGTGTCCAAAACTGTACAAATTACAACTGGGTGCATTCATGGCCCTTGCATTATTCTATTAAGAATCCTGCTACTTTTCCTTATGGTGTAATGTGGTTTGGTGTGGAACGGTACATTGTGGTAGTTATGGTATGGTATGGTATGGTGTGGTGTGGTGTGGTTTGGTGTGTTATGTTATGGTAATAGGGAGGTGTGCTATGGAAGAGTATGGTATGGCGTGAGTACGGTCAGGTATGGTAGGCCTACATTATGGTGTATTGTGTTGTTGTGCAGCATGGTATGATACACTATAGTGTAGTATGGTGAGGTGCAGTATGATCATGTGTGGTGTGTTGTGGTGTAGCCTGGTATGGTAGAGTATGGTAAGGTGTGGTGTGGTAGAGCGTGGTATAATATGTGTTAGTATGGTAGAGTATTATGATATGGTATATTATGGTGAGGTGTGGTGTCTTGTGGCGTATCATGGTATGGCATGGTATCATGGTGTGGCGTGGTAGACAATTTGTGCATTCAATGACACCACATGGAACATCTGTGCACGTGTAACACGTCTGTGCGTCAATCACTGGAAAACATGACTCACCCGTACCAGTATGCTGGCACCTACAGGTGGCACAGATCACTCTCATCCTCTCCTCTCCTGTCCTGTCTTTCTCCGCTCAGATCTCTTGTCTCGTCTGGTCCTGTCCACTCTGGCCTGCCCGGCTCCTGGCCAAAGACCATTCCATAGAATCTGGAGGACAATGGACATTCTATCATTACTAACTTCGCTTCACAGTTCATAAAACATCATACAACTTCACTTATCATGATCAAGCAATTTAGAAACTGCAATTACCATGTGTGCATTTGTGTACAAAGTATGTATGTATGTGTGTGTGTGTGTGTGTGTGTGTGTGTGTGTGTGTGTGTGTGTGTCTATGTGCATTACTAGGATGATCAAAGCAGCCAATTCCTCACAACACAACCCATCCATGGAGTGCCTTGCCTTGCCTTGAGGTTTCTATTAATGTGTGTCATCATTAATATGAGGCTTGCTTGATTTTATTTTATTTTATGCATGTACAGGAACACAAATGTATATGTATGACACAGAGCTGTGATTTGCTCGAATGAATAAATTTGTTCAATTTGAATAAACCGCATAAATATTTTGCATAACGCAATAATGCATCACTTGTGTCAGACAAAATAAAAATTTACACTTCATTACCAAACACTTTGTCTGAGTATTTGCATATATTATTAAAGCTTGAGGAAGAAGAAGAAGAATAATAATAAGTTCCTTCCATTTTTCCAACTTGGAACTTCGTTTTTCTCTTTTGTTGAACACCTTGAAAAAGACATTATATCAAATACTTCAATAACTTGTTGTTTCAGCTGGAAAACAACAACAAACTCCAAAACAACACAAGCACACAAAATGTGTTATCTGTGCTGTTATATCTGTTTGGCAGACGGCTTTAGCTGGCTCAGAGCTCGGTAACTCGGGGATAAAGACGACAGCGGGCAAAATAAATGATATTGTTGTAGAGGCATTATCCTTAAGCCCTCCGATCATATTTGAATTGTATTGGTGAATTGTAATCAGGTATTTTAGCTTAGTGGGGGCGACGCCGGGTTGCCATCTGCCAGACTCCTGCGTGTTCTCTCACTCACACTGGACTGGGGGTGTGTGTGTGTGTGTGTGTGTGTGTGTGTATGTATGTGTGCGTGTGTGTGTGTGTGTGTGTGTGAGTGAGTGAGATGGGGATGGGGTCTGAGGAGACACACTGTGTGTGTGTGTGTGTGTGTGTGTGTGTGTGTGTGTGTGTGTGTGTGTGTGTGTGTGTGTGTGTGTGTGTGTGTGTGTGTGTGTGTATTTGTGTATGTGTGTGTGTGTGTGTGTGTGTTTGTGTGAGTGAGATGGGGATGGGGTCTGAGGAGACACTCTGTGTATGTGTGTGTGAGAGAGTGAGTGTGTGTGCGTGTGTGTCTCTTTGTGTGTGTGTGTGTGTGTGTGTGTGTGTGTGTGTGAGGGAGACGATGGGTGGACCACTGCGCTGGTCTCTGCAGGAAATCCACACAGGTTGCCGTTGGAAAATCACTAAATCTACAAATTGTAATGGAAGAGCAGGGCAACGTAAACCCACAGCAAACAGCTCTGTGTGTAAAGCCACCACTGGGCATGTTGGCTCTGCAGTGGAACATGCACCCCAAACACATACATATTTCATGGGTATTAAAAGACCAGACCAGAGCAGGGGGAGGGAGGCCATCTGAACCTAAACAGAATGGGAATAAAAACAATCTACACTCTTTTTATTTTATTATATTACCTTCAATGTGTTTCCTTTGATATCATCCTTTTAACGGCCTAAGTTATCCCTAACATGAATAGTTTTTGGCATAACGTTTGTGCATTGTGTGTTTCATATGTGTTTCCTTATTTGTAGATGGAGAATAACACGGTTACAATATAATTTGTCATTATTTTTAATGTAATACTTTTGATATTATCTATCCACATTCAACACCAATTTCACCCTTAAAGTATATTTAATGTGGTGTGGTCTAGTGTGCTAAACTGAATACATGTATGTTTCGCAGTTTCTCAACTAGTTGGAAGCCGATTGTTCAATTATTTGACCTTTTGACCTCTGCCGTCTGAGAATTCTCACAATTCTAGATGAACCCATTTTACATGCACGTAGATAGTTCAGGAGGTGTAAATAGTAACTCTGCTGTGCAAGCTTGCCGAGTGCTGCCAGTAGGAAGGAGACCAAGTGAATTTTGTATAACGAATAGCTAATGGCCAGCTTACGCAAACTGAATTCCATCATAGACTATTTCTCAATGTCAAGAGCGCGTCCTCAATAAAACGCTTCCTAGCGAGAGGCAAGTCTGAGAACCTTTCTAGCATTTGAGATAAATTTGTTCTGTTGCCGTTCCACTGCTGTTTTACGTAAGATCAACCAACTTGTGTATGTATGCAAAGAATTACGGGTATTAACATCTAGAATATGCTGATGCATCCTCGATTATTCCAAGAACAAAGCGATTTGCACTCTGTAGAATTTTTTGAGCATCCTTACTTTGGAACAATGCTTGGCAAGATTCGTTAACAAAGAAGCCTTTAATCCAGATCAAGTATGCTTCCTCGACTTTGAGAAACACTCATAAGATCACTTTCCCTTTAATTACCCACGATTCTATGCAGTTAGCTGGTATTAGCTGCCAGTCAATGTTGTTCCAAACTCTCCTGCTCCTCTTCCTGCCAATTGCTCTCATTAAGCTTGTGCAGCCAGATTATGCTTCGAAACTCTTACACAAAATAATACAAATATCACTGAACACTGACCAAGAAAAAGCAACATGATACGTTACAATGGGAGCAAACATGAATAATTCCACTCTGCAGAAGTGCATTGCATCATAGTACACTTTTCAACAATCTTTCTTATTAGTGCATGAGTGCTTGCCGCTGGTTTGCATAAGTGGAGTTATAGTTTGTTTTTCAACCCCTCTAAAGATCCATAAAAATCATATTGAAACACTAATTCTGTTTTCACTTCCTTATATCCTGTTGATACTTGCACTTTAATGGCCGAAAAACACGCATGTTCAAAAAGGTGCAAATGGTGCAAATGACAACAACCAATGCCATGAACATGCACTCTTAAGGGTTTTACTAAGAACAACTTAGTACAGAAGTCTCTGAAGAGGTAGTTCTAGGAACATACTTGGAAAAGTGAACAACTTTGGTAAGATATATCTTTAGAGTTTTCTTAGTTCCTCAGCAAACTGGACCCATATTAGTATGGATTGGACCATGTTGCTTTGTTATTTGGCCCGACATTGATAACATGATTTCAACATAAAGTCATAAAGTTAATAGTGTTTAACACAGCTTGTATTTTAGTTCTGGGACATTAAATCACAATCAATAATCAAGGATGTGTGTTTATTCCCACTAATTAAAATCTTCCTTGCATATCCGTTTGTAACCACAGCAGGAAGCTGTGTGGTAACATAAAACTAAATATTGAGATTCAGACACCACAATAATTCTTCCCTATTATAAAAACTAGCAGTGGCATAATAATTATATAATATAATTAAAAGTAGTTAAAAAAAAGAAAAAATACTGAAATCTTTCTACTTCCACTTTCTCTACCTCTCTTCTTACCACCCATCACAATCCATTACCACAAATTAGGGTTCAATAAAATTGCTATTCAGAGATAATTAGGGGCCTGGTTTTGTGTTGGGGGGGAGTCGTGCATGTGTGTGTGTGTGTGTGTGTGTGTGTGTGTGTGTGTGTGTGTGTGTGTGTGTGTGTGTTGGCTCTGCAGCTGGGGGAAGTGGAGTGTGACACGGCCGCGCCCTTGGAGCGGCCCCTTGTCCCAGCAGCCCCTGCAGCGGTGCCCGCCCCCCACCCTCACCTGCTGAGAGGGAAACAGATCCAAATTAAACAAATTATTTCAACCCCTTCTGCTTTTTTTCTTCCCTCTCTCTCTCTCTCTCTCCCTTTCTCTCTCTCTCTCTCTCCCCCTCTTTCTCTCTCTTCTGCAAAGACCGTGAAAATCGAAGCAGAGGCAAAGTGCCACACAGCGATCTCGTGTTGCACTGACGATTAACAAGACTACGAGCAGAGAGAGAAAGAAAGAGAGAGAGAGAGAGAGAGAGAGAGAGAGAGAGAGAGAGAGAGAGAGAGAGAGAGAGAGAGAGAGAGAGAGAGAGAGAGAGAAAGAGGGAGAGAGAGAAAGAGGGAGAGAGGAATAAGAGCATTTAATTGGCAAAAGCTTTGTCTCCCATTAATTAGCACTTATCCTCTCACATAAGATTCCAATCTTCACATTCACAAAAAAGGAGCGAAATATTTTTGGGGTGGTAATAGGATTCGTATTTCTTTTCTCTCTCTCTCTTTTTTTGCCATCAAGCTTTCATAGACTATATGAAGAGTAATCTTTGATTTAACAACTGTTCATTAGCTGTATCATGCACTGTGTGACAATTAAACATTGCTACTTGGACTGTGCTTTGTTGGCATTACTTGAAATTTGTGTATGTTCAATAGAATTTTTTTACTCAGAGGGGAAATTTTGTAGCATTTTTTTTTTTCTTTTTTTTTTGCCAATCACTGCTAAAGTACGAATTTATATCTTACACTTAAAAAAAAGATAAGATACTGTTATTATTATAAGTAACTATACTTTGAAGCCTACATTTGTTTTCCATAGACATAAAATTACAATTGAAGTTCAGAATGAAAAAAAAAAAAAAAGTCTATCCGGCTACAGCATGTGAGCCATGCAAAGTGATTAAAATGAGACCATATTACACGACATATGTCAAGACAAACTCACAAACTCACAAACTCTCAATGCATATTTTATGACCTTTCCTTATGTTCCCAAAGTTACGTACAACTCAATGTAGGAAATAACTGTTGAGGAACAAGGTCTGTGATTTGCATGCTGAGAGAATGAATGGAAATCATTGTCGGAAAGCAGTTGGCAGTTGTTCATATGGCTCTTCATTAACACAGAACAGACTCTACATCATTAAATAAAAGCAGTTCATTTGAAATTTCACACAGAACTGTCACATAGCCTACTGTCTGTCTGTAATATCAGGGTAGTACAACTTTTCAAGGCAAACTTTCTTCTTGTTTCTCCTAACCTTTATACAGCTGGATAAATTAATGCAAATCATTTAATCATAAACTGAATCTATCTTCAACACAATATACAGTATATAATACAAATATTTTGTGAATTTTCAGGAAATTCCTTCTTAATATTGTAAAATCCTGCTTATACCCAACCCTGTCATATAATTGCTTAAATAATAACAAATGCAGTGTAAAATACGCAATATATTCATATACTTTTCTTTATTTTCTCATATCCCTGCACTCCAATGAGATCTCACTGGATCCTCTCTTTTTTCCACCATCTCTCTCTCTCTCTCTCTCTCTCTCTCTCTCTCTCGCTTTCTCTCTGCACTTTTCTCTTTTCTGTTGGCCTGTCTGCTCAGTGCTCTGCCCCCCACTCCCTGGAGGCTTGCAGTGAATGGCTCCGTTCGGTCATCCTGCATCAGTGTCCATGCGGAATGTTTGTGCCCTGCCTTTAGACAACTCTCCACAGCCCAGAGAAAGAGGGACAGAGAGAGAGAGAGAGAGAGAGAGAGCTTTAGACAACTCTCCACAGCCCAGAGAAAGAGGGAGAAAGAGACAGAGAGGAAAAAGAGTGGAAAAAACAAGAGGGTGAGAGAGAGAGAGAGAGAGGTTGAGGGATAAATAGACAGACAGAGGTAAAGAGAGAGCGAGTGGAGGGAAAATAGGGAAAGAATGAGACAGAAAGAGAAAGAGAGAGAGGGACAGATAAATAGACGGAGGTAAAAAAGAGCAAGGGGAGGGTTAAAGAGGGAAAGAGAGAGACAGAAAGGGAGAGAAAGAGAGAGAGATAAATAGACAGACAGAGGTAAAGAGAGCGAGGGGAGGGTGAAAGAGAGAGACAGAGAGAGAGAAAGAGAGGGATGGTCAGGGAGCAGGTGTCTGGAGAGGGGCAAAGCTTTGGATGCCCTCTTTGTGGTCAGTGTACAAGCACACAATGCAGGCCCTAGACTGACCCTCCCAGGGGTCAGCAGGGACGTTATCTCACTGACTGGGGCCCCCTTCTTTATCGGGGAACACAGGGTGGGGGTTGTGGGGGGGGGTTTAGGGGGGGACAACTTACGCCAGCCAGCTGATTGCGCCCCTCCACCAAACATGCACTTTCACAGGACTGTGCCAACCTCCATGAAAACAGACACCACTCCACTCCCAGTACTTTCTCTTTTTTCCACCAACCACACACACACACAACGATACACACACACACACACACACACACACACACACCCCAAGACACACACACCGAGACCCACACACGCAGACACACACACCGAGACACACACACACACACACACACACACACACACACACACACACACTCACACACACAACTAGCAACACCACCACCTCCACAGCTTGTCAAAAGGGTAACTCTCTACTTTTACCTGGCCTGCTAGAAAGCAGTCACGGAGAACAAATGGGACAAAGGATATCACAGGTGTAGCATTCCTTCTCCACTTCCCCACTTCTCCGCCCCTGAATGTGAATGCAGGTCTTTTACACGCCAAACAGAGCGCTGCGCTGCAGAGCGCTGCGGTGTGGCCTCTCCCATCATCAACAATTATGCACTTTACAGGGAATAAATATGGCTGTTGGGAGCCCAGGCCCCTTGGGAACAGACCAGAGACTCCACTTCCCTTTTTCCTCTTACAGAGATGAAGAGCTAGACGGGTTCTTTTTGTTAAAAGCACACACACATAGACACACAAAGACACACACACAAATACACACACACACACACACACACACACACACACACACACGTATGCACCCAAACACTGCTCTTTGTATAAAACACTGAGGTTGAATGACACAGGGGCCAATCCATATACATTGCTTAACCATTATGCATGCGTGTAAACAGAGACACATTAAGATACATAGAAACTCACACAGAAACACGCACACACACACACACACACACACACACACATACACACACGCACACAGTCCCTGAGTGACCACTCTCCTACTCACATTGTAGGAAGAACTGTGATTTGGCAAAGTTGGCAAAGTAAGGGGTATGAATTGCCATGCCAAATGAACACATTAGGTTTTATTTTTTATTTTATTTATTTATTATTTAACAAATTAAGAGTCCACTTGAAAGTTTGAAATATGCAGATCGCCGTTAATCTATCCATAATGCAATGTCCTCGTGAAGCAGCGTTTTAAAAATGTATATTAATGTGGCCAAAAAAAAAAAAAAAACGGAAAAAAATTAGAAACGTCTCTGTGGATTTGAAACCACCTCACTTTTAGTCCATTTGTGCATCATAGTTAAGGGCTGCGTTGGTTGTGGCTGTTCACGTCATTATGAACAATACACAGACTGAGGCAATTAAAGTATATACAACATTTTAGAGACAAAAAGGAAAAAAAAAATACCTTGACACAAAGTGCGAGTCATCCAAGGGTAAATCAGTGTTAATGGGTGACTTGCAAGTCAAATGGAAAAAATTAAGCGACATAGCCTTACTTTTCTAACTGTATCTGTAAAGAACATATTGGGATATATCCTTTAATATTCTTACAGGGAAGCTACACTGGACACCTTAAAGTCAAAGACATGTCCTGTTTAACAATTAGTTTCATCTATAATCATTGGAACTAGCTACACCAGGCACTGCAGCACAGCGAATATTCTAAAAAAAATAGAACATTCATTTCAATGTGTTCTTGATGCAACTTGACCTTATGCTTCTGCCAGGGATCCAATGTATCTCTAGGGTAACACACTCACTCAGCAAAGTATAAAGCAATTAATCTATAAGTCTATAAGTCAAGTCTAAAACTCCTCATCTTTCACCAACATTCACTTTGCTGTCCACATTATAAATAAATAAATACAGAAATAAATAGATAAACAACAACAAAAAAAAAAAAATAGGCTGTAATAAACAAGAAATAATACTGTACTTATAGGCTACATTACATAGTCTTAGCCTCCAAATTGTTTAAATGTCTATGTCATTATGGTAGTGTATGCTTCCATGATATTTATTTAGCATTAACTGTTAGCTATGTCATATAAGTAGGCCGACTAACATTTTGTCATCCTGTAATAAAGAGGCAGACTACATATTGGCCTTTTCAATATGGGCATCCTTGTGTAAACATAATTTTAACAGTATATTTTGCATGTTTATCAATTATTTTATTTTATAATGATTTTAGGCTATTTTATTCTATCCTGTTTTATTTTTCCTATTAATTTATGTTGCCTAACTAGACTGAAAATACACAATGCACAATAAAAAATATTATAATAATAATAATTTAGAAATCAAACTGATTACAAAAAAACCCAGAAAAAATTACAGTATTTGTTTTTCTATTTCTAATAATCTTTCAAATATCAATAATTAAAATCTATTAAAATATATTAATTCAACTAAAGAGTAAAACATTTAGTGAACACTGTGTCTTTACTGGTTGCAAATCATTCTGAATTCATTCATATTCAATTTATGTCCTCTCCAAATTTCCTGTCAATGATGGCGACAATTCCTGTTGAATTGATGAATTATTTCAATGGAACTGAACCACTAAAAAAAAAAAAATCTTTCCCTTGATCTCTCTTCATGTTTCCCCTCCATAACTTTTTTCCTTTTGTCATACAGTATTTCCGGCCATCCTCCTCTCTCTCTCACTTGCTCACTAACTTGAAACAGTCAGTTCAAGCCTTTTTCCCACCACACACACAAACTCTCTTATGAATTCTCAATTTCACTTCATAGGAGCTCTTAAAGGCTGCCGCTGCACCTCCCTCCCTGTGAATAGACCACAGGACTCCTCTGCTGCTACTCCATGCTTAAGAGAGCACCACCACTGTCGGCCTCAATGAGGGAGGGAGGGAGTGAGTCAGTGAGGGAGTGAGTGAGTGAGTGGTGCTGGCCCTCTAAGCCCTCTCTACACGACTCAAATTAAAAACACCCACAATGCTGAGCTCAAAACTCTCACTTAGAAGAGTTTTTGGAGAAGATTTACCTCGACTGGGAGAGTAGAGTGTCAACTGGTACAGTTTGCAGCTAATATACAGTAAAATTACATTGCTCAACCTAAATTACTTGATTGCGTACCTT
This sequence comes from Sardinella longiceps, assembly GCA_027497455.2. NCBI lineage: Eukaryota > Metazoa > Chordata > Actinopteri > Clupeiformes > Clupeidae > Sardinella > Sardinella longiceps. The sequence goes on from JAODXP020000031.1 coordinate 2,193,715, forward strand.
GTTTTGTTATTTAGTTTATTTATTTATTTTTCTCTGATGTTAAAAAATCATCTGCCAATACAAGAAGTTATAAAATAAAGAGAAAGTACCCATTGTGAGGCCCTGTTGCCCTTGGACACAAAGGCATGACCGACTTTTTCCACTTTGAATTTTAATAAAAACTGGTAATATAAAGTCACCAAATAAATTTGGAGCCAACCAAACAAATATTAACTGCGCTCGCCCCAAATCCACTTGGAATACACGACCATGGTTACATCATATGATCATAATAATGATGAGATTTCCCTTGTTTCAGTCCGACACTAAGAGCCATGTGGCCCCAGTATCATCGGCTACACAGATAACAACAATCAGCAGAGTTCAGTCTGACTGCAGGTCCTCAGCAGACCCTGAAAGACCTTAGAGGGCTTTCCAGCTTTCCGGCTTTCCGGAGTTTGTCAGGAGTGTCCCTGGAGAAGCCAGACGAGACGACGCAGAAGCAAAGTGACAGCCGCCGGTTGCCTCGCATTGCACCGGGGCTACGGTGTGTGTCACACCTGTCAAGGCGTCCGTCAGCTGCCACGGCTACAGTGAAACACCTCACTCAGTCATATCACTGGCAACTGCCAAACATGCCCTGAGTGGTGTCATCCCATCTGCAGGCCGCCCTAGTCTCTCTCACAGACACACACTCTCACACACACATATACACACACATACACATACACACAGACGCACTAGCTCACACACACACAGCTCTTGTCATTTAGAAAGAGGAGGCAGCCAGGGTGTATTTACATACTGAAAGGTCACAAACAGCCTGCAGGCATCCTGCTAATTAGAGAGAGACTGCCAAAAATGAGAGGAGAGAAAAAAATAAAACTCCACAGAAAAAAAAAATCAAAGAAAAAAATATATATAGACAAGGATATGTAGTTGACTTTGTCGACAGTTTGAAAAAGAGGATGAATGAAAGCCGAGTGATTGGGGTCTTTTTTTGGAGGGTATACTAGTTGGTTTTGGGCAAACAAGCGACCAAGCGCGCATCTTAGAATCATAAAAAAATCACACAGGACATCTGTATCTATTTACTTAGTTGTGAAGTAAGTCATTGAAATGGTTGCCTGTCTTGCCCTTTGAGAAGCTACTAGGCTAGCACGGCTAGCAGAAGGCCTTGTCCTCCCCTCTCTGACGTTGACCATATGATCATATGCAGATGACTGGGCTTGTGTGATCTCACTTATCCCAGATAAGCGAATCAACCTTTATAATTCAATGTGACAAGCTGACAAAGAAAATGAGTGTAAATTTTTATACTTATATGAATTTTTGTGTCAGATCGCCGTCTGTGCGCTTGTTTATCTCCCTGCCCATAGCCGAAGGCTTGTTTCTCCCCGTTGGAGCCGCGCTGCGGTTCAGGCCCTTCAGACAGATCCCCCTTCGCCCTAGTGAGTTTGCTGATTAATTTTGGATGGTCCCCTTAATTAACACCCCAAAGGAAAGTGTACATTTCCGAGCCCCCTCATTCCATGGAAAAAAAAACAACTGGAGTCTGAACGAAAGGTGACCCTAGGGAAAAAGAGACATGCTGATGTCCGAAATGACATTAGGCCTCTTTTCTCTCTCGCGCTCTCGCTCGCTCGCTCTCGTTTTCTCGGGAACGAGAGGGGCCTGGATGGAGGCAATGCCTCGGGAGTTTCCATGCCTTTTAATCAGCGAGTGGAAACGAGCTTCCTATTAGTCTAATTTCATTTGGCTTTGCCATTGACGAAAAGTGGGCTTCGCAAGATGCCACCCGACACTTGAAACATGCTGCGCTTGTGCCAACGCCGGTGCCTTGCGGGGCCAGTGCGGGTCATTAATTGGTGGCACTCTTACTTCCAGTGAAATTGGCACATGACGGACAGCGGGGGCGAAATAAAAAAAAAAAAATGTGAATCGCTCTCAAAAATTCAGAAAGAATTTCACTAATTGGGTTTGAACGGCTCTCTCTCTTTCTCTCTTTCTCTCTCTCTCGCTCGCTCCCACTCTCTCCATCTATCGTGTTGACAGCCAGCTACAAAACGCGTGACGAGCGGAAAAGAGCCTCGAGATCCCTCGCCCTCGTGCCAACTTCTGAACACACTGACAAGGGGACAAAGTGAGGATAACAGGGAAAACAAAAGAGTGAACCGGCTCGTTTGGGAGCACAATAGCGACCATGAGGTCACTGAATCACTAGTTTTCCACCCTACTGCCACTATACTGCAGATCAACAGCTAATTATCCACTGGCACTACGGAGAACGGACCAAAAGAGCCGACAAATAGCAAAAAAAAAAGCACTATTTAAAAACCACAGCTTTACTAGACGTTAGCTTCTACAGTATATACTGTACTTTTTATCAAATAGATAAGCTTCTCATGCCTGAAGTGCGCACCTTGCGGCAAGGTCACGAGAAAGAAATCACTCATTATCACTCTTCCACACACACACACACGCAAGGGCAAAGTTTGGTCTTTTTTAGATGATTCATTAAAGTGTTGCATAAAATAAAAATAATTAATTAAAAAAATAAATAAAAGTGCAAAAGTGGCGGTTTACATAACCTCCGACTGGCCCTATTACTTCCCTCAGTCAAGTCCCATTTAAAGCTACAAGGCCAATTATCCACCCATGCGGTTCCTTTGCTTCCTCTAAAACAGACATGCCTGTTTGAGCAACTTGATTTGGGCAGCCAAACCATCCCCCCCCCACCACCACCACCACCCCCAAACACGCACACACACACACACACACACACACACACACACACACCCTCCGTACAGTACAATTCCCGCTTTGTATCCAGGTATTTTTTTGACGAGGAGGGAGGAGTGGAGGGGGTTAGGGCAGGAGAGCAAGGGCAGAAAGGGGGGGGGAGTGGGGGGGGTTGAGAAGTCCTGTTCCAAAAGGACAAGAAGGACGAGTGTAATTGGGATATTTGGACGCATCCTGTTGCAGGAGCAGGGTTAGCCCCGCTGAAATGTAACCTGTAAGAGTAGGAGAGGAGGGAGAGGAGGGAGAGGAGGAGGAGAGGAGGGAGGGGAGGACTACTTGCCTTGCCTCACTAGGCTGCCCTTCTCCACTCCAGCTCTCCTGTTGCCCCCAACCCCACCCCATCCCACCCCACCCCAACGCTCACAGACATGATACTGAAAAAGGTGTGTGTGTTTGTGTATGAGAGAGAGAGAGATAGTCTGTGTGTGTGTGTGTCTAAGAGAGAGAGTGTGTGTGTGTGTGTGTGTGTCTAAGAGAGAGAGAGAGAGAGAGAGGTGTGTGTGTGTGTGTGTGTGTGTGTGTGTGTGTATGAGGGGGATCGGACAAGGGGAGAGAGAGAGGGGCACGTTGAAGGAAGGAGGGAGGGAGAGTTTTAGGGGGAGAGAGGAGTGGAGAGGAGCAGCATAGATGATAGTGTCTTGATCGGGGAGGTATAGGTAACAAGTGAGATCAATTAAAGAGCCTCAGAGGGGCACCTGCAGTGGGGTCGGGTTGCACTAAATGATGCCGGCAGCTTTTGTTTCCTCTCTCCTACAGGATTCCATTTGCAACCTCATCACTCCCCACGGCAACAAAGCCCAGGACTGTTCTCTCTCTCTCTCTCTCCCTCTCTCTCTCTCTCTTTCTCTCTCTCTCTCTCTCTCTCTCTCTCTCTCTCTCTCTCTCTCTCTCTCTCTCTCTCTCTTCTCTCTCTCCCTCTCTCCTAATGGAGAAAGCTCTGGGACAGACCGGCTCTTTTCCCCCCCCTCCGCTTCCAACTCTTGTGTATCTCTCCGATCAGAGTCCCGAACATGGGACAGGTTAGGTAGTCTAGCATGGAGGTGGAGGGGGTGGAGGTTTGATGGGTGAGGGAGGGGGGGTCAAAGGAGCTCAGGTACACTCACCCAAATAACTGTCTGCACCCCTCACCCACCCACCCACCCACACACACACACACACACACACACACAACCCCTTCTGCCCCTAGTCTCAACTCCAGAGGATCTCAACAAGCTTAATTTGTAACAAATTTGTAACTCTGACTCTTTAATTGGCTGAGAGTAGCTCAAACAAGGGACTGATTGAGAACTGTAATGGCACCGGTGGGGATAACAAAACTCTCTCATTCTTTCTTTCTTTCTTTCTCTCTCTCTCTCTCTCTCTCTCTCTCTCTCTCTCTCTCTCTCTTTCGTACTCTTTCTCTGTCTCTCTCACTCCCTCATACACACACTCTCTCTCTGTCCCTCTCTCTTTCTCTCACTCTCTCTGTCTCTCTCTCTCTCTCTCTCTCTCTCTCTCTGTCCCTTCCTGTTCGTCTGCTGTCAGGCCCAAAGAATAACTTGCCATGTGTTTATCAGGAGAGAGATTGCTTGAGCTGTCCACTGCAGTTTGGTTGCAGACCTGTGAGATAATAAAACCGAATTCTTTGTGACAGCTAGTGGAGTTTGCCCAGAGATATTTATCGAGACGGGGAACTTGGAAATCGTGGGGAAAGTCCAACAAGCACTTACAGTATGTGGCCCACACCAGCCAGCCACCCAAACACTTTAGATTACTCTAAACTTTGCATTATGCGCTTTGGTAGGAGAACAAATATTAAGACAACTGAAAGCCCAACTGAGACCTGCCGTAAATGTCTTACCCATTTCACAAGAGAAAAAATCAACTCAAAATCTGGAGCTCTTCAATCAACTGTAAGTTTTGATGCTCCCTATTAACTCCAGTGGCTCAGAATCTTAGAGAAAGCCTCACACTTCATTTAAAGGAGTACTCCACCTTTTTATAAAATTGGATTATTCAGTGTCTTACCTGGAGTTACATATGTGGGTAATTTTGGTGAGGCATTTTGGTCTCAGTGCATGCATTACCCTAGTCTGGCAACCCCAATTTTGGCTTTAGCTTAGCATAGGTGTTGGAATGTAATGTAGCCAAAGAGTTGCTACAGTATCTGGCTGCTTTACATCCCAACACCTATGCTAAGCTAGACCTAAGAAAAAAGTAAAACTGACGTTGCTAGACTAGGAAAATGCATGCACTGAGACCAAAACACTTTTACCCACATATGTAACTCCAGGCAAGGGGGTGAATAATCCATTCTCTTAAAAAGGAGGAGTATTCCTTTAAGCTGAAAAGGCACGGCTGGTAGTGGAATTCATTAGCCCATCAACACAAAAACGCTGCTACCTGAAAGACAGCTATAATATCATTTTGACAGCACTGTCCTCTCCAGTTGTGTGTGTGCCTGTCTGTCTGTCCATAATTCATTTCCTCAATACTCCCATTTACATTTCAGTTGGATTACACTCTTTAAAGTATCATCAGTGTAAGGAGGAGGAAGGCCGGCAAAGCGAAAAGTGCTTGGCAGCGCCGCCGTCGGCAGATTTCAAACAAGCTCATCTCACATATTCATGTGTGGATTACAATTACAATTAACAATCAAAGGCTTGTGTGGGCCATCCAAATGGCCCCGCTGCATTACACTGCTTTGTGCGCTGTTAAATAGAGGGAAGAAGATCAGATGCGCCTTGCTACTTACTGATAATCACAAGGATTTACACTGCTCTTTATTAGACTATTATGCAATATGTGATCATTTGGTGGAATAGCAAAAGCTCTGACAAAACATGCAAATGCCAGGCACTTTGGCAGCATGTTAAAGAACACTGGCAGCATCCTTTTCAATGCTACACAGCATGGGAGCGTCATCGGGAAGTGAAATTCCTCGTTTGCATAGAGCCAGACCGAGTATAAAAAAAAGACAACAAGAGGAACAACAGGCAATTTACACAGATTTCAAACAATGAACAAATATTGTGTAGATGCACTGAAAAAAATCATTGTTTAAAAAAAAAAAAAATAGCTAAGATTGCATTTTGTGCTGTTTTGAAAGCATGTCTTGGTAATGTCTTACAAAGTGCATTGATGTCATCTAAACCAACATGAAGACAAGAAAACATGTCATACAAATAGATTTTTGTTTCCTCCCCATCATGCCTTTATGTGTGGTGGACATTTGAGAGCAGTAGAGTACTTCTATAGTATGTGTGTGTATGATGATCAGGGATATAAAAGTCCCCTCTGAGACAGTGTGGATCAGTAAGACATCTTCAGAGCTGTCATTTCTCTCTCTTTACTATTTTATTCAGCTCCTCTCATTCTCTCGTCGTGCGTGCGTGCGTCGTGTGTGTGTGTTTGTGTGTGTGTGTGTGTGTGTGTGTGTGTGTGTGTGTGTGTGTGTGTGTGTGTGTGTGTGTGTGTGTGTCCACACGCACACAAAAGCCTTGACAGTAATGTACAATAACATTTACAGTTCAATGCACATACACATCCATACTTCTCAAAGTACTGCCAGCACTAATACCAAAGCATGAATCATAGGAACAGTGAGATGAGCTTGTTTGAAATAATTCATAATTTGTAAGAGCACATCATTACTGGTCAGCCTCAGCATATGGAAAACTTCAGACATTGTTCATCACTTCTCCAGTGGCCTTGCGTGCAGTCATTGTTAAGACTATACAGTAGGCTACATGACAAAACAATGATTAGTTACAGACAGGAGCCCACATGCTATGGGCCAAATTAGTCCAAATATCTACAGCTCCCGTCAAACCTGACATGCAGTGCGGACATAAATTTACTCGGAAGAGGAGGAAATCTGTGTAGTGGGGGACAAATCTCCTGCGTGTTAAGCAATATAATCCAATCACCAAACCGATTAGATAACAGCAGAAGTGTGGTAAATAATGTTATACAGTCTGTGTGAGCTGTAAACGAAACAATCCATAACTTCCATAAATGGTGAAATCTCCATGCCTTTAGTCAATGGGCTACAAAAATGCTAATTACGCATCTCTTTGAGGATGGAAGACGGCAGGCCTACGATGCTCATTTACCATACTACGATGCTCATTTAAATTGTCATCAAATTGATTTTGTTGAAAAGGAAAATATGAAACTGATTAGCCTATATTAAACCTTGACCTCACCTCGATAGTATTCTTCATTACAGAGAAATATCACGAGAAGAATTGATTGGGGCCTGCCAATTAACAGGAACAACATACAGAAAGTGCACATTTTTTTCTACTATTACTACTATTTCTAATGATAAGCGTCTGAAAGCCTCACAGAAAAGTCGTTCTCCAAAAATATTTTCACAACCTTAGCCTAGTCGCAGGCCTAATGCCCTCCGAGTTCATGAAAGGACAAGACTACAAGCTTGCTCTTGAGTTACTATACGAATTACTATACGAGTAGCTATAACATGATGTCAACCCTTCTGGTTTTGTTATGAATGGTAACTGAGACTGCTGAAAAACAAGAGGCGATGCGCCTACCTCATCAGAAGCCTTTGTGCGTAAAGCGGCAGTCCTGATGCCAACCATCGATTCAAGGAGATGCCTCTTGAAGTTCTTTACGACTCAATCAATGCCAATAGCTTAGCCTACCTAACGAATTCTTGTCGCATCCTCGTTTCTGCGTGATTTCGTGTGACTGAGATGTATATCGAGGCCTAGTCTATTGCAAATGACGATGAACAAGTTCTTGTATTTTAGAGGAAAATGAATATTGTGATGCCCAAGTTGACCAAGTAGCCTAATTGTCTCCTCAGTAATAGGGTTGCCGTCTGAGCTGTGCGTCGTGCGATTCGTCAAAAGCAGTTAGCTTGACCTCTTACCGAGATATTATTTTGTTATGACTGGGGTTATGAGGATTTTGGATTTTTTTGCAGGGAAAAATTAATAGACCTTTTCTATTACAGCTCGGCCTATTTACTCAATTATCACTCAACGAATTCTAATAGGCCTTGGCCGACTTCATTGTCATAAAATTGCGTTAAAATAATTCCAATTATTTTATTAGGAGGTTTTGAAACTTGAAAAAATAGGTCTATTTCAGCATCTTTATTCCTTTGGTATGTAAAACTGACCGTAAGGTCAGCGGGAGATTCAACTTTCCATCACAGAAAAGTTTTTAGCATATCTTACAGTGACATCTAGTGGCCTTTCATGGAACTAAAGATATGCGTTTGATTGAAAAGATAGACTTTATTGTCACATACTGTTGGTAGTGTTTAACAATAATAATATTTATTCATCATACAGAGATATGTCCTTAGTGATACTAGGCTATAGGCCTACTTGTGGGGAAATAAATGATCTGGACTAGATACAAAATGAGAACTCCCGAATTTGTCAAAATTGTTTTCCGCCATGTGTGTGTGTAGTGTGTGTGTGTGAGTAGTGTGCCATCAAATCTTTCATGAGAATCCATATTCTCTCAAGCCACCTACATCAGTAATCTAGACTGAAGTCATTTGAATCAGGTGGTGATTAAAACTTTTTAGTCAGAACAGGCCACACTATGCGCCTGCAGTGGAGTCACTGTCATTTCAATATGTTGCCCCATTTTTGACAGATCACTATGTGAAATCGATTTAGATGATGTTCTTGAGTGGTTTTTGACAAGAAATTAACCACAATTATTATAGCTTGGCTTTCCTCTGCTTCTGTCTACTTCTATGATGTTCTAGCCTAATTAAATAAACTTTACTTTCCATCTTTGGTTACATGTATTTCTAATGGTGTAGGCCTACATTTTACACCACTGCCAGTGCCCAAAGTGCTTCTGTTTACCGATCACTGTTAATACATTCATCTTAATGGCTTGGCTGTTTACACTAATCCTATGTCTCCAGTCAACGCTGTTGTTATTACAGATTGATTAAAAAACAACAAAGACCGACAACGTGCGATTTCATAATTTGCCCAAACAAAAACAGCGGCGAATCAAGAGCAGGATGAGGGTCCTGCGCTGGCGAGACAACCGCCGCTGCCGCCGCCTGGCTCTGATGTCGTCTAAATTGAGGCTTTGTCACAAGGATCGACGAGGAGGGAGGTGTTTCAAAGGCGGCGTTCTCCTCAAGAACATTGTTCTATTAGCGTCGTCCGCAGCCTTTGATGTACGCCACTCGTGCAGCACCTGTAGCTTTGATACGAGGGTCAGGAGCGGAGGCCGACCTCGCCACACACACACGCGGTCCTCCTGGCCGCTGAAGAGCCACGCTGAGAGGGGTCTGAGGGGACTGGGTGAAGAGGGGCCTCCATATTCATAGCCATGGTGGTGGTCTGGTCTTTTATGCCTCAGCAGCAACTCTGCAGGAACATCTCTGAGGTTCCGTTCCCAGTTGGGAACTCTATAGGCCTATGGGCCTTTTCCTCATCTCATTCACTTTGAAGGCCGGGTGTAGTTTGATTTACTTATTAGACTTATGTATAAACACTTTAATTGTTAAAAGTTTTTTTTTCTCAGTTCTGAATAACCTGAGAAATACAGTAAATCAGATTTTTTTTTCTTTACTTTTTTATTAGCTTTATCTAAACTTTTGAAATGACAAATGTCTTTTCAAAAAAATGTTGTAGTGGCTATTCAAAGGTAGACTGGTGTCATAAACCACAGAAACAGGAGTAGTGAGGGTTAGAAAAAAGAAAGAACCTTTCCAAGATGGTTATCGCTGCTGTAGCAACACTTTAAACCTCTATAGACACTTATTTATGGATATCTCCTCTTGACACAAAATCAAAACACATTTACCTTTGTCTCAATGGTCAATTGGCACTTCCAGTCCAGTTTTGCGGAGCCTTTTCTGAAGACAGGCTATTGTTGAACAAGAACAGATGAAGCTCTCTAATGAAAAAAGGTACAGAGGAAGACACAAGGCCTCCTATATCAGGTCCTAGATCAATACCCCACACCTGACACATGAGTGCTGTTGAATACAGGAACTCTCAATCTCGTACAAGAGATCACTACACCACTAATCATTTCTCAATGGAGGCTGAGGGCTTTGGAAAAGACCACCGGGGACGGATGATGTGTTTTTCCTCACAATCTATTCTCGAAAAGGCTGCCCTCTGTCAGCAGCCTACTTACGAGGCCTGAGTTGTTGTCGTTTGACGGGTTGGTTAAGTGCACAGCTCAGTACAGTAGGCCTACACTTGCAGTTGCTGTGCTGTGGGTCTCATTGTGAAGACTATGAATTATGCACATGGCTCAGTTAGCCACTACAAACACTCTCACACTAGCCTGGCTGCGTTGCGTGACCATGCTCAGAAATGAGCATTGCCCAGGAATTCCGAGGCAGGATTAATCTAAACGTCTATTCCAATGCTATCAAACTTCTATAAATGTTATGGGACAGAGCTGAAGTCATCGTAAGCTCGCCTCCTTCAACCTGCTCGGTTCTAAAAGTTGAGGAAATGGCCTCCTTGGCCATATTGACTTGATGGCGAAATATCATGCAGCGACAGGAAGTATGGGTGGGCCCAGGCTGGAATCATCATGAGATTGCCTCCTTCAGCCTGCTTGTTTCCCATTGGGTCCTGATTTTTTCTGGGCTCAAGAGTTGAGGCTATTGCCTCCTTGGCCATACTGACTTGATGGCGAAATATCATGCAGCGACAGGAAGTATGGGCGAGCCCAGGCTTCTCTTACACACACAGCTCTACAGTTCCAGAATTAGAAGCTGATTAGAGCCATGGTCAGTCATTTCATCTCTCACGTACAGTAAAGTATGTGCGGTGCCAGTGAAGAAAAAAGTGTAAGTGTGTGTGTGTGTGTGTGTGTGTGTGTGTGTGTGTGTGTGTGTGTGTGCTTCAGTGTGTGTCAAGTAATTAGTGTTACATCAGTGTCATCACCTGCAACTTTCCCTTTTCCCTCCCTCATGATCAGTCTCACAGACGAGACTGTTGTTGGCTAATTCCCGAGCCTAACAGTCAGGCTGTGTAATCACACAGTCCAATTAGACACTATTGCTCTCCTCAGCCTCCCCTGCTTGCTTCCTGCACCGCTGTCTCCTAACCAGCCTGCATAATTAGCCTTCATCTGTCTGTCGCACAGAGAGAGACAGAGAGAGAGAGAGAGAGAGAGAGAGAGAGAGAGAGAGAGAGAGAGAGAGAGAGTATATACAGTACATGCATACAATATATAGCTACATGCATATAAAAAATATTTTTTTTTTATTTATCAATATATTTTTTTTTCTCCCAAAATGTATTTTTTACAATGTATTACTTATTAATTATTGCTTCTACAATGCAACTTATCATCCGTTATGACAATAAAGCTTATTTGAATTTGAGAGAGAGAGAGAGAGAGAGAGAGAGAGAGAGAGAGAGAGAGAGAGAGAGGATGAGAAGCAGCTTCAGCAGTTGCAACTGCAGTCTGTCAGTCTCTCACAGTTTCCAGAGTTTTAGATACAGGTATAACTTTTTTATTGGTATCTGTATTTAGCTTTTCAGACTGAAATGGGAGATTTATAAAACATAAATAATGTATAGCATAAATTGACCAATCACAATAAAATAAGAAAATATGTATAATGTTTGTATTGTTTGAAATTATTTTTTTTTTACCCTCAGGTCAAGGATCATGCCGTTTTTAAATATCAATTATAATTTCCATATGTTTTATGGAAAAATCCATAAAAATGCTAAATGTGTGCCCACATGCCACATGAAAGTTTAAGTACATACATTACAGAACAATGCATTCAGAGCAGAGAAGAACTGAACTCTTGACTCCCACAGTTCTCTATAGGCCTCATGGTATTCAGCTTTAGTTAACTTGTGATCAGACTAAACGACAGAATATGTACCAACCCCGGAGAGATGAACTGGATCAGAAAGCTACATCACCAAGTATGAAGGACTAAAAACTGTAAAAGGACTTTGATACACACTGAAGCATTAAATCCAGAACTGCTACAGTATACATTCTTTGTATTCACAACATTCAATTCAGTGTCTTAGTCAAATGTATCACAAAACAGACCTCTCATGTATGGAAATGGTTCACAGTTGTTTGATCCTATAGAGAGCAATGGAAACAGCGAGGGACGCAGAATGACAGCTGCTGGAAGACAGGAAAAACACACACACACACACACACACACACACACACACACACACACACACACACACACACACACACACACACAGCCTCTGCATCAGTATGCCGCCCCCAACCCACTTGCCTCAGCGTCTATTTGTTCTCTTATCTCTGTCTCTGCCGAACCAATCGATGAGATGCTCGTTAGCGCAAGGATGCTAGGGTGCTCACGAGAGGAGAGGCTGCCTGCCTGCCTGCCTGCAAGACTGCAAACCTGCTCAGCTGCACTGAGAGCCAGATCTGACTTGGCCTGACAGATTTGTCTGTCGGGAGGAATTCTAACACCAAGTCTGAGTGTCCCTGCATTCCACACCAATCCAACAACACACACACACACACACACACACACACACACGCACACACACACACACACACACACACACACACACACACACACACACACACACGACCACTACACCTGCAAATGGATTCTTTCTTTTTTTTCTATTCTTTTTTTTCCAACTATATACCACAGTGAACAGCTTCACTTAACGCCATTTCACCTCAAGTCTGCTAACGCCAATAGGCCTACACCTGCACTTCTTTTGAATCTAGCACCTCACTAGTCCAACAAAACACCTGCTCTCTTCTCAAAAATTCACCACTTCACTGTAAAACTGTGTTAGTCAAATCCCAAGGCATCTCCCATGACCACTAAATCTGATAGAGACACACCGTACTGTACATGCCTACAAATTAAAAGCTGTGTGAAGCTGGCCCCCCTCAAACCCAAAATGCTGAAATAACACTGCAGTTCGTTTGTGCTGCAAATATTTTCGTTTGTGCTATTAACACTTTTGAGTAATTTAAAAAATACATTTTCGGACATATGACGTCACACAGCCCCCCTCCACGTCCAAATCATTCCAAACCACTCCAAACAGTCTCTATCAGGACATGCCTGAGGCTGCCCACCCTCCTCAAACCCAAAATGCTGAAAAAACACTGTTTATTTGTATTGTAAAATGTGTTTCTAAATTACTCAAAAGCTTTAATAGCACAAACGAAAATATTTACAGCACAAACCACCAAACGCAGCACAACACGAACTGCAGTGTTATTTCAGCATTTTGGGTTTGAGGGGGGCCAGCTTCACACAGGTCAAATTAAAACCTGGACCAATACTAAATACAAATACTAAATCAAGACGCAAAGGACGATTTCTTCATCAGCATCTTTAAAGATAAGGAGGAATATTTTAGAAACACTGGTATTTTCCCAAATGACCAACATGATTTCACATCAAACATAGAGGAGAAAAAGGAGAGCACAGACCTCCACCAAGGTAATGTAGTCACAGACACAATATAGTTTCCAGATGTTGGAATCTGGATCACTAGTCATTACCAAAATGTATTCAGTTGTTACTTATCCCAATTCACACGTTGTCCGATAATTTCATCCAAATCAGATCTGTACTTTTCGAGTTATGTTGTACACAGACAGACAGACACACACACACACACACACACACAGAGAGACACTGGCAAAAACAAAACCTCCTTGGCGCAGGTAATAAAAACACAATGAAAAATACAAAAGATTACGCATATTTGTATGTATTGGAGGCTGAACAAAAAACGAAACTATGAATAAAGCAGAAAGTCCGAAGGGCAGGTGACCCAAAACGTCACGTTAATGATTTTGTTTTCGGGAGCAACTTGGTGTGCGGACTTTCTGCTTTTATTAATAAAAACACAAATCTCTGTGAAAATTTCACCATGCAAATAGGCCTATAAGATAGACACTCTAAAGACAACTGAATGGTTCCGAGTAAACTAGAAGTGGATGTAACTTAAGGGTGACTCAAAAACTCATCTAATAAAGTTTTTTGAAGTTGTTTACTCCTTGCTTATAAATACTGACAACACAACATCATTAGAAAGTCAAACAGTAAAGTCATAAAGTAATAACAAAACTGATCATGTGATAATGATATGCTAATATGTGCTGCTCTAGGCAACTCAGATCATGGCTCTGTGAACGCAGGCCGATCTTTCTCATTTGCCGTCGAAGCGAGTGAAATGGTGCAGGAGACATTTATAACATGAATATGCATTCGGTCACTGGAGAAAACATAATAAATTACTTTGTTTGTCTGTACAGAGTAATGCACGCATATTTTGTCATGTACAAAAAAAAGTATGGATAAAAAAATAATATGAAAAACATAAAAAGCCAAAAGCCCAAAAATTAACATACATTTTTTATATATTTATTTATCTGAATCATAAATGTTTTCAAAGTACATGACACTATGTTGTTATAGAGTTTAAGGAGATAATTGGTGGCACAAGTTTTTCTCTGTCCTGAAGCAAACCTTTAAAGCAACAGTATATACAGTATTTCCAGTCAGAGCTGTAATCGGGCCTCAAAAATTAAGTCCAACCCAGTCCTAGCCCAAGCCAAGCCCAATTTCTTTTTTTTTTTTAATTTTTAAAGACTGAACCCATTTACACCCCGACATTCATGGTCACCATCCGGACTTTTATCTTGCCTATTGTTCCCTGCACAGATGCTCACTGATGTGAGATGGCAAGGTGCGTAGCTTACATTAGGCCTACATCTAGGCTAGTCAGAAGTTCTTGTTAAATTTTTCGAGAGCTCTGTCTGGGAATGAGAGTGTATCATTTCGAAAGAAGCCAAACGGTACAAAAAAAAAAAAAAAAAAAAAAATGGTACAAATTAGCCCAAACCCGACTTGAATCATGGGGTCCCGTCATCAAGTTTGGGGCAGAGATCCTCCGCTCTTTTTCCAGTAATAACCCTGTTGTGAGAGCTCACAGAGTTCTCTTGGTAAAGGATGAAGAGCCACTACTTTTATGCTGAATCAAATGTTCTTGTTCTTTTATTCTACTAAGAACACTCTGAACTTGAACACTGTGGATTCATTCACACTGTATTTCATATAGCAGATGCTTTGATTCAGTGACTTACTTGCTTGTCAGTTAGTGACTTACTTGCTTGCAAGTTGTCAGTTACTACAGGGCCAGTCTCCCGATAGAGTACAGTAACTTAGGGGCTTTTTATGGTTGAGTGCAGGGACACGACCCTGATAGCTGGGATTCAAACTGACCATTTTCAGGCATCTCAGGTTCCTCCACTTGCTACCTATACTGTACTTTATGCTATAACAACCCCAAATGGATGGTTCTTTTAAGGTGCCTACAGACCAAAGATCCGCGACGAGACGGGGCTGCGATGTTCTAAAAACCTGGAAGTCCTAAAACTCCGAAACTGCGATTTGACATGTTAAATCTTTTGCAACGGCTTGCAACTGCCTGCAACAACCTGCGACGATTGATTCACACTGCCGCAACTACTCTCTAAAACCGCTTCATCTCGTTGCGGATCTTCAGTCTAAATTGGCCTTTATCTGAACAACAAAAAAAAGTATTCCATTGCGATAATTACCTCTTTTTCTTTTTTTGAAGAGTTGCTCACTTTTTCCCAAACCCTGTTGACTATCCATACAGCATATAATTACAACTGTGTCATCATCATCATGTAGCCCAATCCATAGGGGAAAAAAACACATCACACGTCACACATGCTGCGCTGACAAATTAATTGCTTTTTCCACAAGTATGTTTAACAACTAGGTCCATGATGAGCATTAATGCTCTCAGACATTAGGATGATGTTTATTGTTTGGCTAAGAGGATGAGGATCTAAGCTGAGTTAAAGTGACTGTGGTGTAGGCCTACTGTAATTAGGGGCTTGAAATGTGTCCATGGATCCGACTGAGACAGACAGACAACGGTTATATCCCTGACCAGGGACATTGTGTATAACACGAGATCGGTGATGTGCTCACAGGCATTTTAAATGATAAAAGTAAGTTGTTGAACCAAATTATTACAATAATAAACTCATTACAAGTTAGCTGCATCACCTCAACCACACACAAACAACAGGATTCTCCTTGTTTTTCCTTGCCCCTGATGCTACCCCCCCCCCCCTCCCCCAACCAGCTCCTAAGTAGCCCCATCCACTTGCCAAACCAACCCCTCTGCTACTAGATACCTACACCACAATAAACAATCAACACTATATATCACCTCCCATTAGTTCACAAGTAGTAGGATGACAGACATAATTTCACTGCATTTCTTACCCTATACACTATGTACATGCAACTATAGGCATCTTTGTAACCTTGTAACCCAGGATAAAAAAGTGTGCATGTGAAAACTATATTGTTATTTATGTTGCTGCGTAAGAGCCAAAAAATGTGCCCTGGGAGCGAGCTCCTGTGGTGGCCATGCATCAGAGAGCACCTGATACAGAGTCCATGATGGGAGCCAAGTCAAACACAGGAGGGAATGGCTGTGTATAGCTCAGCCTTTATGGCCACTGTGCAAAGGCAGGCTTATCCTCTTAATAAATAAACCTTGAGCGAGGAATGAGGAAACCGCCAGATCCGTCTCGGATCCAGCTGGCACGGCGTGCATACTGTGGCGTGGCGTTCCACAGAGGAGGGATTATCCTTTTCTCTTAGCAGCAGCGCTAATTTCTCTTGCCAGGTTCAACTTCCTGAATGCATCTGGGGGATTGTCTGTCTGTGTGTCTGTCTCATCTCATCCTGACTCTTGCCTTGCCTATCTTTGTGCTCTCCCTTTATATCACAGTCATGAGAAAAAGAACAAGTCTTTCTTTGATCCCTTTTCTTAATATTCTACGCACAGCTCCTGGTGGGAAGGTTCAAGACCTTCATTCGGAAATCTCACTTTTATGTCTCCTCTACTTCAGAGAACAAATTCATTGCATCAATGTAAAAATGTATATTTTACTTCTTTTACAGGTTTATTCATATTGACAAACAACTTACTACATTCATATACTTATCACCTTGATTTTGAATTGGATTTTTGTATGTAGGTATGCCACTCTGGGAAACATAACTGACATGACAAGTGATTTTTACTATTATTAGCAATTATTTATTATTAGCCTGTTAGCCTCTTTGCAAAGAGTGTGGACAATCCCAAGATGCTTTGCAGGAGGTGGGAACTTTATTTAAACTTTTTAATCTATTGGTTCTTCAATTGCTGTTCATTGACTGGTTCACAGAAAGCTTTAGGAGAGTTCCCTGACATTGTAATGTAGCTATGCAATATTTACATGGGAGGTAGGTGGCACAAGCCTAGTTAATTGTCATAGAATCTTTTTGATGACTATCACGATGCTTTACTGTCTTAGGTTGTCTCTCAGCTTTACCTCAACACACAAATCACACATGCCAAATTTTGTCTGGAGATTTGGATAAATTTAATTAAAAAATCAGAGACACATACTTAAATTACTTGTTTAGACATTAGTTGAATAATAAATTTACAAAATTCATACAAGCCATCAAAGACTATAGATGTAATAATTCTATGTACAAGTAAAATAAGTAGGATCAACTGAAAAAAAAAAACAGTCTCATGGTAAATTATCGCTATTTCACAGAATAGCCATTGTATTATATAAATCATGTAGAGGCTTTGCATCACAAGAAGTCAGGGATGGTTTTCAGACTCATAATAGAAATAAAAAGAAGAAGATTCTGAGTGATGGTGCTGACGCCATTACAAAGGTTCTTTTCACAACAGGACCATTTCTTACGATAAAGCTCTTTGTTGGTATTGCAAACCCTCTCTGAAGCACAGCCTTTCCCAAACCCACCTGAATAATAATAACAATAATAATACAAATATTAATATATGTGTAATAGCATATCATTTTAGTTTTTGAAGGAAAAAATATATATACTTTACACCAGGGGTGTCAAACTCATTTTTGTCGAGGGCCACATGAGCAAATTTCCTCAGAGGGCCAACCTGCCAAATTCACATGTGCAACTACAAACATGTAGCCTGGGAGTTCCCATGCTCCTTTGCTCGCTTGTTTCATTTCACTCTGCAAAGCAGCATGGTGACCATGGCCGATTTTCTCGCCTGCTTTCGGTATCCAATCACAGAATAAAAAGGGACTAGCATGGCCCGCGACAGCATTTTATGTTATGTAGTGGATCTGGTATTGGCCTGGTATTGGCCTACCTCATAGGGAGTTGATTGTGTTGCATTGCTAGAACTGTTTTTAACCAGGCAACATACAGTACACCTACACTTCTTTTTAGACAAGCCGCATCCGGCCCCCAGGCCTCATGTTTGACACCCCTGCTTTATACTCCAAACTTAAAATAATTCTTACCTTTATGGGAGAAGCAGCGGGACTGAGCATCAGTGCATTCAACCTTAGAGGTGCAGTTCTCAAACACACAGGTGTAACAAGACCTCCCATTTGGCTTTCCATAGGTCTCAGCTGCAACAGGAAATTCAAGTATTGACCTTTTTTTTCTATTATGAAATACTGACAATTAGATAAAATGTTAAATGTTAATGTTAAAATGTTAAATGCTACATGATTCCTTTATGTCCGGTGACACATCAAGGCCATATTATGATTATTTAGAACACATTTCTATATTGTACTGTACATACTGCTTCTTTAAAGTATACAAGTATACTTTAGTATACTTGTATACTTTAAAGTATGTAAGTCCGGCGTAAGTTTAAGCATAGCCCTGCTGCACGATTACCTCACTCACGTCAGATGATGCGCTACGTAACTTTAAGGCACTTCCGCGCAATGACCTGATGTTGAAGCCCTTCAGAGCGATTTCAAGCCCAATATTCTCTAACCGAACCAATCAGGACTGCTGGCTGCTGTAGAGGATGTGACGTAGCGAAGAAGCAACTGTTTTGAATCCAAATAATCCAACAAACATAACCAGTGTCATCGGTTGGTTTTGATGTGATTGGCTGAAGTGTACGTCAATTAAATTGATGGACAAGCCGTTTGTCCAGTTAGATTCAAGGATTTCTGGCTCCTGAAATAAATCGTCTATCGTTGAGGATCAGATGTTCGCGCGTAGCGCTACATCTGACGTGAGTGAGGTAAGCTGCACGAGCCTTCTAACAGCAATATATTTCGCATGAAATGAAAGAATTTTGTATAGCATAGACCTAACGCAAACGCAAAACACTTTACATTGAATCAATGTAACCAGATCTTACTTTTGTTTTCCAACAGTCAGGTCCCATTGATTCAGTGCCTGCGTGCCTTCTGCGTTCGCGTTCTGTCTGTGCTGTACCAAATTATTTTGTTCCACTTGCTAACTAGCGCATTTAGCAAGCTCTTTCAACAGGGCTATGCTTGAATTCACACCGGTATTTTCCTTTAAGTACCAAAGGATACCAACCTGGAGGATAGTTGTCGTTGCACAGACTTGTGTTACAACACTCAATTCTCGACACTTCTGATATGGAACCATTAGACCAGGACCACTGATAACTGCAATACTCATGGTGCCAGCAGTTCCTCCAGTATAAGAAAGTCTCATGCCCCTCTAGTTCATCATGTTGAGAATATGAGAGAATATTCAAGTTAATGTTAACATAAAATATGTCTGGAACAACCACCTTTTGTACACTATGATTAAATAGATAAAAAATAAGTTGTCCTCTGAAGAGGAGGGGTGGAGGCGGGCCAAAAAAAAAAAATAAATAAAATAAATAAATAAAATTACGTAGAATATGAGAGAATATGAGAGATTATTCAAGTTAATATAATGTAAAACTTCACTTTAGTGACCTCATAGCATTTCTTCCCATAAACATGCCATTATTGAACTACACTTAAAAGAGCACAACAGAACCCCCTATAGGTCTAGAGAGTAACTCATATATGTGGTCTTTTGAGAGTTACTCATACTGTATTTGTGGTCTCTTGACATTTCCCTGTGCTGAGCTATAGGTAAATAGTGTCAAGAAATTAGAGAACATACAGTAAATGCACACACACACACACACAAACACACACACACACACACACACACACACACACACACACACACACTGTGTTCTACCACGTGTGTATGAAACTAATGCCTTACTGTAGATTTTGCGGGATTTTTGAGCAGCACAAATTTGGTCCATGGAGCATATCTTCTCTTGCTTTTTATGAGGGCTTTTCAGTGAGCCTTTATAACAGGTAAGCGGCAAGTTCTTATTGGTCAGCGCCAAAGACTCATTGGTCAGCGTCAATGTCTCATTGGTCAGTGCAAGTCCTACAGGAAGGAAGGAAGAGTAGTTTAGAAGCAACCTAAGTTCAGAATGATGGTTAAGGGGTTGGTTAAGGGTAAAGTAGTGGTTGGAAGGTGTTATTCAGGGGGAAATGATCAGGTGTTTTCAGTTAGGTATGTGTTCAGCTGTAGCAAAACGTCTTACCTTCAGAGATGAGCATCACTCCTAGTATGAATCTCAAATTCAGCTCCATGTTGAAGTGTAGCGCTATTGGGGACATAACTGACACACTGTGGTGTGGTTTTCAAGTGGGAGTACAGGATGTCACAGGAAATACAGGATGTCACGTGATGTGAGCGATAAGGGTGTCACCTTCATAGAACCAATCAAAAGAACAGTTTCTCTTTCTCCAGTTTTAGTTATATTTTCACCTCATATAGAGGGGTATTAAGAAGTATAAAAATATGTCAATGTCAAAGTCAATGTTAGGGGTTGAATAATTTAATTTAATTTAATCATATATGATTGTGTTCTCCATGTGACATAGCCTAAGTTCTCTGTGCAACTACTTAAAAAAAAGACTTAGCAAATTATATAATATGTCTCGTTCTCAAGAATCGTTCTGTTCCATTTAACAGGAACAGGAAAGCCACACCGGGGTAGGGGCTAAGGGTTTTGCATTGTGGTTAGGCACAGGTACAGTCATGCAACAACATTACAGTTCAGTAGATGCACATGTACAGGAAGCTTACCATACAACATGGGCAGCTATTTTAAAAGTTGTCCAAAAAGGTTTTATGTATCATTATTCATACCCCATCCACCCTTATAAATTAAAAATACACATGACGTAATCCTATCTAATTGCAGATGGCCACATCCTTCCATATAAATTCAAAAAGCTTCCTCTATTTATGTTTGATGGTGGCCTATCTCTCCAACAAGCTATCAAGGACAGTACAAACCCAGGCCCCAAAGCATCCATGATTGAGCCCAACAAACTTTCTCTACGTAAGACAAAGTATTTAAAACATCTTACTTACTGTGTCTGTTACGTTTGTTCCTGTGGCTCCTTTGGTACCACAAATCGGTACCACATATGACATTTACATGGTGAAAGCCGTCATGTAAATGGTCATCCACTTTTCACCCCTAAACATAAAGATGTAGGTTTGTTCAAGTAAGCGATCCGGGGGTCTGTTTCAGCTTTCGGGTCCTACATCTGCATCAAGTGGTTTGGTTTGGTCTACCTCTACAGGTAGGCTATGTGCTCTACATACACTAACTTATAGGTCACTTTGTTTCCTGCCTCTGTTCTGAGAATTTCCCCAGCGACTTTTGTTTTCACTTTGTATTGATTTTCTTTAGAGGAATGAGAGAGATATATTTACGCATTATATATACAATGATCGTAACCCCAACCCTGACAAACCCACCTCTTATCTACCCACAGCCTTTACTTTTTCTTTTCTAAATACATGTATATGTTTTTCAATTTTATTACACAAGTAGTACTGTATCTGTATCTTATTTTTATTATTTTGTTTTATTAAACTATTATGTTTAAAGCAACTCATTGCCTAGAAATCTAGATGTACTCTAGCAGCGAAAAATAGATTTGCTCAGCCAGTATACGTCTAGTAGCAAGCCATAGGGAATTTGGACACCGTCAGTGTTCACTAATCACAACCAACGCTTTATGTGTTTAGGACGGGCTTCGCTGAAAGCAACGTTTTTTTGAAGTGGTGTTTACATCTTCTTCGTTCCTCTGATAGGTCATAGGCTATCCTATGCAAAAGCAGTTTGAAGATAACTGCCTTGTTGAGTTCAGTCTATCTATCAATGCCAGACTATACGTTTTAATGTTATAGGATGGCTTGCCAGGCTACTGTTGCCCTTTTAAGAAAAAAACAAAAACTTTGTCTCTTACTGTAAGAGAGAGAAAACTTGGGTCCTACCTAAATAGCTTTGACATATGAACTGTTTGAGAAAGGTAGCGAGTTCTGTTTGTTCAACCAGTTGGCTCAAAAAGTTGAAAGGTCAACGATTATCACGGTTCCGTCACATGTATCAAATGACACAAAATGGATTGACGAGGAGAAGACAGTCAATTAAAATTTAGATGTTGAGGGATAGGGTGTAACTTTTCCTGGACCTACATCTAAAAAGAAGGACGATCCTGGCAAAAAACTAAACAGGCAGCAACTACAGCATATTAGACATGGATTAAAATGGTCAGCTGCAACTAGGCTACTGGGCTTCAGTTGGGTGTTCTGTTTTTTTGTTTTTTTTTTACACAGACCTGTGTCGGAAGCAGTTGGCACTGGCCCAAAATCGTGAACATTTTTGGGGACAGCTGCAAGCGGGGACAGGTCATCAAAACCAGAGACGTCTAGTCACTGGATACTTCAGCTAGCATGGGGATTTATTCTGCAAAACTCCAAGTTCACTGATTGCTATAGTTGTATTATCAATATGTATTGAATATGACTATAAAACACATAGGAAACCCATTTTTTTATTGATAGATTTAGGAAAACTTTAATCAGGAAATTAGACAGGCATGCTAAATTGCATAATGTTCAAACAATTAAACAATTAGCAGCTGATTTTATGAAATCCTTAACAGCAATCAAAATCTAAATATTAATTGATTCTAAGTTATTCTCACAGAATAAGTAGCATCAACTGAAAAGAAATAGCCTCATGGCGTATGATTATTATTTAACAGAATTGCCATTTGATTATATGAATCATGTAGAGGGCATGCATCAGAAGAGGTCATAGATGGATTTCAGAGTCATAATACAAATAATAGAAAGAAGATTCTGACTGATACAGCTGACACCATTACAAAGGTTCCCTTCACAGCAGGACGCCTTGTCTGGACCATATTGGTTAATAAGGCCGAGGCACATACTCTTTGTCATGCAGCCTTTCCCTTTCCCACCTAAAAATAAATAAATAATAATAATAATAATAATAATAATAAAGCATAATTATAGATGTGTTACCATATATATTGTATTTGGTTGATAGTTCCAACCCTTGATTATGACTGGTTGGTAGTTCCGGTCCTTGATTATGATTGAACTGCATTACAGTAATATAACGCTTTTCTACTCCTACAACGAGAGATTTTACCTTCCACACATAAACAAATAGTTCTCTACTAATAGATCTCTACTGGCAGAATGATATACAGACATGAGTCTGAAGAGAAAAAAAAAACATGCTTTGATTAACAGTGGTCGTTGTACTTTCGCAGCAGTCATAATACAGGAATAACTGACCTGTGAATGTTGGGATGACCCATTCTAAGTGAATGGTAGGCTGACATAGCCCGCCCATAATACGAATGTTCATACGCATCATGGTCTGGGCACGGTCCTCTGGGGCGTGTTTACATCGGTAGAGAGTCTACCGGCCAATAAGCGAAGCTGATTAGACGAGCTGTCCAATTGTTTCAAACCAGAAGTGCGTGCCCCCCCCCACCCCCCACCCTATAATTGCGTCAGGTTATAGAACCTCCACACCATGAATACGGATGAACAGTAGTATTATGGTCGGGCTATGTCAGGCTAAGTGAATGAAGCCTCCCACAGCATTCTAAAGTGTGTGTGTGTGTGTGTGTGTGTGTGTGTGTGTGTGTGTGTGTGTGTGTGTGTGTGTGTGTGATGGTATCCTTTATATTATTACATCTGTATTACCTTTATTAGAGAAACAGGTGTCTTGGCCCTCAGTACATCCAATCTGGGATGTGCAGTTCTCAAACACACAGGTGAAACAAGACTTCCCAGTCAGTTTTCCCATGGATGGTGCTGCAAAATGAAATAGCAAGATTGATACTTGAGTGACAATATAATTGAAAGCTAAGATTATTAATTGAAAGCCAAACTGTACCAGTACATTACCTGGAGGATCGTCCTTGTTGCACAGATCCGATTCACAACAATTAAATTTTACTATTTGTGAGATGGTACCATTTGACCAGGACACGGATCGGTTGCAAAACATAGAGTTTATGCAGCCCCTTCCAAATTCCGTCTGATTCCTTTCTTGTTCTACAAAAGTACAGTATGAGTATTGTCTCTACATGCTGCTCATGTATTATAGGTTGTGCTTTGTCATGCAGTTGTTGAAAGGGGAGAGACAATGTAACACATCACTTATTATACTGTCTCTCTCTCTATACTCTCTCTCTGACACACACACACACACACACACACACACACACACACACACACACACACACACACACACACACACACACAATTCAGTTGATTAAAAGTGAATCTGTCTGTCTGACAGACAACTGCTTTGCCCGCATGATAAGTCTCTCTGCCGAGCCTCGCTGAGACCCCAGTACAGAATTTCTGTACAGGTATAGCTTGCTAGGCTATCTACCTAATTTATACTGATTGCCATTATGCCATTGCCTATGATTTCATATTTCAATTTTATTTCATTTATTTTTTTCAATGCCGCCAAACATTTGAGAAGCCCCTGACTGTGCCTCAATGTGGGTGTAGCTCAACATTGAGCACAGCCCTCATTGCAAACCTACAGCTTATGAGCACAATGCCCCCTTCTTACCCCTCACAACTTGGCTAGTAAAGTGGCGTGTGGTTAAACATTAGCTTCTATTCTATCCATGTGTAAAACAAACAACAGGCTGCATGAATTTTATCTGAATATTCAATATATGCAACACCTAACCTAAAACGAAAAAGTAAACTCAGGACAAAATGCAAAGCAGCACAACACGTTACTATATTGTACAGTGATAGTTCACTTGGGAGAGAGTCGTGGTTCCAATGTGGCTTGTCTGTAGGCCTATGTCAAAATATATCTCTTCATACATGTGCACATATGTCAAAATAAATGTTTTCATACGTGTGCATAGAGGTCAAAATACATTTCTCCATACATTTCCATATATAAAATACTTAATGCCTCTAGTTCATCAAAGTTCCATGGATCCTTTGCCCAAGGTACTCCACATTGAAAGCTTTTCTATAAATGTTGTCATGTTAAAATATCTTTAAATGTATATGTCAAAATGTATTTCTCCTTAAACTTTTAGGTAAATTATATATTTATCCATACATTGTCGCATGTCAAAATATATTTCTTCTTTAATTTTCATATACTGTATGTCAAAATACATTTCAAAATACAGTGTATTCGGAGATATATTGGCATACAGCCTTCAAAATATATGTACAATATATTTCCTTTGTGTATGGGCATTTATGTGCCTCTTTTATAAAGTTTATTTTGATCAATTTCAAAATATATTCCTTATAAGATGTCTGACAAATACAGCTACTATACAATACAAATATTTGAGAAATAATATAAGAAATCTATATTTCATTTTGGGGTGTGGGATCAATCTAATGATTATGCCTTACCAAATATGCTGTCTGCTGTAATACCACATTCCTCTCCCTTTGAGCATTGTTCTGGTGTCTTTACATCAGGCTTTTCCCGGGTACTGTTATAACAGGTCAGTGCAAGTCCTGGGGAAGTAGAAAAGTGATGTTTATTTGTGTATATTTTACCACAGGTAAAACATGCTTCACATGGCAACACCAGTGCAGAACAGGCAACATGTAATATAGAATTGTGTTGTGTTGGGGCGCCGTGGCTCAGTGGGCTAGAGCGTCGTGTCATTACTCCGGGGACCTGGGTTCGGGTCTGACCTGGGGTCATTTCCCGATCCCACCCCATCTCTCTCTCCCACTTGTTTCCTGTCCATCTCTATACTGTCATAAATATATAGTATTGTGTTGTGTTTTTGTGCTCAGCTGTGGCAAAATTTGTCTTTCCTTTGGAGAGGAGCATCACTCCGACTATGAATCTCAAGTTCAGCTCCATGTTGAGGTGCAGTGCTATGGGGGAGATCACTGGCCTTTTAAAGCATGGTGTTGAGGAGCTTGGACAAACACTGTCACATGGCAGTTTCCCTTTGTCTAGTCATAGCACAAAATCACAGAACATCAGCTTTCTTTCTATCTTAAGGTTTGTGGCTTTTTGGTCAGTTTTAGCTTTCCTTTCCAGGCGGATGCTTAATTCAGATTCAATATGCCATGTTTTTATGTGTTTGCCGTGTTTTCATTGATGAAAACAAGCTTGCATCTAGAATTTACTGATTACCTGTACTCCAATTGTTAAATTGTAAATGCAGGTACATGATATTAAAAAGTGAGATAATTATATATTTATTGAATATTAATTCAATTCACTTTGAAATGTTCTCCCTTAAGTTGTTTTTGGCATTATTCAACTTTTACAGCCTTTATTGCCCTTGACACTACTTTTTTGATTCATAACAATACATCCAAATCAATAAAAGAAAATTCACTGTTTCAACAGTTGATAATGGTTTTGTCATATTTTTAACCAACATTTGGGAGGTAGTGCACTACAGCCCCCCGAATAGCTTCCCATCAATCAGTTTCAAATTCAGCACAAGCAGAGCTTTCAAAAAAGTGGTGGTTTTGTTGGGAGGTGGGCATCGCACTATACAGTAGCCTATCAAGCCTATGGCCTGTGTGGCTTGCATGTTTCAGAAAATAACAGTATTTTGTTTGACATTTGATCAAATGTCTCAATGTTTTGTAATTGCTTTACCTCAGAACTCTAATATCATTTTCTCAAAGATTCACATAGTCAGTCACACAGATCTTCACTACTTGTGGATGGACCCGCTGTCTTATTTAACAGCTGACGCAGTGTAAATTCAGCATTAAAATTGTTCCTATAGTATAAACATGTGCACTGGTCAGCTCTAACACAATGTTTTGTTGTGTTTCTTAAGACATAGAGGAAACAGGCATGCTATAGGAAGCATCAGAATGACTGAGGAGGTTGTGGTTGTGGCACGTCTGGTAAAAGCCCCCATGCATGTAGTCATCTACTTTTCACCTCTAAAACCTAAGCCAGTGTTTCTCAAACTGTGGGGCGGGCCCCACTTGTGGGGCGCAGACACATGACAGGTGGGGCGCGAGATATCTCTTTTCGATCGACCAACGGCCGCACCTGCCCCCCCGAATTCACAGCTTTCGTCAGATATGCACATATGAGAGTAAATTGAGCTTTCCAATTGAGGTATTTGCTAGTTGCTGTGATGAGGGGTTTGAGAGAAATTTGGCTTTGAATTAGTAAACTGACAAAAATCCTGTCCTGTATTCCTCACAGAGATATTGTGTGCAAGTCAAACCTTCCAGGTGGGGCCTGAAAATTCTCTGCTTTCCAAAGTGGGGAATGACAGAAAAAAGTTTGAGAACCACTGACCTAAGCTATAGGTTTATTTGGACATGAAAATCACGTAAGCTTCGAAGATCTGTTTTCTTGCTTCTGCAAATGTTGGTTTGCATCTATATACATCTAAAGGTCTGTGCACGTGTCTGCACATGTACGCTGATTTGCAGGTCAGTGTGTTCCTTGCCATCACATGAAAGTTAATATGTCAGACAGGCCCGGTTCTAGCCTTTTTGTTGCCCTTGGCCAGATTTGAGTTTTGCCCCCTTTTTTCTAGAAATACGAGTGAAAAACTAAAGAAAATAACATAATAAATGTATTGTGATGCCCCCCAGATATGTGGTGCCCTAGGCGATCGCTTAGTTTGTCTATGCCTAGAACTGGCCCTGATACCAGATGGTTTTGAGAACATTTAGGCCTAGAGCAGGGGTCTCAGGAGTTACCAGTAGCTTATTATCTGCTTAAAAGTAGGGTCCATGATGTTTTCCTGGAACACTTTTTAGTATATTGCTTACTGAATTATACCCCTCACACCCTGAAAGCAAACAATTAATTAAATGCACTAACACAAAAAAAAATGTTAGTCACCTGTGGAAGGAACAGAACGGGAAAAATTGCATCCAATCATTTTGTTACCTCACTCACGTCAGATGTAGCGCTACGCGCGAACATCTGATCCTAAGCGATAGACAAGTTATTTCAGGAGCCAGAAATCCTTGAATCTAACTGGACAAATGGCTTGTCCATCAATGTAATTGACGTACACTTCAGCCAACCACATCGAAACCAACCAATGACGCTGGTTACATTTGTTGGATTGGTTGGATTCAAAACAGTTGCTTCTTCGCTACGTCACACCCTCTACAGCAGCCAGCAGCCCTGATTGGTCTGGTTAGAGACTATTGGGCTTGAAATCGCTCTGAAGGGCTTCAACATCAGATCGTTGCGCGGAAGTGCCTTACGAAAGTTACATAGCGCATCATCTGACGTGAGTGAGGTAAATCATTTTGAGCGTCCCCATCAAAATGATTGGTCGAAATGATGTCTACTGTCAACTGTCATTTTTCTGTCTCCAACTGGTAGCTCGGGAGCTACCAGTGGCTCGCCACCTGCTTCTGAGTAGCTCTCCAAAGGGTCAAAGGATTGTGTTCTGGATCACCGATCGTCAACAAAACAAATCAGTTCTTACCTGTCCCAAAATAACCTACACCCAAAATCCGTGCAGTACTTTTCAAATCATGTATGTCACAGACAGACAGACACACACACACACACACACACACACACACACACACACAGAGGTAATAATAAGGACTTCAGACTTCAGTGCTTGTTATCCCTAACTTAATCCATTTATACTACTAAGCTAGAAAGCAGTGAATTAGGAAAGAATAGCTTTACACACACACACACACACACACACACACACACACACACACACACACACACACACACACTACGCAGGATCTCAGGAAGAGCACTCAGGATATTATTAATATATTTATTCATTATTTATTTACAAAGTGTTAGCTATTGCTATTGTATTACTGACTGTGCACATGTCATCCTAAATGTACATGCTTTTCAAATCATCTTCTCTATTGTCTTTCACTTTTAAAGGCTGACTCACAGAGCCCTGCACAAGTATTTCAACTTGACTGTGCTTTATGCACAAATAGTCTATCCTAAGGGGATGGTGAGCACACAAGAGGCAACATTTTTTTGGAAAAGTTACTCACACACACACACACACACACACACACACACACACACACACACACACACACACACACACACATATATATATATATTGCAAATTACAATTAAAAATATCAGCAAAGCTGATAGTAGTTCGTAAGTGTGTGTGTGTGTGTGTGTGTGTGTGTGTGTGTGTGTGTGTGTGTGTGTGAAAACATTGTAAATGAACTTTTACATTATATTTGCAAAACAGTAGGCTTTTTCTTTTCCGGAGCTTTTTTTAGTTGAAAAACATTTCTGAGACCCAATAAGTATAATTTAGCCTACATTTTCCATAATGATATCACACTTAAAGATATCATGTGCATAGATTCTTACCTATTAACACAGACTCCAGTGGACAAAACCGATGGAAGGTTCTTGCCTTGAGTTCTTCTCACTTTCCCTAGTCAAAGGTTCACACTGGTTTTGCCACCATCTCTAATGGCAGCATCACAGTTTCTGGGAAGTTTGAATAATGCAATTAATATCTGCCACTGAATTACTGGTTAGGCACAGAATGTGTGAGTTCACCCACATCAGCATGTTAGAACTAATATAATTTATATCCACTGTTTAAGGCCTTTACGTGTTGTGTGTAAATAATAAAATAATTAATTAATTAAATAAATAAATAGGTAACTAGAGTACATACATACATAAAACCAGAGTTGCGTTTGGTACAAATATCACAGTGGCTATAAAGCTGAATTAACCAGACAGATTCAAAGTACACTGATTATGTGCCATTAAAGAGGCTGTGCATCATTCCAAGCCTTGTTTAATACAAACAAGAGCCTTATAAAGATGAACTCTAATCTACAATATGCCTGTTTAACTCATAGTGGTAAAGAAACAAAATGGAGATAAACAAGGTAACAAACCTGACCAAAAATATGAAACGCTTAACAAATTTGGCACTTCACATCCCTCTTTTGTTAGCCTATAATTTTTATAATCAGGCATTTATGCAGACAGTCAATCTGTTTAAATGCAACAATTCCATCTTTCAAATCGTTATCCAAACTCAAAGAGATCTAAAGATTTGTTAGCCCTTAGAGGGCCCTACTGTATCTGAATGTGCTGCACTTGTAAAATCTCAGAAACCCATAGACTTTAGCTCTGTCTTTTCACACTTTATACAAAGACAACAGTGATTAGCTGCCCTACAATGTTTCATCAGAAATCAAATCTACATGAGTCTACATCAGCAAATAACAAAGCTGATTAAAATGTCCTCCAGGCTCTCCCTCTCTCTCTCTCTCTCTCTCTCTCTCTCTCTCTCTCTCTCTCTCGCTCTGAACATCATTCGCACGGAGAGCCTTTTGGCAGAAACTCGCAGGACGTTCTTTTTGTTCTGGTCGCCCGAAAACGCAGGCAGCATCTCAAAACCCTGCGCTGGGGCTATACGCCTCCCCCAAGCTAGTTGCTGAGCTGTTTGTTTAGGAATCTCTGCCTGAAAATTGTATTCCATCGACCATGCTCACTATCAACACACAATTATCTGGGTTAATCATGTGGAACAGTGGCAAATTCACCTGGGGCTTAGGAACTAATGACATTCTCGTCTGGCCTGCTTTAGTGAAATAGCCTAGCACCTGCAGGAGGAACAGGGAGATTGCCAAAGAAAATTTGGTCTCATTTTGCCCCCTTTCTCCTCTCTGTATGCTCTCTCTCTCTCTCTCTCTCTCTCTCTCTCTCTCTCTCTCTCTCTCTCATATACACACACACACATTCATTCTCTCCCTCATGTTCTCTCTCGCCTCCCCTGCTTTCTCTATCTGCTTTTGCCCTCCCTCTCTCTCTCCCTTCCTCCCTCTCTCTCTCTCTCTCGCACATTCATTCTTTCCCTCATGTTCTCTCTTGCCTCCCCTGCTTTCTCTATCTGTTTTGCCCTCCCTCTCTCTCTCCCTTCCTCCCTCTCTCTCTCTCTCGCATTCATTCTTTCCCTCATGTTCTCTCTTGCCTCCCCTGCTTTCTCTATCTTTCTCCCCTTCTTTCGCCCTCCCTCCATCCCTCTCTCTCTCCTGTCCCCTCTATCTCTCGCTCCCTCTGTTTGCTCACCGACTCTCTGCTCTCTCTCTCTCTATCAGTCTCTCACCCTCAGACTCTTTATCTTCACCTTTGGCTCCTCTATTGATTCTGTTTTCATTTGGTTCACAGGGCCTTTGTTTGCCTTTCGTTCTTTGTCTGCTTTTTTGGTTTTGTTTTGTTTTTGTCTCCTTCTTACATTATATTTTTTCCCTGCAATTGCGAGTGTTGTATTTCAATATCATTTTTAACACCTTCTTTCTGACTTTTTTTTTTTTTTTGGTTGTTGTTTTTGTTGTCAAAAAATATATATATACTGTATAATCAATATCAAGATTGAGAGGAGGCAGGAGTAGCTGAGGTTGTGTGCTTATGGAAAGAGGGAGAGAGAGAGAGAGAGAGAGAGAGAGAGAGAGAGAGAGAGAGAGCGCTGTCTCACAGTTCTGCCATTCCCAGTAAACAGCATTCACACTGCATAATTACGCTGAGATTTCTGCTGCACTTTCAGCCAGGCAACTCCTCATCTCTCTCTCTCTCCCTCTCTCTCTCTCTCTCTCTCTCTCTCTCTCTCTCTCTTTGCCAACACAACTCTCCATATGAAGTCATTCCATCCACTGAGCCCACTGTATAGGGAAGTGTCTGTTCCATTGTTCATAATTATTTATCAATATCCAGCGCAGTATTTCCCCATCACTGATTTCGCTCATGTGTGAAATGGCAGCGCGGGGGCCAAGGGGGAGCTTATTGCTTTTTTGAAGTTGTGCGAGCCGCGGACACCTCCGTGAGCACACACACACACATACACACACACAGACTGATTAGCACGACTCCCGTCGCTCCTGTTCCCAGGTAACTCCAGCTCCCGACGTGACTGATACCCCGGCTTTATTAATTACGGGGGTGTTGAATTTGGATTCTCATCTCCGTTGCACATTTGCTCATAATATTATGTGCAAATAAGTTTCCCGGGCCTACCTGGAGCCTGCCTGTCTCTCTGTGTGTGTGTGTGTGTGTGTGAACCCCCTTGTCTGAGTTAAATTACGGAGGGCCACGCCACGTGTTCTTTGTGAATGCATCACACTCTTTCCTTATAATGGAGTTCTGTGAATAGCTGGGAGTTAAATATGATAACACTGACTCATAACTGGGTAACACAAAGGGGAATTCAACTCAGGGAAGCAGACGAGCAGACAAGCGTTTGGCTTTCAGGCGCGTGGTGGTGGTGGTGATCATGTGTACTGTACAGACACAGACAATCTGTCGGAGAGGCAGCGACACCGAGATCCAGTATTTTGGCAGGTGCCCCGACACTGATGGCCTATTTGTTTTTAACAGTAATTGAAAAATGGAAGGAAGAAAGAGGGGGGGATGGAGAAAAAAAAAATCAATTTTATGGGCTTAAGGATGCATTTCAGGGCAGAAGAGGCGCTCACATAGGAATCACTGTCATGTTCCTGCAAAGTTTAATAGTCTCAGAGAATTCATCAAACAGCCCTCAAGGCATTTATAATCTTCCCCCTTTTTTTCCACTCTAATAGGAGATAATACAAGAGGGCGCCCTGATGAATCAATATGCAACAGCGGCTTTGCCTTGATAATTAATACCCACGTTGGAAATAGATTTGCGATTTGGCAACGCAGGTCCCCGCGTCTGATACTATGCTCTCTCTCTCTCTCTCTCTGCAAAGCCAAGCTCCAATTCTAGTTCTGTATCCGCATCCATTCAACTAATCTGTTTTTTTTCCGTTTTTTTTTTCCAGTAGCGTTAATTCTTTAACTAAAGCCTGTTATCTCATTAAAGAGGCCTGTGATGGGATTCGATGGCTTCCTGACATCTGTATTCATTCCTCTGGAAATTAGTCTTGACACGAATTAATGAAAAACACCCTAAAATTGTGCAGATTAGACAGGAAAGGCCAAGAATATTTGGGTAAAATTATTTTTTGTTTTTGTTTCGTTTCTGTACAAGGTGGATTATTAATGCTTCTTTAAATAAGGTTTTTATGTTAACAGGCCATTCACAGGCTTCTATTTTTATTCAATTTAACGAGGCATTCAGAAGTCAAAAACTGAGGGGATTCCGTCAGTTCGAGGCCTGCC
Organism: Sardinella longiceps; assembly: GCA_027497455.2. Lineage (NCBI taxonomy): Eukaryota > Metazoa > Chordata > Actinopteri > Clupeiformes > Clupeidae > Sardinella > Sardinella longiceps. The sequence goes on from JAODXP020000031.1 coordinate 2,226,855, forward strand.
CAAAGTAACACCAAAAAAAAAAAAAAACCCCACACCCTTCTTTTGTAAACTGTAAATAGGTGGGACCAACACGATTTGATTTCAAGCATTGGGTGTTCTTTTCAAACTCAGATACAATTTTAGCATCATTTCATTTTCAGGTAAGAAAAACAGAAAATGTTCTTAAAACTGAAGAATGAATGAACGAATGAATCCAGTTGCGAGGCAAGAAGACAAGACAAGGGATGGGAGGATGAGGATGAGGACTAAGACAGGAGGGTTAGTGTTCTCCTCCTTGCTGTATGCTCTGCCACAACCCAACTTTCAACCCCGACGCATCGCATCGCATCGCCCACTCCCACTCCACCCCTCCTGATGTCTGTCTCAGCCGGCGCAGCAGCGCTGATAATTCCTACTCTGTTTGAAAAAATGAGATAAAAGCAGTCATGGATGAAAGAAACTTGGATTTAATCTCTCTATGTCTCTCTCTCTCTCCCTCCCTCTCTCTCTGTCTCTCCCTCTCCTTCTCTGTATCTCTCTGTCTCTCCCTCTCTTTCAGTCTTTTTCTCTCTCTCTTCCTCCTCTCTCTTTCTCTCAGTCTCTCCCTCTCCCTCTCTCATCCTTTGCACTCACTTTCCATCTCAGCTCACACTCTTTTCCTGTTCATTCCTGTGGATGTCTTTCTGAGGGAAAACTCAAGCAAGACTGGGACCTCGGAGAGAGAGAGATGGAGGGGAGAGAGAGAGAGATGGAGGAGGTGGAACATAGACTGTAGTATGTAATTATAGCATCTTCAAAGTGAGAGAACCTGTACTTTTCCCTAATAGCACACACACACACACACACACACACACACAAACACACACCAGGCAAACTTCAGAGGAATTATCATACCGACTGACTGCAACTACTGCTGGTACCTCTTGTTGATGATTGATTCCAATATGTTAAATCGACCACCAACAAGAAGTGGAACAAGAAGTGGAAGTCTGCTGATATCACCCAAGCTGCATACTCCACTCAAATTTGGGCCAAGACATGAGTGACCATGTCCAATACTACGACCTGTCCGTCCAACTGTCAGCCTGGTGTGTGCAAGCATTACATTACTATAGTATAAATCCGCAAATAAATGTGCAGTATAACAAGCTTACAGCCACATAGGCTCTATTTGTTTGCTTTCTGAATTTGACATTTCTTAAAAATCAGTGTAGCTTGAATTGGTGTCAACTACGCTGCTTTTGAGGATGGCATGGCCTACCTGAGGACTTATTGTCTTATACTTTTAATCATTTGAGACTTTCTTATGTAGCACTGAAAATGTGAACCTTTTAGATTGAAACATGCTAACATCATCATACAAATTTGTTTAACCTCCAGCCATTAATTTCCACCTTTTTGTGTTTATTTTCAAACCACACTGCTCCTCACATGTGGGTCCACAGTACACAAGACAAGCTGCAAGCGGTGCCTCCATCCAGCATAGTTTCAGGATTTTTTTTTATTTCTAACATTAGCAGGCCACATACAGCAATATATAAACTATCTATAAACTAAACATGCGCAGTTTTGCAAGCACTCTTCCTAACTATTGAAGTGGAAAAGTTCCTCTATTTTCACTTCAACAAGAAAAGGGTGGTACAAAAAGGACGGCAAGGGCCCCAGAAAAAAAGGAGAAAAAGAGACAGAGGAAAGAGCAAGTGACAGAGAGAGAGAGAGAAAGGATTCACACCACAGGGGCACAATATTCCCCCGGGCGAGTTGGGGGAGACAAGACACAAAAAAAGGTCTTCAGGTCGACGTCGACTGACTGCCACAGGCAGGGATTGGTGGGCTATAGAGCCCGGGATCTAGGCTAGGCTAGGCTGGGCCGGGCTGGAGGTCTGTGGCGACGGTTCCTCTCACTCCTGCTGCCAATGACATGTTTAACAGCCGCTTGTTGATCCCTTAGATCTTCATTAACCCTGAGGAGAAAGGAGGGGGGGTGGGGGGCAGAGGGGGGTGGGGGCAGGGGGGTAGAGGAGAGAAGGAGCCACAGGGGCACTGAGCAATCACAGACCTCATTATGCACACAAAAAGAAAGAGCTGGCCAGGACAGATGAGATGGAGAGAGAGAGGGTGAATGGGTAGGTGGGGTGTGTGTGGGAAGGGAGGGAGGGAGGGAGGGGGTGAATGAGTTAGCGAGCAATCTAGAAAAAAAAGGGAGAGAAATGAAAGTGGGCGAAAAAAAAGAAAAAAAAGAATGACACCCAGGAAACAGTGCGAACAGAGATTGATAGAGAAACTGGTCATTGTGTGACACAGAAAAACAGAGCATAGGGAGGGGGGGGGGTACATCAGTTAAACTATGGGGTGGGGGAATATGCTTGCCATCATTGAACCACAATGACGTTCATTCAGTTATGACATCACCCGAGACAAAGAATTCCTTTCCCATCTAAAATAGAACTTATGTCTAGTCATCATCACACCGTTTGGAGGAACCTTCAGGCGATACACTGTTACAGCTGATGATGGATCATAAGCCTATATGCTCTTCTTTGGCCTCACAGTTCCTGCAACAGAGTTTCTTGTTAACTCACCCAACCAGGTCTGACCCAAGGGGGAATAACCAGCAGATCTAGACAGTCATGGATGCAACTCAAATCAGCAACAGCAGCCACAGTCCATCCATGGCCCCCTCTCTGCACTGTGCCAATATGACCCCAAGCCATGGGGGGCCCTGCCAATGCATACAGAGAAAGCTGGTTTGTTGCAGAGGGGGGGGGCAGTAATTGTTGGAAAGGCGGGGGTTCCAAACCCAAGACCCTGGGTCCTGAAAGGTCTTGGGTCCAGAGACAGAGAGTAATTTCTTCTACTTGGTTGAGCAAGGATGGGTATAATTGAACCCTGTGGGTGAGGCCCAGGAATGAATAGACTCAGCCAACAGCAGATGAACTGGAGTTAGTTTGAAGAGGCCCCTGCATAAGGAATAGCCCGCAGGGCGTGTGTGTGTGTGTGTGTGTGTGTGTCCATGTTTAGTGAGAGCACCCAGGTCTCACTGGTCTGCTTTAGGGGTGTAGGCCTACTGGTTTGATATGGCTCACAATCATGCATCTCTTCTTTGTTGTCCCTTTTCATCTCCAGGTTTCTGCGTTTCTTGTCACCCAAAACATAAACCTCAGTATTTGCAAGCTCGGTGAAACGTATTAAATAAATAAATAAAAAAGTAAGTTACATCTTCAAATTGTTTCCCTCCCCTCCCCTTCCTTCCCGAGCAGAGTGACGTGTTATAGCCACTTGGCTTTATTTTAATGGCATTCTCGGCGGAAGAAGAAAAAGAACGGGAAGATTAAAATGCCTATGCAAGCGTCTTTAATGTTCATGTCGTAATTGTTCTGGACAGTCCCATCTCTCGAGGACAAAGACCTTGGTGATGGGAAGGACCAACAACCGCGCCGGTCTGCGAGGGTGACAGTCAAACAGCGGGAGGAGACGCAGAAGGGGAGAGCACATCGGTAATGAATCTGCCAACAGATTCTCGCGAAAAAAAAAAAAAATGAATACGGGAGATATGACTGAATCAGCGCGTCTCTCGTATTCATTAAAAGCTACCTTAAAACATCAATTCATTCTGGTGGTTTGACGAGGGCCGATGTGACAGAGATGTTTAAATGGGTAGCTGGTGGCGGAAACGAATGTGACAGGTTCAGGTGTAATTACGCCGGGCTTGTTCACAGTTGAGATTAGGAGTGGGGCGCGCGCTACAGACATAAAAGAAAAAGAGAACTACTGTGATGAAGCGCATCACTTCACCTGCAACCCTTCTCTCTCTCTCTCTTGCACACTCTCACACACACCAGCACAAACATAGGCTACAAATTCCGAGAATAAACCATACACACACTTTCAGATATATTGTGAAGCGCATGCTCATACCTTTTCTAATTATTAAGGTGTGATAATTTACCGAAGTATGAAATCACATTAGTGCCCCAATAAAAACCTGGGAAGAAATTGATGGAAAGTGCACGGAGAATCTCATATTTAGCTGAGAATTAGTTTACAGTGTAGCCTAGTTTGTGACATTTTCTTTTTTTTTTTTTCAAAACTGATGTGTCCATTATTTGATTTCTTTTTTTTTTGTCAAGTCTGTTACAAATTGACAGAGACTTGTCATTAATCCTGCATATGGACTCGTTTCCAACATCCCCCAAACTGTGAGGCACTTCATCTCTATAGCAAGAGTGACCTCTATCGGTAGCTGTCGCACCCTATCAATTTGGAACCAGTACTTGAGTTGACTATTACATTGGCTATAATACAGTGAGGATAGGAGAGAAACGCTCAACATCGGAGAAGTTAGAATAACACTGAAGCACAACGAAGGTGCAGTGAAATTGCGCAAAAAAATCTGGCTCTACATCCAGACGCAATACTGATGTGCCAAATTCACGCGGATGTAGCCTACAGTATGGCCTCCCTCATTCATTCAGTCAGATAGTTGTTGTAGGCCTGGTGGTGCTGGCTCCGGCGTCCACACGAAGGATGGAGAGGGGGAGAGAGAGGCAGCTGGCGGTAAGGTGAACTACCTTCAAAACACTTGTTAACTCACAACAGAAGTGGTGGCAGTTATTTGCAAAGTGTTAGCTTCACGCACATTTTTGTCTTGTTAGCCTGTAGCCTAGCCTGATAAAATTGACCCCAAAATTGATGGTGGTCAAATTGAATTGTAACTTTTTTCGTCTAAACATATTTAACATAACAGCAATGTTCCCATTCGCCATAGGCTACCAAACCAGCATGACAGTGCTGTCTCGGAGCAGTATAAAGCGCATGACAGAGTTGAGTGGTTGAGTGGGATTGAAATGCTGTCACAGGTAAAATGGTAACGTTAGGCCTACAGTCGATACCCCCGTTTTCAGAAGTGGGAGAAAGCTAAGCTCCTGCAAGCTAAACATAACCAGAAAGTGAATCCTAAAAACAATAGACCTAAAATCATCAGATGAATCCATAGCTCTTTCCCCCTTATCATTCCCCATAGATACAGTGATAATATAGGCATAGTTCAGCAGGTCAATTTTGAAGAGGTCCCATTGGGGGTGAATGTGGCCAGAGGTTCCATGCATGTAACGTTATATCAAAAGAGATCCACAAGAATTGCAGAAATGGCATTAAAAGCTATCTTATCTGTCTATAACACAATACTCCAAATCTGTGTTTCAGACTTCACACATAAGGCCAGCCATGCAGCAGCATGCAGGCTTGCATTAAGCCATTGTCTTTTAGACCCAAAGTTAACCCATTAACACTTCAGAAGGCTGAAATGAAACTACAGTCCTTACTGTGCATAAATATTATTTGACATTGACACATTTATGTATCCATGAATAAATGAAAAATGCGCTATAGGCCTACAGTTTAAATAAATTACCTATGTACTCAATTACTTGAACACTCACTACACTTACGCTCTCTACACTTAAGATCAAGTGCTGGTTGGATTATGTCATGTATTAGGAATGTAAAAAGTATTGTGAGAAAACCCAAAAGTGCAGACTTGGTAATTATTGACAGATTTATTAAATTTTAAAATGTCAGAAACATAGACCAAGCCAAGTTTTCACATCATCAAGGCTACAAGAATGGGCCCTTGCTCAATAACTCTACAGAGTAGTCAACTAAACTGAAAAGTATGCGCTGAATAAGGCTTCTGTATTTATTCTACCCAGCACTCAGTGCTCTATATCTACTACAGTACATGCTGTCACTGAGCGCTGGCAATACTGTAACAAATGGAAAGGAGCAACATGCAATCTTAATTTCACCAATAGATGGTGCAGTTAAGCTGTAAAGAAAATACAAACATACCCCAGTGTAACTACTACCACTCTGGCAAGTACCACGCCCAACATCAAATGCAACAGCACATGGCTGTTTACAACTCCAGACAGTAAAAATAAAAATCATACCTTAAAATAAATAAATATATAAAATAAAAAAGAAAAATCACTAAATCTTTCTGTCTGATCATACATCTGTAGCTAAATAGGCCACATGCTCAAAACTGCGAGTGGCCATCTCTCTCTTTCTTTCCCTCCCTGCTGCAAAGATCAAGATCAGGATAGTTAATGTTCTTTTTAAATCATTCATTAGCCTAGCAAGCCAACCTTGTACAGTACAGTAAGTGGGGTCACAACTGGCAGTGTGGATGGCGGATCAAATAGTTCCATGTTAAGTTACCCTGACGTTACAACCATCAGAATATTTGTATGTAGTCAGATTGTCAGAAAGTCCATGGTGGAGTGTAAAGTAAAGTTAATTTTATTTGCATAGCGCATTTATCGACCAAAAGGCTACTCAAATCACTGAAGACATAGACAACACAAAAGGCATAGACTAATATAAAAAAACTTTTGGATCACAAAAAAAAGCATAGACAGATGGTAAGAGTGTGTACTGTAGTTTCAGGTGGTATCCTTCTCCTGCTTCCTCATGATTTTATTGGCCCAATACCGTTGGCCCAATTTTCAGCCTTACAAAATAATGATTGACTAGAATGACCCTGGCTGCAGATTCAAGGTTTCATCTAGATTGCTGTTGTAGGGCAGTTTTTTTTTGTTTGTTTGTTTGGTTGGTTTGTTTGGTTGCCAACAACAAACAACATTTTTTTCTCTGCATTCCACGGCCATTTGGGCTTTCTTTTTTCAAGCGATCTGCTAATGATCAGTTGGTATGTAGCCTGATGAGGTACTTTCCTCTAGCCCTAGTGTTTATTTTTCATTTGTATATATTAACCAGAGGTGGAAAAAGTACAGAAAAATTGTAACTAAGTAAAAGTATCTTTACTTTGCTTAAATTGTACTTAAGTAAAAGTAAAAGTAGCCATCAAAATATTTACTCAAGTAAAAGTAAAAATTACCTCATTTTAAATTTACTGAAATTACAAGTTACAAGTTACTTTCAAGTATTGGATGTAAAAAGAAATCACAATCAAAATCAGTGCTTTAGGGTTGCTTGGTTTATTTAGCAACCCCAATAATTCATAAATCACCTAGCAACCACAACCAAACTTGTTTTTATAAATTAATGAATGTTTATTGGTCATTGGTCAATGACACCCCCCCCCCCCCCACATTCTTTAAGGTCAAAAAAGAATATTTACAAGAAGGAAAAGCTAAAGTAAAACTAACTGTTTTACATGTGTACTTACCTACCTGTCTACCGTATAATACACTAGTGTTATTTAGGCTACATGTCATGCACAGCCAGATGGCATGACTGAGAGCGCACTTCCATTGGCCTACATGCCAATCACAACTCATAAGATTTTCTGTTTGTTAGTTAAGAAATGTATTCTTCATGCCTTAGAGTTGTAGGCTAGTTCTCTTTCAGTCGAACGCTCAATGTCATTTTGACCCAGCAACCGACCAAGATATTAGTGACAGGGATCAGCCCAGCCAGCTCACCTTGTTCTTCTTATGGGTTGATTTGTTAATTTTGACTTCACCAGCGTGGTAGAGTAAGATAGCCGATTTACTTTAAATTTTTATGTATTGATGGTATTCGGGGTTACCTTTACCTTGGCTAGACCCAAATTAACCTGGACTGAAGCAATAGTTACCCTGGCTGATGGCGTTCCTTGGGTGAAATATGGCCAAGGATTTTCTTTGCCTTTGGGTTAAACTCTTCTACAGGTTTCTTGGCTATTCTCAACATTTACAGTATGCGTACCGGAAGCAACAGCATCTAGGCAACAGTAAATAGTTTGAATTTACTTTCAGTTCAAGCCAACTGTTTTTTTCTCCACATTTTTTACTCAGTAATCAGGGAGGTTTTAAAAAAGTAGTGAAGTACAAAGTACAATACTTGCCTCAAAATGTACTCAAGTAAAAGTAAAATTACCTATTTGAAAAACGACTTTAAAAATTACGAATTACCCTAAAAAGCTACTTAATTACAGTAATTTGAGTAAATGTAATTAGTTACTTTCCACCTCTGATATTAACAATGTTTTGTCATACGAATCACAGGTCGACGAGCATACTGCTGTTTTGCTTAGATCTGGTTCTGCATTGTTTTCCATGCTGGCCTGGCAGTGGTGAACCATCAGTCCTACCCTGTGTGTCAAGGGCCTGTCAAAGGCCACAGCTATAGGGGTATATAAAGTTTTATGATGCGTTTTGGGACTACAGCCATGGGTAGTTTCAAGTGCCTCCCTACCTGGTTTTCAGGGCAAGGGTCACGATTAGAGACTCCATTAGCGGGATGCAATTTCCTAATAGAGATCTGGATAGCTAAGCATGAGTTATGTCCATGTTGCGTCCATGGGTGGCCAGGAGTGACTCCTTACCAGGATAACCTTCAGGGCATGGGTCATTGTGAGGATGATGTCATTAGCGGGGTTGGTGAGGTGTCCCTCATGGTCTCCCATCAGCTCCTTTAGTTAAGGTAGGGATAAAGTTACTATTTATATGGAGATTGAGCATATGTGCTGAGTCTTAGCATTGCAGGTCTACTGACCATGTTTCTTGGGTAGCCAGGGTTGCCACTTTGAGGAATGGGCCATAGTGATAACAGCACCATTAGCAGGGTTGGTGAGGAGGTCCTTTGGAGCTCCCGCCTACTCCCCCTATCATTGTGGGGATGAGCGTAACCTTGGTAGCAGATTGTGACCATGCCCTTATTGGCTTTGAGTGCAGCAAAGCCATTTTCCTTTAATGTTCTTTACTGTTTTACATGACCAACTGTGCATCTACTTCTATGGTGATGGTTGACCATTTTATCGGGTTCTTCCTGTAGTTAGTTCCGAAATGGACCATTTGGATGGGTCATGGGTAGAATGGAGTAATATGAAGAACTTCTCGGTTATCATGTGGGCAGGCAAACAGTTGTCTGTCAAAGCAGTTGTCTGTCAACTCGCCGCTGCATACTTTCGTCACAACGAACATAAGCTTTTTATCTTCATACATTTTAAAATAATATTAAAATTATTCATTGTGTCATAATATTGTCTGTAATCATTCATAATAATCTCTGCAATCCTCTTACGTCACTTGTCCCTTGCCCCTCAAGACGATTTGATTGGCCCGATACAACTTATATCGTCCCGCCTCCAGGTCTGCTTAGCCTGGCTAGACTACCCTGGCAGGGAATGAAATTTGCTGCCGCTAGGGGGTCTAGATTTGTAGGCGTGAGTGCATGTTGTGTGTGTATGGAAGCGTTATATGTATTTTGAAGATTTGCACTTTTTTGTAGATTTTGTAGTGCAAGTGTGGACATCAAAGGCAATATGCCACTTTGCCTTGCAGTAGCTCTCCACCTTAATCCAGCCTTCAGAGCATGCAAGAAACCATGACCTTAATTCGGTAGGAGAATGAATGCAAGGGGGACTGACTTAAGTCATTAGCAGAATGCGTGCAGGCTGAAAAGTGCATAGCCATTATTTTGACTTAAGTCCCCCGGAGAATTCTCCCCTTATTTATTTGTGTGCATCTCAATAACGTTAACATCTTAGCACAGTAACTAGGGCTGGGCGATTATGCGATCGCGATTAGGGATCGCGATCAAATTCAGTTCGATCACGGTGAGCATATTTTCTCGATCACGTGCGTTACATGCAGTTGGAAAGGTGCGAGCCAACTGCTGCTAACAATCCAACTTCCCTGCACCGCTGTGAGCAAGCCTAACTTTACCAGAGAGAACTTAGCCGTCGTTTCGGGTATTTGTGAAGACACACGCATTTCTATTATTATTAATTAATTCTATTATTAATTATTATATCATCTTCAGGAAATTCTGGGAGCATGCCATAGTTAGATGTTTGCACACGAACAGCCACGAGTGAAAGTCTTGCGCGATCGTTAAAAAAATCATTATATTGTGAGTGAGCAAGTAGAGTTTTGTTGACGGTAAAACAGGCGAGGAAGGGAGTTAGTGGGGCACATTTAGCGGTTGCAACATTTATCTACGGTTCCCATTCACCCTTAGGCAAGACATTAAAGTTTTTTTCGACACTTTGTCATCTCCAGGAGTGTTGGACATCCGTCCTTTATAGTATTTATGCAAACGCAAAGACAATCTTTGTCTAACATGAAATCAATCCGTCATTAAAATGAGAGCCTCCTGCAGAGTGAATGGAAACATTTCACCCTTAATTAAACTATGCTCATGCTATGCGCATGCATCACACCATATTTCATCTTGCCTGGTAGAAATTAATGTGTATCATGTTTCTGCTATACTCATTTGAAAGAAGTTTATGCATGTTGGGATACCAATTGCAAGAAATTAGATCTGTAGGCCTTTTGTAATTGCACATGAGCCAGTGTAATGACAAGATCAGTAGAAAAGCCTATATCAGTGTTTAATTCATTAATTAATTACACAAATAAATAAATGAAATGAAATTTAATTAAATTTATTAATTAATTTATTTATTTTTACTTTTTTTGGGGGGGGGGGGGGGGGTAATAGCCTCCCAATGAGGGTGAAGGGTAGCCTGATTGCCATCGACTTTCAAAGCTCTGCGAGACTTTGGTCTGACCATAGCCTATGGCGCTGTAATTTCTCAAAACACATGGTTGACCCGCCTCCCTCTAATGCCTCGGTTTGCTACTGCTTGATGTTAGAAAATGTTAGAAAATGCTTTCTGAGTTCCCCATTTTTTGGGGGAGCATGCTATACCCAACAATGAACACTGGACATAAGGATACAAAATACAAAAATACAATCCCATATCCCAAAAATACAATCCCATATCCACAGTCCCACAGTTGACACCTCCTATCCACTCTCCAGTGAGTTTAAGAGCAGAGCCGATATACAAATCTTGATATGTTTTTTTTTTTGTGATTGCCTATAGCAGCCATGGAGTTTGCATGAGATAATAGATAATGAACAAAATTGTGAATATTGCTAGGTTTGCAAACGTTATGTGGCATCTATGTTTATGAATAATGTGTGCAAATGTTAAGTATAAGGCTGGAATTTCCCATATATGGTATTTTTTGCCCTCAACGGTGCCTTCCAGGCAGCGCTGCCTTCAAGGCACTACTCCACTCAGTTTAGGGTTAGGATGAGGGTTGAGGCGGTTAGGGTTAGGAATACGGTAAGGGAAGTGCCTTTTAGGCTGTGCTGCCTGGAAGGTGCCGTTGGGGGCAAAAAACGCCATTGAGCCGTAATAGCATGTCTCTTAACCTTACCTGATTAGGTTTACTAGACACACACACACAAACTCTCACTCTCAAATAAATGCATATGGAATGTATGAGCAGTAAGAGAAATCTAAAGAGATGTAGGTGAGAGTGGAACTTCCCCCCATTTTAATGCTTACACCTGTAGAAAAAAAATAGAATGGTTGATTTATCCTTTGACTGTATAGGTCTATAAAAAAAACTTCCATGTTACCTGACTGTGGGGGCGAGTTGGTAGAGCTGCTGTTCCGCAACTGGAGGGTTGTAGGATTGAGCCCCTGATCCACCTGACCCCATCGAGGTGTCCTTGAGCAAGATGCCTAACCCCAAATTGCTCCCGGTGAGCAGGTTGGCGCCTTGCATGTGTAGCCGGTGGCGGTCCGCACCGCACACGGGTCTCGAACCCGCCACCCCGCAAGCTACAAACTCCCGGCGTGGGAGTGGAACGCTCTAACCAACTGAGCTAAAAGCCCGAGCTCCTAACTCAGCGTGTTAGAAGCACCCATGGAATTGGGTGATGAGGATTTACACACTACCGCCGAGCTAGCCGCGCTAGCTGGCCTCCGTTACACTCACCCTCCAAATCCTCACTCCCATCCGGGTCACGGCACCAATGTAGCCGGTGGCGGTCCGTAACCGCACACGGGTCTCGAACCCGCCACCCCGCAAGCTACAAACTCCCGGCGTGGGAGTGGAACGCTCTAACCAACTGAGCTAAAAGCCCGAGCTCCTAACTCAGCGTGTTAGAAGCGCCCATGGAATTAGGTGATGAGGATTTACACACTACTGCCGAGCTAGCCGCGCTAGCTGGCCTCCGTTACACATGGTTGCCTCTGCCACTGGTGTGTGGATGGGTGAATGTGAGGCATGACTACAGCACTTTGAGTGCTTGTAGGAGTAGAAAAGTGCAATATAAATGCAGTCCATTTACCATTTACCACTGTGATTAGAAAATCAATACACCAAACTCTGTTCTGGAGAACCTTTGAGTTTCATATTTGTTGTTTATTTCCATTTGAAATTTGATTGCCATCGACTTTCAAAGCTCTGCGAGACTTTGGTCTGACCAAGAGCCTGTAGCGCTGTAATTTCTCAAAGCACATGCTTGACCTGCCTCCCTCTAATGCAGTGTTTCTCAAACTGTGGGGCGGGCCCCACTAGTGGGACGCGAGACATCTCTTTGCGATTGACCGTTGTCGCACCATGTCCCCCGAATTCACAGCTATTTGTCAAATATGCACATATGACAGTAAATTCAGCTTTCCAATTATGTTATTTTCTAGTTGCTGTGATGATTGGTTCAAGAGAAATTTGGCTTTGAATTAGTAACATGAAAATCCTAACACTGACAAAAAAATGTGCGCAAATTGAACCTTTCAGGTGGGGCGTGAAAATCAAGACTGTAATTGTCATGCTAAAAAAGGTCTGAGTTGTGTCTTTCCGATCCTGGGGTTGCGTCCTTAAACCGTAATTAAGATTTTATTGGGCCGATATAATTTGGACATTGAAAAAATTGTGCCACATAACTTACACACATATACAAACACACACACACACACACACACACACACAAACCTGCTCTCATATCTGGATGGATTATAGAGACACTAAAGCAATTCACCAAGGGTGACATGGACCTCTTTTAATGTCCTTTGCACCTTATAAATGATATTGACCTTCGACTGGCACCATGAGTCTACATGTCATTCCAATAGATAGATAGATTGATTGTAAGATAGATGGATATATAGAAAAAAGAAAGAAAGAAAGACTTTTGTCATCCTAAAGTGAAATTCCTGTGTTCTAGCAGCCTTAAAAACATGTAGCAGTAAGTACAGATGCACAAAGACAAGCAAAAATAAACTAACACACAAGACATAGTCTTAGATTGGAAAGATGTAAAGCATATCTAAGTGAGGTTTACGCTAAGTGCGCCCCGAACACAGTTCAGTGGGAAACAGCAAGGCTACAGGTTGATTCACACTGTAATCCTTAAAGCAGATATGGGATGGCATGATGATAATGATAATAATAATAATAATAATAATAATAATAATAATAACTAGATTTGTAATTCCATGGAAATTACATAATGCATGCAAAAAGTTTTAAAAAGTTTTATGAAAGTGACATTTTTTCTGACATCTGATAAGAGAAATAAAACATGATATAGTTGCTAAACCATTGAAGTTGATGCTGAGGCATGAAGTAAGTAAGATAAGTACAGTAACTAAGTAAGATACTGTATGTATGTAAGATATTAAGTAAGATATGGCGGTTGCTATGCTGGTTGCTTTGTTGATCATGTTGGATGCAATGTTGATTGCTATGTCATCAATGTGGAAGTTGCTCCTAAGAAGTTGCAGGGTTGTTTAAGGTTGTTGTTAGGGCGTTGCTAAGGCGGACATGGCGGTCGTTATGCTGGTTGCGACATTGATCATCTGGGTTGCTATGTTGGTGCATAGGTCATAGGCCTAATTGTTGGAGTGGTTCCTAAGACGTTGCAAGGCTGCTGGAAGCTGTTGCTAGGCCGTTGCTAGGGCGGACATGGCGGTTGCTATGTTGATCATGTTGGTTGCTATGTTGATTGCCATGTCATCATTGTTGGAATGGTTCCTGAGATGTTGCAAGGGTGCTGGAAGCTGTTGCTAGGCCGTTGCTAGGGCGGACATGTCTGTTGCTATGCTGGTTGCCATGTTTGTAATGTTGGTTGCTATGCTGAGTGCTTAGTCATCATTGTCGAAGTGGTTCCCAAGACGTTACAATGCCGTTGCTAGGGCGGATATGCTGGTTGCTATGTTAATCATATTGATGCCAGCTCATTAATGTGGAAGTTGGTGCAAAGGATGAAAGTTGCATTTACAGTTGGTAGATGAAAAAGTAGATATTGTCTAGTGCTACCAGTAGTGGCTATTGCAAATGATGATGAAAGGTTTATAGTAGAATTGTTGAAAAAAAAGAAGAAAAATCTGAAGGAAGACCAATAAATATATATGCTATAATGAGATGTAATAAAGTTTTTCTTGAATCTTGAATCTTGAACAAGTTGCAAAGAAGTTGCAAAAAAGTTGAATTGTATGATGGTTGGATGAATACAGATTGTTACAATAGTTAAAGTAGTTGAAAAAGTTGGACGCAGCCTTCGGCTGCTTCAATTGGTATATTGTTGATGGTTACATAAAAAGTTGCTTATTGTAAGGTTGTTTAAAAATGTAGAAAAAAAGTTGATTTAATGCAGCTGATAATAGTTTCTAGTTGAAATAGAATTCTCATGCAAATAAAGTTCCGACTGCCAGCAGATGCAGTGGAGTGTTTACAGTTAGTTACAACCATTGACTGTAAAAATTATGGACAAACCCTGCGTGACGTCACCCATAGAATTTCTTAAGAGCAAAAATGAAGCCAAAATCGGGGGTACAGGGCGCTGCCATCTTTGACAGTTGAGTCAACGTTCTAAGCCCGCTAACGCTCGGCCAGTCCAAATAAGGGTAAAAAGGTGGAGTCGGCGTGGCCCCGAGACACGCCCCCAACTTGACGTCTGCTTGTGTGGCCAGCGCAGCATCAACTCGCTAGCCAGAAAACGTGTCTATCTTTGTGAACATCGGAGCGACAACACCTTTGCTGGTAAGTGTTGAAAACCGTTGGTTTGGTGAGATTTGTAATTGTTCATGCTGTCCAATAATACTTAAATACACGATTATGAACCATATATAGCATAAGGAGTTCTTCAGGCACATGAAACAGGTGTTTGGGTAATGCCAATGCTAAACCAATGGACGCTAGCGTAAGTTAGCTATAATGTCACAACTCGGCTCACTCCACTTTGTCCTACCGTTTGAAATAATTAACGTAGTTTAATTAGTAAATGTACATGGTAGACACTAGACAGTCTAATGTAATTGTACGTCCCCATTCCTGATTACTGAAGCTGGGAGCTAACGTTAACGTTATGGACCTGGGATGACAGAAGTAGCGCAGCTAAAATGTAAACAAATTTCGGAGAAAGTTATAGTGAAACGATAGTATCTTAAAATTACTTGTGTGTTGATGAAAAACATTTGTTAACTGTTCAGTGGTCACTAGTCTTGTTTGAAGTGTTGTACAGAAGATGTTCTAGATTAAACTATTGGCAATATTGTTTTAACTTTTTTTTTTCCTTTGCAGTTACCATGGTATGGAGGGAGATGGAAGCAAGTTTGCAGTTACAGTTGGAGCCAGGACATTATAGATAGTCTAGAATATTTCTGTTCATTCACAAGCTATGTGTGATATACTTGATTTTGTAGCAACTCTTACCATGCCAACAGACTCACTCTTGAACAAGCCACACAGGCATGTGCCTAGATAAACACTGATATTACACCACAAGACTTAACCCTTTAGATGGATTTGCAATTCTTTCAGATTACATTCCACCTTAAAAATATTAGGTGGCAGAATTGATAGTGATCTAATGCTAGAGATCATTCTGATGTGTCACTGATTTATACCATTACTCTGCTGAATGACACCTGAGGCTTTCAAACCTGGATCTGGTTGACACGATGCCCCTTCCTTCAATTCACACTTAAATCCCCATGGAGTTACATTTCATTTTATTAAAGCTTAAATGAATCAACTTGAAATGTCATCTTATTTCAGCTTGAACTACTTATGAGAAAACCCATGTCAACGATAATTGAAAATACATATGGGTAAACATCAGTAATGCTTAAAAGTATAAAATAGTCACAGGGTGTTTACATAGATACACATGTCTACAAAGATACTAAATAAAGCTTGGGGTTGTTTAAGTTGTGAAAAAGGAAAAAAGAATAATTCTGATAATTACAAAACTAAAATGTGGAGCAATGCCCATAAAGGTCAATAGTCTACAGTGTCAAAAACCATCTGTGTAGAGTTGCAGATTTGTAGGACAATATTTTGTTTATGCCAAGTCTTTCTGATTATAGGCTACAGATTATGGAATAACCATGGTGAACTTGGTTAAGTACTTTATATACCATGAAAGTTGTGGTCCTCGATGTATACACATAGATATCTGTAGAGCATCAAACATGTTGTGTAAATCATGTCAATTAATAGATTCCAATCACACTCATGGATTGGAGAAATTGTAAGAACAAATTCATAAAATGTCAATGTATCAATTGTCATGGGATCAGATGATTTCCACCAGTGTCTCTGGTTGTCACAACGATGTCCGGCTCTGAAGAGATGACCATCGACCTGTTCAATCTGACCTCAGCAAACTCCCGTCTGGTCAAAAGTGTCACCTTCCTGTTTCAACTGAACACACCAGATATAAAATTAAATTATTTTTCTTAGTTCTCACTGCATGTAGCAGAAACCAAAATAAACTGTCACAAAAGCTCTAGCACTACATTATTTCACATATTCATCTCATTTGGAATAAGCCATTAAATAGCAGATTGGGTTGTTTCATATAAAGGCAACAAGTAGACTAGATGAGTAGGCCTACCTGTCAAGGTGACAGCACAGCTCAATGGACAGCAGTCAAGTCATGTGTCTCCATGGGTCAGGAAGAGGGCATTTTCCTATGAAAGAAAAAGTTAAAAATGTTAAATCAATCTCTTTCTCAAAATGCAGTAATATGACTATTTGAACATACAGCTGTTTGATATACAAGTATGTCAGGACAAGCTGTTTATCATGCAATTGTTTTATTGCCACGTTTGTCTTACATTTAACATTACCCTTAATTCTGATTAACATTAATTACAATAACTACAAACAACGGAGCTCTCTCGGAGTCTCTCATCCGAGAAAAATGGACATCAGGTTAGATCCTCAGTGAGGATATTGCTCATTGGACAAGTTACCAAGTCAGCATTATAACCTACTCATACAAAACCATTTCTTATCTTCTGAACAAACAAAACATTACAGACACAACATTACCCAAACTAACGTTACTTCCCTCCCAGCTTGTTGTAAGATAAATGCATGATTTAACAATAAAGAAGTGGCCTACAGCAACTCTTTCTTGCTAAGCTAAGAGCCCCAGCTGAGCTATGTCATCTATTAGCAGCTCTTGACGTTAGTTCATTTGGACGACTAATATGATAGGGTTTACCACGAACAAACTGAATCCCGTGTATTAATGTTAACGTTATCACCGGATAAAAGTTCTCACACTGTCGACGATAATTTTGGGACAGTTTGGTTCATATTAAAACAAACAACGTACAACGTTAGTTTGGCTAACGCTAGCTTTGCTGCTACGTTATCCCACGGATAACCTAGCTTCAGGCTCATGTCTTAAGTCTGTTACGGAAAACAATGTTAATGCCAAGTAAGTCAACAATGTTTACACCACTTCACTCTTCATAAACGCTGATCTATATTATGGGCCTGAGGAAATAATCACCTAATGACAGGACCAGGAAAACGATACTAACGTTAACATGCTAACTTCACCCCAGTTTCATGGCTGCTAGCTAGCGATACTAACGTACGCTACTGTGACAAAGACGAATAATTTCACTTACCGTATAAAATGTTGTGAAGCATTCTTGGATGGTGGTTAACAGCAGAGCAAGACACGTTGGATATATACTGAAATTGTAAAGATACGATGATGAAATTACACAGTCAGGAAAAAAGTTCAGCGAAGCTGACGCTGTGCAACGCCAAGGACAGTTCAGAACCACTCTCTGTTGACTCCAGGCACCTGTCAATCATCTGAACCACGCCCCCCTAATTACCTAAAAATGACACTAATCTGTACGTCGAACTAATGTATTTAAAAAAATTCACCGCCCTCACAGTTGTCGAGGGCTAAAAATGGTTCGACAAGCAAAAAATCGTATTTTGAACCAGGCTGTAAATACCTTTTTTTAACCTGTGAAAATGGCCTTTTTAACATGGGGGTCTATGGAGATTGACTCGCTTTTGCAGCCAGCCCCCAGCGGACGGCTGTGGTATTGCAATTTTAGAACGTTCAGTTTTGGCTTCATTGTCGGGCTTGGAATGTTGCCGCCTGGTGACAACAATGGCAAATAGAATGCTGAAAGTTCCACCATTCATTTCAATGGGACATTTTTCGCTAAAGTTACCAACACAAAAAGTAGTAGCACGCCACACCAATTGCAGAGCTACGCAACAGTGTTTGAATGACGTTGATATGTTGAACGGTTGATGCTGTGTTAATCGCAGAAAAACAAGGCGGAATGAAAAAAATAGCTAGATTTGTAATTCCACGGAAATTACATAGTGCATGCAAAACGTTAAAAAAAGTTTTATGAAAGTGACATTTTTTGCATAAACATCTGATAAGAGAAAGAAAAAAACATGATATAGTTGCTAAACCATTGAAGTTGATGCTAAGGCATAAAGTAAGTAAGATAAGTACAGTAACTAAGTAAGATACTGTATGTAAGTAAGATTTAAAGTAATGGTGGTTGCCATGCTGGTTGCTACATTGAACATGTTGGTTGCTATATTGTTTGCTAGGTCATTATTGTGGAGGTGGTTTCCAAGACATTACAACAGTGCTGAAAGGTGTTGTTAAGGCGGATATGGTGGTTGCTATGCTGGTTGCAACGTTGATCAAGTTGGATGCAATGTTGATTGCTACATCATCAATGTGGAAGTTGTTCCTAAGAAGTTGCAAGGTTGCTTAAGGTTGTTGCTAGGGCGTTGCTAAGGCGGATAAGGTGGTTGCTATGCTGGTTGCTTTGTTGATCATGTTGGATGCTATGTTGATTGCTACGTCATCAATGTGGAAGTTGTTCCTAAGAAGTTTCAAGTTTGCGTAAGGTTGTTGCTAGGGCGTTGCTAAGGCGGACATGGTGGTTGCTGTGCTGGTTGCTACGTCGATCATGTTGGTGGCTATGTTGATTGCTAGGTCATTATTGTGGAAGTGGTTCCCAAGGCATTGCAATGTCGCTAGAAACTGTTGCTAAGCTGTTGCTAAGGCGGATATGGTGGTTGCTATGGTGGTTGCTAGGTTGATCATGTGGGATGAACTGTTGATTCATGTAAAGGTTGTTCCTAAAAAAGTTGCAAGGTTGCTTAAGGTTGTTGTTAGGGCGTTGCTAAGGCGGACATGGCGGTCGTTATGCTGGTTGCGACATTGATCATCTTGGTTGCTATGTTGGTGCATAGGTCATAATTGTTGGAGTGGTTCATAAGACGTTGCAAGGCTGCTAGAAGCTGTTGCTAGGGTGGACATGGCAGTTGCTATGTTGATCATGTTGGTTGCTATGTTGATTGCCATGTCATCATTGTTGGAATGGTTCATGAGACGTTGCAAAGTTGCTGGAAGCTGTTGCTAGGGCGGACATGGCTGTTGCTATGATGGTTGCCATGTTCGTAATGTCGGTTGCTATGCTGAGTGCTTAGCCATCATTGTCGAAGTGGTTCCAAAGACGTTACAATGATGCTGGAAGCTGTTGCTAGGCCAGTGCTACCAGTAGTGCAAATGATGATGAAAGGTTGATAGTAGAATTGTTGAAAAAAGAAGAAAAATTTGAAGGAAGACCAACAAGTTGTAAAGAAGTTGCAAAAAAGTTGAATTGTATGATAGTTGGATGATTACAGATTGTTACAATAGTTAAAGTAGTGGAAAAAGTTGGTTGATTGGTTGATTGTTGAAGGTTACATAAAAAGTTGCTTATTGTAAAGTTGTTTAAAAATGTAGAAAAAGTTGATTTAATGCAACTGATAATAGTTTCTAGTTGAAATAGAATTCTCATGCAAATAAAGTTCCGACTGCCAGCATAAGCATAAGTGGCATGTTTAAAGTAAGTGGCTAAGGTGACAACAATGGCAAATAGAATGCAGAGAGTTCCACCATTCATTTCAAAAGGACTTTTTTCGCTCGTTTATCGCCGATAACGCAAAAAGTATAAAAGATGCAAAAACGGAAAAGTAGAAGCAACACTCACCAATTGCAGAGCTACGCAACGGTGTTTGAATGAAGTTGATATGTTGAACGGTTGAAGCTGAATTAATCGCAGAAAAGTGTGTGGAATAAAAAAAATAACTAGATTTGCAATTCCAAGGAATTACACAGTGCATGCAAACGTTTAAAAAAGTGCACTTAGAAAGTGATAGTAGAAAAAAAAGTAGAAAAGTAGAGTAAAGAGGAAACTTGTGTAGGCAATCAAAGTTACTAGTCAAGTAGCAAAGAAAATGTTGCTAACTTGATCATGTTGTTGAATAGTTGAAAAAAAAGAAAGAAATGGTACTGGTTGCTGTATTGGTTGCTATGTTGATTGCAAGGGTACTTTTGGTTGTTGTTAGGCCGTTGCTAGGGCGGATATGGTGGTTGCTATGCTGGTTGTTACATTGATCATGTTGGTTGCTATGTCTAGTGCTAGGTCATCAGTGTGGAAGCGGTTCCTAGGACATTGCAGGAATTCTTGAGGTTGTTGCTAGGCTGTTGCCAGGGAAATGATGGTGGTTGCTATGCTGGTTGCTACGTTGATCATGTTGGTTGCAATGTTCATTGCTAGGTCATCATTGTGGAAGTGCTTCCTGGAAGGTGGCATTGGTGCTTAAGGTTGTTGTTCGGCAGTTGCTAGGGTGGACATGTAGGTTGCTATGCTTGTTGCTACGTTGATCATGTTGGTTGCTATTTTCATTGCTATATCATTATTGCTGGAGTGGTTGTAAAGACATTGCAAGGTTGCTGGAGGCAGTTGCTAGGGCGGATATGGTGGTTGCTATGCTGTTTGCCATGGCGAGCATGTTGGTTGCTATGTCAATTGCCATGTCATCATTGTGGAACTGGTTCCCAGGACATTGTAGGGGTATCTGAGGTTGTTACAAGGCCATTGCGAGGGCGGATATGTTGGTTGCTACATTGATCTTGTTGGTTGCTATGTATATTGCTAGGTCATCATGGGAGTTGTTAGCAGTGGCTATTGTTAATGTTGATGAATGGGTGATTATTGAATAGTTGAAAAAAAAGATAGTTGATGATAGTTTGAATGAACATGGCCCGTATCAGTAGTTAAATTAGTGGTAAAGGGGGACGCAGCCTTTGGCTGCGTCAAATGGTTCGGGGACCGCCTTCCATTCCGACATCCCCCCACTCCGACATCCCTCCATTCAGACATCCCTCCACTCCGACATCCTTCCATTACGACATCAACCATTTCAACATTTTTCATACCGCCATTCAGACATACCGCCATTCCGACAGCATAATGAAGCACGTCCCTATTTGAGGGCATTATCTTTCATTGGTTTAAGCGAAGGAAAAAGTGCGCCCGCTCTGAGATAAGTGCCCCTCCCCTCTGCTCTCGCCTAAGCTGTGGCCGCTGTCAAAGGTGCCACAATTTTTTACCTACATGCGTTGGGCATTCTCCCGTGTCTTGATCACTGTCCTCAATTCTGGAAGGGTGTCTTAATGTTTGTTGTGGGTTTGTCGTGGATATAGTCTATAGGCCATTCTCTCACGTGTGGAAGCAGGCTGGTATGTGCGATCTGATGAGCCGGTCCACTTTTGGGCAGGTGGCATCTAATTATTATTTTCGCAAATGCAACGATTTCAAATTATTTATTTCTGTAGTCATAGGCGATTTTCAGCGGCATATGAAGAGCCCTGCAGCCCGTTATAATATAGTTACATACAGATGTTTTGGGCTGGGACTGTATGAGCCATTAGAGTCTACTGGTGAAAAATTTAAGTCGTCACTCACGTCCTAGTTTAGGTCTAGCCTACTACATCTTTTGATGACATAAATATTAAATATATCTTCATTGTTTGTTTATGACTGTTAATACAGGCTACATAAAACAACCGGCGGAGTTTCGCACCATGCCTATTCTTTCTCTTGGCAGCGTTATGCAGAAAGCAGATTTAGACAGCCTGCATTGAGATTGGATGAATATCCTATTTTCTTTTTGCAAACCCATGTGTCAATTCAAGGCAACTAGATTACAAAGTAGCTAATAGTAACCAGCAAACGTTTCTTTCCGTGGGCAAAGCAATGTAATGTTCCCAGTTTGTGTATGGGCTGCATGGTGCAACCGATCTGTTACTCTGTTTTGCCCATCCCATTATCGATGGGATTTCCATGATTTTTCTAAATATAGGATATAGGCCATAACATATTCTTAATATGCACAGGGCCAGACATTCATTTTTTCTTTGGGCAATATATAAATTAGAACCATTCGTGGTGCTTTTTTATTCTTTTATTTTAGCGCAAAGCGGTTTCACAGTGCCTATATGTCCAACTAATTGAATTTGCTGACTCTACTAGTGATCCGCAAGAGGTATGTCCAATAACGCACTATCCGAAGCAAAAGCTGGAGACGTCTTTTGCGCAAAATCTCTCATAGGCTACTTGACTTTTGCTTTTCGTTAGGTAGACAGTCTACTCTATATCCTAGACTACCACGATCAGACTGGATATCCATAAACTTTGATTTGGGGAATAATAGTTGTATTAAACCTTTGGGACTTTGTGTTTGTTTTTGTGTTGATTTACTCTGTTTAAAAGTGGCTGCTTTCTCCTGCGCGGAGGCCATCCGACGCTTGTTTATCCCTAACTTACAACTTCTCCAAGTTTACTTGTTGTTTCCAGTATATTTTTTTCGTTAAGTTATTAACGAAACAGAATATAGACCGATGGTATTTTGTAATTGATGTGTTATTCACTGCTTAAACCAGCGCACTTTACTGCAACAGTCTTTTATAGCGGCCGTGATTTGCGAGCCTATTTTTTTTTTTGCTCCCTAGTAGCCTAGTACTATGAGGGTGATTTTTTTTCATTGTGAAAGTAGCCTACACCAAAGGTCACCGAGAAGAGAGAGAGAAAAAGACACTTGTCCATTTAACTGCTTTATGAGTCAAGTTGTGCACTCACTCCTTGTGTTGCTCTCACACACGCATGAAACCAGCACTAAAGACAATGCGGTGTTTCCCACAGATAAGGTATCAATTTGTGGTGGTCCACAAATGGTGGTGACCAGGGGAGGGGGCGTCGCCCGGGCAATCGACGTTGGGGGTCGCCCCAGGGTGGGTAGATGGCCGGGGGAGGGGGCATTGCCCGATGGGGCACAAATTTAAGTTGGCAACAGCCTTACTTTACTTTATTTACTGAACAAATAAATAAAGTAGGTAAAGTTTAAAGGCTACAATCACAGTAACCTATTATATAATCAATTAATCAAGTAATGGGATAAAACTTAATTTTGAGGTTTTAAACAGCAATAGAATGCCTGTTAAAATGACCAAGCCATTGCCTTTTATTCTTCATCAAAAAACTGTTCAATGTAAAAAAAAAGAAACCTTTTCCTCAAGGCTATTGACTTCTAAAGTCGTTAAGTGTCATCTGACATTGTACCAATTAGGCTACTTGCAGTACAGCCACACTCATGGCACAATCATAAATTGCTGTGAAACAGGTCACATTAATTAAATCCAACTTGACGAATAAATTGTATGAGTTTAAGGTTTACAAAAAGTATGAGGACTGTAGGCTTATCTCCTGCACCAAATCAATAAGGAACATATATGCATGATGAGGATACCGGCAGGGAGGGAGCAGTGTCTGTGTGCGCAACAGAACATTTGTTGCATGTGCGTTCCATTTGGTTAATCATTACAGGCATAGGCAAGAAATTATTGCAAATACCGTAGGTAGCGCTTGTGTTTATTGATCGTAAACCAACTAACGTTGACAGCTAACTTTGACGCTTTGGTGACTTTAGTGAACTGCTATTAACGTGCAGATTTTTTTTTCTGTAAAGATGAGCATGGACAATTTTGATAAGCCACGTCCACAGGCTACACATATTCTCTTGATCTTGTGTTCTACCCACGATCATGGTATGAATTACAGTTGTTGGTTAATTAGCCTCTTCCTTTAAACTAATAATGTTGGCGTAGCAAAAGGTAACATTGCCGATGGAGCAGTAACTTTCAGATGCCGCTAAATGGCCTCATCGCGCAATGATAATGATGCGACCGGCCTTTTTATGTAGGTCTATGCGTTAAAAAAAATCCGGGGGACGTAAGCAAGGCGGCGGGCAGTTTTTGGCAAGGTGAATTAGCTTTAAAGCGCTGTGGGGAAACCCTGGTGCGCGCGTGCAAGGGGCGAAGGAAAGGAACGATACAGGTGTGAGTGAAGTGGAACGATACGCAACTGATTTATTTATTTATTTATTTTTTTATTTGCGAGTTTTTTTTTTTTTTTTCTAATCGTGAGTCTTATTATGTGGCGATAGGATTCCATTCTGTGGCGGCGCGCCACACAATGGTCTATGTATGGGAAACACTGCAATGAAGGATTATTAACGTTTCAAACTATAATGCACTTTTTTGGCCTTTTTTGGCCTCATCCGCCACTCCGACTAAGAAAAAAAAAATGTCGGAGTGCAGGGACGTTTGCTATAACTGAAAATACCGCCACTCAGACAATTAGATGTCAATGTCGGAGTGGCGGTATGTCGGAATGGCGGCATGTAACCAAATGGTTCATTGTTGATGATTACATAAAAAAGTTGCTTTGTGTAAATTTGTTTTAAAATGTTGAAATAGGAAATAGTTGAAATAGGAAAAGATTTGAAAAAAAAAAGTTGCAAAAAATGTTGAATATAGCCTAATACAGAGAATTGAAGAGAAAAAAAGGAAAATATGTAGGCTAGGCCTGAAAGGTTGGCAAAAAGTTGAATAGATAATACAGAGAATTGAAGAGAAAAAGGCAAAGATGTACAGTAAAAAGTTGCCAAAAAGTTGAATAGATTAATACAGAGAATTGAAGAGAAATAGGCAAAAATATTAAATGTCGATGAAAAAGTGAATAGATAATACAGAGAATTGAAGACAAAAAGCTGAAGATGTAAATTGTTGCCAAAAGTTGAACAGATAATACAGAAAATCAAAGAAAAAAATGGCAAAGATGAAAAAGTTGTCAAAAGTTGAATAGATGATACAGAGAATTGAAAAGAAAAAGACAGTAGAAGAGGGAAAAGGCAAAGAGGCTCGCTTCACAGCCCTTTGCCTCAGCATATGGAAGTGAAATAAGCTTGAATAGTCCATTAGTTTAATAGAAATGAACTGGAAAGGTTAATAGGCCTTTTCAGAATGTTTGTAAACAAGGGGTGCTGAGATACTTCCGGGTGGCAGAAAGCAACTGGTACCCCATTGACGTGAATACATTCAACGGGGAAAACCGGTCTTACATTAATAAATTCGCCTTTATGAATTCGTATTTTGCAAAACGAGATAATAACTATTCACTGTTAAATCTAAAGACATAGGTTTTATAATCAGAAAATAAATTTGTTGTGTTAATACGATCTCTACACCTGTTACCCACTTAGCAACCTAATTAGGCTAACCGTTATAAACAGGGACGCCAGTGCTGGGGGGTATTCCTGCAAAGTTGCTAATGATATCGGCGCTTATGTGATTAAGCCTCGTTTGAAGTAGCGTCAACTCAGAGATGAGGCTGAAGCCATTCCATCAACGCAAGTTAGCTGCGTCTGCCTCTCGTTAACTTAAACAAGGCTGCGTGCACGAGCTCAACACTAGACCTAAATAGGTGATTTAGGAATACCTGATGAACTGTCGTAAAATTAAGGCAGAAATAAAAGAATTACAAGAAAGAAACTTAAATATGCATACGTCATCTGTTGGATTTTGTGTGAAATAACTGAATATCACATGTTTTATAGTAGTAGTCCTACTGGCAATGCAGAAAGTGGAAAAGGTGATTGAAATTATATTTTGAATCATAATGTTTGGCCATTGCTTGTTGGAGCAAATTGCCAGTGTCATTGAGCGTGTTCGAGATGTGGGCGGAGCCTTCTGCTGCGCAGCCTGCTCCGCAGCGCTGCGCTACACGTGGTACAATTTGAGTGAAAACCTGTCCAACATGGCAGAATGGGCGTTCTTTCTGCACGGCAGTAGCTGTCACATGGCCTTAAGATATCGCGGGAGCAAGTCTACTGCTGCGCAGCAGAGCAGCAGTTCAAACCTCGCTGCGTTCTGCTGCTCCTGCATGGAAACACCTCCATGACAATAAACTTCACCCTGATTGGCTTGAATCTCCTTTGCAAAAATGACGCATTTCTCGTTGTGGTTCCGTGCATAAACATTTTCCCAAAATTAAGGAATACTAACACAAATAATGTAGCTCTGTTCTTTGATGTTATTTTGTGACCATATGGCAAACATATAGAAACTTCAGAGTAATTCTGAATGAGCAACAAATATGTTTCGTATGCAAACATTTATTTAAAAAATCATAAAATTTATTTCAGCCAATTTCATGATTATTTTGATGAATATAAAGGTAATTCAAGCTTAATTTAATGCAAACAAAATTTGTCGACATCTCTTCCTTCTGTCACGCAGTGTTAACTGCAGGTAAGTGTGTCCAGCTTCTCCTGCAGAGGTCTGTAGCTCCTCCCGTTTGATCACGCAGATCTCGGCGGTCATATCGCTTTTGCAAAGCTCATGTCGTACACGCCTATTGTTCTGCCACAGCAGACTTGCACCTGCAACTGAAATCAATCAATCATTCAATTAAGACGTAGCCTACAACTCCAGACACCACGTGATGGGCCGGCATGTGACACGTCTTTGATTATGCATGCATTTGTTTTTAATTCGTAACTAAAATTATTCCTAATAGATACATCAAAATATCAATAGTAGTTTAGTAAAAAGGGGAATTCATGCATGATCACAGTGTTTGCAAAACCTATCAACCTTTATTTGGTGGGAAAGATTATTAAGCAGGTGTATGGAACCTTTTTGGGTGACTTGTGTTTCTGACAGATTGCATTTTCTGAGACACCGCTTTATTAAGCCTTGCAGTTAACCTGCCACGGAGCTGGTTAGTTTGGGAGCATGTTACCCCAGCAACTCAGCTGCGATTACTGTTAGCGAGAGTAATGGAACTGAACTCACACTGAAACTAGCGCCGCTTGCCGAAATTAGCGCGGCTTAGCGAATAGCTCCGTTGATGGAATACCCCCCTGGTTTAGCTTGCTAGCAGCAATACTAGATTAGCTTAACAGATCAAGCAGGGAATACTTGCCTGAAATCAATAAGTCTGGGGTCTATGACTTATTTTGTTAAAAAGAGAGAAGAATTGATGATCGTTCATTCTGAACACATAGGTTTTGTGACCAGAAAATACACCCGTTGTGATATATCCATACTCCATACCCGTTGACACCCAAGTAACGTTACTACGGAGGTAGCAAACAGACCGGCGCCGCTCTACCATGCTTGCCATACGGCCAGGTTAGGAAGGGATCTGCCGGTAAAGTTGTTCACAAATTAATAAGTTCGGCATTTTTGTTTTGTAAAAAGGATACGATAAATGCGATAGAAATGACTGTTGAATATGAAAGATCCAGGTTTTGTAACCAGAAAATGCATATTTGGTGAAATAGGATGCATGCTTTTGACTAGTGTTTCGTTGACAACTTTTGCCTTTTGCCACCCGGAAGAGCGCGTGACGTCATGGTAAATAGGTCTATAGACCCTTTCTGTGTTTGTAAACATTCCGTGTTCTAACATTCTATAAACTTCAACTGGAGGCAGAAAGCCTCCAGAAGCTATCAGAACCAATACAAAAGTGACCGTTTTCCGCACTGTCTTTTAATGCTTTCTCAACAGCTAATCCTACATTTTATAATTTTGGCGTAATCTATCAGATGTATACTAAATAATATCCAACTACAGTAGCGATCCTGTATGCCTTACAGTGTTTACAAATTGTATGAGTTAAGGTGCACTTCAAGAGAAATGCGCTTAATCCTATGGGAAAACGACTAACGTTAGTAACGTCACTTAACAAGGTAGGCGATCTACCGTCAGCTAACAAGCTAGCGGGTTATTCAGTGGTAAAGTTTGGCTTTTTACAGCGCCTCCCCCAGTCAGACTAGCGACGAGCGACTCGGGCTACGCGACCGGTTTCTATTCATTGTCAATGAGAGCAAGCGACCAGCGATAAATCGCCCGGTGGGCGGGCCCAGAATAGACTTCAAGGCTATTATATGCAAATGAGGAGCGATGCGACTCGGCGACAGCCAATGCGAGTGAAGCCGAGGTACTCTGAACGAAACTTTCTCCCGCTTTACAATATGGCGGCGCTAACGACAACGATCTCAAACTTGGCCACAAACTAAAAGTTAGGGATTCATGACTTCATATTTTTGAAATCGAGGTATCAGTGTTACTAACGA
Source organism: Sardinella longiceps (assembly GCA_027497455.2). NCBI lineage: Eukaryota > Metazoa > Chordata > Actinopteri > Clupeiformes > Clupeidae > Sardinella > Sardinella longiceps. The sequence continues at coordinate 2,255,195 of JAODXP020000031.1, forward strand.
CATCGGAAAATATTGGTTTTATACACAAAAAATACCTGTGTGTTGATGTACGATTTTCTACCAAGTACCTAAGTTAGCAACATGCTACCAACGAATGACAGCCCTGAGTCACGCCTCCTCAGCGACCTGAGTCGCTTGGATTTGTAGCTAGTCAGACTGGAGGGTTAGGCGTAGTGCTAAAGTGATACAAAATCCCTGTGTTCAGTTAAATATGTGGAGACTGTAGATAAGTTTGTTTGCTTTAACAAGTGGTTTAAATCGAGAGAGGTCGCTCCGGTGGCAGTAGGCATCAATACATTATCCAGCAGCTTAAAGAGGCAGATAGCCACCTGTGCTACTTTGAGTCTCTGAACTTTGGGTACTCGTTCAATCATGTTAGTGGACATATATTTTGTTGTTTGTGAATCATATCGTGTTAAGAAATAGATTCTTGAGTTATATTATGATGACGAGCTATATTTTCAAAGATGGGGAAAGTTGTCAAATTTACAGCCTTGTCTATCAGAACAGACGATTTTCTGCCTCCAAAACTCAACTCATGGAATTGTGACGTAGCTTCAAAAAGGGTCTATAGGCCTTTTCAGAATGTTTGTAAACAAGGGGTGCTGAGATACTTCCGGGTGGCAGAAAGCAACTGGTACCCCATTGACGTGAATACATTCAACGGGGAAAACCGGTCTTACATTAATAAATTCGCCTTTATGAATTATTATTTTGCCAAACGAGATAATACCTACTCACTATTAAATCTAAAGACATATGTTTTATAACCAGAAAATAAACTTGTTGTGTTAATACGATCTCTACACCTGTTACCCACTAGCAACCGAATTAGGGTAACCGTTATAAACAGGGACGCCAGTGGGTTTAGCTTGCTAGCTACAATGCTAGATTAGTTTAACGGACCAAGCAGGGAATACTTGCCTGAAATCAATAAGTCTGTAGCCTGACACGTCAGACTATATCATAAGAATGTATAGTCTGGAGACGACTGATAGACTGTACCTCAAGTCTTTCAAACTGCCTCTCCACGTAATAGGTTAGCGTTCCGGCCAGTGGTACCAGCTGGTATATCAAACTTTTCCCGTAGCCCGTCGGGAACACGGCAAAGACATCTTTTTCAGAACGAAAAACTTCAGTGCACTTTCTTGTTTCACTTTCAAAGAAAATGACAAGTGCAATTCGTCCAAAACTAAAGCCAAAGACGATTCTGCTCTGGTTTGAGCAGGGCTGTCGTCATCGTACAAAGCCCGCCTTACGATTTCCTGTACACATACCGCGCTGTGATTGGTTATCCGACTCCAGAGGAAGGCTAAAACGGGTTTCTATCAGTGGCCTCTAGACGTACCTCTGTGCAAATTCAAATTTGCTACCACTAGGGGTACGTCTAGAGTCTAGGCTAATAAGTCTGGGGTTTATGACTTTATTTTGTTAAAAAGAGAGAAATGATGATCGTTCATTCTGAACGTAGGTTTTGTGACCAGAAAATACACCCGTTGTGATATGTATCCATACTCCATACCCGTTGACACCTAAGTAACGTTACTACCGAGGTAGCAAACAGACCGGCGCCGGTCTACCATACTTGCCATACGGCCAGGTTAAGAAGGGATCTGCCGGTAAAGTTGTTCACAAATTTATAAGTTCGGCATTTTTCTTTTGTAAAAAGGATACGATAAATGCGATAGAATTGACTGTTGAATATGACAGATCCAGGTTAAAATGCATATTTGGTGAAATAGGATGCATGCTTTTGACTAGTGTTTCGTTGACAACTTTTGCCTTTTGCCACCCGGAAGAGCGCGTGACGTCATGGTAAATTGGTCTATAGGCCTTTTCAGAATGTTTGTAAACAAGGGGTGCTGAGATACTTCCGGGCGGCAGAAAGCAACTGGTACCCCATTGACGTGAATACATTCAACGGGGAAAACCGGTCTTACATTAATAAATTCGCCTTTATGAATTATTATTTTGCAAAACGAGATAATAACTACTCACTGTTAAATCTAAAGACATATGTTTTATAACCAGAAAATAAACTTGTTGTGTTAATACGATCTCTACACCTGTTACCCACTTAGCAACCGAATTAGGCTAACCGTTATAGGGATGTCAGCGCTGGTTTAGCTTGCTAGCTACAATGCTAGATTAGCTTAACAGACCAAGCAGGGACTACTTGCCTGAAATCAATAAGTCTGGGGTTTATGACTTTATTTTGTTAAAAAGAGAGAAGAAATGATGACCGTTCATTCTGAACACGTAGGTTTTGTGACCAGAAAATACACCCGTTGTGATATGTATCCATACTCCATACCCGTTGACACCCAAGTAACGTTACTACCGAGGTAGCAAACAGACCGGCGCCGGTCTACCATGCTTGCCATACGGCCACGTTAGGAAGGGATCTGCCGGTAAAGTTGTTCACAAATTAATAAGTTCGGCATTTTTGTTTTGTAAAAAGGATACGATAAATGCGATAGAAATGACTGTTGAATATGAAAGATCCAGGTTTTGTAACCAGAAAATGCATATTTGGTGAAATAGGATGCATGCTTTTGACTAGTGTTTCGTTGACAACTTTTGCCTTTTGCCACCCGGAAGAGCGCGTGACGTCATGGTAAATTGGTCTATGAAGCAAAACCGCATCAGCCAAGATTTTATTTTTTGGCGCTCGCGTGCGCAAAAAGAAAAAACTCTGAGTGTCCGAGATTTTAGGGGGGCTGAACTAAACTTCAAGGGGGCTTAGCCCCTAAAAATGGGCTAAAATCGTCACTGAGGCCAACACAGGAGTCTCTATTGACAGAGGTTCTTGCATGGGCCTTTTTGTTCAACACACTGGCATTGCCCGGACAATGTGCAGCATTTTAGGTAAGTACAAAAGCATAATTGAAAGATAGAATTGAAGATCCTGGAAAAAAATATTTGAGCAAGCTAGGCATTCATTTTGAAAATACACAATTTATGGCAGAATCATAAAAAAAACTGGGCACTGCAGACATCCCAGTAGTGACAGCACTGTTCTAACCTCTGTTCTAATCTCTGCTTGTAATACTACCAGCTATAATGTAACTAATATACAGTAACTATACAGCTATACTATGTAATATATACTATATAACTATATACTATATAATACAGCTTAATTAACTTTTGCCAAAATTTCAACAATCTTCTGCCATGAGCCACCAGGTGGCACTGTACTCTTCACTGACTAGCCTACTAAAATCTACATGGACGATGACCCTATTTGCTTCATCTGGTTCTGTAGAAGTATCTGCAGCCAAATTCTAAGGATGCCAGAGTAACAGTAGACATTGGCAGGGCTTTGAATGTCATGGAGTAACAGTTTTGATCTCTCTCCAGACACACCCCGGCAGACATCTCCCTCCAGATCACACCCCGGCAGGCTCCCCCTCAGGCAACACTTGTGTCTCCACAGTACATTTGCTCTCAATTAGGACTGATACATATGATGTCCTGAACTGAAAATGTTAACACTAAACATGTCAGGTGAGTTGATGAAGAATCATATTTTCTCTCTAAAAGCTTTCCTTGAGCTTTGCAAACTTTCCACACATGGATCATGGCATAGTTAAGCTTACTACTGTTTTTTCACATCAACAGTTTCATGTATTGTAATGTTTAACACACCAATTTTATGTTATAGACTGTTATATAGGTTTCTTGGGGGCAAACACCCTCCCGAAACACGTTGCATGAAATGCTTTAATCAATATTTTGAATTTAGGTGGCCTGGCATTAAACCTTAACTGAACTTAGTGTATATGTTTGTTTAAGGTTTTTTGGATTTAAATTAGAGCTGACAAAATGCTTTAACTCAAGTGATCAGTATTTTTTTTAGCTCATCAAAAAATCTGTAAACATGTAAGTTGAGTAATCATGCATGAAAGTTGAAAAACATTCAGTCTCCTTCCAGGTCTTGATGACATCACTTTCCCATGACCTTTCTCATAGCCTATTGAAATGAATAAGCCTATTGTGGATCTTGTTCAAGAAGTTACTTGATGTATTGGGAATCAGTGGGGGTAGTAGATACTGTAGGTGGGAATTGCCTCATTAGAGAAGAACAAAGCCAGCTAGTTAGCATCAGGATCTTAATAGGGCAAAATAAGGATGCATAATACCCTAGCATTCAAATTGTTACTGGAGGAAATGAGTTGGGGGGGGGGGGGGGGGGGGGGGTTGTGGTGGTGGTGTGTGTGTGTGTGTGTGTGTGGGGGGGGGGGGTCATATTCCAACTCAGCTGTTCTCTTATGATATAAACATTATTTATGAGGAGCCCTTGAACTTGTGTCAGGCAACTGAAATACTTCCAAAAGTTCTCATCAGCTTTAGAAATCTACACAGACATAAACTAGAAAAAGCACTCAGAGAACGCAGACCTGTTTCTGGATCACTGATCGACACCAAATTAATCAGTTCTTACTTGTCCCAATATGCACGTTGTCCGACAATTTCATCCAAATCCGTGCAGTACTTTTCGAGTTATGTTGCACACAGACAGACAGACAGACAGACAGACACACACACGCCGGCGGAAAACATAACCTCCTTGGCGGAGGTAATAATTATTAGATCTGCTTATTTTCCATTTAATTTAAATCAGTGGTGCCCAAATGCAGGCTTGCACACCAACTTTGGCCCACCGTTAATTTCCTTCGTTGGGTTGTTTATTAGTTATTCATGTCTTGATGTTGTCCTGAGCAAATCTATTTGCCACTGCTACAGTATAGATTTTATAGGCTACTCAATTGCTGCAATAGGCCAGTACAACATTGGCCCTAAGGGACTAAATGTGTTAAAAAAAAAAACAGAAATATCTTTAAAGATTGCTCCTCTAAAAAAATAAAAAAAAATCTTGTGCTAAATTGCCCCAACAGGCTGTGAATGTTATGCTTGTAGCTTGGGAGAAGAACCATGAGACGGAGCAGCATCTGCAAGCTGGAGCAGCTAAAGAGGCCGCACACAACAGAAATCTGTGCAGACAACTAGTGTATGCTGGTGCAAAGGTCTGGGCTAGAAGTCGCCATGGCATTGAGCCATTGTTCACAGCCCTGCCCAAGGAGGGTGCCCAGAAGTGGTGAACTTTCTCATTAGACATGGTGAGCTATTCTCTCCTTTCCCAATCCTACTGCAACAAAATATATGCATTTTTACAGACTTTACATGAATTTGTTTCTCACAATTACTTAATAATCAATGCATTCCCAAGAGTGGCCATTCTAAAGAGTGGCAATTCAGATGTGCTGAAGCTTGTTCTGTATGACACAGACAAAAAAAAAAAAAAAAAAACTCTTGAAGGTCTGACTCCTCTACACATGAATGGACATGCAAGGTGATAATTTTATTTGACTTGCAGACTTGAATACTTCATTTCACTGTTAACAAAATATATATGCACATACATATAAAATTATACAGTATAATTTAGTTTATAGATGCACATAAAAGGCTGTTTACATGTCCAGTATGGCCAGAGTTGTCACAGGAGTTCTGGGTTTTTTTGTTTTTGTTTTTGTTTTTTCTGTGTCCAGAGTCCCTACTGATTCCACGCACCAATTTGACTAGTATGGATCGATGTGGTATCACTCCACTCGCAGCTGAGGAAGAGGAAGACGAGATTTTAGAGATGCTCGTCAATAGCGAACTGGATGTGAACAGGGGATCACCAAAGCATCACTCGGAACAACTATGGAGGGGCTTCCATACTGCTATCAGCGGGTGCCAGTCCAAATCTAGATCTAGATGTTCAGCCCTCTTCTGGTGGCTGTGAAGAATGGAGAACGGGACATGGTCAATTTGTTGCTAGGATATGGTGCTAACGTGAACGCCTACATTCCAACACAGCCCACCATCTTTCCAGCTGCTCTTCTATTCTGCATGAACAACACATCCATGCTCAAACTGCTGCTTGACAATGGTCAACGCACGACCCATGTCCTCAAATCAAGACATCAATACATTAAGGCCTTAAGCGGCACTTGAACGACCACACACCAAAAGAGCACAGGTAAGAAGTGCTGTGTGTGTGCGTGTGTGTGTCTGCCTGGTTTTGTGTGTGTGTGTGTGTGTGTGTGTGTGTGTGTGTGTGTGTGTGTGTGTGTGTGTGTGTGTGTGATGGAGACAGTGAAACAAAATTACCATACTGAATTTTATGTACCACAATGAAATTTTTTCTTTGACATTCTTCTTCTATAGTTCTGTGAAACGCCCGCCCTGGGCAGGACCTGTAATTGATCTCCTACTTGATTATGTGGGTCCAGTAAAACTGTGCTCCAGACTCATGGAATTTCTGAACAACAACAAGAATTGGGCCTACATAAAGGAGAAAATGAGTTAGTTTGATTAGCCTATCAGATTCACTGTCCCGACTTTTTCATTTACTTTGATATATTCCAATAACTCAGAAAATGCTGTGGAAACAGCAGCACGTTGTTCCCGAGTCAATTTGATCACTGTATACTGTAAACAGTTAATTACTATAATCAATATTTTATTATTTCGCTTCTAGTTTTTGCAGAACATCATATGCCATTCGTATTGTTTTTTAATGAGAAAAATTTAACAAAACGGACAGCTTCAGCATTTACTTAATTTTATTATTGTTCAACTCCAAGTGCAATTTATTGCGCAGTGCACAGAACAGTATTTAGGCCCATTTATTCTATGCGTCGGCTTTATGTTCTGTGCCGCTAGGCCATATTTTTACAAGTCTGAAAATAAAGTTTGAAACAGACTGTTTCATAGAACAACAAGATAGACAATAACAATGGCATCAAGAACATTTAAGCTACCTCAGCTTAAAGTAGTTAAGAAGTCACTTAATAAATTTATCCATGGATCTCTGGGTCAGAGTTTTGTCCGATGCTAAGTTCAATTCTTTTTTAAAGAAAATGTAAAAGGTCAAAGTTTTTGAAACCAACATGCAGGAGTAGGCCTATATGTAGTTTACACGTAGTGACCAAAAATGAACACTATAAGTGGAATTCTTGACCACAGTAACCAAATTATTGAAACAGCATTAGAACTGATTTTGTCCCAAGTCTTTCGATCCTTATAAGCGGTTGATTATTATATCTGTGATCATAAGTGGTTTCCACTTTAAACCACGGTTAAAACACATGAGGTCTGTTTGATTGCTGACAATGTTCAAACCTTGAAATGTTCTTGAAACTTTCAGAGCCACCCTTCTCCCTGATGCACCTGTGCCAGCTGAGGATCCATGAGTTAGTGGGACCACAGAGAGTGAGGAGGATGACCAGCCACACAGTTTATAAATTAAAACTGTGTAGCCTATCATGTCACATGTTTCAGATATTTCAATACCTCTGGTGTATAATTCATATTTCATTTGTATAAGGAGATCTGAATTGAAGGAAAATCTGGTGACATTTTTTCATTAAGTTTTGTTACCATTGGTTCATTTCCTGTATTTTAACTGTTGGTCATTTGTCTGATTATTCACTTAGTCTTTTCATCTGATGCTTGCATGAATGTTAAGAAAGTTAAAGTTTTAGTGATTATTCAAAAGACAGAAATCAAATGTGCTTTTTTGTTTGCTCTTGTCTGCTTTTTAATCATGAACTGTACTGTAGAGCCTTTTAACACTTGCCCTGTGTCCTCACCTGCTACCCTTATGTTTTATGTTATGTTTTATTTATTACTTTATGTCTAGTTTTACACTGTACAGGGTCCTTAAGTAAGTTGAAAGGCACTTCAAATACAAAGTAAAATAAATTACTATTATTTGTATTATTATACCACAGTTACTTATAGTAGAACACTTCCTTGTGTACAGCTATTACTGCTAAATTTACTTGCAGTGTTTACAAAATTTCAGACATACTTGTCTGTCTGTCATGCTGGAGTGGATCACTGAGTCTGGAGTGTTTCCCAGAAGCATATGCTAACTAGCAGACTGGTTCCCCCTGGTGGCGGTACCCCTCCAGTCAGTGGCCTGACCTTGTCTAACCCTATTCTGGTATGTATGCCTT
>JAODXP020000031.1:2263309-2295354 GCA_027497455.2 Sardinella longiceps
CCCCTCTTATCCACCCACAGCCTTTACTTTTGTTGCCTTGGTACAAGATCAACAGAATAATACATAAGACACATTGATCAAAGGTCAAGTTGTTTTTTATGCTGTTGTCCTAGTCAACTAGTCTCTTAGTTTTCTTTAGGTAAGAGAGAGAAAACTTGGGTAACCCTAACCGTACCTACATACTGTAGGTTAAGCTACTGTTTAAGAAAGGTAGTGCTAAACATGAAATAAAAGACCCGACTTAAGATGCTCAACCAGTCAACTGTCAATTAAGTAAGGGATAACGGCCGACGAGGTGTCCAGTTATTCATTTTTAATTGTCGAGGCGGAATCTAGAACTCTGGCGACGCGCGCAGTGAGGAGACGGAGTTATTCCGCCAAGACAATTAGAAATGAATAACTGGACACCTCGGAGGTCGTTATCCCGCTTATCTCCCGTATCTATCTATCTCTCGTATATTTGAAGAAGCGTATAAAACGTAAAAGAAATATCCAACTCAAATTTAAAAGAAGCTAACCTGTTCGGTTTGGGTACTACTTTCAGTTGAAAGTAGATCTACAAGGTTGCTTATTGTTGTCATAGTTACCATTCTGAAAGGCATTCATATGGAACGGTAATCAGTTATTAGATGAGTTACTTTTTGGAACTACTTCCAAAGTAGCCGGTTATCTGGAATTAATGGCCACCTAGCAGCCAATCAGAGAAGAGAATGGCGTTCTGAAGGGAGATAAAATATTGATGTTGAGGGAGAGGGTGTAAATTTTCCTGGATAGACAACTAAAAAGAAGGACGATCCAGGCAAAACCGAGACAGGTAGCAAATCTTGCATATTAGTAATTAGTAAAGTAATTAGTAGAGTAAAATTGTCGGCTGCCACAAGGCTACTGGGCTATGGTTGCGTGTTTTGGTTTTTACCCAGACCTGTGTCGGAAATGGTTGGTACTCAACCAAAATTGGGGACAGGAGCAAGCGGGGATATCATCAAAATCAGGGACGTCACATTTCTACCCCTGCCTGGTAGATCCCCTTTGTAACATTGGGCAAGATCCTCTCAAAATTGTAAATTGCCTAGACAACAGACAAGATGACAAGCTAGCTGTGGGAACAGTTACCATGAGTTTGGCAGGAATTAAAACGTGAAAAAAGTGAAACTCCAGGCCTACTGACTTTGCTGTTTTAGTTCAATTATCAATACTGTATGTGTCCAAAAAAACACATAAACACATATGTAGGAAACACATTTTGTATTAGATTTGGGAAAAACTTTATTTAGGAAGTTAGACATGATTACTAAATTGCATAATGTTTAAACACTAAGAACAATTTGCAGCTGACAAAATTTATAGCATCAACTGAAAAAAGTGATGAGAGATAGTCTCAAGGCATTTATTGTTATTTCACAGAATTGCCATTGGATAACACTGATCATGTAGAGGTCATGCATCAGAAAAGGTCAGAAATGGCTTTCAGACTCATAATACACACAAGAGGAAGAATATTCTGAGTGATAGTGCTGACACCATTGCACAGGTTCCCATCACAACAGGATGCCTTGTCTCGACCATATTGGTGAATGAGGCCAAGGCATTCACCCAATGTTATGCAGCCTTTTCCTTTCCCACCTAAACAAAACAAAAAAAGTATATGCATGGAAATGTATTAATGTATTTATTAATAAAGTGGATAGTTACAGTCCTTGATTATGGTTGCATTTCATTCTATATTGTGCCAATCAAAAGTTCTGCTCAGCTGAAGGATATGTTAGGTAAAGCCAAGGAGTTAAAGATGAATTATGTAAGACCGATTTTTACTTTTGATTTGCGCTAGGTTTAGGCTCATATTTTTGGGTCAGCTCTATGTTCCCACAACCCTATGTTCCCACAGCTCTATGTTCCCACAGCCCTATGTTCCCACAGCTCTATGTTCCCACATTTGTTAGGAATTTTTATTTTTCACAGAATTTTTGGAAATTAGGCCCTATGTTCCCACATTTCTTAGGAAATTTGGGAAATTGGGCCCTATGTTCCCACAGCCCCATGCTCTCACATTATAAAGATTTTTTTTAAAAAAATAGACCATATTTTCCCACAGCAATGTTCTGATAAGGGCATGTTCACACCAACACAGGTAATATTTATCCAGTTAGTCCTTCCATTCACATTAGAATGGAAGATTCTGAAAATGAAATGCTTCAGAAAAGCATTGCTAGCCAGTTAACAACTTGTTGTTTTCAATACAACGGTACAATACCAACCATATTAGCATATGCTTTTGGGAGAAAGACCCAAGGACCGGTCATTATGCGCCTTCGTTTCCTCGGCTTGGGTTTGCATTTTTACCAAGCTCCCCTACAGCTCCCAAAAACTGTGCACCAATCTTGCATATTCAATTTCTCCACCAAGAGGAGCTAGAGCGAGACGAAACAGTCATCAATCGACCTAAAAACTGTCCTACAATCATCAGAATGACTCTTTTTTTTTTTTGTGATCAACATTTTTATTGGTTTTTCAACAGGGGTGGGGTGGGGCGGGGTGGGTTACAGACATTGATCATCACTGTAACAGCAATAGTGAAGTACAAAATAGAGATAATAATTAAGATAAACCAAATATAAATAAAGAATACAATGACAAAAAGATGTGTCTAGGTGTGTAGTGCTGCAATAGACTATTGTCTCATCCAAGAGATTATACTAGATGAAAAGTTTTCCCAAGAATCAACAGTTGCAGGTCTGGCCTTATTTAGCCTAGCAGTAGTAAGTTCAAGATTGACAATCTTAAGCAAGTTTTGGATCCAATATGACTTCATGCAAATATCTGGAGTAAACCAGTTCTTTGTAATTGTTTTCTTTGCAGATGTAAATGCAGCAAATAACATCTTACATTGGATTTGTTTAAGAGATATATCAGTGGTATCATTAAGAAGGCAAAGAGCAGGATTAGAAACAGAATGACTCTTAAGCTGCTAAATTGAACTAAAAATGTTGCATAGTTCCCTTGTAATGCTCTTGCTACACTTTATTTAGCTGATATATAAATAAAGGTTATAATACTATATTTATATCACCTTTATGAGTGAAGCAGACAGTTTGGTCATCAGTGCATTCGATCTGGGATGTGCAGTTCTCAAACTCACAGGTGAAACAAGACTTCCCATTTGGTTTGCCAAAGGATGGTTCTGCAACATATGAAATGGTAAGACTGACTCTTTCCAGTAACATGTTATATTACAGATCGGTAATAAAAAGATAGTTTTGTGTCTTTTAGTCTAATAGGCCTACTTGAACTTTGACATAGAAGTTTTTCTATCAAAGCTTAGAATTCTGGGATTGGCCAGGCATAATGCTAGCTTAGAGGCTCTAAGTAGCTCCACTCTTTGATAGACTATCCAGATATTTAGCATGGGCTAATACTGCCATATTTCTAAATACTGGGGTTGTATGGACATGGACTTTGCATCAAAGGCTCGTAATCGTATCATGTTTTAACATATTTTAAGACAAAATCACTCCGGATTTCTCCTTTAAAGCATCAATTAATTAAAGTCGACAATTATTTTATCACACATTAAAGGAGAAAGCCGGTGTGATTCTGTCAATATGTTAAATAATGATTGGAGCACGGACTTGTCACTCAAAGTTCACTTGCACCTGACCCCTCTTGGGAATATGGCTAGTTAACCGATTGGCTGCACACAGGCTTAACATTGCAGTCAATGGGGCACCTCAGTTTGAGTTGAAAACTAAAGCTTAACTCCATAATTTCCACCACTGACGAAGCTCAAAGTTACTCCAAACTTCATTCTGTAGATTCCCAAGGGTGTTTACATTTAAACTGAGGCATACAGAACTTTGAAAGTGCACATTTTGGTTATATGTACAGCTTGTCTCTATCTAGCGTGTGTCTATCTAACTCTGAAGTAACTAGATGTAGAGTAGTTCACTACTCAGTAACGTCGATCTCGCGTTAGTTCAGACGAAACACGTGGACTGTTTTAGGGAATAATGAATGATAAAACATGGGATTTTAGAATCTACTGTAACCGGGTCATATTTGGGGATTGTTTTCCCGTTTGGTTTTGTTTTAGAAGCGCTTGTCACTTTAAATGCCAGAAAACTACAACGCCCTAATTTTGTAGTTCATACATAGACTGTAGTGCCTTCTGGGAAGGGACGTGGGATCATGAATGCTGTAATGAAGCAAGGCGGATGCCAACACTAGTGAAATCTTGTAATCTTCTTTAATACTAGTTCTATATTCATAGATTTGCTCAAAAGCTGTGGTAATTCAGTATGAAGAGAATGTAGCATGGTAAATAAGTTTAAAAGAGTTCGGTTAATGTTGTGGATATGAAGCATCATAACACTTTGGGGCTTTCCAGCCAAATGTGTTGCCAAGTGTTTTTTTCTCGACTCTTTTCTCGACTCTTCAGATTCATGCTTCAAGCACATAGGCCTACATAGTGGTCAACACAATACAAGATTTTTTTTTTTTTTTTAATAATGAAATCCACGTGCCATGTGGTTTTGAAAGGGGTCTTTACATGCTGCCTTGATAACAAAACACACGGGAGTTGCAGCAGTTAAATATGTACATGGATGCTTAACTTAAACGGTATATATTATGACATGACATCAGACGGGGATTGATCCCTGGCCTCCTACGTTCAAGACAGACATGCTACCCGTTAGACCACTATGCCTTTGAAAGACTGATGGGTTAGTCCCTAATTATCCAACATATTGTTATTAGCCTACTACTTTGTTTTGCTACTATTATGTATTCTTTGTCATGATATTAAACTGAATATGAAACCTCTTGGTTTGGAATAGATTTGTTATGACATTAGTGATGAAAAACACAATTCTTGTCTTCAACCACTTCATGACAAGCCACGAGTAGAGCCTGCTGCATGGTACAGAGTTTGACCCAACGCAATTCAAGTACTTGTCGGAGCCACGGAGCAGCGTATCCCACACGTCATCCCACTAAATGCGAGGCTTCGTCTGACATTAATCACGTGGTTTTTTAGTAACGATACTGCTCGCTAAGCCTCGAATCGCGTTTAATAAAGGGCCTCATCTGGTACGCCCCTATTTGCTCGACGAACGCCTCGCAGCCTCACTTCAACTCATAACATCAGTAAGTTCGGTTGGAAAAGGATGTTTGAAGATCTTGGTCACATGTGGACTAGCCGTGTGGTTATGCATTTCCTACATGCACTTAAGTTCATAAAAACATGTGTAAACTATGTGTAAAGTGATTTAGAGTATGAAATGGTAATGGTTATTTCTCTAGACTTCGCTAGGTAGCAATGGAAATAGATTGTAATGATTTGTATTACTTTGTCACGTAGCTGTGAAGGGGACATCGCTATCCTGTTGAGAACGTGTCATTGTAACCGTGTATCCAGAATGTAAGTGATTTGAAACATTTCTTTTGCACATGTGTCAGCATATTGAATGTATGTATTAGATTTGTGGTGTGCTAATGATGCCTTTTGACTGTTTATGTCTCCAGTATCACCACTACCGTTTTTGTACTGAAAAGTTTTGCCGTTGATTTTGTAGCCATTTACCTTACATTGGGTTGCTTGCCGATTTTGTAGCCTACCGTAAGGGGGCAGAGTGTACTTTTATTTTTATAATAGGGGAATATTTTGTAGAGAGAGAGCAAGACCAACTGAGCTTTTCATTTTTTTTTAGTTTCTAACACAAAGGAGACCATTTTTTGTTGTAAAAGACATTGCTACCAGTCAACATTTTATTTGTATCCTTTACTACTCTCTAAAAACCCTACTTGGGTTCTATCAGATAAAAACCCTTAAAAGTATTTGTGAGTCCGTGAGCTTTATTCCCGGCAACACTACTATTCATTTCTGTTTAATATTCATAATTTGTGTTTAACTTCGGTCCTTTGTTCATTGTTGAAATAAAACGGAAATTATTTAGTGATTATCCAGTAGTTATTACCACAAAACTACCCGGTAACGCTTTAATTTACAGCCCGTGAACTACTGGGTAAGTTTTAGGTAAGAATGGTGTAACAAAAACGTATCAAGGAATAAATTACTGAGTACTTACAGCATACTTCACGGGCTGTAAATTAAAGCGTTAACAACTACCCTACCATAATGTAAAGTCTTACCCACTTTGTATCTGTACAATGAAGTAATGACATTATTAAAATAAAGACAAGATTTAAAACCGTACCAGTAGGCTACATTACCTGGAGGATAGTCATTGTTGCACAGATCAGATTCACAACATTGCTGTTTTGCAATTTGTGAATTGGTACCATTAGACCAGGATGTTGGTAGTTTGCAAAATTCAGGTTTCTTGCATTCCCTTCCAAATCTTGTCTTATTCCGTTGATTTTCTACAAATTCAAAGTATGTTTCTATATGAAATGCACTATTTAAAAATATAATTGCTACTGTCTCTACGTGTTAAGGTATTATTACAAGTTGCTCCAAGTTGAAGGTGCCATCAACTCAACTTAATTGAATTCCTACCGAAGTCAAATTGTTACTTGGCTAATGAATTCTGATTTACATGCCCAAAGACTATTCCGAATTGAAACACAGTAGTGGTGATATTTATGTTGCGCCAAATACTGGAATACGGCCAAATTGACAATAAGAAAAGAGGAGTTTACAGAGCCAGTTCTAGACATAGACAAACAAGGCATCAAATATTATTAGGGGGCATCACAATACATTTCTTATTTTTTTTCTTCCGTTTTTCTCTTGCATTTTTAGAAAAGGGGTGGGGGGGGGGGGGGGGGGGGGGGGCAAAACCTCAAATCTGGCCTAGGGCACCATAAAGGCTAGAATCGGCCCAGGGAGTTTACATAAGTTGTTGTGAGCAAACTGAATTTCGCCACTTGTCTCCATGTAACTCTCAGTGTGCTGTTGTAATGCTGTTGTAATGTGTTTGAAAGGGCAGCAATAAACTAACAATTCACCTTTGTGGCCCCACAACAGTTTGTGTGTCCCTTCTATATGCACCAATTTGGCCTACATGCATATTATCATGAAACAAATAATTGTGTCTTACTTAAGTATTCGCTGTATGAGCCAGCAGAACATAACTCTCCCTCTGAGCATTGTAGTACTTTCTTCACATTCGGATTATCCGGATGACTATTATAACAGGACAGTGCAAGTCCTAAAGAAGTAGGTAAGTGAAGATTATTTGTGTACATGACACAATAAAATTTTTAAACATTTTAGATGTTTATTATAATGAAATACAATGTATACACAGACTATATGTAGCAGGCAGGCCATCTCTGCCTGCAACTTTTTGTGCCACCTGTAGCTGGTAATGAAGGGGGCGGGGCAAACCGCCCAATTAATCAATCTAGGTGCAGTGGAGGGCTACATAAGAGAGGCAGCAGCTAGTAACATGGTAGACTCCTCTGGTGTAGCCCCTGTCTGTGCTACAGTTGGGTATGTTCTTTTTCTTTTGTATAAATGTTGTATGTGTTGGTTTATTGTGTTGGTAACTGGTTTATTTATGTTGCTGTTTTAGGTAGCTCACCATGCCTCCAGGATTGGCATAATATTGGTCGTGCTGCTGTCTTGTGTGGTTTGTTTCTTTGGTTCTTTTGTTATGTTTTCTTCTTGTCCTACTTGTCCTGTTAATTTATTTTCGTTCCCTTTAGTTTGGTGGCTCTGGGGGGGGGGGGAGCTTGACAATTCACGTGTGGTGTGTACTGTGTATTGCTTATAGCCTTGTGTGGCCTTTTTGTGTGCTGACAAACTATTGACTGATGCATGATATGTGTGAACTTTAGAGTGTACTCCTATACCTCCTACCCCAGAAGCTTACCACCATATGTTGTCTGTTAATAAATATATTTTATATTTTATTTGGAATTCATGTCTCTTTAGTATATTCGAGCCTGTGAGATTTGGCCTTCTGGCCGCTCCCTACCTTCTCCTGTTACATTCTGGCGCTGCGAGCAGGGTACATAAGGTAGATATGAATTCCACTTTTGTTTTGTGTTGCGTTTTGTGTCTCTGCTTTATAATTTTATTTTCAGACAAGACAGCAGCCGACCAGAAGATGATGGATCTGGGGAGCTTTGCTGGCCAACCATTGTGAAATGCTCCCTCCTTCCCCAGGCTTTCTGGACATTCCCTGGGGGCCTGCTCTGGACCGGCCCTGTGGTGGGTGCCCCACAGGACTGTATGCAACCCTCCCCCCCGAACTCATACCGGCTCGGCATCATTGCATGTAGGGATTGGGTAGGACAGCAATATGCAGTACGGATAGCGGCGGTCCAGCTACCCGGTCTCCAACGTCTCCTGGATAGCGGCGGTTCAACCACCGGGTCTCCAACGTCTCCTGGATAGCGGTGGTCAAACCACCGGGTCTCCAACGTCTCCTGGATAGCGGCGGTTCAACCACCGGGTCTCCAACGTCTCCTGGATAGCGGCGGTCAAACCACCGGGTCTCCAACGTCTCCTGGATAGCGGCGGTCAAACCACCGGGTCTCCAACGTCTCCTGGATAGCGGCGGTCAAACCACCGGGTCTCCAACGTCTCCTGGATAGCGGCGGTCAAACCACCGGGTTTCCAACGTCTCCTGGATAGCGGCGGTCAAACCACCGGGTCTCCAACGTCTCCTGGATAGCGGCGGTTCAACCACCGGGTCTCCAACGTCTCCAGCGTCTCCTGGATAGCGGCGGTTCAACCACCGGGTCTCCAACGTCTCCTGGATAGAGGCGGTCCAACCACAGTGTCTCCATTTCCTGGGTGTCCAACTGTCTTCTGTTTTTATTTGTATTGTAATGGTTACAGCAGGGACCCCCACATCTGTGTTAGATTGTCGTCGGGGCAACGACAAGTAATGGGGGGACGGATTGTAGCAGGCAGGCCATCTCTGCCTGCAACTTTCAGTGCCACCTGTAGCTGGTAATGAAGGGGGCGGGGCAAACCGCCCAATTAATCAATCTAGGTGCAGTGGAGGGCTACATAAGAGAGGCAGCAGCTAGTAACATGGTAGACTCCTCTGGTGTAGCCCCTGTCTGTGCTACAGTTGGGTATGTTCTTTTTCTTTTGTATAAATGTTGTATGTGTTGGTTTATTGTGTTGGTAACTGGTTTATTTATGTTGCTGTTTTAGGTAGCTCACCATGCCTCCAGGATTGGCATAATATTGGTCGTGCTGCTGTCTTGTCTGGTTTGTTTCTTTGGTTCTTTTGTTATGTTTTCTTCTTGTCCTACTTGTCCTGTTAATTTATTTTCGTTCCCTTTAGTTTGGTGGCTCTGGGGGGGGGGGAGCTTGACAATTCACGTGTGGTGTGTACTGTGTATTGCTTATAGCCTTGTGTGGCCTTTTTGTGTGCTGACAAACTATTGACTGATGCATGATATGTGTGAACTTTAGAGTGTACTCCTATACCTCCTACCCCAGAAGCTTACCACCATATGTTGTCTGTTAATAAATATATTTTATATTTTATTTGGAATTCATGTCTCTTTAGTATATTCGAGCCTGTGAGATTTGGCCTTCTGGCCGCTCCCTACCTTCTCCTGTTACATATAGTTATTTACAATTAAACTTACTCACAATGTCCCATATCTAGCACACAATACTGGATTATTGGTTATTAAATTTAGGCTAGTATTACCACATAATATAGAATTGTGTTGCTTTTTCAATTGGTTATTCAGCTGTGGCAAAAGGTCTTACCTTCAGATATGAGAAGCACTCCGACTATGAATCTCAAATTGAGCTCCATGTTGAGGTGCAGAGCTATGGGGAGATCACTGGCTTTTTAAAGGATGGTGTAAAGGGGCCTGGACAAACACAGGATGTCACATGGGCCATGTTGGTTTCACTTTGTCTAGCCATAGTAGTGACAGGGACGTTGTAAACAGAGAAATGGGGGTGTTTCAATATCTCCACTTTCGCAGAAATACGATTCCAACTCTTGGCCATCATTAACTATAGCTTCAGGTTAGTTGCAGAAAATAGCAATTAATGCAGAGTTGTTTTGGGGGGGGGGCAACTGTCAGAGTCCACACTGGTGTACTTAGATGATGTGACACTCTTCTCTGTGGATTTTACAGCTCATCTGCAACATCTGGGTCCCTGGAGTGGTATGGTCTGAAGTTACTCCCCAAAAATGCCAACTCTTCAGGAAGGAGGTAAAATTCCAGGGCCATTGTGTGAGCATCCCTGACAAGGTGCCAGCTGTACAGGAGTGACACCCACCAAAAACAGTCAGGCAAATGAGATCTTTATTGGGTTTCATGGGTTATTATAGGCTTTTTATAAAGGACTTTTCTAAACCCCTCAATGCGTATCGATGTGGGTACTGGGTGCCCTCAGTGGCGAGGGTCACCCCCAAGCATACAGTGCGGGACCATACAAATGCGGATGTCCTTTCACAACTGCCCTCACCTAATAGAGTGCCCCCTCAACCACACGCCCGCACCAGAGGAAGAACCGCTGGTGGGCATAGTGGAAGCACTGGGGGCAAGCGACTACGTCCGTCTTGCCGGCTGGGGGTGAGACCCGGACTACTGGCTGGCATTACAGGTTGCAGATGAGAAATTACCGTGACCCGAACTTACCTGGAGAAGGGGGCGCTGCCTCCAGCCCCCAAGAGGAATGCCCAATGCCGATTTGTGGGGCCGTCTGAGTTTGAGAGAAGGGGTCATTTGTCGGACTGTTCAAGACCCCCTGACACATGAGCTAAATTATCAAATTGGTTGTCCCCCAGAACTAGGTCCACCCACTGATTATTTACATTGAGAAAATACTTTTTTGTATTGTAAGTTTTCCAAAATACTCCGTACATATATGTAGATGAGACTTTTATTTCTAAGGTGAGGTTGCCTTTTTCATGGAAATGCCCATATATTTTTCAGGTTTAACATTCAAATTCACAATCAGCAAATCCAAAACTTTTTTAAATATTAGTTTTGTTGAGAGGTGGGGGTTGCCCTATGTCTATCAAGCCATTGGCATGTGTAGAAAATAATAGTATTTTGTTTGACCAAAGTAACTTTTTTTTTATTTCATATTTTATATTTGCAATTGGGGATATAGTATCATTTTCACAAAGATTCAGTCACAATGAGAAGGCAATCCTTTTAATCTCAATTTGCACATTAACCTTGAGCCTCCGGTTCTAAGTTACATTTAGCCCACACATCAAGTTGATGCATGCATAGTGTTATACTGTATATTGAATTTAGTTCTTACAATCACAATATCACAAGTTAAAAGCAACTGTGGAGGAAAAATTAGAGAAGTTTATTTGTGTGTAGGCCTAAGTGATATAATGCTTGTGTAAGCATAATTTTCTGTGGCAATCAAACATATCCTTATAAGGTGTTGAAAATGTTAGTGAGTGAACTGTCTGAGCATAAATAGTTTGTGGACACAGTAGTTCGGCAATCTCCTTTAACTTTGAGTTTATTTCCTCCTTCTCCTTCCTTTTTTTTCTATCAGGCACATTCTCTTCCTTTTGTCATTTTCGTTGGGTTTTAATTGTTTCTTTGGACTGCTATTTGTATTGTAATCTTATTGTATTCAGATTTAAAGTTATAAAAAGACAATTACACCTGTTTATGTTTTCCTCCCAAATGACCCGATCACTTTTGCCTGGTAGATTAGCTGTCACACACCAGAAAGTTTTTTCTACAGGGGAAGGTAAGTTGGCTGTACTGTAATTGTCTGAGATTCTCACACAGGCTAAAATTGTCAAGGCAAGGAGAGTGAGTAATGCTTCTCAATTCTGGTTTCTCTTAGTAGCTAACCCTATAATAGTCACACAGATATTGACATTGTCATTGCTTGTAGATGGAACTGCTGTCCTATTTATGCTGTGTGAATTCTTTTTTTTAACGTTCCCATGCAATGTGTAATCACGTAGGTCAGCAATAACACAAAATGTGTTGTGTTGCTGATGAAATAGACTACAGAAACCATCAGAATGACTGGTAATGACCAGTCTGGTTAAAGCACCCATGTGGTCATCTACTTTTCACCAATAAACCAAAGCTATAGGTTGAAATTTCGCACATAAGATGTAAGCATTCATTCTGTTTGCTTGTTTCTGCATGTGTTTGGTTTGCTTGTATAAAGGTCTGTGCGTTCGTCTGCACATGCACACAGGATATTTTCCTGCATGAGTAAAAATGTACTCAAAATAAAAAAAAAATCTTGTTCTGGATCAGACTTTTGGTGGTCCTGCTCTAAAAATAGTCAAAGTTACTCTTTTGGTAGAGCTGTGTTTTCTACAGTCAATTTCTCCTCAATGTAGTGTTAATATTTTACTCTATGTGGTGTATTGCCAATTCATAGTGTTGCTGGTCAGTGTGTTAAAAGTGTTACATGAGTTATGACATCAGATCGTTTTGAGAACATTTAGGTCTAGAACAGGGGTGTTTAACAGCTACCAGTCGCACATTATCTGCTTTAGAGTGGCTCTCCAAATGGTCAATGGCACAAAATTATCTTTGACTGTCTTTGATGAGAGTTGATTTTGGTATTGGTGCACACAAACATGCCAATAAATGTCAGTGTTTCAAACCCCTCAAATTTTCATGCCACTTTAGATGAGTGTAAGATGGTGTGTGTAAGATGGATTATCAATAGGCCTAGTGGGGTAGCCTATAGTTTGCCAAAGAAGCTGTCAGAGCAAAAAGGTTGGAGCCCCTAATTTAGGGAAATGTACTTTGTAGTCCTCAGATACTTGGACCAGGGGGTCAGGATTTGGCTGGTTAGCTTCGCCAATTAGCATTGCACTTCCTCGTCGCCATTTTCCAGAAATGGCATCATAGCCGACTCCATTTGCCATAATTAAATTAAATTTATAATAATTAAATGCTGAATGGTTAATGCTACACTTTCAGCTCATGTGAACGAGCTCCCTGTGCACAAACATTTTTGGGCATGCCCAGACTTGCCGTCTGTATCTCATCTCCATTAGTAACATGGGCCCTCATTGGCCTAATGAAATGGAGTCGGAAGTGAGCTCCATGAAACGCCATCTTGACAACTGAAAATTTTGTTCAATTTTGGATGAATTCACTAGCCTAGCATTCCACATTGGAATGAATGGGAGGCGGGACTTAGTATGTTTCTCCAGGTTTATTAATACCTGAATGACTGGGACCAACTGGTGGAAGCAGGGCCATTGCAGGACAGGCACACCAGTCAATTGCCTGGGGCCCCAGGCTGAAAGGGGCCCCCAAGAATGACTGTTTAATCATTTTAGTAGTTTAGTTGGTGGTGTAATTCAATAAAATATGATAGTGTAAGACAATTGTAAGTTCAACACAAATAAAAGTTGCTTGAAGATTATAACAATGTGGTTTAACCCTAAGTTGCTCTAGGGGAGACAGAAGAGTAACATTACAGTGCAGTAATTAATAGCAGACAGATGTAAGTCCCTTTGGTAGCATCTGCTAAATGCGTGAATGTAAAGTAAATAACCTTCACGGGACACATCAGTTATTATGGCAATTTATTTTGACAGACTGCTGTCTTACTGATTTTGCTGTTGTCAGTATGTCACCACAAACCATATACAAAAGTACATGCATGGTGTAGATTAGGAACACTTTAAATCAGCACACTTGAGCACATTATGTTTAAACATTAAAGGTGGGGTATGTGATCAGGAAAAACGGTTTGATTCTACTAAGCATTTGAAAAGAAACAGTTCAGAGCATCAACATCAGATTTCCCCTGAGGCCTCCTGTCCTGGTCGTTTCAAAGGTGACTAACAAATTTTATGTTTGCGTTGGAGTATTTAATTCATTGTTTGCAATCAAGGTGTAAATGTCATTTTAAGCAATATAGTAAGAAGTGCTCCAGGAAAGCATCACATACCCCACCTTTTAACAATTTGCAACTGATTTATGAAAATATAAGTAAATGATTCCATGACAAAATTTGGAGAAACACTGAAAAGAAATAGACTAACTATTTCCGTTTTCATTTCATTATGATGTACATGAATAATGTAGAGGACTTGCCTCAGACGTGATCATAGATGGCTTTTAGAGTAATAAAAATAACAGGAAGAAGAGTCTCAGAGATCCTACTGACACCATTACACAGATTTCCAGCGCAACAGGACACCTTGTCATTACCATATTTTATCCTGTGGTAGAGGCACACAGTCCTTGTGGTGCAACCTTTTCCAAGCTCACCTGAATAACAAATTAAATAGTGTATTCAAACGTATAACATAAAGTAAAAAAAAAAAAAAAAATAGATACTGTATATATTCTGCCCTCACTGATTCTCTTGTACAGTTAGGCAGATAGCTTAACTTTCCACTGAAAAGACACAAGACTGTAGATTCCTTTTAGGACGTTTACTTGTTCTTCAATGGCAAAGTAAAAACTGAAACAGACAGTACATTGAAATGAATATAGGCCTAAAGATGCAATGGTCCTACTACAAGATACATTGTTTCAATATGAAGTAGCCAAGTAGATAAGACATTCTATGCTGGGGTTGGGTATTAAAAAGAAAAACAAATAGAAAAGACATACAATATACAAAGGGTAAAAAGGTACATGCAATGAGGTAAATCATTGTAAACTTACAAGCTGTGCTTCTCAGAGTTCGCAACGTATTTTAAGCAATAGAAGTAACTCACAGAAATAGCCTACTTTAGGACTTGTGTTTAGATCAGTTAACAGCTTAAATCAGTGTCCATAGCAACGTAAACAAATAATGCATGGAATAGAATTCTGACAGAACTATGCATACTGGCTCTCATCCTGAGCCAGAATACTCCCCGTCTGACATCTCTAAGATGTCACAACATCAATACAAATGTCTCTAGTAGTTGCCTGCAAGGCCAAGACAGGTATCGCCCAAAATGACCCACCCTAGAGGTAGTTTTTGGGCAAAGGGAGCAGAGGCTGGTCCAAAGTGTTGTTTGTGCGCTTTGTGTGCTTGAATGATGTCTCGACCCAGTAGAAGTAGAATTTCAGCATCAGGGTCAAGCGGTGGGATTTCAGTTGCAATGCACTGAAGATGTGTGTGAGCCTGGGCGATGTCAGGAGTGGGGATCTCCTCCCTGTTGTTTGGTAACATGTCACACTCAATGAGGGTGGGCAAGAGGAGGCTTGACTGGCCATCAGCAGACTCTATAACGAAGTCTTTAGCTCTTCTGCCTTTACTCTCTGTTACACCAGCACATGTTTTGAGTGTGTATGATGCTTGGCTTTGTTGTGAGACGTTAAAAGTGTCAAAGAAGATGGATTTGGCAAGAGATCTGTTGCTCTGGTCATCCATAATAGCATATGCCTTGATTTTCTTCTCCGGCTGCCCTCTTGGATGGATGTTGACCAGACAGATTTTAGAGCAAGAGCGTCCTCCAGTCCTGTTTCCACAGACCTGTGTACATGTTGATGTAGTTACATCATCCTCTTCACTACGCTCCCCGCCGTGACTTGAGGTGGGACCTGACTTCTCCTCGATCCACGGTGCTGGACCGGCATGCAGTGCAGCAATGTGCTTGTCGCTGTGGCACTCTATGCAGCAGATATCTGCCTTGCAATCTTTGGCCTGGTGACTAGAAGAAGCACAGCATCGGAAACAGATACCATACTCTCTTAGAATGTCCCTCCGCTCCTCTAATGGTTTCTCTCTGAAACCCCTGCACTTTTTAGAGGGTGAGGCTTTTTGTGTATTGGGCATTCCCTTGTAGGATCCTCAATGGATGGCCCTGTACCACCATTTCTAGAGGAGGTTTGCACTTCAGTTCTGTGCACAGACACAGATACGTTTGCCTTCCCATGCTTACTTAGAGAGCTGCCCTCTGCTGATGAGGAGTTGGTGGGAGTTGTTAGAGGTTTGAAGCTGGGGTCATTCCTCATCCTGGCTTGATCTCTGACAAAACTACTAAAGAAGGAGAATGGAGGGAATCTTCCTTGATGTCTCTGTTTGTACTTTGTGCCCTGCGTCATCCACTTTTCTTGAAGGCTGAACGGAAGCTTCTCCACAAGAGGTGCGATGCCACGAGGTGTGTCGAGGTACATTAGACCGGGCAGATATCCGTCATTCTTCGCACATTCAACCTCCAACAGTAGGTCCCCAAGCTCTCGAAGCTTCTGATTATCTTTGTTGGAAAGTCTTGGAAACAGCTCAATCCTGTCAAAGAGAGCCTTCTCTACTGCCTCTGGTGTACCATAGCATTCTTCCAGTCTCTCCCAGACCATTCGCAATCCCACTGCTGGATGACTAATATGCACTGAGCGGATGCGTTTTGCGTGAAGAGATGATTCATCCCCGAGCCACTTTATCACTAGATCAAGCTCCTCACTAGGTTTCAGGTTCAGCCCATCGATAGTATTGCAAAAGGTTGTTTTCCATGCCCAGAAGTCTTCTGTTTTGTCAGTGAACCTAGAGAGGCCTCCTGACAATAGGTCTCGTTTGGCCAGATAAGATGCGAAATCGAAGACATTGGAGTTAGTACCTGGTGGTGTGTAGGTCATTGGCTGTTGCGGTGACGTCTCAATCTTGAAACCACTTTGGAGCTGTGAGGTATGAAGGAGGCTGAGATTTCCAATATTAGGGTAACCATGCTGTGTACTTGATTGCCTGGGTTGGTTGAGTGAAGCATGTGGTGACAAACCGACACCACATCCATTTTGCGGTGCATCCTCCACGATGGACAGTGGGCTGAAGTAAGTGGGCTGTAGAGGCGATGGAATGTCTGTATTCGGAGCTGGATTGCCACGTTGTTCTGTGATCGGTCCTGGTACATCGAATGGCAGGTCCCCACAGGCACTCAGCTGACCATCTTCTGTGATTGCGGCAGACTCATAAACATTTGCTTCAGCAAGAGCAGCTTCTGCCTCTTCCTCTTGTTTAAGAGCATTCAAAGTTGCCTCCAAACGTGTCTCCTCTACCTTCAGCTGTGCTTGCTTCACCCGAACCTCTAGTTCCTTATGGGCGAATGCAGCTCTGGCCCGTGCTGCTGCTGCTCTGGCGCGTGCTTCTACAGCAGCCATGTTTGCTGATGACCCTCTGGAGCGCAGTGATGACCGTGAGGAGGAGGAGCAGACAGACCGGACTTCCAGCCTTTCCTCTTCCACGCTTGGCATGTTGAAGCTCTCCATGTTGCGGGTCTTGATTGTAGCTATTATTGACTTAAAGTGTGTCTGGTCTGCTCTAGCTTTTTTTACTATTCTGCCCTCACTGATTCTCTTGTACAGTTAGGCAGATAGCTTAACTTTCCACTGAAAAGACACAAGACTGTAGATTCCTTTTAGGACGTTTACTTGTTCTTCAATGGCAAAGTAAAAACTGAAACAGACAGTACATTGAAATGAATATAGGCCTAAAGATGCAATGGTCCTACTACAAGATACATTGTTTCAATATGAAGTAGCCAAGTAGATAAGACATTCTATGCTGGGGTTGGGTATTAAAAAGAAAAACAAATAGAAAAGACATACAATATACAAAGGGTAAAAAGGTACATGCAATGAGGTAAATCATTGTAAACTTACAAGCTGTGCTTCTCAGAGTTCGCAACGTATTTTAAGCAATAGAAGTAACTCACAGAAATAGCCTACTTTAGGACTTGTGTTTAGATCAGTTAACAGCTTAAATCAGTGTCCATAGCAACGTAAACAAATAATGCATGGAATAGAATTCTGACAGAACTATGCATACTGGCTCTCATCCTGAGCCAGAATAGTATATAAACTCACCTTTATGGGAGAAGCAGTGGGTCTGAACATCGGTGCATTCAATTTGGGAGGTGCAGTTCTCAAACACACAGGTGTAACAAGACTTCCCAGTTGGTTTTCCAAAGGATGGTGCTGCAACATGAAATGGCAACATTTACACTTTTGTATAAAGAAGTAATGTCAATATGGTTATTACATTCCAGTCTCTCACTACAGGAATATAACATTTATCTCTTAAGAAATAACGAAAAGGACAACAGTATTTAACTGAAATGAATCAACTGTTTTTTTTATTTTATTTTTTTGATAATGAGAAATTAAGGATTTTACCTGAAAAAGGTTAACAATGGTTCAAATTAAGCTGAGGCAAATAACCATACTGTATCAGTACATTACCTGGTGGATATTTATCGTTGCACAGATCTGAATCACAACATCTCGAGTCATCAATTTCTGACAAGGTTCCATTAGACCAGGACCATGTTTGCTTGCAATACTTAGATTCCATGCAAAATCTTGAATGTATTGTCTGATTCCTTTCTTGTTCTATAAATTCAAAGAGCATGTATGAGTATTGTCTCTTCATTTATTACAAGATGTTTTTTGTTTTTATTTGTATTTACCTTATTCCTACTCTTATTATTATTGTTATTAGGCCTATTATTATTATAATAATTATTATTATTATTATTATTCAATCTTAACACCAATACTCATGCAGACACACACACATAGTGCTCTTCCATGTGTGCAAGAACCTAATAATTGTCCCTTACTGAAGTATATGCTCCGTGTGAAAGCATAACACATCTTGCCGTCTGAGCATTCCATTGGTTTCTTTTCATCAGGGTTGTCTATGGTACTGTTATAGCAGGAAATTGCAAGTCCTAGGAAGGAAATAGGTAATGATGTTTATTTGTTGGGGGGGGGGGGGGGGGTCACATTGCAAGTATACACAGATCATCAGTGATACACAATAAAATAAAATAAGCTATATTTTTTACATGTTTTATAAAATATAGAATTAAATACAGTGGTTCTAACAGAAAATCACAATTCTACACAATAGACACTACTCAATAGTAGATTTCAAGTAGCCTAATGAAATGTGTGTTATATTGACATGTACATATGTACATATTGATATTTAATATGCAGTTGTATTGTGTTTTCAATAGTTTATGTGTGCTGCTGTGGCTAAAGACCTTACCTTTGGAGAGGAGCATCACTCCGACTATGAATCTCAAGTTCAGCTCCATGTTGAGGTGTAGTGCTATGGGGGAGATCACTGGCCTTTTAAAGCATGGTGTTGAGGAGCTTGGACAAACACTGTCACATGGCAGTTTCCCTTTGTCTAGTCATAGCACAAAATCACAACACATCAACTTTCTTTTTCATCTTCACTTTTGTGGCTTTTTTTGTGGTTCAGTTTTAGCTTTCCTTTCCAGACGTGCTTAATTCAGATTCAATATGCCATTTATTTACTTGTTTGTGTTTTCATTGATGAAAACAAGCTTGCATCTAGAATTTACTGATTACCTGTACTCCAATTGTTAAATTGTAAATGCAGGTACATGATATTAAAAAGTGAGATAATTATATATTTATTGAATATTAATTCTATTCACTTTAAAATGTTCTCCCTTAAGTTGTTTTTGGCATTATTCAACTTTTACAGCCTTTATTGCCCTTTTCACAATTTTTTTTTATTCATAACAATACATCCAAATCAATAAAAGAAAATTCACTGTTTCAACAGTTGATAATGGTTTTGTCATATTTTTAACCAACATTTGGGAGGTAGTGCACTACAGCCCCCCGAATAGCTTCCCATCAATCAGTTTCAAATTCAGCACAAGCAGAGCTTTCAAAAAAGTGGTGGTTTTGTTGGGAGGTGGGCATCGCACTATATCAAGCCTATGGCCTGTGTGGCTTGCATGTTTCAGAAAATAACAGTATTTTGTTTGACATTTGATCAAATGTCTCAATGTTTTGTAATTGCTTTACCTCAGAACTCTAATATCATTTTCTCAAAGATTCACATAGTCAGTCACACAGATCTTCACTACTTGTGGATGGACCCGCTGTCTTAAGCTGGGCATACACTGTGCGATTTTTGCCCCTTTTTGACACAATTTTTCACTCGTGCGAGAATTTCTTGATCGGGACGATTTTCAGCTCACTTTTGCGTCTCATATCGTGTAGTATACACGGGGTAACGAGAAGCGATTAACCTCCCACGACTACCTCCCGATCGACAATCGTAGGGTCGGCTGAAAATCAAACTGGTTTGATATTCTGTCGTCCCTCGTGAGGGTGTTCGCACAGTTTAAGCACAGCCACGACACGATTTCCCTATTAACTTAATGCTTTTTGCTCTCTGCGCCTGCTCGGATACGATTGGTAAAGTGAAAGTGTACTGAAGCCATGGCGACCAGTGGACTAAACCAAAAAGAGCCTATTTATTTGCATCAATGAAAGTTGGTGCAGAATTCAGCAAGCTGCAGAATTCACTTTCAGTGCTACGTGAAACAAAACCCATGTCTTCAAAGTCCCTTATGCCCATGCATTTCTTTTTCTACTACTACTTTCTTCCCATAATTTTTATTTTTGTGCTCAGTATTCGCTCGCGCAGTGTGAGAAGTTGCGTCGTGGCCAAAATAAGATCGCACAGTGTGAGAACATCAACGATGAGCTATGAACTTTTAACCCCTGCGAATTAATCGTACAGTTTGAGCTGGTGCTGCGTCTAACGATCGAAAATATTGCACAGTGTATGCCCAGCTTTATTTAACAGCTGACGCAGTGTAAATTCAGCATTAAAATTGTTCCTATAGTATAAACATGTGCACTGGTCAGCTCTAACACAATGTTTTGTTGTGTTTCTTAAGACATAGAGGAAACAGGCATGCTATAGGAAGCATCAGAATGACTGAGGAGGTTGTGGTTGTGGCACGTCTGGTAAAAGCCCCCATGCATGTAGTCATCTACTTTTCACCTCTAAAACCTAAGCTATAGGTTTATTTGGACATGAAAATCACGTAAGCTTCGAAGATCCGTTTTCTTGCTTCTGCAAATGTTGGTTTGCATCTATATACATCTAAAGGTCTGTGCACGTGTCTGCACATGTACGCTGATTTGCAGGTCAGTGTGTTCCTTGCCATCACATGAAAGTTAATATGTCAGACAGGCCCGGTTCTAGCCTTTTTGTTGCCCTTGGCCAGATTTGAGTTTTGCCCCCTTTTTTCTAGAAATACGACTGAAAAACTAAAGAAAATAACATAATAAATGTATTGTGATGCCCCCCAGATATGTGGTGCCCTAGGCGATCGCTTAGTTTGTCTATGCCTAGAACTGGCCCTGATACCAGATGGTTTTGAGAACATTTAGGCCTAGAGCAGGGGTCTCAGGAGTTACCAGTAGCTTATTATCTGCTTAAAAGTAGGGTCCATGATGTTTTCCTGGAACACTTTTTAGTATATTGCTTACTGAATTATACCCCTCACACCCTGAATGCAAACAATTAATTAAATGCACTAACACACAAAAAAATGTTAGTCATCTGTGGAAGGAACAGGACGGGAAAAATTGCATCCAATCATTTTGTTACCTCACTCACGTCAGATGTAGCACTACGCGCGAACATCTGATCCTAAGCGATAGACAAGTTATTTCAGGAGCCAGAAATCCTTGAATCTAACTGGACAAACGGCTTGTCCATCAATGTAATTGACGTACACTTCAGCCAACCACATCGAAACCAACCAATGACGCTGGTTACATTTGTTGGATTGGTTGGATTCAAAACAGTTGCTTCTTCGCTACGTCACACCCTCTACAGCAGCCAGCAGCCCTGATTGGTCCGGTTAGAGAATATTGGGCTTGAAATCGCTCTGAAGGGCTTCAACATCAGATTGTTGCGCGGAAGTGCCTTACGAAAGTTACGTAGCGCATCATCTGACATGAGTGAGGTAAATCATTTTGAGCGTCCCCATCAAAATGATTGATCAAAATGATGTCTACTGTCAACTGTCATTTTTCTGTCTCCAACTGGTAGCTCGGGAGCTACCAGTGGCTCGCCACCTGCTTCTGAGTAGCTCTCCAAAGGGTCAAAGGATTGTGTTCTGGATCACCGATCGTCAACAAAACAAATCAGTTCTTACCTGTCCCAAAATAACCTACACACACAATATCATCCAAATCCGTGCAGTACTTTTCAAATCATGTAGGTCACAGACAGACAGACAGACACACACACACACACACACACACACACACACACACACACAGAGGTAATAATAAGGACTTCAGACTTCAGTGCTTGTTATCCCTAACTTAATCCATCTATACTACTAAGCTAGAAAGCAGTGAGTTAGGAAAGAATAGCTTTACACACACACACACACACACACACTACGCAGGATCTCAGGAAGAGCACTCAGGATATTATTTATATATTTAATCATTATTTATTTACAAATTGTTTGCTATTGTTATTGTATTACTGACTGTGCAAATGTCATCCTACATGATTTTCAAATAATATTCTCTATTGTCTTTCACTTTGAAAGGCTGACTCGCATAGCCCTGCACAAGTATTCTGATGTGCCTTGACTGTGCTTTATTCAGAGATGGCAAATAAAGACCGAATCTACCCTAAAGGGGTGGTGAGCTACTGCCCTATGCACTGACAACACAGAGGCAACATTTTTTTGGAAAAGTTACACACACACACACACACACACACACACACACACACACACACACACACACACACACACACACACACACACACTTTGCAAATGACAATTACAAACATCAGCAAAGCTGGATGTGACATGTAAAAACAGACAGCTTGTGGAGTTTCACCACAGAAAGTGTCTGTTGTCCATAATGAGGAACAGTGAATTGAATCTGCTATGTGAAGGACTACTTGTGGTTTTGAACTGTCTTAAATGCAGCTTTGCTTTTACTTGCGTTATTAACATATAGGCCACATGGTCAAACATGATATTATAGGAAACACAGTAGTTCGTAAGTGTGTGTGTGTGTGTGTGTGTGTGTGTGTGTGTGTGTGTGTGTGTGTGTGTGTGTGTGTGTGAAATCATTGTACATGAACTTTTACATTACAGAAGCAACACAGTAGGATTTTTATTTTCATGTACTTTTTTTTAGTTGAAAAGCATTTCTGAGACCCAATAAGTATAATTTAGCCTACATTTTCCATAATGATATCACACTTAAAGATATCATGTGCATAGATTCTTACCTATTAACACAGACTCCAGTGGACAAAACCAATGGAAGGTTCTTGCCTTGAGTTCTTCTCACTTTCCTATAGTCAAAGGTTCACACTGGTTTTGCCACCATCTCTAATGGCAGTATCACAGTTTCTGGGAAGTTTGAATAATGCAATTAATATCTGCCACTGAATTACTGGTTAGGCACAGAATGTGTGAGGTAAGTATGGGATAACGGCCGCCGAGGTGTACCGATGTAAGGTAATAATGGACGAGGTGGAGGCGAAGAACAGCCCGACGCCGCAGCTATTACAGGCATTTACGTGTTGTGGATAAATAAATAAACGGTAACACTTTACTTGACGGGTGAGTACATAACACATTCATAGCAGCTTTCATAAAATGCTTACAAAGCATTCATGACTGTTTCATAAGACATGACTCCACCTTCATACCCAACCCTTCATAAATGTGAAAGTTAGAATGCCGATAACTTATCAAAATAAAAGTCCAGTGGTCTCAAAGCAGCTCTGCCATTTATGTTTGTCACCTGATCATGTCACACCTGAATATTTCATGAATATCTTAGGAAGTCTACTTTAAATGTCACTTTACTATACAGGTTGCAAAGTATTCATAATCACTTATCTGAGTTTAACACTGAGAGGCAGGTTTAAAGTACTTTGAGATGACCTCGGAACAGTTGGACATTCCCCTTTTGAATGTGGGCAAGGTATAAAAAAAATATTATAATTACCCCAAGGTGAGATATTTTTTTATGAAACATTTAAATTAGATGCTTGCTCATGATCTGATACTGCATTTGTCCATTACTCTGATTTGACTTTATCAGGTACAGGTTTAAATCAAGGACTTCAATGTTGAGACCATTGGACAGGAGCAAGCATAATCTGTTACCTGAATATGTAATATCAGATACATCAGGGTCCACAAATACTGGTCAGCTCTAGTTTACCTCTCAGTGGTAAACTCAGATGAATGATTATGAATACTTTTCAACCTGTATAGTAAAGTGACATTTGAAGTAGACTTCATAAGATTTTCATGAAATATTCAGGTGTGACATGATCGGGTGACAAACATAAATGGCAGTGCTGCTTTGAGACCACTGGACTTTTATTTTGATAAGTTATCGACATTCTATCTTCCACATTTATGAAGGGTTGAGTATGAAGGTGGAGTCATGTCTTATGAAACAGTCATGAATGCTTTGTGAGCATTTTATGAAAGCTGCTATGAATGTGTTATGTACTCACCCGTCAAGTAAAGTGTTACCAAATAAACAAATAAATAAATAAATACAGTACGTACATACATACATACATACATACATACATACATGTACATACATACATACATACTGTACATAAAACCAGAGTTACCTTTGGTACAAATATCACAGTGGCTATAAAGCTGAATTAACCAGACAGATTCAAAGTACACTGATTATGTGCCATTAAAGAGGCTGTGCATCATTCCAAGCCTTGTTTAATACAAACAAGAGCCTTATAAAGATGAACTCTAATCTACAATATGCCTGTTTAACTCATAGTGGTAAAGAAACAAAATGGAGATAAACAAGGTAACAAACCTGACCAAAAATATGAAACGCTTAACAAATTTGGCACTTCACATCCCTCTTTTGTTAGCCTATAATTTTTATAATCAGGCATTTATGCAGACAGTCAATCTGTTTAAATGCAACAATTCCATCTTTGAAATCGTTATCCAAACTCAAAGAGATCTAAAGATTTGTTAGCCCTTAGAGGGCCCTACTGTATCTGAATGTGCTGCACTTGTAAAATCTCAGAAACCCATAGACTTTAGCTCTGTCTTTTCACACTTTATAGAAAGACAACAGTGATTAGTTGCCCTACAATGTTTCATCAGAAATCAAATCTACATGAGTCTACATCAGTAAATAACAAAGCTGATTAAAATGTCCTCCAGGCTCTCCCTCTCTCTCTCTCTCTCTCTCTCTCTCTCTCTCTCTCTCTCTCTCTCTCTCTCGCTCTCAACATCATTCGCACGGAGAGCCTTTTGGCAGAAACTCGCAGGACGTTCTTTTTGCTCTGGTCGCCTGAAAACGCAGGCAGCATCTCAAAACCCTGCGCTGGGGCTATACGCCTCCCCAAGCTAGTTGCTGAGCTGTTTGTTTAGGAATCTCTGCCTGAAAATTGTATTCCATCGACCATGCTCACTATCAACACACAATTATCTGGGTTAATCATGTGGAACAGTGGCAAATTCACCTGGGGCTTAGGAACTAATGACATTCTCGTCTGGCCTGCTTTAGTGAAATAGCCTAGCACCTGCAGGAGGAACAGGGAGATTGCCAAAGAAAATTTGGTCTCATTTTGCCCCCTTTCTCCTCTCTGTATGCTCTCTCTCTCTCTCTCTCTCTCTCTCTCTCTCTCTCTCTCTCTCTCTCTCTCTCTCTCTCATATACACACACACACACATTCATTCTCTCCCTCATGTTCTCTCTCGCCTCCCCTGCTTTCTCTATCTGCTTTTGCCCTCCCTCTCTCTCTCCCTTCCTCCCTCTCTCTCTCTCTCTCTCGCACATTCATTCTTTCCCTCATGTTCTCTCTTGCCTCCCCTGCTTTCTCTATCTGTTTTGCCCTCCCTCTCTCTCTCCCTTCCTCCCTCTCTCTCTCTCTCTCTCGCATTCATTCTTTCCCTCATATTCTCTCTTGCCTCCCCTGCTTTCTCTATCTTTCTCCCCTTCTTTCGCCCTCCCTCCATCCCTCTCTCTCTCCTGTCCCCTCTATCTCTCGCTCCCTCTGTTTGCTCACCGACTCTCTGCTCTCTCTCTCTCTATCAGTCTCTCACCCTCAGACTCTTTATCTTCACCTTTGGCTCCTCTATTGATTCTGTTTTCATTTGGTTCACAGGGCCTTTGTTTGCCTTTCGTTCTTTGTCTGCTTTTTTGGTTTTGTTTTGTTTTTGTCTCCTTCTTACATTATATTTTTTTCCCTGCAATTGCGAGTGTTGTATTTCAATATCATTTTTAACACCTTCTTTCTGACTTTTTTTTTTTTTTTTTTTGGTTGTTGTTTTTGTTGTCAAAAAATATATATATACTGTATAATCAATATCAAGATTGAGAGGAGGCAGGAGTAGCTGAGGTTGTGTGCTTATGGAAAGAGAGAGAGAGAGAGAGAGAGAGAGAGAGCGCTGTCTCACAGTTCTGCCATTCCCAGTAAACAGCATTCACACTGCATAATTACGCTGAGATTTCTGCTGCACTTTCAGCCAGGCAACTCCTCATCTCTCTCTCTCCCTCCCTCTCTCTCTCTCTCTCTCTCTTTGCCAACACTCTCCATATGAAGTCATTCCATCCACTGAGCGCACTGTATAGGGAAGTGTGTGTTCCATTGTTCATAATTATTTATCAATATCCAGCGCAGTATTTCCCCATCACTGATTTCGCTCATGTGTGAAATGGCAGCGCGGGGGCCAAGGGGGGAGCTTATTGCTTTTTTGAAGTTGTGCGAGCCGCGGACACCTCCGTGTGCGCACACACACACTCATACACACACTGATTAGCACGACTCCCGTCGCTCCTGTTCCCAGGTAACTCCAGCTCCCGACGTGACTGATACCCCGGCTTTATTAATTACGGGGGTGTTGAATTTGGATTCTCATCTCCGTTGCACATTTGCTCATAATATTATGTGCAAATAAGTTTCCCGGGCCTACCTGGAGCCTGCCTGTCTCTCTGTGTGTGTGTGTGTGTGTGTGAACCCCCTTGTCTGAGTTAAATTACGGAGGGCCACGCCACGTGTTCTTTGTGAATGCATCACACTCTTTCCTTATAATGGAGTTCTGTGAATAGCTGGGAGTTAAATATGATAACACTGTATCATAACTGGGTAACACAAAGGGGAACCCAACTCAGGGAAAAAGACGAGCAGACAAGCGTTTGGCTTTCAGGCACATGGTGGTGGTGGTGGTGATCTTGTACAGACACAGACAATCTGTCGGAGAAGCAGCGACACCGAGATCCAGTATTTTGGCAGGTGCCCCGACACTGATGGCCTATTTGTTTTTAACAGTAATTGAAAACTGGAAGCAAGAAAGAGGGGGGGATGGGGGGAAAAAAATCAATTTTATGGGCTTAAGGATGCATTTGAGGGCAGAAGAGGCACTCACATAGGAATCACTGTCATGTTCCTGCAAAGTTTAATAGTCTCAGAGAATTCATCAAACAGCCCTCAAGGCATTTATAATCTTCCCCCTTTTTTCCACTCTAATAGGAGATAATACAAGAGGGCGCCCTGATGAATCAATATGCAACAGCGGCTTTGCCTTGATAATTAATACCCACGTTGGAAATAGATTTGCGATTTGGCAACGCAGGTCCCCGCGTCTGATACTATACTCTCTCTCTCTCTCTCTCTCTCTCTCTCTCTCTGCAAAGCCAAGCTCCAATTCTAGTTCTGTATCCGCATCCATTCAACTAATCTGTTTTTTTTCCCGTTTTTTTTTTTTCCAGTAGCGTTAATTCTTTAACTAAAGCCTGTTATCTCATTAAAGAGGCCTGTGATGGGATTCGATGGCTTCCTGACATCTGTATTCATTCCTCTGGAAATTAGTCTTGACACGAATTTAATGAAAAACACCCTAAAATTGTGCAGATTAGACAGGAAAGACCAAGAATATTTGGGTAAAATTATTTTTTGTTTTTGTTTCGTTTCTGTACAAGGTGGATTATTAATGCTTCTTTAAATAAGGTTTTTATGTTAACAGGCCATTCACAGGCTTCTATTTTTATTCAATTTAACGAGGCATTCAGAAGTCAAAGACTGAGGGGATTCCGTCAGTTCGAGCCTGCCCAAAGTAACACCAAAAAAAAACCCACACCCTTCTTTTGTAAACTGTAAATAGGTGGGACCAACACGATTTGATTTCAAGCATTGGGTGTTCTTTTCAAACTCAGATACAATTTTAGCATCATTTCATTTTCAGGTAAGAAAAACAAAAATGTTCTTAAAACTGAAGAATGAATGAATCCAGTTGCGAGGCAAGAAGACAAGACAAGGGATGGGAGGGCGTGGATGAGGACTAAGACAGGAGGGTTAGTGTTCTCCTCCTTGCTGTATGCTCTGCCACAACCCAACTTTCAACCCCGACGCATCGCATCGCCCACTCCCACTCCACCCCTCCTGATGTCTGTCTCAGCCGGCGCAGCAGCGCTGATAATTCCTACTCTGTTTGAAAAAATGAGATGAAAGCAGTCATGGATGAAAGAAACTTGGATTTAATCTCTCTATGTCTCTCTCTCTCTCCCTCCCTCTCTCTCTGTCTCTCCCTCTCCTTCTCTGTATCTCTCTGTCTCTCCCTCTCTTTCAGTCTTTTTCTCTCTCTCTTCCTCCTCTCTCTTTCTCTCAGTCTCTCCCTCTCCCTCTCTCATCCTTTGCACTCACTTTCCATCTCAGCTCACACTCTTTTCCTGTTCATTCCTGTATACTGTGGATGTCTTTCTGAGGGAAAACTCAAGCAAGACTGGGACCTCGGAGAGAGAGAGATGGAGGGGGAGAGAGAGAGAGATGGAGGAGGTGGAACATAGACTGTAGTATGTAATTATAGCATCTTCAAAGTGAGAGAACCTGTACTTTTCCCTAATAGCACACACACACACACACACACACACACAACACACACCAGGCAAACTTCAGAGGAATTATCATACCGACTGACTGCAACTACTGCTGGTACCTCTTGTTGATGATTGATTCCAATATGTTAAATCGACCACCAACAAGGAAGTGGAAGTCTGCTGATATCACCCAAGCTGCATACTCCACTCAAATTTGGGCCATGACATGAGTGACCATGTCCAATACTACGACCTGTCCGTCCAACTGTCAGCCTGGTGTGTGCAAGCATTACATTACTATAGTATAAATCCGCAAATAAATGTGCAGTATAACAAGCTTACAGCCACATACATAGGGTCTATTTGTTTGCTTTCTGAATTTGACATTTTTTAAAAATCAGTGTAGCTTGAATTGGTGTCAACTACGCTGCTTTTGAGGATGGCATGGCCTACCTGAGGACTTATTGTCTTATACTTTTAATCATTTGAGACTTTCTTATGCTAGCACTGAAAATGTGAAACTTTTAGATTGAAACATGCTAACATCATCATACAAATTTGTTTAACCTCCAGGCTTCAGCCATTAATTTCCACCTTTTTGTGTTTATTTTCAAACCACACTGCTCCTCACATGTGGGTCCACAGTACACAAGACAAACTGCAAGCGGTGCCTCCGTCCAGCATAGTTTCAGGATTGTTTTTTATTTCTAACATTAGCAGGCCACATACAGCAATATATAAACTATCTATAAACTAAACATGCGCAGTTTTGCAAGCACTCCTCCTAACTATTGAAGTGGAAAAGTTCCTCTATTTTTCCTTCAACAAGAAAAGGATGGTACAAAAAGGACGGCAAGGGCACCAGAAAAAAAGGAGAAAAAGAGACAGAGGAAAGAGCAAGTGACAGAGAGAGAGAGAGAAAGGATTCACACCACAGGGGCACGATATTCCCCCGGGCGAGTTGGGGGAGACAAGACACAAAAAAAGGTCTTCAGGTCGACGTCGACTGACTGCCACAGGCAGGGATTGGTGGGCTATAGAGCCCGGGATCTAGGCTAGGCTAGGCTAGGCTAGGCTGGGCCGGGCTGGAGGTCTGTGGCGACGGTTCCTCTCGCTCCTGCTGCCAATGACATGTTTAACAGCCGCTTGTTGATCCCTTAGATCTTCATTAACCCTGAGGAGAAAGGAGGGGGGGGGGGGGCAGAGGGGGGGGCAGGGGGGGTAGAGGAGAGAAGAAGCCACAGGGGCACCGAGCAATCACAGACCTCATTATGCACACAAAAAGAAAGAGCTGGCCAGGACAGATGAGATGGAGGAAGGGAGGGTGGATGGGTAGGAGGGTGTGTGTGGAAGGGAGGGAGGGGGGGGTGAATGAGTTAGCGAGCAATCTAGAAAAAAGGGGAGAGAAATGAAAGTGGGTGAAAAAAAATAAATAAAGAATGACACCCAGGAAACAGTGCGAACAGAGATTGACAGAGAAAATGGTCATTGTGTGACACAGAAAAACAGAGCATGGGGAGAAAGTGTGTGTGTGTGTGTGTGGGGGGGGGGGGGGGGGGGTACATCAGTTAAACTATGGGGTGGGGAAATATGCTTGCCATCATTGAACCACAATGACGTTCATTCAGTTATGACATCACCTGAGACAAAGAATTCCTTTCCCATCTAAAATAGAACTTATGTCTCAGTCATCATCACACCGTGTTGGAGAGAACCTTCAGGCTCATACACTGTTACAGCTGATGATGGATCATAAGCCTATATGCTCCTCTTTGGCCTCACAGTTCCTGCCACAGAGTTTCTAGTTAACTCACCCAACCAGGTCTGACCCAAGGGGGAATAACCAGCAGATCTAGACAGTCATGGATGCAACTCAAATCAGCAACAGCAGCAACAGTCCATCCATGGCCCCCTCTCTCTGCACCGTGCCAATATGACCCCAAGCCATGGGGGGGGGGCCTGCCAATGCATACAGAGAAAGCTGAGGGGTTTGTTGCAGAAGGGGGGGGCAGTAATTGTTGGAAAGGC
Source organism: Sardinella longiceps (assembly GCA_027497455.2). NCBI lineage: Eukaryota > Metazoa > Chordata > Actinopteri > Clupeiformes > Clupeidae > Sardinella > Sardinella longiceps. Next base: position 2,293,892 of record JAODXP020000031.1, read on the forward strand.
GGGGTTCCAAACCCGAGACCCTGGGTTCTGAAAGGTCTTGGGTCCAGAGACAGAGAGTAATTTCTTCTACTTGGTTGAGCAAGGATGGGTATAATTGAACCCTGTGGGTGAGTCCTAGGAATGAATAGACTCAGCCAACAGCAGATGAACTGGAGTTAGTTTTGAAGAGGCCCCTGCATAAGGAAGAGCCTGCAGGGTGTGTGTGTGTGTGTGTGTGTATGTGTGTGTGTGTGTCCATGTTTAGTGAGAGCACCCAGGTCTCACAGGTCTGCTTTAGGGGTGTAGGCCTACCGGTTTGATATGGCTTACAATCATGCTTCTCTTCTTTGTTGTCCCTTTTCATCTCCAGGTTTCTGCGTTTCTTGTCACCCAAAACATAAACCTCAGTATCTGCAAGCTCGATGAAACGTATTAAATAAATAAATATAAAAAAAGTAAGTTACATCTTCAAATTGTTTCCCTCCCCTCCCCTTCCCGAGCGGAGTGACGTGTTATAGCCACTTGGCGTTATTTTAATGGCATTCTCAGCGGAAGAAGAAAAAGAACGGGAAGATTAAAATGCCTATGCAAGCGTCTTTAATGTTCATGTCGTAATTGTTCTGGACAGTCCCATCTCTCGAGGACAAAGACCTTGGTGATGGGAAGGACCAACAACCGCGCCGGTCTGCGAGGGTGACAGTCAAACAGCGGGAGGAGACGCAGAAGGGGAGAGCACATCGGTAATGAATCTGCCAACAGATTCTCGCGAAAAAAAAAAAAATGAATACGGGAGATATGACTGAATCAGCGCGTCTGTCGTATTCATTAAAAGCTACCTTAAAACATCAATTCATTCTGGTGGTTTGACGAGGGCCGATGTGACAGAGATGTTTAAATGGGTAGCTGGTGGCGGAAACGAATGTGACAGGTTCAGGTGTAATTACGCCGGGCTTGTTCACAGTTGAGATTAGGAGTGGGGCGCGCGCTACAGACATAAAAGAAAAAGAGAAACACTGCGATGAAGCGCATCACTTCACCTGCAACCCTTCTCTCTCTCTCTCTCTCGCACACTCTCACACACACCAGCACAAACATAGGCTACGAATTCCGAGAATAAACCATACACACACTTTCAGATATATTGTGAAGCGCATGCTCATACCTTTTCTAATTATTAAGGTGTGATAATTTACCGAAGTATGAAATCACATTAGTGCCCCAATAAAAACCTGGGAAGAAATTGATGGAAAGTGCACGGAGAATCTCATATTTAACTGAGAATTAGTTTACGGTGTAGCCTAGTTTGTTGCTTTTTTTTTTTTTTTTTTTTTCAAAACTGATGTGTCCATTATTTGATTTCTTTTTTTTTTGTCAAGTCAGTTACAAATTGACTGACTGACTGTCATTAATCCTGCGTATGGACTCGTTTCCAGCACCACCGAAACTGTGAAGCACTTAATCTCTGTAGCAAGAGTGACCTCTAT
>JAODXP020000031.1:2295454-2365454 GCA_027497455.2 Sardinella longiceps
GCAACAATTCCATCTTTCAAATCGTTATCCAAACTCAAAGAGATCTAAAGATTTGTTAGCCCTTAGAGGGCCCTACTGTATCTGAATGTGCTGCACTTGTAAAATCTCAGAAACCCATAGACTTTAGCTCTGTCTTTTCACACTTTATACAAAGACAACAGTGATTAGTTGCCCTACAATGTTTCATCAGAAATCAAATCTACATGAGTCTACATCAGTAAATAACAAAGCTGATTAAAATGTCCTCCAGGCTCTCCCTCTCTCTCTCTCTCTCTCTCGCTCTGAACATCATTCGCACGGAGAGCCTTTTGGCAGAAACTCGCAGGACGTTCTTTTTGCTCTGGTCGCCCGAAAACGCAGGCAGCATCTCAAAACCCTGCGCTGGGGCTATACGCCTCCCCCAAGCTAGTTGCTGAGCTGTTTGTTTAGGAATCTCTGCCTGAAAATTGTATTCCATCGACCATGCTCACTATCAACACACAATTATCTGGGTTAATCATGTGGAACAGTGGCAAATTCACCTGGGGCTTAGGAACTAATGACATTCTCGTCTGGCCTGCTTTAGTGAAATAGCCTAGCACCTGCAGGAGGAACAGGGAGATTGCCAAAGAAAATTTGGTCTCATTTTGCCCCCTTTCTCCTCTCTGTATGCTCTCTCTCTCTCTCTCTCTCTCTCTCTCTCTCTCTCTCTCTCTCTCTCTCTCTCTCTCTCTCTCTCTCTCTCTCTCTCATATACACACACACACATTCATTCTCTCCCTCATGTTCTCTCTCGCCTCCCCTGCTTTCTCTATCTGCTTTTGCCCTCCCTCTCTCTCCTCCCTTCCTCCCTCTCTCTCTCTCTCTCTCTCTCTCTCTCTCTCTCTCTCTCTCTCTCTCTCGCACATTCATTCTTTCCCTCATGTTCTCTCTTGCCTCCCCTGCTTTCTCTATCTGTTTTGCCCTCCCTCTCTCTCTCCCTTCCTCCCTCTCTCTCTCTCTCGCATTCATTCTTTCCCTCATGTTCTCTCTTGCCTCCCCTGCTTTCTCTATCTTTCTCCCCTTCTTTCGCCCTCCCTCCATCCCTCTCTCTCTCCTGTCCCCTCTATCTCTCGCTCCCTCTGTTTGCTCACCGACTCTCTGTCTCTCTCTCTCTCTATCAGTCTCTCACCCTCAGACTCTTTATCTTCACCTTTGGCTCCTCTATTGATTCTGTTTTCATTTGGTTCACAGGGCCTTTGTTTGCCTTTCGTTCTTTGTCTGCTTTTTTGGTTTTGTTTTGTTTTTGTCTCCTTCTTACATTATATTTTTTTCCCTGCAATTGCGAGTGTTGTATTTCAATATCATTTTTAACACCTTCTTTCTGACTTTTTTTTTTTTTTTTGGGTTGTTGTTTTTGTTGTCAAAAAATATATATATACTGTATAATCAATATCAGATTGAGAGGAGGCAGGAGTAGCTGAGGTTGTGTGCTTATGGAAAGAGAGAGAGAGAGAGAGCGCTGTCTCACAGTTCTGCCATTCCCAGTAAACAGCATTCACACTGCATAATTACACTGAGATTTCTGCTGCACTTTCAGCCAGGCAACTCCTCATCTCTCTCTCTCCCTCCCTCTCTCTCTCTCTCTCTCTCTTTGCCAACACTTCTCTCCATATGAAGTCATTCCATCCACTGAGCCCACTGTATAGGGAAGTGTCTGTTCCATTGTTCATAATTATTTATCAATATCCAGCGCAGTATTTCCCCATCACTGATTTCGCTCATGTGTGAAATGGCAGCGCGGGGGCCAAGGGGGGAGCTTATTGCTTTTTTGAAGTTGTGCGAGCCGCGGACACCTCCGTGTGCGCACACACACACTCATACACACACACACTGATTAGCACGACTCCCGTCGCTCCTGTTCCCAGGTAACTCCAGCTCCCGACGTGACTGATACCCCGGCTTTATTAATTACGGGGGTGTTGAATTTGGATTCTCATCTCCGTTGCACATTTGCTCATAATATTATGTGCAAATAAGTTTCCCGGGCCTACCTGGAAGCCTGCCTGTCTCTCTCTCTGTGTGTGTGTGTGTGAACCCCTTGTCTGAGTTAAATTACGGAGGGCCACGCCACGTGTTCTTTGTGAATGCATCACACTCCTTCCTTATAATGGAGTTCTGTGAATAGCTGGGAGTTAAATATGATAACACTGTATCATAACTGGGTAACACAAAGGGGAACCCAACTCAGGGAAAAAGACGAGCAGACAAGCGTTTGGCTTTCAGGCGCGTGGTGGTGGTGGTGATCATGTGTACTGTACAGACACAGACAATCTGTCGGAGAGGCAGCGACACCGAGATCCAGTATTTTGGCAGGTGCCCCGACACTGATGGCCTATTTGTTTTTAACAGTAATTGAAAAATGGAAGGAAGAAAGAGGGGGGATGGAGAAAAAAAAATCAATTTTATGGGCTTAAGGATGCATTTCAGGGCAGAAGAGGCACTCACATAGGAATCGCTGTCATGTTCCTGCAAAGTTTAATAGTCTCAGAGAATTCATCAAACAGCCCTCAAGGCATTTATAATCTTCCCCCTTTTTTCCACTCTAATAGGAGATAATACAAGAGGGCGCCCTGATGAATCAATATGCAACAGCGGCTTTGCCTTGATAATTAATACCCACGTTGGAAATAGATTTGCGATTTGGCAACGCAGGTCCCCGCGTCTGATACTATGCTCTCTCTCTCTCTCTCTCTCTCTCTCTCTCTCTCTCTCTCTCTCTCTTCTCTCTCTCTCTCTCTCTCTGCAAAGCCAAGCTCCAATTCTAGTTCTGTATCCGCAGCCATTCAACTAATCTGTTTTTTTTTTCCAGTAGCGTTAATTCTTTAACTAAAGCCTGTTATCTCATTAAAGAGGCCTGTGATGGGATTCGATGGCTTCCTGACATCTGTATTCATTCCTCTGGAAATTAGTCTTGACACGAATTTAATGAAAAACACCCTAAAATTGTGCAGATTAGACAGGAAAGGCCAAGAATATTTGGGTAAAATTATTTTTTGTTTTTGTTTCGTTTCTGTACAAGGTGGATTATTAATGCTTCTTTAAATAAGGTTTTTATGTTAACAGGCCATTCACAGGCTTCTATTTTTATTCAATTTAACGAGGCATTCAGAAGTCAAAAACTGAGGGGATTCCGTCAGTTCGAGGCCTGCCCAAAGTAACACCAAAAAAAACCCCACACCCTTCTGTTGTAAACTGTAAATAGGTGGGACCAACACGATTTGATTTCAAGCATTGGGTGTTCTTTTCAAACTCAGATACAATTTTAGCATCATTTCATTTTCAGGTAGAAAAACAAAAATGTTCTTAAAACTGAAGAATGAATGAATCCAGTTGCGAGACAAGAAGACAAGACAAGGGATGGAAGGGCGTGGAAGAGTACTAAGACAGGAGGGTTAGTGTTCTCCTCCTTGCTGTATGCTCTGCCACAACCCAACTTTCAACCCCGACGCATCGCATCGCCCACTCCCACTCCACCCCTCCTGATGTCTGTCTCAGCCGGCGCAGCAGCGCTGATAATTCCTACTCTGTTTGAAAAAATGAGATGAAAGCAGTCATGGATGAAAGAAACTTGGATTTAATCTCTCTATGTCTCTCTCTCTCTCCCTCCCTCTCTCTCTGTCTCTCCCTCTCCTTCTCTGTATCTCTCTGTCTCTCCCTCTCTTTCAGTCTTTTTCTCTCTCTCTTCCTCCTCTCTCTTTCTCTCAGTCTCTCCCTCTCCCTCTCTCATCCTTTGCACTCACTTTCCATCTCAGCTCACACTCTTTTCCTGTTCATTCCTGTATACTGTGGATGTCTTTCTGAGGGAAAACTCAAGCAAGACTGGGACCTCGGAGAGAGAGAGAGATGGAGGGGAGAGAGAGAGAGATGGAGGAGGTGGAACATAGACTGTAGTATGTAATTATAGCATCTTCAAAGTGAGAGAACCTGTACTTTTCCCTAATAGCACACACACACACACACACACACACACACACAAACACACACACCAGGCAAACTTCAGAGGAATTATCATACCGACTGACTGCAACTACTGCTGGTACCTCTTGTTGATGATTGATTCCAATATGTTAAATCGACCACCAACAAGGAAGTGGAAGTCTGCTGATATCACCCAAGCTGCATACTCCACTCAAATTTGGGCCATGACATGAGTGACCATGTCCAATACTACGACCTGTCCGTCCAACTGTCAGCCTGGTGTGTGCAAGCATTACATTACTATAGTATAAATCCGCAAATAAATGTGCAGTATAACAAGCTTACAGCCACATACATAGGCTCTATTTGTTTGCTTTCTGAATTTGACATTTCTTAAAAATCAGTGTAGCTTGAATTGGTGTCAACTACGCTGCTTTTGAGGATGGCATGGCCTACCTGAGGACTTATTGTCTTATACTTTTAATCATTTGAGACTTTCTTATGTAGCACTGAAAATGTGAACCTTTTAGATTGAAACATGCTAACATCATCATACAAATTTGTTTAACCTCCAGCCATTAATTTCCACCTTTTTGTGTTTATTTTCAAACCACACTGCTCCTCACATGTGGGTCCACAGTACACAAGACAAACTGCAAGCGGTGCCTCCGTCCAGCATAGTTTCAGGATTTTTTTATTTACTTCTAACATTAGCAGGCCACATACAGCAATATATAAACTATATATAAACTAAACATGTGCAGTTTTGCAAGCACTCGTCCTAACTATTGAAGTGGAAAAGTTCCTCTATTTTTGCTTCAGTAAGAAAAAGGATGGTACAAAAAGGACGGCAAGGGCCCCAGAAAAAAAGGAGAAAAGAGACAGAGGAAAGAGCAAGTGACAGAGAGAGAGAGAAAGGATTCACACCACAGGGGCACAATATTCCCCCGGGCGAATTGGGGGAGACAAGACACAAAAAAAGGTCTTCAGGTCGACGTCGACTGACTGCCACAGGCAGGGATTGGTGGGCTATAGAGCCCGGGATCTAGGCTAGGCCGGGCTGGAGGTCTGTGGCGACGGTTCCTCTCGCTCCTGCTGCCAATGACATGTTTAACAGCCGCTTGTTGATCCCTTAGATCTTCATTAACCCTGAGGAGAAAGGAGGGGAGGACGGGGGGCATGGGGGAGGGGGGCAGGGGGGTAGAGGAGAGAAGAAGCCACAGGGGCGCCGAGCAATCACAGACCTCATTATGCACACAAAAAGAAAGAGCTGGCCAGGACAGATGAGATGGAGAGAGGGAGGAAGGGGGGGGGTGGGTTGGTGTGGAAGGGAGGGAAGGAGGGGGGGGTGGTGAATGAGTTAGCGAGCAATCTAGAAAAAAGGGGAGAGAAATGAAAGTGGGTGAAAAAAAATAAATAAAGAATGACACCCAGGAAACAGTGCGAACAGAGATTGACAGAGAAACTGGTCATTGTGTGACACAGAAAAACAGAGCATGGGGAGAAAGTGTGTGTGTGTGTGTGGGGGGGGGGGGGGGTACATCAGTTAAACTATGGGGTGGGGAAATATGCTTGCCATCATTGAACCACAATGACGTTCATTCAGTTATGACATCACCTGAGACAAAGAATTCCTTTCCCATCTAAAATAGAACTTATGTCTAGTCATCATCACACCGTTTGGAGAAACCTTCAGGCTATACTGTTACAACTGATGATGGATTATAAGCCTATATGCTCCTCTTTGACCTCACAGTTCCTGCACCAGAGTTTCTTGTTAACTCACCCAACCAGGTCTGACCCAAGGGGGAATAACCAGCAGATCTAGACAGTCATGGATGCAACTCAAATCAGCAACAGCAGCAACAGTCCATCCATGGCCCCCTCTCTCTGCACCGTGCCAATATGACCCCAAGCCATGGGGGGGGGGCCTGCCAATGCATACAGAGAAAGCTGGTTTGTTGCAGAGGGGGGGGCAGTAATTGTTGGAAAGGCGGGGGTTCCAAACCCAAGACCCTGGGTCCTGAAAGGTCTTGGGTCCAGAGACAGAGAGTAATTTCTTCTACTTGGTTGAGCAAGGATGGGTATAATTGAACCCTGTGGGTGAGGCCCAGGAATGAATAGACTCAGCCAACAGCAGATGAACTGGAGTTAGTTTGAAGAGGCCCCTGCATAAGGAATAGCCCGCAGGGTGTGTGTGTGTGTGTGTGTGTGTGTGTGTGTGTGTGTGTGTGTGTGTGTGTGTGTGTGTCCATGTTTAGTGAGAGCACCCAGGTCTCACAGGTCTGCTTTAGGGGTGTAGGCCTACCTGTTTGATATGGCTCACAATCATGCTTCTCTTCTTTGTTGTCCCTTTTCATCTCCAGGTTTCTGCCTTTCTTGTCACCCAAAACATAAACCTCAGTATCTGCAAGCTCAATGAAACGTATTAAATAAATAAATAAAAAAGTAAGTTACATCTTCAAATTGTTTCCCTCCCCTCCCCTTCCTTCCCGAGCAGAGTGACGTGTTATAGCCACTTGGCTTTATTTTAATGGCATTCTCGGCGGAAGAAGAAAAAGAACGGGAAGATTAAAATGCCTATGCAAGCGTCTTTAATGTTCATGTCGTAATTGTTCTGGACAGTCCCATCTCTCGAGGACAAAGACCTTGGTGATGGGAAGGACCAACAACCGCGCCGGTCTGCGAGGGTGACAGTCAAACAGCGGGAGGAGACGCAGAAGGGGAGAGCACATCGGTAATGAATCTGCCAACAGATTCTCGCGCAAAAAAAAAAATAAAAAAAAAAATGAATACGGGAGATATGACTGAATCAGCGCGTCTCTCGTATTCATTAAAAGCTACCTTAAAACATCAATTCATTCTGGTGGTTTGACGAGGGCCGATGTGACAGAGATGTTTAAATGGGTAGCTGGTGGCGGAAACGAATGTGACAGGTTCAGGTGTAATTACGCCGGGCTTGTTCACAGTTGAGATTAGGAGTGGGGCGCGCGCTACAGACATAAAAGAAAAAGAGAAACACTGCGATGAAGCGCATCACTTCACCTGCAACCCTTCTCTCTCTCTCTCTCTCGCACACTCTCACACACACCAGCACAAACATAGGCTACGAATTCCGAGAATAAACCATACACACACTTTCAGATATATTGTGAAGCGCATGCTCATACCTTTTCTAATTATTAAGGTGTGATAATTTACCGAAGTATGAAATCACATTAGTGCCCCAATAAAAACCTGGGAAGAAATTGATGGAAAGTGCACGGAGAATCTCATATTTAGCTGAGAATTAGTTTACAGTGTAGCCTAGTTTGTTGCATTTTTTTTTTTCCAAAACTTATGTTTCCATTATTTGATTTCTCTTTTTGTCAAGTCAGTTACAAATTGACACAGACTGTCATTAATCCTGTGTATGGACTAGTTTCCAGCATCCCTGAAACTCTGAAGCACTTCATCTCTGTAGCAAGAGTGACCTCTATTGGTACCTGCTGCAATCTATCCATTTGAAACCAGTCGCTGAATGCAATGTTACAGGAATGCTTTTTAACTAGATTTGGGGAGTCCTAGGGTCGTCTCTTGTGGGTGAATTAATAACTATAATGTAATATATTTTAACAAACCAACAAATCAGGCAGAGAGAGTTTGTGTTGTAGCTAATTTCTTGTCCCGAGGATTTTTGAAACTTTAAAAATCAAGCTAGTCTTTACCTTGTAAAATAAACACTTATACTTATAATTTATAATTTATCAGGCATGATAGATAAGTCTACTCTAGAAAGATAGATAGATAGATAGATAGATAGATAGATAGATAGATAGATAGATAGATAGATAGATATTGCAAGTTTTCTGAAATACTTTGGACATTGATGTAAATGAGCCATTACCTAATGCAATATACTATATTTGACATACTTTTTAGGCCATGGGACAGAAAGGGTTATAGTGCACCTCTACCAACCAAACAAACTATTTGTGAGAAGTAAGGCTATACTGAATATGAAATTAATCAAGGGTATGATGCCTCATTTACATGGTATGTAAATATAGTAGGGTGGATAGGCCACCCAGGATAGGCCACCATTTGTTTATCATACGTTGCAAATCATTCCACAGATTTTGACCTTTAGAAGTGAACCAGTATTTGCACTGCTTTTTGCTGTTGCTGATGTGGAACTACTCTACACACTAAAATGGAGATGTGAATTACTGTAACCTTTCAGACTACTCCATTGCTCAATGAGTGTAGAAAAGTAATTCACTATAAGGCCAATAGGTGGCATAGTGGTCCTGGCATAGAGTTTCTGTGTCTATTATGCCAGGTAGGCCTGACATAGCCCACCCATAATACGAATGTTCATCCGTATCCATGGTCTGGGAACGGTCTTCTGTGCCGTGTTTACATAGAGAGTCTACCGGCCAATAAAGCGAAGCTGATTAGACGATAGTCCAAACGTTTCAAACCAGAAGTGAATGCCCCCCCCCGGGGAAGTATAATCGCGTCAGGTTAAAGAACCTCCAGACCATGAATACGGCTGAACAGCAGTATTATGGTCGGGCTATGTCAGGCTAAGATAGGCTTACAATGTATAAAAATGAATTTGTGTATCATTGAGTTAAAGTAGTCTTTCCATTTTCACTGTAGTTCCACAGAAGGCACTTCATCCCAACAACCAGAAAAATACTGTACAGTACTCACATTGCCATAGTCACCACTTGGTGAAGAATGCATCCTTATAACCAATGAGAGGCGTGAATGTCCAAATCTATAAATTAACATAAAAATGAAAAACGAAACATAACATAAAATATAACAAAACTAGAAAAGCGCTCAGAGAGCGCAGATCTATGCCAAGGCAATGTGGTCACAGATACAATATAAATTCCAGATCATGTTCTGGATCACCGATCGCCACCAAAATCGAATCAGTTCTTGCTTGTCCCAATATACAATATACAATTGTCCGAAAGTTTAGTTAGTTATCTTGCTGACAAACAAACAAACAAAAAAACAGACAAACAAACAGACAAACCAACACGAACGAAAACATAACCTCCTTGGCGGAGGTAACAAGCAAAATACAATAAGGTTTTATTTTGCCCTGCACCTCAATAAGTTGGGATGTGCACACAACCAGTGTGATTCTTGCCATAGCTGCCTATATGAAAATGATTTACATAAACTTTACAATGTTTCAATATGTTGTTGTGTTGGATGCTGATATGATAACCGATCTATTTTATATAAAAAATAAAGTGGACCCATCCAACTACGGCCCCATCACCTTATTTTATAACCTTTCTTGCAAATCGCTGATATTTCCATTGAAGAGATTCATCAAGATCAAAGTGAAATCTGATCATTATACCACACATAAATCTTAACATTATGGCAACTGTCAAATTGTTTGTCTACAGTATTTTGCAGCCAGCTTTCTTATAAAGATGTTAGCAATGCCTTGGAGAATCAAGGCAGTAGCAAACCAAATCAGTCATCTAGCCACAGTTAACCAAGAGTATGGCCAGGCTAAAAAAAAAAAAAAATGAACCCAGCGACACAAAGTGGGCAGTGGAACAAAAACAAGGAAAATTGAAGAGAGCACTGTTGAATGACAGCGAAAAATGCACAAAATCGACAGATTTATCAGCTCAGTTGCAGTACCACTAGTAGTAGTAGACTAGTAATGTTAGTGACACTGCTAGCCAGAGACTCATGATTTTATTTTGGAGTGGCTGGCTATGTGCATTGCTGTGTCAATGTTTTGGTGCAGTAGTTTAAAGCATGGATTATCTGCATGGGCCATCAAAAGAGCTCTTCAACTAACATTAGCTGTTTTCCATGTGTCAAAAGTTGTATCTGTGAGTTTGAGTTGCGTGTGCGTGTCCCCGTGGGCCGCTTAGACAGTCACTGCTTGCAAGCTTGTTGCTTCTAGCAGTGTGGGTGTTTACATGCATTATGTGCTGGTTATGAATGTTCCTGTGCCAGGTGATGAATGCTCATGCTTTCGCAAGTCTGTGGTGTTTGCAAGTGAGTGCATTGGTGTTTAGAGACTGTACCAGGCCTATTCAAGAAAGTTTAGTGTTAGCCAGGTAATGGGTAACAGGTTACGCCAGAGACCTTAAAAATATTGACTTCAATTATCGGCCAAAATTCTGATATTGATATAATAATGTTTTATTTTTTGCTCTTATGGCCACTAATATATAGGCCGATATATCGTAGAACTGTTTTTTTAACACTCTGACAGATCCTGTTTCTCAGGTAGAAAGCAATAAGGGTGTTAATGGCCCAATTCCAAAGTAATTCATACCTTGAACCTTAATTTTTCTGTCAGATGATCGTAAAGAGGAGCAATGCTGACCTTCAGCGCTATAACAGTAAACTTAAATTGAGGTGGTACAGCGGTTAGGGGAATTATGAGAACATTAAATATAAAAATATAAAATGTTATCTGTAATTCTGGGAAACGACAGCCTAACTTTTTTCCACTGAGCAGGCCAAAACAACTGTCTGTTGTAGTGGGAGTTAGTGAACACAACCTTAATGAGTTTTTGCATGCGCTCTGATCATGCGCATCCCTCCTGTTGAGTTTCTTGATTACAAACTTAGGTATTCTGGTTAACAATGACCAGAGGAATTATAACTTAATTCTAAAAACAGCATCTCAGAAATTACTTTCATCAAATATTGTGATAGCTCAAGTTGAAGTTGAAGTTTGGTGTGATAAGGACCCAACATCATAAAAAGTTGGAACGTTTGCTTGGGAACAGAATTTTTACACATTGTTGCAGGCCGGAGAAGATGTTGTCCATGGAAGATATCCATGTTTCTGGCATGAATAAGGTGTAGGTAGTAGCAAGAAGTATGCAAGTGTAAATATAATTGGTCTGTCAATATGACGTGTGAAAGTGCCATGTAAAATAAAGCACAAAGGAAAGAATTTATTCATTTATTTATTTATTGATATTTAAAGTGCCATAGAACATGGTCTCAAAACACTGTACAGATGCCCTTCTAGACAAGAGAAAGGCTACATTGGCTACATTCACACAGCAGGGCTTGATACTCAATTCCGATCTTTTTGTGGGATCCGATATTTTTGCGAGGTTGTTCACATTTCCAATAAAATACGACATACATGCATGCATACTTGCGCTTGAATGCGATCTCCAGTATTAACTTCAAACGCACCAAAAGTGTCCCACATGCGCTGTGAAGGACACGATAACGTCACACACACAAAACGTGTTCAGTGTTTAAGTAAACATGGTAAACATGAACGCACTTTAAATGCAAAAAATGAGGACTACTACATTTTTCCAAATAAATTAAAGCAGTAGCCTCAACATTATTGTCAGCCGTTTCCAATAGGATTCATCACACCCTAGAGAGAAATTAATGCCAAAGACTATATATTTTTTGTTATCATTGATATCGTACAGTATTTCCCCTTGAATGAAATCATTGAGACTTGGAGACCTCAGTGGCCTTTTGATTGCCAGTTGGTGAAATTGGCAACCTCAGTGTATTTGCTCTCTCCATGTTTTCATTGAATGAAATATGGATTTTTATGGAATTTTAGGACTGATACCCATATCCGATAATTATTGGTTAATTGTGTTGGATGCTGATATGATAACCGATCTATTTTATATAAAAAATAAAGTGGACCCATCCAACTACGGCCCCATCACCTTATTTTTTAACCTTTCTTGCAAATCGCTGATATTTCCATTGAAAGAGATTCATCAAGATCAAAGTGAAATCTGATCATTATACCACACATAAATCTTAACATTATGGCAACTGTCAAATTGTTTGTCTACAGTATTTTGCAGCCAGCTTTCTTATAAAGATGTTAGCAATGCCTTGGAGAATCAAGGCAGTAGCAAACCAAATCAGTCATCTAGCCACAGTTAACCAAGAGTATGGCCAGGCTAAAAAAAAAAAAAAAAAAAAAATGAACCCAGCGACACAAAGTGGGCAGTGGAACAAAAACAAGGAAAATTGAAGAGAGCACTGTTGAATGACAGCGAAAAATGCACAAAATCGACAGATTTATCAGCTCAGTTGCAGTTATAGCTATCTGCACTACCACTAGTAGTAGTAGACTAGTAATGTTAGTGACACTGCTGGCCAGAGACTCATGATTTTATTTTGGAGTGGCTGGCTCTATGTTTTATGTGCATTGCTGTGTCAATGTTTTGGTGCAGTAGTTTAAAGCATGGATTATCTGCATGGGCCATCAAAAGAGCTCTTCAACTAACATTAGCTGTTTTCCATGTGTCAAAAGTTGTATCTGTGAGTTTGAGTTGCGTGTGCGTGTCCCCGTGGGCCGCTTAGACAGTCACTGCTTGCAAGCTTGTTGCTTCTAGCAGTGTGGGTGTTTACATGCATTATGTGCTGGTTATGAATGTTCCTGTGCCAGGTGATGAATGCTCATGCTTTCGCAAGTCTGTGGTGTTTGCAAGTGAGTGCATTGGTGTTTAGAGACTGTACCAGGCCTATTCAAGAAAGTTTAGTGTTAGCCAGGTAATGGGTAACAGGTTACGCCAGAGACCTTAAAAATATTGACTTCAATTATCGGCCAAAATTCTGATATTGATATAATAATGTTTATTTTTTGCTCTTATGGCCACTAATATATAGGCCGATATATCGTAGAACTGTTTTTTTAACACTCTGACAGATCCTGTTTCTCAGGTAGAAAGCAATAAGGGTGTTAATGGCCCAATTCCAAAGTAATTCATACCTTGAACCTTAATTTTTCTGTCAGATGATCGTAAAGAGGAGCAATGCTGACCTTCAGCGCTATAACAGTAAACTTAAATTGAGGTGGTACAGAGGTTAGGGGAATTATGAGAACATTAAATATAAAAATATAAAATGTTATCTGTAATTCTGGGAAACGACAGCCTAACTTTTTTCCACTGAGCAGGCCAAAACAACTGTCTGTTGTAGTGGGAGTTAGTGAACACAACCTTAATGAGTTTTTGCATGCGCTCTGATCATGCGCATCCCTCCTGTTGAGTTTCTTGATTACAAACTTAGGTATTCTGGTTAACAATGACCAGAGGAATTATAACTTAATTCTAAAAACAGCATCTCAGAAATTACTTTCATCAAATATTGTGATAGCTCAAGTTGAAGTTGAAGTTTGGTGTGATAAGGACCCAACATCATAAAAAGTTGGAACGTTTGCTTGGGAACAGAATTTTTACACATTGTTGCAGGCCGGAGAAGATGTTGTCCATGGAAGATATCCATGTTTCTGGCATGAATAAGGTGTAGGTAGTAGCAAGAAGTATGCAAGTGTAAATATAATTGGTCTGTCAATATGACGTGTGAAAGTGCCATGTAAAATAAAGCACAAAGGAAAGAATTTATTCATTTATTTATTTATTGATATTTAAAGTGCCATAGAACATGGTCTCAAAACACTGTACAGATGCCCTTCTAGACAAGAGAAAGGCTACATTGGCTACATTCACACAGCAGGGCTTGATACTCAATTCCGATCTTTTTGTGGGATCCGATATTTTTGCGAGGTTGTTCACATTTCCAATAAAATACGACATACATGCATGCATACTTGCGCTTGAATGCGATCTCCAGTATTAACTTCAAACGCACCAAAAGTGTCCCACATGCGCTGTGAAGGACACGATAACGTCACACACACAAAACGTGTTCAGTGTTTAAGTAAACATGGTAAACATGAACGCACTTTAAATGCAAAAAATGAGGACTACTACATTTTTCCAAATAAATTAAAGCAGTAGCCTCAACATTATTGTCAGCCGTTTCCAATAGGATTCATCACACCCTAGAGAGAAATTAATGCCAAAGACTATATATTTTTTGTTATCATTGATATCGTACAGTATTTCCCTTGAATGAAATCATTGAGACTTGGAGACCTCAGTGGCCTTTTGATTGCCAGTTGGTGAAATTGGCAACCTCAGTGTATTTGCTCTCTCCATGTTTTCATTGAATGAAAGGAGATGACCCTCACGATTTCATTGAAGACACAAACCTTAGGAACAAAAAAAGAACCTGAGAAGACACAAACGTTCTCAGGAACAAAAAAAGAACCGGTTTTAACCAGTTACCACTATTTTAAAAAATTGTTTCTGTTCCAGAACATTTAAAATGATAAAGTTTTTCCCAGTAAAATGGCAAAAGTTTCTGGTTTCCGTTTTCGTTCCATGAACCGGTTCAAAGCCTTGGTAATACGCAGGTGTGTCAAGACTAGAATTAACAAGAAGATGACAGGGTTCCTACACATTTTCTATTTAAAAATTCCATACTTTTTCCATACTCAAATTTACCACTTCACGGTAAATGTTTCTGCACATGTTTAAGAAAAAAAAGTGTCTGAACGAAAGTCCACGGTCAGAAGTATGATAGTGTTGGGTCTGTTGATTTTGTCTTTGCCACAAATCGGAGCGGTATGTTTAGCTTGGCCAGCTCGTTTGTGGCAAGTTTACTTGTTTACTTAACTTTTACTTAAGTTGAATTGACAACAGAGACTTCGGCCATCAGTGGCAAAAGGATTTTCACTCATGGACCAATTTAAAGGAAAGGTTTCCAGTTATTATTGACTGTTTACAGACCTCCTAGACATTGAGCCAAAGTTTTTCTTGAAGAGTTTGGGGAAATGTTAACAACTGTGTGGAATTTGACAGTCTAATTATATCTGGGGATTTTAACTTCCATGTGGATAACACAGAAAACACCTATGCCAAAGGACTACTCACACTTATAGACACTTTTGACCTAACATACAGGTGCCAACACACTCTCATGGTTACATCCTTGGCCTTGTCAGGGTCTTATTGTTTCCACAACTGTTAAGGACTTGGCTTTATCTGATAATTTCTGTATTTTCTTTGATGTTTCTATCTGCCCTCACATTCAGAACATGGCAATGACAGTAAGGAGGAGAGTCATAAATGATAATACAGGTATTTTGTTTGAGCAAGCACTCTCACAGACCTCCAGTCAATTATCTGACCCTTTAGATGACTTACTGACAAATTTCAACTCTAAGATGACACAAATTATGGACGATATTGCTCCATTGAAAATCAGAAGAGTTAAAGACAACAAGAAATCACCACAGACACAAAATCCAGCAGTCAAACTTCTTAAGAGAGAGTGTAGAAAGACTGAAAGAAAATGGTGTGAATATAATCTCCTCATTCATTACCAAATACATAAAGAGATGCTTAGCAAATATAACAATGGAATTCGTCAAACAAGACAATCTTTCTTCTGTAACATTATCAACAGGAACATGAACAATGCTCGTGTGCTTTTTTCCACCTGATGTGCTCCAGATTAGAAACTTATCTTTGCAGAGTGGCACTTTCCCAAGTCCCTAAAAAAGCAGTCATAAAACCCCTAGTGAAAAAGAACAATCTGGATTTTTCAGTGCTTAACAACTATTGCCAACAGTTGCCACTGCCCTCAACACAAAAGGGCTTAAAGCAAAAGAGACTGTTTAAAATCTTGGGGTTGTCATTGACAGTGATCTAAGCTTCAATAGTCACATGAAAGCAATCAAGTCAGCATTTTATCACCTAAAAATCATTTCCAAGCTAAAAGGTCTTATGTCAGGAAAGGACTTAGAAAAACTTATTCATGCCTTTATCTCCAGTAGGGTCGATTACTGCAATGGACTTTTTATAGGTCTTCCTGAGAGCCATAAAACATCTTCAAATGATCAAATTGCAGCTGCTAGGGTTCTCACCAAAGGAAAAAGAACTGACTTCCAGTAAGTTACAGAATTGACTTTAAAGCACTGTTACTTGTTTAAATCATTAAATGGCACTGGACCCGTTTACATTTTAGACATGTGTCAGCAGCACACATCACTCAGGTCTCACAGGTCACAAATAACAATTTTCTGGAAAAACCCTTTGTCAAAACAAAGTGTGGTGAAGCCACTTTCTCCTACTATGCAGTGAAACTTTGGAACCAACCTCCAGAAGAAACAAGAAATGCCCCAACTGTTCTCAGATGCTTTCTCCTAAAGTCTCATTTATTTTCCTCAATATTATCTATTCTGTAGCCTATATTTAACCTTTTTCATTTTATTCTTGCCCTGTTTTTTAATTTTCACATAATTATGTTATGTCTTTATTGTGCTTTTACTTTCTACCAATTACTGTACTTGCTTTTGTTTTTGTACAGCACATTGAATTTAACCTGACTCCGCCAGATGGACCTGCTCCCGCAATTCCACCTGGGAACCATCCGTTGAAGTAGTTTTGGTTCGCTAGTTTCGTTTTCGTTTGTTTAGTTTTGGCTGATTGGAAAAGGCATCTGTCTATCACCACCTATATTGGTGATAGACGGGCCAAATCAACCAATCAGACCAACGAATCATATGACGTACTAACATACGTACATGTTCTTTAGACTCGCTTCTCGTTGCGCCACACCTCAACCCGCCTCAAAGCCAACACTGATTGGCCGTTCGTTTGGCAAACTGCTCCAAATTCTCTTCAAAGGAGAGTAGCCAGACTGAGCTACTGGACAAGTTTATAATTATTTCAGTTGACTGTTATTATCATTATTTTAATGGCAATTGGTACCCTGTCTTTAAAATCTCAATTTTATTTTCTGTTAACATGACAGACCACAAATGATAGATGATTTAAGAGACTAACTTGTCTTTCAAACAGCCTTTGCACGCGATAGGATTGCACTATGACCACGCCTCAGGTTACAACCAATCAAAACAGTGACCAAGCCTATTCAAACAACGTTAAGACCACGCAAGGACTCCCTGAATCGTATTTCTCTGTGGCTGATGGCTAATACTCGCTGCACAAATCAATTCGAGACTAGATTTCTAGGCTATGTTGTCTCTCCAATGCCAAAGATTAACAAGGCCATAACAAGGGCGTAGACCTCTTTGAGGTTTTATATCTTATTGTGCAGTAGCTCTTGAAATTACAGCCATGATGTACTGGGTAAGGAGAAGATAAGAATGACATCACAAAAAGTATCAAGGGATAAATTGCCTAAGTTTATTGTTTGCCTCTGTTTTCACTGTCATTTTTAACTGGTCACCTCCTCTTTGTGTGGTTCAGAATTGTTTTTTAAAAAATCAATCATTATCCCCGTGCCTAAGAACAGACTTTCACCTGTATGAATGATTTTAGACCTGTTGCCTTGACCTCTGTGATTATGAAGTGTTTTGAACCGCTTGTGAAGGCACATATCAACAACAGTATCCTAGTCTCCACTGATCTATTACAATTTGCAAATCAAATTGACCAGTGGATGATGCTGTATCCTTTGCATTTCATACTTGCTCCAACATCTAGAGGGCAGAGATGAGTATGTTAGGATTCTATCTGTTGATTATAGCAGTGCCATCAATACCATCAGACCTTCTCTCCTAATACCCAAACTGATAGACCTTCAGGATTTTTTTAAGAGACACCAGGCAGGAATGTGGTTTTCTATCTCCGGATCTACAGTCGCCAGAATATTAGAAAAAATACAACTACATCGTACATTCAAGATTCAAGATTCAAGATTCAAGAAAAACTTTATTACATCTCATTATAGCCTAGTAGTAGACTATAGGAGAGTAAAATTCTTGTGTTTTTTGCTCCTCAGAAGATAAATAATAGTGATTAAAAAATGTCTGATATAAATGTGCTATGTGTGTATGTGTCAGTGTCAGTGTGAGTGTTCAATGTCCAAAAGTGCATAAAAAAAAAGAAAAAGTGCAAGACTGACAGGCACAAATTTAGGCTGTGGATTCTGACTCTGTGTTCATGAGTCTTATTGCTTGATGGAAAAAGCTGTTTTGAAGTCTGGTGGTCCTGGCCCTGAGACTGCGGAATCTCTTGCCAGATGGTAATAGCTGAAATAGTCCATGATGGGGATGACTGGGGTCCTTAGTGATTCTCAACAGTCAATGTGAATTTATTTGTAAACCAAAGAGTATGAACCAGAAATGATCATTTTCATGCATTACATTGTCTGACAAGCCGGCAATAAATGTGATTTTTGTTATATCTACTTTTAGTTTCAATTTCATGGACCAGACACCCCAGATTCTGCAAGGGGGACAACCACGAAATCAATGCTAGAGGACTCCCGAGAGAGCCATCATTCATCCCCTAATGAGCCATTTAATCATCTGAATTTTACAATACACTGAAGGCGCAGCCTCAGTAAAATTAAGATTGAATCGGACGATTCAGACTTAAAGAGAAACCTCATTGCTTAACTTTGCAACATGAACGGGCCAATAGTCAACCATGGAGACGGAAACGATTGAGCAGCCTTATTGGGGAATAGTGCAATGGCGACGTTGAAAGAGAGCTCGTGTAGAGCTCTGTGCATGAAGCAGCCTAGTAGGCCTAATGAGCTCACGAAGAGCTTGGTGCAAGGAACAAATTAATTTCTGCATTGTAGGAAGGTGATTGGACCGAGTACTAGTAAGTAGATAACTTTCATGTTGATCGCACTCACTCCTTAAGTAAGTACTCAGCAAGTAGCAGTAATAACTTATACTCACTTTTTGTTATATAGGATTTTAAGTTTAAAGAAATTTCCCACCCCCCACAAAGTAAGCTTATGAATATGCCCAAACTTGCGAAGAAAAAATATTTTCGTTAAGATGACACCATGCCACTATCCAGAACAATTTGAGTTATATACAAGGTCAAACAAATGTAGGCCACTTCTCTTCTAAGAATTTTAATAGAATTAACATCACAATACAGAGTAAACTCCCACAATTGTCCATTCCACCAGCAACTTATTTTAATTGACACAACATTTTGGTAAAAGAGTACATATAAAAAAAATCTTGAAGTATTTTAAAATAATATTATCTTGGGAGCATACATTCTGGCATTGACACTTGATAGCCTATGTAGTAATCACTTCTACACCTAAAAATATAAAGAAGAAACAAGGTAATGGAGAATTTAAAAATAAAATAAAGATATAAATTAAAGCCTGTCTCAGCTACAGAGACACTTTCACTTTGTGAGGAAATCAAGTCGGATTGATTTAGTGTCTTGAGATGTCAAGTCTGTGGCTGTGGCTTCCATTTCTGTTAAACCAAACTTTATTGAAAACTTTACCAAGCGCTGTCGTCCTTCAGTTATGTCAGGCATATTTACAATGAAAGAGCCAATCTCTTTCATGCCCTGTTCATCTACATACTTTGCATCCAACGCTTCAGTGCTATAGATACCAAATAACATACTAGTCTGATCATCATCAATTGGTGAGAAGTTGTACTCTCTCTCTTCATCACACTTTACAGACTCACCTCTCTGAACAAATCTATGGAAAAGATCAGTGCAGTAAATGTAATCTTTTGTTTTGTTCTCTCTGCGTTTTTCCACTTTATGCTGAGAAGGATTAAAGTCATTACATTCTGAGATGCCATATGTCAATCCACACACTCGTGATGTCATTACTTTGGGGTCTTTTCCCATTAGAACAGCACCCTTTGCCACAGCGAGATTTGCATCTACAGGGCACAATATTCTGGAGCGACTGCCAAACTGCTTTTTTATCTCTTTCTGCAAGATCTCGCAAGATGAATAACCACCAACTAAGAAAATGAAGTCTATGTTAATCTCTGGGGTGGCAAAGATAGCTTTGAGCAAATGTATTATTCTTGTTAGGCTTTCAGTGAAGAAAGTTTGGAGTTTGGCATAAGTGATTTTAAACGTTCCCTCAAACCAAGATACACCCTCTACACATTTGAAATAGTCCCGCATGTTTGTCTGCTTCTCTGCTAACCTTCTTAAGTTGGCTGGGCAAGGAATATAAACATCCTCTTCATTTTGAGAACACTTAATCATTGTGAAATCAAACAACATTTTTTGTAGTTCGCTTTGGTACTCAGCTTCATATTGATCCCATAATGTGTAGCCAAAGATATCTCTGAGGACTGACAGGAATTTGGCATCGACACTCCCCCCACCCATATCACCTCCTGAGGCTTTGAATATTTCTTTCAGGTACCCCTTTTCCAAAATCTGATGCACTGCAATGTCAATTGTTCCACCTGTAAAAGATTTGTTGTGACTATTAATCACCATGAAAAACTGTACAAAACACAAAAGGTGGTAAACTTAAGGAGAAGCAAAGACTTACACTATTGCATGTGCTACAAATAGAAAGAACAATATATGTGTTATATAGGAGATGTACCTCCACAGTCAACCACAATGTATTGTGTCCCAGGTTTTTGCTCTAATGCATCATCTTCAAGTCCATCATCTAAAAATCCTGTACTTGGCAAACCTTTACACCATGCAGATGCTGCTTCAGGTTCCAGAGTTATTATCAGGTTTGATGAATTCGTATCTGTCACCAGACCTGCCTGAAATGAAGACAGAGAGACAGATCTGAAATGTGAGCTATAAGAATGCCTGTTAAGCAGATATAGTATGTGAGCTAGATAACAGAATTAAATATTTCAACCTTAGTTGCTGCTTCCCTCATGAATTGTTTGGAAGCTGGATCCCAGATTGCTGGTACGGTCAAAACCCAGGTCACATCAGAGGCGATGAATGTTTTTCCACTTGTGTTATTTGCAATCATTTTTAGAGCATGCTCTTTCAGGAACTTCATACTTTCTGAGAAGACCTTCATAGCCAGCATAGGCCTACTGTTAGAATCCAGTATTACCATCTTCCTGGAGATTGTCTGTTTAGAGGGATAATGATGCTATTTTAATTACAGCAATCACAATTCAGTCACAGATGAAATTGGGTGTCTTCTTCTCTCTTACTTATGATTAAAGAAATATCATATTTATCATATCAAATTTAACATTAAAGAAAATAATTTTATCCAAGGTCCAAGGAGACTTTTGTCAGAACAAAATGAAACTAGGCCTATAAACTTGACATTTCAGAAGATAAATGTTTATTTGAAATAATGGTTAATACTGTTCTGTTCTAGAAAAGTCTTGTGTCTGTGCCTTTCTTTTACTAAATATATGAGGAGAGAAGTCAGATAGAAGCAATACAGCCAGCAATTATTAAAAAAAATGTTTGATTTAGACATGTTAAGTGTCTGCTGATGTTGCATCTTCTGGGCTGAGATTTGGAAATGGGAAATTCATTTCAATCCTAAGTGATACTGTAGTAACTAATGGTCACATTGATTAGTTACTCAAAGGAGTCCAATCCAATACATTTAAACTGTTATAGAAATATAGGAAGAATGTTTTACCAGCTTACCTTTTGGTACAGTTCCATTTTGAAATTATGAAAGTAGATTTCCTTGCTTTTGGGGTTCATTTTGTATGTCATCAAAGCATCATAGCCAAACGAACGGAAATTCTCTTCATTATCAAACAGAATGCAAGTTGGAGTCTTCAGTGTTCTTTGTCCATATCTTTCTCCCCAAACTGGACTCCTGATATTGTTAGGTTTGGACCGAATGCAGTAGCAATACCCACTGTAAGCTGTTCCAAAGTCAATGGCAACTATCCAGAATGTGGAACTAGCCATATTTGTGATCTTGTGTGTAAAGCGCTTATGTTCTTTTTAGATCTAGATCATCAAGAATAGTGTTGTGTAAAGTATTGTAGTTCTGGTCAAGATTTGGAGCGTTATGAGGAAGCAGACAGTATTTCCCCATGCTGCCTGAGAGAATGGCAATAATTCATGCTAAGATAAGGATAGGTTAACATTGGAGAATTAATTTGATTGGTTTAGAGTGGTCCACATGACCAGTGCAGGTTAGCTGGATTTCTGCTCTAAAATAAAGTGTCTGGTGATGTATTAAGTAAAACTGAAAAGTGGCCAGCCCATTTTAGGGGAGGTCTGATAGGAACAAGATTTCCTTTTTACTATCTGCAAAACTTATTCTCATGAGAGCCTTTCTAAGAGAAACATACAACAATGACTTGTAGCGGCAAACACTGTATTTGTTTTAAACAAGTATGGGCTTGGTATCAAACGGAAGTTGCTCAAGGAGGAATGTAAGTTACAATAAAACTGCATACCATCACTTAATGTAATGTTCAGCTTTGCTAATAAATATCAGTCTGACTAATAAATTGCTCATGGATCCTTGACACTCTGTTAGGATCATCTCTACAATGCTAAAACTTCCCAAAATAGAGAAAGTTTTGTTTTTACCTGTTTAATCTTTTGCCTTTATTATGCATGTTTTCAAGGTGTGTATTCAATTTAATTTAATTTATTTAGTAGAGCGCTCAAATACAGTACATTGTCTTGCGGCACTTTACAGACAGTACGGGGAGTATGTACATGTAGAAACTGAACAATAATGTAAATAACTGTGTGAAACCTAATAATTAATGTTTATAGTTAAAACAAACAAACAAAAGTCAACATGACGAGATGAGGCCTTGTCTGTAACAACCAGGGGTTAAAGTGGGGGGGAACGCGGGGGTACGCAGTACCGGCACCTAAGATAAATGAACAATATCATCCTATTCTTCTTCTATACATTTTTCTTTGTTTGTGCCAACACAAAATATGAGAGTTCCCCCTCCTGCCAAATCCCACTTTAACCACTGGTAACAACCGTCGTAACATCTTTATTGTGCATTTATTGAAAAGCCAGTAAAGCGCATTTCCAACTTGTAATGCATGTTTAATTTATGCAAATACATTTTTGGATAGAAACAATTGTGAATTTGCATATACCCACTAAATCAAATATAAATAGTCCAACAAGCCCATTTTGCGCCAAAAATAGGAGTAATTGTAGAAGATTTTTTTTCAGCTCTGATTATTTCTTTGAGGTGTCCAGAACAATTTACTAAAAGTATGCCCAGGAATTCCGGGCTGGATTATTTTAAATGTCTTATCAAATGCTATCAAACTTCTATCAATGTTATAGGACAGAGCTGGACAGAGTCATCAATATCTCGCGACCTTCAGCCTGCGCGTTCCTCATTGGGTCCTGTTTTTTTCTGGGCTCAAGAGTTTAGGAAATTACCTCCTTGGCCATACTGACTTGATTGCGAAATTCCATGCAGCAACAGGAAGTATGGCCAGGCCCAGGCTAGTTGAAAATGTGATTTATCAATTTAAAAGCTTTACCATGGCTACACCTATCCTTATTTCTTTGGCTTGGAGACAGCAGGACACTTCTATATGCTGTATGGGCTAAAATAAAGTTTGTTTTATTCCATTGAGTTAACTTAAATGTTTGTACTGATCACAATTACCTGTTCATAATGACAAGGAGTATAAAAACATAGATTTTCTGTTGTTAACCTTTAGAGGTCAACAGAGGTCAGATGATGTTTTTCATATGAAGGATTTGAATACAGCAGCTCAAAAGTAACAGAAACATGGACATCTGTTAACTTCATTCATCATTTATTTTCATTTATGAAGCTGAGTCAAAACATATATAGGCAATTCCAGCATTATGGACGTGACATTTTCGTGCATTATTGATGAACAAAAGGCCACATAACCTCAGCAAACCTAGCAGTATTTCACAATTTTTTTCATATTCTTCTGCAAACTCCATGGCTGAATACAGGCAAACAGAAAAAAATAATATCATGATTTGCATCATAAGAATATGAGCCTTTCAATTTGCGTTATGGACGTGACGAAAAACGGACAAACTTTTGAGAGAGCGTAGTTTTTGCTGTGAAGTGTGTGAAATTTCTACAGAAATGTAAATATTACTACATTCATACCAAACAGGACACCTCAGTAAAGACAGAGAAAGACTTAATTTCAAATGTAAATGTAAAAAAAGTTGGTTTTCATTGGGAGACATGGCGTTATGGATGTGACGTTATGGACGTGACGTCTGGAAAAACCCTCCAAAACGATACAAAACAATTGTGAACGGTGGATTTTAACCTGTAACAAGAGAAATAGTAATATAACAATGAAAAATAACTGATAGTATTGCAGCTTTGTGTGTGTTATCACCCACTTATGCCCATTATAAGCCCCTCCATAGACTTACATTATAGCTGAATAGGGTAAAAATTTTAACAAACAGATATCCTTTCGAAACTTGCTCAGTTGAATATTTACATCGAGACAATACTTTTTTGTATTGGAAGTTTTCTGAAAGAATTTGTATGTCCATGTAGGTGAGACTTAAAGTTTTAAGGTGAGGTTTACTTTTTCGTGGAATTGCCCATATACACTTCTATAAGAACATGTTTTGTTTCATTTCACAGACTATCATAAGACACTATTATGGTCAGTTACAGTACATTCAATGCAAAACTCATTTGTTAAAAAAAAAATAAAAAGAAATGCTATTTTAGGAAATAGCATGTTATAGACGTATTTTGTAACGTTACTGTACTTATCACTTTTTTTTTACCATTTCATTTTATGATTTATTTTTCTGCAGCAATGTCTTTCAAAAGCAAATACGGAACCTTACATTTTGTTGATGATGCATATTTTTTTTTTACGTTTTTATTGTATGTATATACTGTGTGAAACTGAATTATCACTGTTTATAGTTCAGCAGAAAAAACTGAAGAACATGAAAAGGAAGTCAACAAATTGAGGTTAGCAGTTATTTCTGTAATTTTTTAATATATATATATATAATTATATTTATTTACATTTTATGTTATATTAAAGATAGCATGCCAGTGCCTTTTATGTACAGCTTTAAACAAACATAATATTCATATTATAGCAGCATCTGTCTCTACAATCATACTTCTGTTACATCTTCACACAATCAACACAAGCAGAGCAGCATCTCTCCGTGATCACCGATTCCTGCACAATCACTCCCCCATTCACACACATTTACCCTTCTCCTCACTCATACACATAAACACATTCGTTCGTTACACACCAACCATCATCTAATATCTCCCGCCTCCCCCTACACATAGACACGCATACATAAACATATACACATAGACAAGCACATGCACCCTCCCTACCCACCCCAACCCCAGTTGTCTGTCCCTGTCCCACCCATCATCCGACCGCCTCAACAATGCAATCACAGTGCTTCAAAGATGTCCTGCCACACTCTAATAAACTGTTTTTTCCTGTTTCGATCCTCATATACTGTTTTTTCTATAGTTAAATAATATTTCATTAGTCCCTTCCATTCCTC
Organism: Sardinella longiceps; assembly: GCA_027497455.2. Taxonomy (NCBI): domain Eukaryota; kingdom Metazoa; phylum Chordata; class Actinopteri; order Clupeiformes; family Clupeidae; genus Sardinella; species Sardinella longiceps. Next base: position 2,320,499 of record JAODXP020000031.1, read on the forward strand.
CAGGGATGGACCTTGTCTGTTCTTCCAATGTTTTAGTATCAACTTTTTGCAGATTAAGGACGAAAATGTAACTCTCCACCCCATGGGATATTTTATTTTGACTGTGCTCTGAAACATATTTTGTAGTATTGTAAATCTGATAGTTTCTTTACAAACCCCATTCAGCCAGTTTTGGATAGCTACCCAGAATGTCTGAAGGCAGATGAGTCATGACTTATTTCTGTAATTTTTTAAGTGGTTTGTTTTCGAAGAACAAACATGTAAAGCAATGAAAGCTCAAATACTATGTATGTCTTTATACCTGATACATAAGCAACATTTATCTTAACTGTATTTGTTATGGGGGAATCATGGATTTGCTAAATCTTTAGACTACAACTGGCTGATTTCTGGTCGCTTGCTCTCATTGAAAATGAATAGAAACTGGTCGCGTCGCCCAAGTCCCGATCGCGAATCCGACTGTAGGGTTAGTGTTTCTATGTTTTCTTATTCCACTCACTGGGTGTCTATGGTAGCCCATAGAACGCATTGGTAAAAAGTTCTGAATTTTGGCCCACTCATTAAGCACAGTCCCTTGATCAATGTCACCAAATTTCATGCTGGTCCCTCAAACTGCTTGCGCCACCAATATGTCAAAGTCGGACGTGCATTCACTTTCTTACGCAACTTCTCAACCATGCAACCGATTGGTATCATTAGAATCCCTGGACCAAGCCGATTCCAACGCATCCTATGACATCATTTTTCCACCCAACTAGATTCTCTGCCATTTTGGATTATGTCGAAAGTAAAACTAGAACATCAACTATCACAAATTTTGTCCAATCAGCATGAAATTTGGTACATATGAAAGTTATCAAAAGTTTCTTCAGACTCACAAGCATTAGGCCGCCACAGCCAATCAAAATCAATTGCGAAGCTGCCAAACAGCTGAGCTCATATCTCAGCCATCCTTTGACCTATCTTGACCAAACTTGGCCCCATCATAGATCAGCAAAACTAATTTGGACCAGTTTGGCCACTGGGGGCGCTATAATTAGCAAAAATGTGTTTTGGCTCATATCTCATGATGGCTTTAGGTTAGCAACAAAATTCCACTATCGTATTACCTGTTGTCCCATTTACAAAAGATGTCAAGCTCCTCTGCCCTATCAAATTCAACAGCGAAGTTGCCAAACAGGAAATGAGCTCATATCTCGGCAAGGCTTCAACATATCTTAACCAAATTTGGTCAGCTGTCTCTAGGTCCCAGGCCGGGGGGGGGGGTCATCACATTTGGTGCAATTGCACCTCTGGGGGACAAAGGAACTGTTTTGGCTTAAATTGGAGTGCATTAACGTTAAGTAACCCACGCGACCTATTTACATAAGGTCATACTGTTGGAATTTAAGTATTTAGGTATTGGTTGTGGTGACATTATGCAGTAATTCAAAAACCAGTTCAGGGACAATCAGGCAGATATAAGAGTGGGTGTGATGGTGTTGTTCTGGAGCAATGCAAGACCGGATCACAGTTACTGTAGCGTGGGTTCATGCGCTTTTCGGTCACAGACAATCAAATTCCATGGTGAAGCCGCCAAACTGGAAATGGCCTTATTATATATCTCAGCCAAATTTTAGTCTACTGACATGAAACTTCTTGTGGGCACCAAAGGTCATCTCTCTGACTTATTTGCATCCTGTTTCCATGACTAGTTAGTCTTCTTTTCTGCTTGGCCCCCTCATTGCTGTAGCTTTATTATGATGAGAATTTGCTTAATCTTTAGACAACAACTGGCAGATTTACAAGGCTGCAACAACAGGTATGTTCTCTGTTTACAAATTAAAATTAGCCTAAAATAGAAGGAATCCCATACTGTATTGTTAAGTTTTCCTAACAGTTTGACTTAAATTGCTCATGGATTCTTGATGCTCTTTGTAAAGATAATCTCTACATCTGTTAATAGTTTAGCAGAAAAAAATCAAAAGTATGCAATGGAAGTCAAGACATTGAGGTTAGTAATTATTTGCTTTGTTTGTTTGTTTTTTCTATCAGAAATAATCTGAAATCTGAATTATGTCTTTAAAGCTGTATTCGGCAAGTTTACGTAATTTCGAGACTTAAGAAAAAAAAAATCATACATCTCGTTGGTCCCTCCCCCTGTCTCTACTACGCTCCTCAATAGATACAGACGGCAAGTATGACCACGCCCACAAATATAGCTCTACTGTGGGGGAATTAGAGAAAAATAGTCCCATCTGGGGGAAAGAGCAGGCTCACACATTGGGGACGTCAATGGCATGCTAAGCTAGAAGTTACACTGAGCACCATCTACAAGGAGTCTGACACATTTTTGAGGGCAATGCCTGAAGGTAGTAATGATGGTCAGATGGTCCGATGTGAATTCTGAACTTGACATCCCTCCAAACGCGATACTGATTACAATTTAGATGATGTTTGTTAGCTTCATTAGCTTGCTAACTAGCCAACTTCATTGATCACCACAGTAAATGTAGCTAACTTTAGCTTGCTTAACTGAGCTAATCAGACTTGTGATTGAAAGTTGCTTTACTTTTGACAGGAGCAGAGACAGCTCATGACATTTCTGTTAGTGTAACTGCAATATAGTATAGATACAGACGGCAAGTACGATTAACGCCCCCAAAATGCGAGGGTGGAGTCAGCGTGGGGGATAACAGAGGCCAATTTAACATTATGGTGAATGGACAAGGTAGAGAAAGTTACTTAACAATAAAAGATCGCTAAGTAAAATTGAACAAAGTCCATATTATATGTTTTGTCTAATCATGACTTGTTTGCCTACTTGTGTTTAGACTAAAAAATTTTTTCTATCATTAGTTTATTGCAGTTAGAACACTAACACTAACAGAAATGTCATGAGCCCTCTCTGCTCCTGTCAAAAGTAAAGCAACTTTCAATCACAAGTCTGATTAGCTCAGTTAAGCAAGCTAAAGTTAGCTACATTTACTGTGGTGATCAATGAAGTTGGCTAGTTAGCAAGCTAATGAAGCTAACAAACATCATCTAAATTGTCATCACTATCGCGTTTGGAGGGGTGTCAAGTTCAGAATTCACATCGGACCATCTGACCATCATTACTACCTTCAGGCATTGCCCTCAAAAATGTGTCTGGCTCCTTGTAGATGGTGCTCAGTGTAACTTGTAGCTTGACTCCTTCACTAATTTAGGGTTTGTTTTCCCCCACATGGGGGACACGAGGAGCTGATTTTATGGGCGTGCCCGGACTTGCCGTCTTTATCAATGGCCTCTCAAATCCCTCCCTCACTGCGGCACGTTGTCAGTGGCTTGCTGACAGCCGACAGGCAGGTATCCAAATTATCTGTGTTTATCCCTTCCTCCGAACCTGATTGGTGGAAAGCTACAGGGAGCTCTGGATTCCACTATTAAAGGATAAGACGATTGCAACAACGATTACAGGGTTTAGATGGAGCTAGAGAATTTTTTTTTTTTTCCAGAATAACATGACAATTCCACAAGATTTGACTTTAAAAGGGTTGCCAAATACAGCTTTAAACTTGACACATTAGTAACGTTTCTAAAACTGAGAGTTCCGGTCATCGGTTGTGACTGTTTGTATCACATTCATTGCCATAAATTCATGCTTTAACCTCATCTCATTCTCTACTACCGCGCCATAAGTTGTGCTTGTACGTTACTTGGCAACCACCAGTAAGAGGAAATAATTTTTTTGGTGGGGGAATTGGTATCAATGAATACATTTCTGCACTAGTTTCTAGTTCCATAAATCAAACCATTCCCAGTTTTAGAAACATAATAAATTACTTGAGTCTGGTGATAACGCTGGTTTTAACACTATCGGCACTCCATTACACGTTGTGCTTAACAACACCTGTGCTAAAACCCGAATAACCACTGGGTTCTCATGATTTATTGCTTGCTTATCTTACAGCCAAGACTGTTATTCAATTTGTTAAAATATCATGAGACTCATGAATTTGCTTAATCTTTAGACAACAGCTGGCAGATTTACAAGACTTTAAGAACAGGTATGGTATAATTACCCAACCTATAAATGAAAAGAATTAAACTGGTCAAACCATAATGTTCCCCATTGCTAATAAATAACAGACTGCACAATTTCTCATTTTATAACACAAAAACAGGTACAGTATCTGTTTGCAAATTAATAATCTTTATTCTTAGTCTTCCAGCTGAATTATTGTCCTGATAAATAATGTACTTTGTATGCTTTTTTGTATGAAGAATGGAAACCAATGTAGCATCAAATTGGGAGGAAATGTCCTATCAATCTGAAAACATTGATGATCCATGCAGAGAAACTGAACTGAGGAAAATGTACAATTATGTTGCAACTCAAGCATGGGCAAAAGCATATGAGAAAATGCTTACACCTAAAGCGCAACAAGGAAATATTAAGATCAGGGCAATTAAGCAACTTATACAGGTAATGCAGTCAAGCCAAGTCAAATAAATCTATAGTATACATCTATTTGTGTGTGTGTGTGTGTGTGTGTGTGTGTGTGTGTGTGTGTGTGTGTGTGTGTGTGTGTGCATATCTGCAGGCATGTCAGTCATTTCATCTTAAAGTAATGATGTTGATGTTAAACATTTAAATGATTTAAATGTGCCAATTTGTTGAAGTGTGCAGTAATAGGCCATCATCTTTAATGAAAATACAAAATCATTTTATGGGTTCATGAGATCACATGGGCATTGTCTATGAAGAATACATACACTGCTCAAAAAAATTAAAGAAACACTTTCTATATTGGATATGGCATGAGATCAGTCGAACCTCTGATAATTGACCTTTCGCCAGAGTTTGATTGACGGGCGTTCTGACCAATCAGAACGCTAACAATTGCGACTTCAAAAATCACATGGCTTTAGGCCCGACATTCATAACAACAGTCAACTGTCACTTGCGGTAGACGATACAGATGGATGGACAACTCTAAACCTTCCCTAAACTCAAAACTGAGAACAGGACATAAAGGCAATGGATTTAACAGCTTGTCATACCCCAACAAAAGTAAATAAAATAATCAAGAGTTATTTCGCTTGTTTCTGTAATGTTTGTTATGCTAACAAAACTAGTGTTAGTTTAAATTCAAGGGCTACGTGATCTACCATTAGGCTACTTAACATTGTTTGTTATCAATATCTGAGGGATTCACTGACAATAAATGTAATAAATACATCAATAAAGAAGGTGTTAAACTAAACCATACACAGATGAGACATTTAACAACCTTAGTGTCAGGGAAAAGATGTTATTGTTAGCATTGTCGCTAGCTAGCGATTATTAGCAAGCTAACGTTTAGCAACAAACAAGTGTTCAATTTATCACACTAACCTTCCGTAACTATTTGGCCAGAATATTAAAGTTGATAAGTCTGAAATAGGCTGCCAAATTGGATTTGTAACCCACGTAATTTAAGTTTACAGCACTGTAACCTAGCTGTTAACCTGTGGTAGGCTAGTAGCTGTAACAGATTCTGTTTTAGGTTCTTTCTCAATCAACGTCACTTTCTTTTAACGTTATCAAGAATTGACGATGTTGTTGACATTTAGACATCGCAAAACGTTCGTCAAGTCAAATAGTAAGCTTAGTCTGCATTGCTAGTGGGTAAATATTTGACCCCAAATAAGCATTTTGGATTTGCTACTGGTAGAAGTTGGTGAGTTGGTAGTCAAGTGCGCTCCTGCCTCTCTGTGTACCCTGCGCTGTTTTTTATCGTGTTTAATATGTGAGCCATCACTTTTATGCTATAGGTAATGTAGAACACTTTGACATATCAAGCATCGTTACAAGTGAATACGTACAGCTTCCTACATGTCAGATTTTCTAAGTTGTTTATGGGTGTTTTGGCCATAGAATTGGCTGTAGAATGCCCACAAGTGTCGGGCACAATGTCGGGCCACTCAAAGAACCCGCCCGGGGGCGTGTCTAGAACGCTTCTGGCGAAAGGTCAATTACTGTTTCAGTGAAGTAGCAGGGGGTGTTGCTAATCAGTATCAACTGTTGTAATGAAAATATTTTTGGACAGGAATAGCCTGTGATAACCACTGACCATCCGGAACTGTTTTGTGCTTCTTTGAATTATTATTATTTGAATTATTGAATTATTGATTCAAAGATGCAAAAACAGATCAACAAAATCTGGGAGCAAGTGTTTAAAACATAAATAGCACTGTGTTCACTGTGTTGTAAAGTACCAACAGGAAAGTGTAGACAGTCAAATCCTTAGATTCTACAAAATAGTGCAAGGATAGGCAAAAATAAATAGCAATGCCCCTGAGGTGTGCAAGTGGCATGGTAGAGCAAGTATGGTCAAGTGATAGCTGGTATTATACCATTGCTTGGTCAAATTTCCTATTGTGATGTGCTATTTAGAGTGTGCATTGCTTTTCTATATTAGGCACGCTATGTTCATTATCCTATTATCCCAGTGTATGATGTATATTTGTATGTGTGTGTGCAGGAAATTTTTCAAGATGCAAAAGTTGAAGTGGAACATCAACAGGCAGAAATAAAACAACATTTGCCAAAGACTCCACAATACTCAAAAAAGGTATTTGTCCATTTAAATACATTACACTGCTTTAACCACTTTTTTAGTCATTTGAGGTCATACTGTACAGTCTACAGTTCTGTGTCATAGGTGTTCACTGACGTTGCATATCTTTTGGGTGAGATTTGGAGCATGTTATGCTGATAAAAACACAGTTTAAAAGTCTGGCCCAATGGGTTAGCGGTCACTGCTAATTCTTTGATCAAGGAAATGCTGTGAGTTTGACCCAAATTTCTCGCGTCTTCAGTACTGATAATATTTAATTTAGGATACCAAAAATATGTAAAAAGCCAGTCGGACGACGGTATAGAAAAAATTCGGAACAGAGTTTATTAACAAAAAGCATAGTAAAAACCATGGTGCACCAAGGGAGAGAAAGCATGCTACCCACAAAAATCCATCAGCTGCTCTAACTAAACAGGAAGTTGCCTGACTATAAATACAGCAAGTACATATACCTTTCCTGCTCACACGATTCATTTGACTTACTGACTTACTTTGTTCCAAATGCAAAACATGGAGTGTGGACTTTCAGCGGTAGGCCTATGCATTTTACCTACTTGATCACGTGGAATGGACTGACGATTGCATGCGGTGAGATGTTGGTGAACGCGGAGTGGATTGTCAGCGCTATGCGTAGCCTATATTCAAACAAGTAATGGATTATTCCGCGGTGGATTAGAAACTGCGCTATGGCTGTGCTTTACCATTCCCAGGAGGCTTTGTTCTAATCATATTGCAGGTTGTTGTTGTTAGTTTTTCTGTGGTGAACATAAACATTTTATGATACCAGAATAACAAGAATGAAATAAAAATACAAATGCTACATCAACTTCGCTAGATTGTTGGGAGAAGTCAGAGGTGTGTAAACCAAACCATGACTGAGATAAAGAGTGATAGCAAGTGATATAAATAGAATGGATCCATTAACTGGAAGATAACAATATTTACGGGTAGTCATTGCAAAGATGTTAAACTATTGATAAACCTCAAAATTAAAGTAATATTTCAAAACGTGTTTTCTCTAGCGCTCGCGGGGGCCTCCCGAGCTGTTGGGGCCCTAAGCGACGGCAAAACTTGCGTATGCCTCGGGCCGGCTCTGCACAGATAGATAGACACGGGACCAACGCAGGCAGTGCACGTACAAGAACAGCAGGGACATAATATTCTTTGCTATAATAAGCAAAATGGCTGTTTTGGGTTACATTGGAGCACATTAATGAATGTAACTTCGGACCCATGTGACCAAAGACAAAAGGTCAGTACTGATGGACTCATTGGCCAAGTCAATTCCAACGCACCCTATGAAGTCATATTTCGCCATCTACATTTTCCGCCATTTTGAATGTTGTTGAATGTGAAACTAAAGCTTCAGCTGTCACAAATTACGTCAATCAGTAGGCCTATGAAATGTAGTAAATATCATCTTCAGGCCGAGCCGTATCAAAGGTATCAAAAGTTACTTTGGGATCAAAAGTATTTAGTTGCCACAGGCAATCAAATTTGATGACGAAGCTGCCAAACAGGAAATGGCCTTCTAACTCAGCCAAACTTAAGTCTATTGACATGAAACTTGTCTTGTGGGCACTAAAGGTCATCTCTCTGACTTAGCTACATCCTGCTACTTAGTCTACCATTCTGCTTGGCCCCTACATTGCTGCTTGCAGCTATTACCATTTATTTCTCATCAGGACATATTGCCAGTTACACAGAGCTCCTCATAAGAGAATAGGGGATGGATGAAATAAAATAGGCATTTAACTCATTGACTGCCAATGACGTCTTTAGACGTCAACTGAAATACTACCGTTCACTGCCAATGACGTCTTTAGACGTCAACTGCGTTTTTAATGGGGCGGGCTGCAGAAAGACCTAGGGAACCTTGTCTGTAAATATCAGAATTCTCCGTCGAAAATTGTTGTTCCAAATTGATCCTGAGGGTGGCAGTGTGTCACTTTGGATGTGAGATGAGCATAGATTCATAGGTATGGCCAAGGGAGAAGTAGAGAAAGCTAATGACATGGCTAAATATGCTGTTAGCAAAGTGCAGACGTAAATCGGAGAAATTTAGGCAGTTCACACTCGATCAGAGTATGTGTCACTGCCATAGTAGTTCGAGTAGTGTTCCGATCGTGGGAGATGAAGGAGATCAACCTTGGGCAAACGGAAATAGCAGTTGTGACTTGTTTCAGTGCCCAACGAGCTCACAGTTCCGGGTCAGGTAAGAATTTGCGAGCCGGGTGTTGATCACAGAGTTATCGCTGTCACAGCCTGTAATAGCATATATTTACCTTGTTACAACAATGTCTATTTTATTACCAAAAGCCCCGTGTTACTGTTGTTTTTGTGGTCTTATCAAAGGAAGACATTTTCCCGATGTTTGACGTGCTAACAGACCCGAAAAATACGCGCATCCAAGATACTAACGTTGTCAAACAAAACGCTAATTTTCTCCCTTTTTTGGTGAACAACGGGAAGTTTGGAGAAAGTAGCTTATGTTCGCCTGCTGATTTCTAAGCAATGGAAAGGGGTAGAAACGAACTTTTTTTTCTGGTGAAAGAAGAGAGTCTGCTCTTTCTTGTGGTAGTTTCATTGTTTATGTAGTCGTAACACATAATATTCTGTGGCTCTTTAAAAAACAGTCAAAATTCCCCAAAACCTCTGGCAGTATGGAACTCTCTATTCTGAAAACGGCTGGCAGTCAATGAGTTAAAGACAGCTATAAAATGAGCAACAATAAAAACCATGGGTCTGCTAGGTGGATGAGCGCCTTTCCCATCCAATATCTCCTGCGTTCATAACACAGCGCGCACCGCACAGACAGGTGTTGGCCGTAAAGAAAAAGGTTGTCATGAGGATAAGTTTTTCGGGGGAATATGTCATGGTAATGTCTCTGAATTTGCACACAGGCCTACTTGCTATGTCACTTTAGCCTGGCGAATGCCAAACTAAAATCACAAGTGATATTTAGTCTGGAGACCTACCTATTGCATTTCTCGTAGCGGAAGCATCGTTTACGATTGTCCAGAGCCGTTTATTGGGCGCTACGAATGTCTATCATAGCATCTGTACATACCTCGGAGCCAATACCAGAGCCACCATGTGACGTAAAATGCAATCGAGGGCCGTACAAATCCCTTTTTGTTCTGCGATTGGATACCGAAAGCAGGCGAGAAAAACGGCCATGGTCACCATGCTGCTTTGCAGAGTGAAATGAAATTAGCGCGCAAAGGAGCATGGGAACTCCCAGGCTAATGTCACTTGATTTTCTGTAATAAATGCATGCAGGTTACTTCAGCAAACCCATAGGTTATCGGCTGTGGCATCAGTTTTGCTTTTAAAATGTAACAGTGTTGCGGGAGAGGGAGAATGACTGTTGCGGGCCTTTTCATTTGTATCATAAAAGGGCATTGTGAGCAGACTCTATGGACCAGCGGCATCTTTTAGTTGCATTTTATTTACCCCAGCAATTAGTACAAATAAGCATCATCAATTACAACAATTCAGCAGGATAGATTTGGCCAAAAGTGGGCTCCATTGAGCCGTGGGCCCGGAGCAACCGGTCCACCTGCTCCCCGGCTCGCTCCACTTATGCTAGTGTATTATCTAGTACAACTAAATGCTGATAAATATAGTTTATTATAGTCTTTCAGTTTGTCTTTTATCTTTCACAAGTTTCTGTCTGTGGGTGCTGCCATTGTTGCGTGATGTCATTCTACTGCATTACTGTGAAGTCAGGTACATTGAGGCCTACCCCTAACCTCACTCACTCGGGCGCAGGCATCTGAAATCGCGTCCATTGAAAGAGATTTCAAGACTGATATTGAATGGACGGACCAACCAGTAGACCGTACGAACTGCCGGGCGGGATTTTTGACGTAGCTCATCTATTGCAAACTTACAAAAGACTACTAACAGTTATATATAAAAGAGACATCCATATTACACAAGTTAAATCGATTATTGTGGCAATTATGCCGCAGATACTGGCATTTATGTTTGTTTGTAACAGATGAAAAACTAGAAACCGCATTGGCTCACGGGATGCAGCTGGTGAGTTTCAATGTAAGTGGTTGAAGTAAGATGATGGACAAGTGGTTTGTTCAATTCTATGCAAGAATTTTTGATGACGTCCAGTCTTCTGAAATAACTCTCTTACGAATTCTGTGTGCTGCTCTCACCTGGCTCTCATGCTTCCAACTTCCGCGTTCAGTAGTAACAGATCGCTGGCTAATTCTGATCTATTTTTACATCGTAGTGGCAATGAGTGCTCTAGATCATGGATGTTAATGTCATGTAGCAATTTGGTAAATTTAATTCGAAAGTAGGGGGAGAATAACGAATGCGTTCCTATGCTGTTGGACCACAAGCTGCTGCTGAACTACAAGACAAGTTCTGAGAAATCGCTCTAAACTGTGTCCTGATTGGCTAAACCGAACGCGAACCAAACTAGGCGGCTTGGGCCAGACTACTGTACGAGCCAAAATCTTTGGGCGGAAGTACCTAGGATGACGTCGCCAGGCTAATTTTTTACCACAGTATTTTAAAAATCCTGGCTATGGCCCTGCACAACCCATACATTACCTTAAACTGAAGACGCTAATTCATGTAACACACAATTTCCTACTATCAATAAGTGGCCCTTTTAATGTACACTAAAATTACTTGTATGGGCATAGCCCTTGTTTGTTTATGATATTATAACAATATTTGTCTTTTCTTGATTTGCCTGGACAGGTACAAAATTACATTGATTCATCCATCAATGACCTGAAGAAGAAATACTTTTGGAATTACAAGAATACCATGCCTGAAGATTTTATGAAGGTATTATTTTTTTAATTATAAATATTGATATTGTTGTTGTTTGTTGTTGCCTCCTGACTACCAGGGGAAAAATCTTTATGTTTTTTGTTTGTTTGTTTGTTTGTTTTTGCTATTTAGTTTTTAGGTAACCCTTTCTTTTACAGTCCCCCAATTACCAGGTATTTACCTGGTAACAACATGGTAATTTCAAATAATTACATGGTAACTACCATGGGTAAAAGGATGGTAATTACATAGAAATTATGTATTAATTACATAGAAATACCTTAATTATTACCATGAAACTATTTGGTATTAATTGGTAATTATTACTGGAATTATGGTAGTAACAAAAACCCTAATTACCAGGTATTTACCTGGCAACAATATGGTAATTGCAAAGTATTACATGGTAACTAACACAGGTAAAAGGATGGTAAATACAGAGAAAGTATATGGTAATTACATGGAAATACCCTAATTATTACCATGAAACTATTTTGCATTAATGGGTAATTACTACTGCAATTATAGTGGTAACTACAAAAATATAACCCAATAACCATGTAAAAACAGAGAAATTATGACCTTATTACCTAGTAGTTTCATCCTATTTACCATGTAATTATGCTGTTTTGGCTGGTAGTAGTATATACCATGCGGTTGGGGCGGGGCTTAATTTTGTGGGCGTGGCCTAATCAGTGACGTCACGGCTCCTGTCTTGCAGTTGGGGCGTGTCTTCAATCTGTCAGTGGTGACGTATACACAATAGGTGACATGCGACGTGCATCTCACGTCAATGTCTGGTATTGGCGCCATCTGGGGTTATGTTATTGTAACTGTACTTACTTACCATCCATCCATCCATCCATCCTGGCATCCTGGCATCCTGGTATCCATCCTGGTATCCTGCCTGCCTGCCTGAGGCGGGGTTCGAACTAGAATCTTTTAAAAATGCCACAGAGAGACCGTATGGCTATCTGCTGATTGATTATAAAGCCAAAACGCCAGATATCTATCGTCTCAGAACAGATTTACACTCAGACCATCAGGTTGTGTATGTGCAGAAAAACAGAGCCTAAAGACGACGATGTCTGAGAGACTTTGTAGAAATCTGCCTCTTTTGAAACTGCTACTAAAGGCATCACCAACCCAAAGACGTAGCATATTACACAATGCTTCAGACGAGTTAATACTGGTTTTATGCGAAGTGGCTCTCAATGTTCTTAGGGGCACTATACCGCTAACAGATGGTTTATTTAAAAAACTACGGCGCAAGAAGACTGAGATAAAATTGTTGGCTGATAGGAAAATCGGCATACGTAAAAAGAGACAGACTATTAATCAGAAAGGCGGTTTTCTTTTACCACTCTTGAGTGTGGCGTTACCGTTCATAGGTAGTCTAATTGCCTCGCGAAAAACTTGAGCAGACATATATGGAGCATGCTGAGAAAATGTATTTGGTGCCACAAAGACAATTGGATAGAATGAAAAGCGATACCAGACCTCCGCCATTACGGCAGTCTGCTGAAAATGAATTGGACGATGCTATGAAAACGGTATTGAATAGAACGGATTTACCAATACATGAAAAAGCTAAACAATATACAGCTTTACTGCAGAGGTTTCTCTCGTTAGTTAAGCAGGGTGAGCTTGAAACTAACACACTGACGCTGAGTATGCCTCCGCAGACATTGTCTGATGAGATCCCTACAAGCGCCCCTTCACAGCCTGTAAGCGTAGACATTACGCCCACATTTGAAACTGATCGAACGGCTTCTGAAATTTTGAAAAATGTATCTTTGAGAAGTAAAAAGAATGCCGGATACATATTAGAAAAAATGTATGACTCACAAGGGGTGGCTTCGTGGGATGATACGGGGGCTTTTGTTTTTAAGGGGACTCCTGTACCCAACAGTCATGTGTATGATTTGGTTAAGACCGTGACAGCCCAGCACGGGGCAAAACAAAGTAAAAAACCCCAGGGTTGGCATGATTTTTTGAGAGCTATGGCTGTGCTAAACATACCATTGTCAACCATACCCAACAGACATATTAAAGATGAGCTTATGGCTATGAAAAGATATGACACTTCACACACGCCTAGGCGTACGCCTAGTCGGATGCCATTTAGCGATCCAGATTCTGCCGCACAATCACCTGTTTTTTCCTCGCCAATGATAGACGCAGATGCATGGTTGAGATTTTAAAAATGTCATTGTGTATAGACTATGTATACGTTGCTTATTATGTTTGATTCAATATTGTTTTATGTTTTATTTTTTTCTACTGCTTATTTGCCTGATTATATGATTGTTCTTTTGTAAAATATTATTTTCAATAAAATAAAAAAAAATTAAAAAATAAAAAAAAAAATAAAAACTATGAATGAAAATATTTTTTCACGAGTCTTTATTTATTTATTTAGGTACTTGACATCAGACTGAGCGTATTGGATACATGAAAATGTGTTGCACATGCAGATACCATTTTGTAATTTTTTCACAAATAAAGATACCATTTTATCATTCTGAATCAAATCTTCAGAATATTTACGCATCACATCATTATAACTTAAACCTCTCATCATGTGATATAGAAAAAAGACACAATGTTCACCACAAGTTACAGCCATGAAATCTTGAACTTGTTGATTTGAAAATACTATGTCTGAATCAGTGTTTTTTAAAAATGTATAAATGCTTTGCGGGAAGGCCGAGTTGTCTGGTCCGTTTCCGAAACTGTCAAAGAAGCACACGAGGCCATCGACGGAGAAATAAGTCGCCAACCAATGTTCACCACTCTGATTTGAAACATCGGTGTTAATTATCACAGACGCTGGTAGACGTCCTGGTGTTTCGGGTAATTGGTCACAGGCTAATACGCCGAGAAAGTGGGTGTTTCGGCATATTTTATCCATAACGGCTGTTAGTTCGATGGTATTCATGTAGCCAAATCAATAATAATCTATTAAAACCTGTCTTCTGTTAGAGATCTCTATGATACTGTCAAATACCGCATAGACAATCAGATTTATAGTTATGGGTAAGGGTTGTCTGAAACGGATTTCCAACCTGATATTTCCCGATTTTATTAACGAGAGGTGCTGGGCACACTCCTCATCAGGGGTTAGGTTGAAAGAATAAAAGGTGTACCCATTCATGTAATCATCACGATCTATGATTAATGGCCTGTTTTTCAAATGTCTACCAGTCGATTGCACCAACTGATAAAACTCGCGAACAGCTGAACCCTCATCATATTTTGGCTGTAAGGGTTTTGATGGGTATTGCTGCCCATCTACATATACAGCTAGAAACTCCAAATTATAATGTTTGAATGAAAACGGGTTTTTATGATACACACCGGTAAACGCATCGTTATCAACCATGGCTATTAAAATAGATTTAGGTAGGGATCCTAAAAAGATATTTTCCTGATTAGACACGCGTGTCCCCGCTGGTATTGAGAAATTTTTTAGACACACTCTGTCAATAGGATATTTAGCAGTGGTGGTCTGTAAAGCCTGCGCGTGGGCCATTCGCACCAAAGGCGATATAGACACCCTCTTCACGAATAGACTGGCTGAAACAATCTCAATTTTGTAGTTTACACCGTCACCAGTCATGA
This sequence comes from Sardinella longiceps, assembly GCA_027497455.2. NCBI lineage: Eukaryota > Metazoa > Chordata > Actinopteri > Clupeiformes > Clupeidae > Sardinella > Sardinella longiceps. The sequence continues at coordinate 2,335,513 of JAODXP020000031.1, forward strand.
GACAGAATTGATCCTTAGCTCTTGTCAATCTTATCCTGACATCCACACCGTTCAGCATTAATTTTTCTTGAAAAAAGATATCACTGTGGAGGGGAGTCAACAATTCTACAACGCTGCTTTCAGCGGTATATGCAGCTCTTTTTGTCAGCCCCGTGTTTTGGCCTGCTATATTAAGCGTATCCATGTGACCAGCAGTATCCTTATAAAACAGACCTGCTGAGAAATTAGATTCCAATGTATCACGATCGTAATTCATCAGCCCCTCTATAATACAGCGATATGGATACGTGTTTGAACTCTGTGACACAAGCCGATCGCCAAGTGTTATGTCGACCTGGGAGAAGATTGTAGCCCCTGGATAATTGATCAAACCCACAGATGCATCGTCGGGTATGGGATTCCCGTTGGGGAGGGTTATTTTGAGTCTGGTCAATAGCAGCGTATTATTTAAATCAAGGTAGTCATCACCATTGCCTGCTATGTAAAATTCTAGGGGACCCGTGGCCGTCAGCGCAGTTATGGGTGGCACCTCCAAATACAAACTCCTCTCTATTGATGTCTGGGTCATGGGTAGTGTGAAAAGGTCCAACTCGCTCTTTACACACTCTTCGGATTGCCCGTGTACCAGAGCCATGTTTTTCAAAATATAGACACACGTCTCTTTTTAACAGCTCTTTCACCACGATGTCCGCTCCTTGACCTCCTTTTAGTGACTGATCTATTTCTACCCTTCACACCTTTTTTCTTATTCTGAGCGCCCCTTCTGAGCCCCGGCGGTCTTTTCTCAGAGTGACGCTGCATGACCATGAGACCCGCTCCTCCCTGACCATTGTCTCCGGGTCTGCTTTGTATAACGTTTGTAACCACATCGCTGACAATATTTCTTGCGGCTGATTTTAAATGAGGCTTAGCGATGCCGATACCTCTGTGTAACAATGGCATGGCCATTCTGTATAAACCCTTTAGAAGTGATCCGAGTCCAAATCCCCCATACATAACAGGATGTCCTTGGAATCCTGTTATACCCCTACCAGCCTGATTTTGGTAGTAGGCAATATACCTATGCGGGTCTGCATAATTGTTGAACTGTTTCATTTTTTTTTTTTTTTTTTCTTTCAAAAATGCGTTATCTGTTTCACCGGTCTAAAATGCAGTTTTACAACTACTTTTCCGTACTTGAATGGCACGTCTTGATTTTGATCAGTTTTGACTTCTATGGAGACGCTATCGATGTGCGACTTTGACAGACGTACGTAATGCGGCTTGTCATATCCGATAGTGACCACGTTTTTATGTTCACCCGTTATTTGTACGCATCGCAGTAGTGGCACAAAATGATCGCCAACCACTTGGTGTGTGATGATGTCCGTATACACAAACAAGGCATATTCACCAGCGTATAAATCGGCTACATACGGGGCGTATTTAGTGACGGTATTACCAGGTGGTATAGTGAAGGGATGTATCCCTTCTTCCACACCTAGAATACGGCATAGTTTTGGCTGGAATTTAAAGGAATAACTCTCATCGCTTCTTGCATAGATCCTGTGAATAAGATCGTCGTAACCAAACCGCACTTCATACTGGGTATGAGAGGATAATAACATATTAATCTCATCAATGACAGAGTCTATACTGATATAATATCCTTCGCGCAGCTCACACTCAATTCGTTGGTTAGTTTTCACGTCTGTGACTATGAATGATGCGTCTTTTCTCTGAAATGTATACCATGTCTTTGGATACTGAATTTCAATCAGCCCCACCTCCCAGATCCCCCGCAATGATAGCGGCTTCCCGAGCTTAGTTCTGTAACTAGATATCTTATTGTCTGGATATATATCGTGTGAGGCGTTACTCGGTAAAGTCACGTAAAAGCCCTCCTCTTCCATGGCCGTCCAGTGAAGAAAAGAGTCGTGGACTCTGCGTGTTGGTAGTTTATATGTCATTCACGTCCTCTGATGGCACCCAAGAGTTGAATTTCGAAGGCCATCCTAACCATTTTACCAGAACCATACGTTTCCCACGGATCTTTTTTCTCTCCAATATCTTTTCCACCTTGAAAGCTTTATCCCTATCAATGCGTATTTTCTGCAACTCCTCTTCATAAAATGTCCCATCCAATATATCACCATCATAGTCTTTCAGTCTGTATACTGGTGGCGTGCGAGGCACGCACTCTGCGATTGTGAAATGTTCCTGGGTGAAATTTTGCTCATAACCCTTTGTAAAGGCACCTCTAACTTTAGACACCCTTACCAGATCACCTATTTGGTATTTGAATATTATCTTTCTGTTAGATCTTTTAGTCTTTGTTCCATATAGATTGTTGAACACTATATTTTCATTATCTCTGGTCACGTCAACAGGTCTCATCTTAATACTACGATGGTAACTATTGTTATAGGAGGCGACCAGGTCCGGGAGGATGTCACAATAACGTTTTGAGTTGACTGATGTTAGATATCGCCACATTCTAGACTTGATAGTTCTATTGAAGCGCTCCACTACACTGGCTTTTAATTCGCTACCTGTTGCGAAATGATGAATGTTACTATGACTTAGTAAGGTCTGAAAATCCTTATTATAAAACTCTTTACCCCGGTCTGTTTGCAATTTCTCAGGTATGCGCCCCTCTTGTAGAATAGAATGAAACGCCTCCGTCACAGCTTTGCCTGATTTGTTTTTTAAAGCACGAATCCATGCATACTTGCTAAACACATCTATGCATGTAAGTAGATATTTAATACCATCATTCTCCTTGGCGTATATGGTCATATCGACAAGATCTGCTTGATATTGTTTATCCATGCCATAGACTAAAACCTTATTCCTGGCGTAATTGATACGCGCAGGCTTATGCAGAGTGTATGCATCTTCACCGGACAACCATTCGCTGATACGCTTATTCGATATGTGCTCCCCAGTTGTTTTCAACACAGCTTCTTTCAGTCTGTTTACACCCCCGAATGAGCCCTCACTTGTAGGCTTATAGTACAGCTCTTTTAAAACATCCTCCATGGTTTGAGACCATAAGCACACTGACACAGAAATAGTAACGTTTACAGTCTTTTATTAGGTAGGCAGGTAGACATCAGTAATAACACAGTTATTAGAATGAAAACAAAGTTAAAAATTAAAGGAAATAAAAAAGAACAACAAACTCAAAACTATTCAGTAGGTATAACATGATCACACATCTTTTTCTTTACATATCCATCATAGGTAGAGAATCAAGATAATTTAGAAATTTAACGCACACATCAAAATGTCTAGCGACAACGAACATTACAAAACCTTCTACAGTTGTGTGAACATCAGCATCTTCCTTTTTTAAAAGTTTCAATGCACAAACGTCAACTACATATGTACAGAGGGCCAAGAGGTGTCCCATTGCAAACTCATCTTTCAATTCATCAGACATGTATTTAGTAATTTCATACAATACAACAGGGCTTGGTTCTCGACTGCCAGCACCGGCGTGTGTGAGGCCTGTATACTCATCACCGAATGAACGGACCATGGTCATGTGGCTTTTGAAAGCATACAAACGGTGGTTGGGTACAGCATAATCAGTGGCATAGCTTTTAGAATCATCAGCAATAGTTTTACACAACAGAGCCGTGAGTTGGAGCACAATATTTTCATCTCCTAACTGTTTGAGTCCCGCGACGCAGTTGTTTCCCATTATTAACGACAATAAAAACGGGTGAAGAACTCAACGATGCGGTTACGGGCTACGGTGTCCAGTTGTTGATCCTTGAATGCGTGTATGTACTCACAGATGTAGGGTTCAGCTGTTAACTCGAACACCACGGCCTCGATAGCTCCCCAGATTTTTTGCGGGTGTACAGGTCGCGCGGTGTAGTATGACAGCGTGTGAGCCACCAGATTCAGGAGTGTAGGCGTGTACAGTTTTTGCTTCAATTTGAAGAGATTAGTCTGAAAGTACCAAGCCTCCGGTTCGTACAAGCACGTATGGCGTCGTTGACTAGGGTGATTCACGCTGCACCCCAAGCACACATCCGCTAAATCCAATGAGATGATAGAGTCCAATGCGTAGCACACACAACCCTTGACAATTTTGATGGGTATTTCTTCAGGAGCAACGTGGACAGGCGCTGGTGGTGATGGTCTAGAAGATCCCGTTACATCTGTTGAAGACACGTTATCAGTTGTGTTATCCTCTGATATATCCATCATCTCTTGCTCAATTTCTTCAATGACTTTTTGTAAATCACACAGTTCCATTAGTCCAGTTGCGTTGATCGTACCGTGTGGCGTTGATGTCTCTGGTAAACCTCTGCAGCCCCGTGATGCGTTGAGCGTCTCTCGTAGTCTTTGCTGTCCTGTGATGCGTGGTTCACCTTTCAGAGGTCTCTCTCCTGTCCGAGTCTGATCTCTGTTAGAAACTGACCACCTTTTAAAGAGCCGTAGTCCAATCAGGGTTGATCTGGGTCAACATGTTAGGACAATCCACACGATCAGATAAGACGTCATGTTTATACTTGTAAGTTTGCATGAGGGGTGGATCCCGATCGCAGGCGCCACAATCACAAACCAACGTGTCTGGCTCTGGGTCTGTTTCAAAAAGACGCACCTTTATGTCGGTAAAATCCACAGCTTTCTCACACCACTTGTAAAGACGGTCAATCTTGTTGAAAACATTGGTTAAAACATGCTCCTCCAGGCGTGGAAACATAAGTTTCATGTCTTGCACGACAAAAGCACGACTTCCAGGTCCATAATCCTTGGAGCGCATCTGGTCCGAACATCCCATGTAGATATAACTCCCATCCATATCACCGCTTTGTTTCGCCAGCATGTAGAAAGACTTGTCTCTCAAAAATCCATCAAAAACCGCATAAAAAGGGTCTAGCAGGCGATGGGATTGAAAATCACTCCACACACGATTTTTAAACAATTTCCATTCTTCATACAGGAATTCAATCTCAGATGTCACCCCCTGCTCATACTGAACACCATAGCCGTCTAGCGTGTACAAAGTCACACGCTCCTTCGCCTTGTTAAAAATGTAGCCACCGATACGTCCATCAGAGAGGCTCCATTCGTACACCTCATTTTCATACCACCGTGAGAGGAAACCCACCAAGTTCTCAGGTCTACTCTTCTTGGGGCCCATGGTAATTTCAGGATCCAGAGTTTTCACACTAACAGGGGTCAAGGCAATCCGCCTTTTCTCAGCTCTTGTCTGTGTATCGACTTCCATAGCTGCTGCTGCTGCGTACTGGTTCTAGGCTCACCCCAACGTATTTCAAAACCCTCTATTTATACATTGTTCACCCCTGTAAAGTGACCATTAGCCATGGGACATGTTGGGGCATAAAATCAGTCAGCCCCCCAGACCCCAGACCGATATTTGCCCGGGCAGATACCCCATCCAGGTAGCCTACAGAGGTCTAATCAATAGGCACCCCCACACAGACCTAGCCACGGTGGCGACTCTATTCATCCATTGTATGATTAGTAAGACATAAACATAGGTTAATTTAAAAAAAATCTGATAGCATTGGTATTAAGATTATATCAGATCATATCTACTGTTGGTGAAACACACCCTTGTTTTCATAATAATGATAATGCATGAATAGAACATTCCTAACATCTCTTTGAAATAATGATGGTGGGAACGAATGGTTTAAGAAATAATTTTAATGGATGAGGAGGTGTGGGGAATAAGTAAATAGAAAATAATAAAAAAAAAGAACTAACCTAAACCTCTTAACTCACTTTTAAAAAAAAAAATAAAAATAAAATAAATAATAATGACCATGTTTTAGACATGGTGACCATGTCTTTTATTTTTTACTGAATTGCTTAAACATTTCTTACTTAAACAAACAGCCAAACACAAGATAACCTTATAACCTTTTATTTTATTATTATTAAGTTATAACATAGTTAGTTACATACTATAGCTACATACTATCATTTCACATATTAGGATTCATCAAACCACGTCTCCGTACATGACCGGTCAAAAGCGGGCCGCTTTGCGGTGGCGTAGGGGATTGCATCTCAGACTCACGACCAGACAGGTCGCCAGATCGCAGGTTCGAATCCCACCTCAGCCAGGTGGTCAATCCAGATCACACACCCAGTCAGGTAAGCTCAACCCGGTTTCGAACCCCGCCTCAGGCAGGCAGGCAGGATACCAGGATGGATACCAGGATGGATGGATGGATGGATGCCAGGATGGATGGTAAGTAAGTACAGTTACAATAACATAACTCCAGATGGAGCCAATACCAGACATTGACGTGAGATGCACGTCGCATGTCACCTATTGTGTATACATCACCACTGACAGATTGAAGACACGCCCCAACTGCAGGACAGGGGCCGTGACGTCACTGATTAGGCCACGCCCACAAAATTAAGCCCCGCCCCAACCGCATGGTATATACTACTGCTGGTAATAACTGTTCTGAAAATAGTGTTTTCCAGGAAAGAACACAGTTGTTCCTAAGAAACTATGTCCTGTAAGCACTATACCCATTTATCAGGCATGGGTTTATTCAGTACTTACCTGGTAACAACAACTGCAGAAGTAACTCCATCAGGGTCTCTCTTCTTTATTAGTGGGTAATTGCATATGTTGATTGAAATTTACTTGGCAAATACATGGTAAAAAAAAATGTGCTCATCAAACAATTGATATTGTCACTATGCATTTTCTGCCATCTTACCAAGTAAAACTGGACTATTTTCCAGGTAAATATGATGGAACTGGACTGTAAAAGAAAGTCTACATTGTTTCCATGGTATTAACAACCTCTTACCAAGTAACTACACAAACACTGATCTCTTTTGCCATAAAAAATCACTGAAATCATCGTCACCTATTTTCTGCAATATTACCAGGTAATACTAGTCTTTTTTTCCTGGTAAGTACGATGAAACTGGACTGTAAAGAAAAGTCTGAATTGTTCCCATTGTATTAACAACTTCTTACCAAGTAATTACACAAATATCAATCCTTTTTTTCATTACAAGCCACTGCAAACATTGTCACATATTTTCTACATTATTACCATGCAAAGCTGGGCTATTTTCCAGGTAATTATGATGGAACTGGACTGTAAAAGAAAGTCTGAATTGTTCCAATGATATTAACAACTTCTTATCAAGTAATTACACAAATATCAATCTTTTTATTAAAAACCACTGAAAACATTGTCACATATTTTTACAGTATTACCAGGTAATACTGGGGTATTTTCCTGGTAAATATGATGAAACTCGACTGTAAAAGAAAGTCTGAATTCTTCCCATTGTATTAACAACTTCTTACCAAGTAATTACACAAATATCAATCTTTTTTCTATTACAAGCCACTGCAAGCATTGTCACGTATTTTCTACATTATTACCATGTAAAGCTGGGCTATTTTCCAGGTAATTATGATGAAACTGGACTGTAAAAGAAAGTCTGAATTGTTCCCATGGTATTAACAACTTCTTACCAAGTAATTGCACAAACATTGATCTCTTCTTCCTTACAAACCACTGAAAACATTGTCACATATTTTCTACATCATTACCTGGTAAAAGCGGACTATTTTCCAGGTACATATGATGAAACTGGACTGTAAAAGAAAGTCTGCATTGTTCCCATGGCATTAACAACTTCTTACCAAGTAATTACACAAATATCAATCTCTTTTTCTATTAAAAAAACACTACAAACATTGTCACTGTATTGTCGCTGTATTTTCTGTATTATTACCAGGTAAAAACAAACTATTTTCCAGGTAAATATGATAAAACTGGACTGTCAAAGGATTTATCAGTTGTTCCCATGGTATTAACAACGTCTTACCAAGTAGTTACACAAAGATTGATTTCTTCTTAATTCCAACCATTCTAAATCACCATGTGCTGTATTTATGGCAACATTACCAGGTAAAACGGGACTATTTTCCAGGTAAGTAAGATGAACCATACAGGAAAGTCATGGTATTTAATTCTGTTATAGTAATTGTGAAAAACTGTAATTGACTCTCATTTCTACAGCGGTCTTCTTAAATGCAATAACGAGATAAAGATGTGCAAGAATGAGAAAACATAAAGTAAAAGTGCATTAAAATGAATGTTCAAGTACATGAATGTGCATGAATGGAATGTCCATATTTGTATGGGCAACTGTTGGGAACATGTGGAAAAAGAAACAAAAACAGTTCACTGTGTGAACAGAATAATAAATGCACACAGTAGGATAACTCAGTGAAACTAGCCCGTGAAAAAAGTCCTTTTCTGTGTGAAAGAACAAGCTTATCTTTTATCCACATGCAAAGTTTGAATGTTAAGGTAGATGCTGACGACACCAAATGGCAGCTGGCCAGGCCATCATAGTCACTGGAGAGGTTTCGTAGGACAGCTTTGGACCATCTTGCATATCTATTAAAAGAAATTTACGTGAGGCACATAACATGTTAAGGCATTAGAAAAGTTATAATATGAAGCCTAGCATTTTGGTTTTTGTGCATGTGCTTTCCTAGTCTTGCAACCCCAATTGTATCTTTGGCTTAGCAAAGGCACTGGGATGTAAAGTAGCCAGACAGCAACTCTTTGGCCACTTTACTTTCCAGTGTCTATGCTAAGCTAAAGCTAAAATTGGGTTTGCTTGACAAGTAAAAAACATGAACTGAGAACAAAATGTAACTCCAGCTAAGAGGATGAATAACCTATTTTCACAAAAAGGTGGAATATCCCTTTAAAGATGAACTATGCAAGACCGATTTTTACTTTCGGTTTGAGCTAGGTTTAGGCTCACATTTTTCACCACAGAGCTCCTTCTTGCAGGCGTCCTTTCCCCAAAAGCTTCAGAAAAGCATTGCTAACCAGTTAAAAACTTGTTGTTTTCAATACAATGGCACAATACCAACCAATTTAGCATATATGCGATTGGGGAAAAGACCCATTCATTTAGATAGGGGCTTGCACTACTGTAAGTCAAAATAACTCGCCGGGTGTATCCAACATGGCTGCAGATTGAAAGGACTTGCCTTAAAAGGACTTTGGCTTCATGTTTTAAAAGTATAAAAACCTTGAAGTGTGACCTTCACACATGGGCGCTACTAAGAATTTTGGGCCCTATGACAAAAAATATTTTGGACCTGTGAAATATTGATTTTAATATTAAAATTTTCTCTGGGCCCTCCTGTCAGTGCCCTTAGAATCATCCTAACCCCCCGGCGGCTCCCCTGCCTTCACAACACAGTTCGAAAACTGTTTGAGTTTCTAGTTAGGCTTGTACAGTTGAATTAGTGTGTTGAACAATAATAATAAGAAATCAAAGAACAATATACTGCAATTTTCATGCACTCTAATAAAGTCAATTCAGATGTTTCAAGTGTTACTTGGCTACCATTTTTTTAAGTCAGAAAAAAGGGACAAATTCAATACTAAAATAATGTTAATGATAAAATGTTAGTTTGTTGGAGTGTTAATGTGTGAAATAGGTCTATAGGATAGTTTAATAACAACAAAAACGCCAGCTTGAAATGAATATGGAGCCGGTTTGCAAAGAGAGGCAGAGCTTCACTGCACTGCCAATGCATGATTGGGATAGAGAGCTCACACTGTTGGTGGTGAAATCCTAATGTTGTAAAGTTTACTGTCTAGCAGATTAAACTCACTCTGCATCAGCTCCCCTCGCAAATAAAGGCAAACCAGTTCATTTACAGCACATAGTTTCTGTAAATACCTTTAGTTTATATTGTAAAACACAATGAATCATCATGGATACGTCAGTAAACTCACCAAAACTCTCCCTCTTAGAAAACAACGAAAATGTCCTCTGTCGATAGAACAGCAATTGAAGTGAAGACGAGATGTCAGAATTTTCATCTTATGTATTGCCTTTTATCAAAGAAGAAAAATATAACTCTAAGTTGCCAAAAACAGTTTCCCTCGAGTAAGATGCCTTTCCAAGTTGAAGCTAGTCTTACGGGTCTCACCAGCAGCAGAGAAATTTCAAACGAGCTCTTCCGGTAAATCAAAAGATGCGCGCGAGTGCGTGCAAGCGCCCAGCTCATGCGCAGATTTCTTATCGACCAAGAACTTGACAGAATGTCCTGCAGGCAAAACTACGAGCTCAATTTCGACCTGTTAAGATATTATTGCCAAGTGTAATATTCAATTTCTTCAAGAGAGAGGTGAGTTTAAAGTAAAAAAGTTTTCTAGGTTAACTTTTCGATTAGGCATAGAGGCTATGCTTGGAGGCTATGTTATGATGAAGTGAAAAGCATAATAATCTGTTGAGGCGAATATTCATTACTTGACACGTGTATTTCTTAAGTGTAAGTGGCATTTTCATGTTTTCTCTAATTACTTTGATGTAACTTCGAAAGTAGGATACTACAGTTGAATACAGCAGTTAGCTAATCTGAGCTCAAGTTTGGCTATAGTTATCTTTCCATTAGGAAAATAACACTGTGTGATCATTAATCAATATTGTTTGGTATAATGTATGTTTTATGTATTTTATGTTATCAACTACAAGTTTATTATAGAAACTCAGCTATAAACTTTTTGGCTTCATTAGGCACCGGAACTGATGCAGTTCAATGTGCTGCATATGTTTTCAGTAGGCTACCAAAATTGTAGGCTAGCTTGGTGAGCAGCAAGAACCTGCAAACAACCATAGGTAGAAAATAATTTCACAAAGGCATTGTTTTCTTTAGGCAACAGGACTTAATTTAAAGGACTATTCCATTGAAAGGATTTAAAGGGATATTGCACCTTTGATGAAAGCTGGTTATTCGCCCACTTACCTAGTAACACATGTGGGTAAAAGCATTTTGGTCTTAGTGCATGCATTATTGTAATCTGACAACACCAAGTTTAGCATTATTTTTAGTTTTAGATTAGCATAGGCACTGGATTGTGACGTAGCCAGATAGCAACACTTTGTACTGGTACACTACATTACATTTCAGCATCTATGCCAAGCTTAAGCTAAAATTTGGGTTGCCAGATTAGGAAAGTGCATGCACTGAGACCAAAATATTTTTACCCCACACAGGCAATAGGATGAATGACCAATTAGAATGCATGAAAATGCATTCTACAGTTCTTTGCATTATTCTTTTTCTAATCTATATTATTATTCTACCAGAAACTTCTGCGCCTAATATTTCAGCTTAAACTATTTCAGCTTAAACTATTTGACTTAGAAACTGTATTAAAACTGCGTAGCTCTCACTTAGGCCTAGTTCTCTGGTGCTATGTAATTTTCATCTTTCTAACTTTTATACTTTTGAAACTATGACTTACAAACTATTTAAAATATGCCCATGGACTTAACATTGAGCTGAGCTAGAATGTGTTACAGTGGGTGACATCACACTAGGGCCTTAGCCAATCATCTTGGGATCCGCAAATGTTCACCAGGTGATACCTAATCAGTGATCAGATGATTTGGCCAGCTGTTCCAACTCACTTAATTAGCTCCCTAAATCAGCTCCCTTTCCTCTGCTTACAACTGTCCTCACTATTGACTGTTTAAAACTACTTTCCAATTTTGCTATTTAAGCTATTCAACTATTTAACTTTTTAACCATTCCAGCTGTCAGTTGTCATCAACTTTGTCCCCTGCCTCTGTCAACAACTGTTTCAAAATAAAAGTCCCCACTATAATAATCCACTGTTATATAATTTAACTACTAAAGTATAAAAATAAAAAAATCAACAGCTGTTTCCTCTGTCAACAACTGCAAAATAAAAGTCATCACTGTAATAATTCAATGCCAAAAAATAATTTGGAAGTTGGTGGCCATCAACTATTATCCCCCCCCCACACACACACACAGAGAACCACTGCACCAACCCTAGCAACAACCTAGCAACTACCTTACCAACGGCCTAGCAACCACTTCCACAGTTGCAACCTAGCAACCACCATACCTACCCTAGCAACAACCTAGCAACCACCTCAAGTCGGCCCAGCAACCAATTCGACAGTTGCCACCCTAAGCAACCAACATACCTACCCTAGCAACCACCTCAACTAGCCTCACCTCACCTCAACCAACGTACCTACCCTAGCAACGAACCACTTCCACAGTTGCAACCTAGCAACTAACATAGCAACCGACATGCTTAACTTAGCAACCACCAGCAACCAACTAGCTAGCATAGTATGCTAATTAACATATACGTAGCCCTGCTGTTTTAGCCCTGTAGCCCTACTGTTTTATAAGCGCTATTTACTGACCAAGAGCCCGTATAACAACGTAACTGCTTGCTCTAATATTTTATTTATTATTTATTATACATAATTATTATAAATTTTATATAATTGCTGCACATGGAGATAGTCTCAATATACATTTTACTGCTCTTTGTAACTACAAATATGCATGTGACATATAATTCTTGAATCTTGAAAGATAAGTGGCCAAGGGTTGCTGTCTGACTACTTTGCATTACAAGGTTAGGATAGGGTTAGAATTTAAAATTGGGATTGCCTGATTAGGAAAACACATGCATGCACTGAAACCAAAATCTTCATATCAAACTTTTCTAACGCCTTAACATGTTATGTCTCATGTGTATTTATTTGAATAAAAATACAGGCCATAGGAAGAGATGGTGCAAAGCTGTACTACGAAACCTCAGTGACTATGGCGGCCTGGCCAACTGCCATTTGGTGTCTTCAGCATCTACCTCAACATCCAAACATTGCATGTGGATAAAAGATAAGCTTGTTCTTTCACACAGAAAAGGACTTTTTTCACGGGCTAGTTTCACTGAGTTATCCTACTGTGTGCATTTATTATTCTGTTCACACAGTGAACTGTTTTTGTTTCTTTTTCCACATGTTCCCAACAGTTGCCCATACAAATATGGACATTCCATTCATGCACATTCATGTACTTGAACATTCACTTTAATGCACTTTTACTTTATGTTTTCTCATTTTTGCACATCTTTGTCTCGTTATTGCATTTAAGAAGACCGCTGTAGAAATGAGAGTCAATTACAGTTTTTCACAATTACTATAACAGAAGTAAATACCATGACTTTCCTGTATGGTTCATCTTACTTACCTGGAAAATAGTCCCGTTTTACCTGGTAATGTTGCCATAAATACAGCACATGGTGATTTAGAATGGTTGGAATTAAGAAGAAATCAATCTTTGTGTAACTACTTGGTAAGACGTTGTTAATACCATGGGAACAACTGATAAATCCTTTGACAGTCCAGTTTTATCATATTTACCTGGAAAATAGTTTGTTTTTACCTGGTAATAATACAGAAAATACAGCGACAATACAGTGACAATGTTTGTAGTGTTTTTTTAATAGAAAAAGAGATTGATATTTGTGTAATTACTTGGTAAGAAGTTGTTAATGCCATGGGAACAATGCAGACTTTCTTTTACAGTCCAGTTTCATCATATGTACCTGGAAAATAGTCCGCTTTTACCAGGTAATGATGTAGAAAATATGTGACAATGTTTTCAGTGGTTTGTAAGGAAGAAGAGATCAATGTTTGTGCAATTACTTGGTAAGAAGTTGTTAATACCATGGGAACAATTCAGACTTTCTTTTACAGTCCAGTTTCATCATAATTACCTGGAAAATAGCCCAGCTTTACATGGTAATAATGTAGAAAATACGTGACAATGCTTGCAGTGGCTTGTAATAGAAAAAAGATTGATATTTGTGTAATTACTTGGTAAGAAGTTGTTAATACAATGGGAAGAATTCAGACTCTCTTTTACAGTCCAGTTTCATCATATTTACCAGGAAAATACCCCAGTATTACCTGGTAATACTGTAAAAATATGTGACAATGTTTTCAGTGGCTCTTAATAAAAAGACTGATATTTGTGTAATTACTTGATAAGAAGTTGTTAATATCATTGGAACAATTCAGACTTTCTTTTACAGTCCAGTTCCATCATAATTACCTGGAAAATAGCCCAGCTTTGCATGGTAATAATGTAGAAAATATGTGACAATGTTTGCAGTGGCTTGTAATGAAAAAAAGGATTGATATTTGTGTAATTACTTGGTAAGAAGTTGTTAATACAATGGGAACAATTCAGACTTTCCTTTACAGTCCAGTTTCATCGTACTTACCAGGAAAAAAAGACTAGTATTACCTGGTAATATTGCAGAAAATAGGTGACGATGATTTCAGTGATTTTTTATGGCAAAAGAGATCAGTGTTTGTGTAGTTACTTGGTAAGAGGTTGTTAATACCATGGAAACAATGTAGACTTTCTTTTACAGTCCAGTTCCATCATATTTACCTGGAAAATAGTCCAGTTTTACTTGGTAAAATGGCAGAAAATGCATAGTGACAATATCAATTGTTTGATGAACACATTTTTTTTTTACCATGTATTTGCCAAGTAAATTTCAATCAACATATGCAATTACCCACTAATAAAGAAGAGAGACCCTGATGGAGTTACTTCTGCAGTTGTTGTTACCGGGTAAGTACTGAATAAACCCATGCCTGATAAATGGGTATAGTGCTTACAGGACATAGTTTCTTAGGAACAACTGTGTTCTTTCCTGGAAAACACTATTTTCAGAACAGTTATTACCAGCCAAAACAGCATAATTACATGGTAAATAGGATGAAACTACTAGGTAATAAGGTCATAATTTCTCTGTTTTTACATGGTTATTGGGTTATATTTTTGTAGTTACCACTATAATTGCAGTAGTAATTACCCATTAATGCAAAATAGTTTCATGGTAATAATTAGGGTATTTCCATGTAATTACCATATACTTTCTCTGTATTTACCATCCTTTTACCTGTGTTAGTTACCATGTAATACTTTGCAATTACCATATTGTTGCCAGGTAAATACCTGGTAATTAGGGTTTTTGTTACTACCATAATTCCAGTAATAATTACCAATTAATACCAAATAGTTTCATGGTAATAATTAAGGTATTTCTATGTAATTAATACATAATTTCTATGTAATTACCATCCTTTTACCCATGGTAGTTACCATGTAATTATTTGAAATTACCATGTTGTTACCAGGTAAATACCTGGTAATTGGGGGACTGTAAAAGAAAGGGTTACCAGTTTTTACTGTAGCAATATCATGTGTCCACTTAGTGGACATTGTAAAGCAATTAACGTGAAATTGAACCTTGATGGCAATCAGTACTTTCAGAGAAAATACCAAAAAGTACTATGAATGAAACTCATCACCATGTTTTATGTGTTTATGTGAAATACCTTGATGCAATTCTCTTTTTTTCAAACACAATACAGTAATTAACAGTAATTAATTAACTCACCATATAAAAGCCAGCACCGGTATCTTATAGAATGTAATGATATATGTTTTTTGCATAAAAGGTTTTAGTCAGGTGAAATACTTAAAAATGTCAAAATGTAGCAGACTGCCTCAAACTGCCTGAAAGGCTTCTGACCCCTGACTGGGTTTTCCGACAAACTGATGACCGATAACTGATGATTGGTTGTCCTCGGTGGCATTTCTATGGATCTGGTTGTCCCTATCCTAAAAAAGTGTCTTGCAAGTCTTGCAACATTTAATGAAAAACCTTAAGAAATTCCCTCAGATAGGTCTAAATATTTGCTACAATATTAACATATGTAGTTCACTGTGAGGAACTCTGAGAAATGGGCAGGCCTTGTCGCTAAAATAGCAGAATTTGCCATTACTGTCTGTATGTAATGCCGGGCTGCCAGTTGCGTCCTTTCTTGCCAGCTTCTCTTTGCCACAGACATAACTTCTTGCCATTATTAAACCCACAAGACTTTGTTTTATTTTATCAGGCTATAAAGATCAGCCTGTCAGGTTGTGTTACTTAATTAATGTGGTTGTAGACTGATCCATCAGTCGTACTGACATTGCTATACAAAGTCATGAGTGATTGTGAATACTTAATTCACCAATTAGTGAATATTTTCTGTTTTATAATAAATTAGAGAATCCTATTTAGTTTATGTTCTCCACTCACTTTAACTAATATGGTACTTAAATAACATCTGCTGACAAGGTAGGATAGCAGAACTCAGGTAAAGGCTTTGTAGTGATCTCAAGACAAGGGCTACACAAATTTTTATGCATATTGGTTTGAATCCATAATAATAAAGAGTATATTGCAAAGAATTGACAACATTTACCTGTTTTAGTTTTATATATAATTTCTTCAGTGCAGTTTTCCTTGTAGTGAGGACAAGTTGTCCAGTACCTGAGATATCAAATATTTTTATGTTATATTTTATGTTATTTTATTAAATTATTAGGGACCATGTACAATTATAAACATAAAATGAAACCATTTAATGCATTGTACCAGGGTTAGTCACAGGTCAATTTGCATCTTCAATCCCTAGTCAGGGCACAATAAAAACTTTCACAATACAACTTGGAGAATGATTTGGGGATTTATCAAACATACAATGAATTACATTGTATGAGGAAACTACACCTAGCTATATGTGGCATCATTAATGCACCCTCTCTGTCTTGAACCTATTATGTGTGAAATCATATTGAATAATAATTTAGAAAAGTGCATTTTGAGTGGTTGGCAAAAATGTTTTTATGTTCAATAAAATCCAGATTATTTTATAGCTCAGAATACTTTTCTGATTATTAAAAAGTGATATTCACCATCATTGCATAGACTATTCTATAAAAATGAACAAAGACAACAATGAATAAAAATTTGTAATGCAGTGTATGCACTAAACAGAACCCTACTGTATGTACGTTATCAGATGCATCCGCTGATGCAATTATCAATGCACCCGCTGCAACATTCAGAATGGTACAGTATGTTTTGGGTGTAACACTGAAATAATATGAGAGTCATTTCCTATTGCCAGTTAGAGCCAAGAGCACAATAGCCTTGGCTGGTTGGTATTGTTTTCCGCAGGTTTTCTCTACGCTACTGTGAAGATAGGAGATGATAGAACTTTAGTCATTCAACATGCATTTAACAAAATTATACAAACAAAATACTGTATTAATTAAATATTTGGAAACATCTTAGGCTATTGATAAATGACTATTCTCACAAAATAGGCTACATGTAAGCCTTTTCAGGCTTGACTGAATACGTAATGTATAGCTTGCTTAAATTTTCAGACAAGAAATCAAAGGTAGGCATTGGTTGTCCTCCATTTGTAAGCGATGAAAGTAAGATGAAGTAACAGATGAAAACAAAACCTAATCGCTCACATAAGTTTTGCACTGGTCCACACCTAGGCCTACTTTTGCTGACACAACTGTGAGGGCACATGTTCATCTCTATCTGCATGTGTCTCTTTAGATATCAAAAGTAGTTTGCTCAGTAGAATACAAGGAATGGGAGATACCGGGACAGAAAAATAATGCTTGAATCATGCATTGATATTCAAGTACCCTTGCTGTAAAGTGTTGCAGAATAAAGGAATACAATAAAGATTTAACTAATTATCTATATGCATTTTACAGGGCAGACAAATCCAAGTTCCAGAATGCTTGAGGGAGTTGTATATCAAATGGTACTTTGTCAGCAGATTGTTGCTTCTTAACAATCCTCCCATCACACCAGACTGGCAAAAAGTGGAATGTCCATTTCCTGATTTAGTGGAAAATCCTGCATTAATGCTACCAATCGCAGGCACAGGTGCAGGCAACCAAAACAGCTTCTACACTTTGGCCATGAGTGGTTCTGAGAATTCTGCAAGACACTCAGGGGGCCCTCTGACAAACAGTAAGGAGGCCAAAATAACTCTAGACAAATCCAAGATAACCCCACACCAGTAGGTGGATGGTTTTGTTAATCTGCACCACAGTCATTTTCTTAACCTGATTCTCTCTCTCATATTTGTTTCCTGGCAGTCTCCAATTTCTTGCCTGTACAAACATAAAAGCCTGACACATACACACACAAACACACACACACACACACACACACACACACACACACACACACACACACACACAGAGAGAGAGAGAGACATACATACACACACACACACACACACACACACACACTGATCTCCATCATTAAACTCAAGCAAGCTCATAGTGACTGTGAATAAGAGCTACACAGTGGGTTTCATTCACCAATATCTTTTCTTGGGCATCAAGAAAATCATGCTCTCACTCCCTCTCTTTGTTAGGTAGTTGAGACATCAGGGGCTTTGAAAAGCTCAACTGAGACTCACTCCACCATGTATTTAGTTTGGTAGTGGTGGCACAGATGTTAGAGGTGCTGTTTGGCAACCGGAGGGTTGTAGTTTCAAGCCCCACTCCACCTGACCCCATCGAAGTGTCCTTGAGCAAGGTACCTAACCTCAAATTGCTCCCGATGCGAAGGAACTTCTTAGAAATTACTTGGAAAATATCATCACAACAACTTAGATTTTGCCTTTTTCTGTAAATATACTTAGAGGGTTTTGCATAAACAACTTCACCTATTTTCGTCTGATGCCCTGAGGCAGGGCTCACCTTTCTCCATGGGATATTGTATTTAGTATTAGCACTGTATTGTAACAAATTGATTTTCAATGGACATATATTCTCTGGGGTATAGTGTGTCATTATTGATTGTTTAATTATTCTGTAGTATTCTACTTATTGATTTGAATCTTTTGTCTTGTATTTCCTCTCTCAAAAATGTATTACTGTAAGACAATGTTGCATGACAATACACTATAAACAATAAATAAAATGTGCTGATTGCTTGATATACAAAATAATCTGGAAGAACCACGGGCCAACTTCAAGTAAAGTCTAGCCTGAGGTTCGAAACTGCAACTTCAGAACAACAGCAACAGCTGTTCGCATTTGAATAGGGGAAGACCCATGGGTGCTGCATGACTTCCAATAGACATCACTCAGTCTGGTTTGCAATGCGGCTTGAGGGCCATTTTAACAAGGCAATTTAGTTTGGAAACAATTAAGATAATATAAATGTGGTGTGTTTTGTTGGAATGAATGTAAAGTTTCTTGAGACAGAACAATATATTAAATTGTAGCTCGACTGCTATGTCACTCTTCATATTGTAGCCTTGGTTACTGGCACGCAAGTATATCAGCAGTTTAAGATTGATGATTGAGTGACATCTCTGGAGATGTCAGGTATTGCAAACAAGACTTTAGAAACATTTAGGAATTTTATGAAGCTATTTATTGACAATAAAGACAATACATTTCTCTATTACACATGTGACAAGGACCTAGCTGGAGTTTTGTGTGTATAGGTGGAGTGCTGGGGAAAAAAAGTAATTATATGTAATAATAGTAATAATAATTAAACAACAACAATACTCATCATCTTTTAAATGTTTACCACAACTATAGACGAATCCGACAAGCGTTTTGTGTAGGCTACCATCTTGTGGCAATGCCATTGTTGGACTGTCAACAAACTTTTTTGACAATGCATAGTCAATGACAGCTAACAGCAAAGACCATGGAATACTCTGACATTATACAGGTGGTAGTGAATCTCGTCAATCACAGCATTTTATGGTGTACTATCACGTTATCCAGAGGTGAAAGTAAGCCTATACGCACCTATACTAAGTATAGGTATAAGATCGACCGGTGTTAGTGGTGGCAAGAGAAGAGGGTTTCTGCCTACCAAAACCTATATTTAAAAGTAAGTCACATGCACTGATTCAGTGAAATGCGCCAGCTTACTTCCGGTAGTTTCATCGGATTCATTTATAATGTATCATAATGCTCAACTCAGCTGAATTTTTAATGTCTTTATTCCAAAGCCTGCCTTGTTTCTAAAGATTTGTGCATACTCTTGCTGCACCGTTCATGTAAAAATCACCTGTTTGTGAATGTCGCTTCTAATGCATGTTGAGTTCTCTTGCCCCCTTCTCCAAACTCTTGCCATCACACACTGACAGAAGTTAAAACCTAGAATGTCATTTTTACCCATGAAAAATGACAGAGTTCCAGAGTCCAGTAACCTCACAGCTGTTACAGTGATTATTTTGTGTTAGTCCTCACAGTCTCTTTCATGAAGATTCAGCCCTTTTTTCAAGGTTCTTGCTAAGGCCAGGTGAAGTGATCCACTGAGCAGGCAGAAGAACACTCCAGCAGGAGCCATCATGAAGGACGGGCCATAGCGCACACTGATATGGAACCCTGGACACAATATCGCCCTCTGCTGGGCAACATACTGCTCTAATATATTCAGCCCATGGAACCAGACTATATGCATCACTAGGACACACAGCAGCAGAAGGCCTAGAGAGAGAGAGAGAGAGAGAGAGAGAGTATAATTATAAAGAAATTATACTGTCATTGTTTTTATTCTATTGACAAAGGTTTATGTACCTGTACCTCTACTTTGTGTACAATGTTCCTGTTATTATTGGTGCAAAATGTATGCCAACTTCCCATATGTGCATACATAGGCGTCTTTGTTTGTTATTGTCCTATACTTTGTATGATTGCTTTGGCAACATGAATGTCCTTTTCGTCATTATTGACTTGACTTGACTTGAGAGAGAGAGACATGTAGATGAGATAAAATGGGAAGAAAGATGGTGAGGGAGAGTCAGGGTGGGTGTGTTTGTGTGTGTATGTGTATATGTGTGTTGGTGGGAGCAAGGGAGGGGGTCAGGCATGGACTGGCCATAGGGCATACAGGGCAATGCCCGGTGGGCCGATGGTCATTTTTGGGCCGAGCTGTCATTTACTCATAATTTTCATAAAGGATATTGGGCAACTTCAATTAAATCTCTCATATTCATGCATTATGTCCAACTTACAGTATTACTTTAGCTAGACACAACATTACTATTATTGAATAAAATTATGGTGGGCCGCCATGGCCAAAAATGCCCGGGCCACTTTTTGGTCCCAGTCCGGCCCTGGAGGGGGTGGAGGAAAGAACAATTACAGCCGATTAACCTGAGCGTGAGTGGCGACGTTGAACGCCTACGTGAAACTCATAGTGAAACCAGTATGTCTTTCTTTCTGCATGAAACTAGTATCTTTCTGATCTCTTTGTAAGATTGGCATAAACCTAACCCTATACATCAATACTGACTCGCCCGCATGAAAAATGAGCATAGATCTTTGGTTATCAAACTAAGGTGAAATACCCCTGAGGGTACTTGTTGGATCAGCTCTAGGATGTACACAAAATAAATATGAGAGAGGGTCCTCAGCTCTCACCAGCATGAAAATAAACTTCAGGTAGACTATGTACAACTCAACTACCCCCAATACAATTCAGTTGGTACTGAATTATTAGGTAGCCTTAATTGTATTGGGTGCAGTTGAGGCGACATAATAATTTAGTAGCAAGTGAGTTATGATGTAGCCTACATATATATGAAATATATATAATATATGAAGAGTTCAGATGCAAAACCCCCTAAACACCATTTTTGTGAAAACTGAGTTAATGATATTGTGTGAATCCTGTGTAAATCTAGAATATGTAAATGAAATGTTTTTGTGAAAAAAATAAAATAAAACCTGCTCCCCGCCGTGTCTAAAATATCTGTTTACAATCAAAACACTGTAAACGCCTGATAAAAAATGGCCTTTTTCTCAAAAAGTGTTCCAGTGGAGTTAGGGGGTTTTGCATCTGAACTCTTCATATGTAATAACATGAAATATGCAGAAATATTGTTATTGCAGGGGGCACTCAGTAGGACGTAGAGCAGAGGTGGGCAGTTATTTTGGCTGAAGGACCACATTTGGTTTTAGATATTTACTGACAAACCCAGTTTCTACCTGTTGATGTGATGGGGGTTGATGCTGGTAAATTGGCAAGTCTCAAACATGTAGCCTCACTTTCTTGAGAGGACATGTTCACATGTCGGGTGATAAAAGGAACTGTATCTCATGAAAACAATAAATTTGATAAATCGGGCATATCATCTATTTGGCTAAATGAGAAATTTTATTTTGAGAAGGCTTCACAGGCCAGATTAAATAGTCCAACGGGCCACATGTGCCCTTCGGGCCTTAGTTTGCCCACCTCTGACCTAGAGTGTATCAATGCACGTCATTGCACATATACAACAGTTAAAAGTTTTAGGACCACTGGCTTAGTGCAATATTATACTGTACATGAATACTCTTCTATTGAATACGCTTCTATTGAGACTCACCGCCTGTGAGGAACAGGCCTCCTCCAGCGCTGTAGAGTGATGCTCTACCTGATGAGCCGGCCCCGATACTCAGGAACCCCGCCAACACCACCATGCTGATCCCCAACACTATCAGCCCAATCCATAGACCCCTGTAGACTGATTAAAAACAACTTCATAAAAATATTTATTTAATTGTGTCATAGATTTATGGATAAAACAGGTCTGGATACAATAGTGAACTTCACAGAAAAGACCAATGACTAGGCTATATACAGTCATTGGAAAAGACAGACCCCCATTATTAGAAACATATAACCATACTACAAATCTATAACTTTAGTAATAGCTGTATATTGAGTTAAATTATTGGTAACAAAATCCTGTAAAGTTTTTTAGATTAAGTGCAAAGTTCTCACCTTCAGCAGACTCAGAGGCAGTTGCCATGGTAGCCTCAGGAATCGGTGTAGGGAACAGGTATGCGTGAGTGCAGACCTTTTTAGACATTGATGGTCCACCTATGAACAGTTTTGACTGGTAAGGACAATATTCTAATTAATTCATTATCTAGTTACATTTACAGAATAATAAAAACAGAAAATGTGAGAAAAAATTAAAATGGAATTATTACCCCTGAACATTACCGTAATCCCCTTACCTATCAAGAATATCCAGAGTGATTCTTCCTCAACTCTCCCCTTAAAGATGCATCTCCAGAAGAGTCCCTCATGGTGGAACAGGGCCATACCTCCATGTACCCAGCTTTGTGGTGAGTCTCCCTTGAGCAGAAGACATTAATCTCAAGAGCAGTGCTAACACAGTTAACAATTGGGTCTAAGATGCTTTTTACTTGTCTGTGTTTTACTTTTTACTATATTTCTTAAATCCCTTTCACACCTTAATTGCAAGCAATTCATTAAAAACATTAACACACACACACACACACACACACACACACACACACACACACACACACACACACACACACACACACAAACAGTCACCTGTGGAACGAACAGAACAGGAATAATTGTTTAATGTCCCATTGAAATGACTGTATGATGATATGTCTATCAAACTCAACTGCCACCCCCCTCTGCACCACATAGTATACACTCGTCCAGTACTCTGTAAGTGGAGCTTCATGGGAAATCTGAAGAAATGCTTATTTTCAAATTTATCTTGCTCAAACGTTTTTGTAGGATCTTGCACCCCTACTTTTTAAAGTTAAAAAAAAAAAACCTAGTCAATCAGCCCCTACTGAGACTGCTGAATGCTGGTGGTAGCTATAACAACAGCAGCATTTATTTATAGTGTACAGAATAGGGCACTAGGGGACTATTGAACCATTTCTAAAATATTCACTGAATGTTACAAAAAGTAAACTTGCAAAACAAGAAAAGTGTTATACACCAGTCCTGCTTAAAGGCTTCTACTGTGTTAGCAGCAGGACAGTTGTGTATTTGAAATAGAAACAGAGTCAGTCAGTCAGTATATTAATAGTAGCATTATATGAGAGACAGGCTGCCAAACACCAGGCTAGCCTCTGGTCTACCATGGACACTGTTTTACTCCATTCACACTCTAGCCAGGCCATTGCCTTCATTCACAATTCCACTCAATTCTTATCTCCCTTCAGTACTCCGTCTGGGAATCTCGGCCATTGGCGCTGTTTGCTCAGAATGCATCCCATCCTGACCAATCAGTGAACTTTGAGAATGCAGTGCAAGAATACTATAGGCTATCAGTCAAGAGCTAATGCAATCTTTTTGAATTTAAACATCTTCAGCAAACAATCGTTTCTCATTAGCCCGAATCCCAGACCCTCGTACAAAGAGAAGCATAGACCGAGGGGCTGGTTATGACCAGGTTATTCACACTCACTAAAGATGAGTTAAACCAGATAATGCAGCAAGCCTAGCTGTTTTGTCTCTCTTACCGGTATGGTTACCTCCGTGTCACATGACTCCATGCCTAGCTGCCAGTAGTCTGTGCTGAAAGCCAGCAGGAGGAAGAGAGTTCCCACAGCCCCAGAGAATCCACTGAAGAACCGAGTCACATCCAGCACCGTCTTATCCTGACCAGACTCACCAGATAGCGTCTTCATGTTTTTACAGGCTGGTGTTGACAAACTAGTCTGAAATGTCGCCAATCCTTTGGATCAAAGCTCAATGCTGTGATCTTGCAAATTTAGTTTGTCCATAAAGGCTTTAGCCAGATTGGGGTCAGAGACATATCGGTCTTTTTGGTGTCCAGCAGTGTGTGGGTTGGTGGACACAGTACACTGTGATTGGCCATGGGGGGGACGACTGAGACATTGATTGACAGCTGTGGATTGCAAACAGAAATACACAGCAGTAACTTCTACCCCATGCATGTGTTATGTTTCCGGGTTCTTTGACGAATGAGATTCCTTCACTCCAGTGTTTGTGTGTGTGTGTGTGGGAGGTTCAACAGAAAATAGAGTCTGTCGTCATTTTGAGTATGCCCAAGCCCAAGGATATAATGTTACAATGAGCTATGAACTAAAATAGAAAGATGATTGTAAATGGTTTTGTAGAGAGTGAGTGAAACAGAACTTGAATTGAACATACATGTATTACCACCAGTAATACAGTAATCGTCTTCCTAGTATTTCTCTCTCATGCTCTGCTTCTCTGACTCCTCATTGTGTTCCAGTTCTGTGCGGTCAGACGTACATCACTTAGTTACTTCTCAATGTCTAAGTATGTGACAGTAGAAACAGTAGTCAGTAGACAGTAGTGATTGTTCTCTCAGCTTGCTCAGTGTAACATTGCAAATATCACCGCACCAAATGTAACACAACACCTGTTAGGTGTCTTGATTTTGATACTTGTGGAATGTCACCCTACAGGGGCACTTAAACTAGATCATTCCCATTTTTGGAACATACAATTGTTGTTGGTGTGTCTGTCAGCTTCCGAGGCCCTGCTCTGATCTACTCCTCTCTAAACTAATAGATTAGGCTGCAGACTAGGCTCTTCTCTAGGTGTCCAAGACCTATTTTAGTGAATAACCGTGATGACTTTTAGAATCCCTGGGTGGATTCCAATTTTTGTATTGGGGGATCCCAGAAGTGATTTATTCATTGAAATTATTTTAAAATAATGTATGATTATACTGCTACTAAAGAAGATGTTCAGAGGTCAGTTTTTTTTTCTTACAAATTAAATTGAACATTAAACCAACATTGATTTATATAAAAGTGATATCCTCCTCCACAGAAGTTTGGGGTTCTCTATTACATAGCCTCCATAATGTTGGTATAAAAACAATGCATGAACAACACAATTTCACAGTGTCATCAACTAATACCTTTGCAGTACATTTATGACAGACTTGTGTGTAGAAATCAAATCAAATAGGTGCCATGACATACCAACATTACACAAAGTTTAGGTGTAGGATTGAACAGAAAGCATATCATTTAGTTTATGTCTTCAGGTTTTAATGCAGATCTCCTGCAGAACTGGCCTTGCATTTGACCACTCTTCACAACGACTGAAAGTATTCATGGAGTCCCAATGCCCCCACAAAATTATTATTCAAATGCACACATTTAGGATCTGCTTTTATCAAAAGCAACTTACAAAAAGATGATTCATTTTCAAGCTACAAAACAAGTGAACGTTTTTGAACCCCTCGAAGACTTAAAGGAGACATACAATGAAAACCATTTTTGCCTCGTCTTTGATAAACTAAGAGAGGTTGTGCCTGGTTTCAGAGCTAGTATCATGAACATGAGGCATGGTTGTGTCGTTCCTCTTGAACTAACCACTAAAACATGGGTAAACTAGAATGAAGCCTACTGTATGTGATGTCAAATATTACAAAGTAATTGTAATTCAATTTTGGTTTCTAAAGAGGGTGCCATTTAACCAAAAGGACCATTTCATCACAGCTTCTAAATATAAAGATTCACTGTAATTGGGCTTGTAAAATAGAACTTGAACATATTTTTGATAAAGCTGAACATACCGGTATTGTAACATTAGAGAAGAAGGTACAATAGCCTCCATTCGTCCATTTCATGTCCCTTTTAACTGGCATGAACCAACTTCATGACTGGGTATTCCATGTCAGTTATATGTAAGTCTTTGAGGGCTCAGGGCTTATATTAGAGTTAGGGAAGATATCAGGATCCAGACAACATTTCATTTAGTTCTCTGAACATTAACATACAGTAGTGCACTAGTTTGCCAAAGGCCAATCATCCTGTATCCACACAGTAGATGATGTAGTGATGTAGTGATGATGTAGGCAAACAGTCTCCTCTGTGATCAAGAGTGCTTTACATATCCTTCTCCACTAGGGGTCAGTCAGTCCCTTCAGGAACAGGCACAAGTGTGACATCATGCTGATGCAGCGCAAGACGTGATGCTGTTTCCTTTCAAAAATAGAAGGCAAACCCGTATCCCCAAACTGGCTCAACTTGTTCAGTTGGATAGTTTGGTTTCATAGTTTGTGTGGAGTTTCAGTCTGGCATGTTCCAAATGTGTCAAAAGTAAAAGCTTTGTTTTCCGGAGCAAAACTTCCTAGGTCACTCTGTGTTGACCCGTACTGGAGCTCAAACCTTACACTGTGGAGGTTGGTTACATTTGACTCAATTCATTGGACGGTTTTGTGCAGTTTCAACTGGGCATGTTCCAACAGTGTCAAATGTAAAGTTTGCTTCCAATCCACACCTCACACCATGGAGGTGACCTTTATACTGTTCATTAATTTAATTCAGTCACATAGAGCCAAGTGGTCTGTAGACCGTTTTCAAAAAAGTTTGATTATTTAAGTCATAGCTGTTCCAAGACAGTTTCCGTTTTAACTTCCCATATGTCTATTTAGAAACACAGAAGTAGCTTAGGAACAAAATGGAAAGTTTGACCAATTTTTTTTGTTTTTACTATAACATTGGAATAGTCTGTAGTTTTAGATCTCTTTCATTTAAGGTTCTCAGGACCATGAGGGACCCGGAGAGTCCCTGGATGTCCGTCTGAGCAGTGGGTTCCGTGTCTGGCTTGTGTCTGCGGCCCAGCTGGGTACTGGAGACCGAGGCGCTCCTCTTGCTCCCTGCTCCTCTTCCTCCTTTTCCAGCTCCTCTACTTCCTCCTCCGTCTCCCATTCTGCATCTTTACGGGACGCAGCAGCAGCAGCAGCTGCGCCGGGATTGGTCAGTCGGCCGCGAGGGACCGGCATGGGTTTGGAGACGGACGCAGCACGGGACGGGGGACGGGAGGATGATGATGAGGAGGAGTAACGGCCGCTGCTTCTCTCGTTCAGGATGTCCACTCTCACAGGACGCCCACTGCTCTCGCCCAAAGACACCTCTCTCAGGGTGCCCAGTCTGCTGATGGGCCTCATGGCGTGCGACGAGGAACGCATCGACTGCACCAGCCTCGTCCGGGCAAACGGGTGGTCTGTTTCACTTCCTGAGTCACCTGCACATGGGTAGATAGTAAAATATACCAAGACATAAGATAGGCTATACATATACATACAATCATACATACATGTTGTACATAATAAAAAGAAAATGAAGCATAACACATCTAATATAATTTTATGATACGTCTTATGTTCTAACAGATAAATGAGAAAAATCAACGTCTTACCATGTGATCTCGGGGGGAAATGGGCACCAAGACTTTCTCCAGCAGGAAGAGATAAATATTTCTGTGATCTGGCCACAGCCTGGAAGGGGTAGAGAATGATTTAGGAAATCAGTACAAGTAGACCTACTTCAAGTCTACATTATGTCCATCCATGCAATTGTAGTGTAATCTACTGTCCTTGTCCAAAATGATTTGGTCAGTTTATTACAATAAGTTCCAGAATAAAAGCTGCATCATGTATGAAAAACCTCAGGTCAGTGTTTTATGCAAACTAAAAAAAATAGAATGTGTATTGACCGCACCCATGTTTATGTATTACAGTAACCATAGTTTATCACAATTTTCTGAGTGAATCTGAATCAGTTAATCATCTATCTTAGGTAAACTGTATCATGAATCTTGATCTCACGATAAAGTGGAATGAAGAACAGAAATGCATGCACGTTTATAACTCCCCCAACATGAGTTAAAGCAATATGCCGGAGTAAGTTTAAGCATAGCCCTGCTGCACGAGCCTTCTAACAGCAATATATTTCACATGAAATGAAAGATTTTCGAACAGCACAGACCTAACGCGAGCGCGAAACACTTTACATTGAGTCAATGTAACCTCAGATCTTACTTTCAGTTTCCAACAGTCAGGTCCCATTGATTCAGTGTAAAGTGCCTGTTCGATTCTGCGTTCGCATTTGGTCTGTGCTGTACCAAATTATTTTGTTCCACTCGCTAACTAGCGCATTTAGCAAGCTTCTTTTAACAGGGCTATGTTTGAATTCACTCCGGTACTCTCCTTTAAAGGAATTATCCAGAGTGAATCAATCTGTAGCCCTGTTGTTTCACATTGCTATGTGTTGTCAAAAGGTGTGAGAATGACTGAATTTATATTGCAAACCAAGGGTGCCGCTAGGAATTTTGGGCCTTAAGACAGAAAATAATTTTGGGCCACCCAAGCATTGATTTCAATATTCAAATTTTCTCTGGGACCCCCTGTCAGTCAAAGGCTCTCGGAATCATCCTAACTTTATCCACCCTAGCAGCACCCCTGTACCAAACGCTGCTGTGATGATACCCTCAAAGAAAAGGGATAGGGAATGATTGACTTTGGATTGTTCCTTTAACTGGTGTGTATTGTTGTTGCGACTGTGTCTCACCGGGTCACGGAAGCTTCCGGGCCTCAGGCTGCGACGGATGCTTGAGTGTCGGCGTATAAGGATCTCTCTGGTCTTGCTGTTGTCTGGCAGAGCGTGCTTATTGGTGTACTCTGTGGTCTGAAGGGAAAAGAATGAAAATACTAAACAAAGCTGGCTAGACCACTTTTTTCCCCTAGCAGTCAGTTACAATAGCCTATTTGAGACTAGTTTAGCCCGTTTATCTCAGTACTAAAATAGTTGTCTGTCACTGTGAATGGACTGTACATACTGTAGATGAAAATATGGACGTTGTATGTAAATATGTTTCGTATATATTGTGGATGAAAATATGATCATTGTACATGTAAATATGTTTTGATGGTACACAGGAATGTGAAGAGATTTTAAAATAATAATAATAATAAATGAAAATACTCACCCTCTGTCGAATTTTATACATGTTCTTTGATAGAAGTTCACGCATATTTTTGAGGTCATTTGCGAGAAATGTCTTCTTTGGCTTGTAAGAAGCTCTCTTCTCATCCCTGTAAAGTAGAAGTAAAGGGAAGAAGATTGTGATGACAATTTAACAATTATCAGACAGAACACTCTATCAATTCCATGAGAGTAACCCTGAGGACATTATTCAAAACATTATTCAAAAGTGCCCCAATGGTGCACACTCTGATGTACACATCTATTGGAATATGCAAGTGCTTAACTTCCGGGATCCGGGAGAGAAGTATTAGCCTGACATAGCCCGCCCATAATACGAATGTTCATACGTATCATGGTCTGGGCACGGTCCTCTGGGGCGTGTTTACATCGGTAGAGAGTCTACTGCCAATAAGCGAAGCTGATTAGACGAGC
Organism: Sardinella longiceps; assembly: GCA_027497455.2. Lineage (NCBI taxonomy): Eukaryota > Metazoa > Chordata > Actinopteri > Clupeiformes > Clupeidae > Sardinella > Sardinella longiceps. The sequence continues at coordinate 2,365,238 of JAODXP020000031.1, forward strand.
TGTCCAATCGTTTCAAACCAGAAGTGAATGCCCTCCCCCCCGTAGTATAATCGCGTCAGGTTAAAGAACCTCCAGACCATGAATACTGATGAACAGCAGTATTATGGTCGGGCTATGTCAGGCTAGAGAAGTATAGGTCTGCACACTTTTAACTTTTTACTTTTTTTTATCATTATGACTTATTTAGCTTCCTATAGGAATTTAGGAATTTTAGGAA
>JAODXP020000031.1:2370454-2378464 GCA_027497455.2 Sardinella longiceps
ACACACACACACACACACACACACACACACAAGAAACTCACCACAGTGACAGCATCGTTGAAAAGGCCCTCTGCAAAAATGACAATGTAGACCTGCTCATTGACACTGATGTCCTGGAAGATGTTGATCACAGCCACAGGGTCCACCGCAGAGATTATAGACGCAAACAGCAAGTTCTCCTGCAGATTAATATCCTGCACACCAAACGCCTCAATCTGGCAGATTGCGTACAGCGACAAGCCAATCCCGATGGAGTTCCACAAAGATCCCACCACTGCGTACCAGAGAACCGTACCAGCGTTCTCAAAGAAAGGTCGCGTGGGCATGAAGTAGCCGTTCTCCAGCACGATGGGGGGCAGCATGTAGAGGAAGAAGACGTTGGACTCCAGCACGGCTGGGGGCTCCTCCTGTACGGAGTGCATGATGGCCCCCACAATCAGACCAATGGCAATCAGCAGACACGACTCTGGGATCCAGATAGTGATCTTGTGGTACACGTGAAAACCTGTGGAAAACAATGGGAACAGTGAAAACACAGCATGACATTGATTTCAAAACTTGGTTCTGAATGCCAATGTTACAGATAGGTAGATAGATAGATAGATAGATAGATAGATAGATAGATACATAGGCCTACATGTACATACATACATGCATCATATATACATATATTATATATATATATACAAACTGTACACACATAATTACATAGATATTACATACTTTACTTGTTGTAGCAAGGAAAGGAAGTTATCCAATAACAGTATACCATACACACATCCAAATGCACAAAACATTCAAAGTATCTTTGCGCTGGCAACTTATAACACATTAATTAAGAATGACACAGAAAAACATATCAGCACCTGCTTATAGTAGAACACTTAATTAAGTATTATTTATTCTCACCAATTTTGGCAAATGATGCAAGTAAAATCCATAGAGTGATCTCAAATGGCAGTTGGATGCGTGGGTAGTCCATTGTAAAAACGGGTAAATTAGTAATTTCATCATCTGGGAATGGCTGAGGTCCTCCATTATCCACTGGTTTCTGTGGTTGCACCGGCGGGAGAAGTGTACCTGTAGGTGAACTGTCCTGGCCTGATGCAACTTCCCCATTCAACTCGCAGGGAAAAAATACTACCAAATAAATTAACACGCAACGCACCAAACAGCCCCTTTTGCCCATCGTTACAACTTCATACAATACCTTATCCTTTTCATTCCTTAAAAAAAATAATTATTAGAAAATAAAACTGTTATAAATCTATAAAACTAATTTAAGCGTTATTAAACTGGTGTTTGCAGGCCCAATTCATTTCTCTCTCTTTGGGTGATCTGCTCACACTGCGGTTGTCGGCAGTGCAAAATACTCAATGGAGTGCTGCAGGCCTTTCCCCAAAAACAAGCGCCCAAATGTAACAAGTCTCGTTACCTCACCTCTCTAGGTCACCAAACATGCTTGACTAGGCCTACACTAGGAGGAGTCAACTTGAAGTCAGAGGTGAATTGAAGTATACAGGACAGGTTTGTCAAGATTTTTTTTTCACACACACGTTCCATTGAGTCTCTTTTTTACGATCACTTTTCATCATGACATTTTTAACCCTCGTCCCCACTTCCATTCAATTCCATTCAATAAGCTTTATTACTGTAGTCGAAACATGTAAAACATCAAAATATCCATCATGTGTAACCATCATGTGAATTAAACATATAAACAAAATCACATAAAACACACACATGAGCATATGGGTGCAATCATGTCACACGCATGCACCCACCCACACACACACACACACACACACACACACACACACACACACACAGTCACACTCACCCACACACGCACACACACACACACACACACACACATACACACAAATACATACACACACACACTTAAGGCCAAGGGGATCTCTTAAAAAAAAAAAAAAAAAAAACATTGTTTCCCAGAAAAGCTAGCTTATACAGGAGTCTATATTAAAATTATTAGAAGGCTAAATATGAGTTTTCTATTATACAAAGAGGCGGACCTGTAATTGTCATTATAGTCCTACAGTAAAAAAAAAAGTTTTGGCTATCTGACATTGGTGACAGCACAGGGCAGGTGGTCCCTGAATTTACACTTTGTTTTTGGACAAAGTGGACCTGGGTCTAAAAAAAAATCTGCTGTAGACCAAGGGCAATTACAGTAATATAACCAGATAATCAGTGCAGTCCGAAATGGTTCAATAACCATTAGTGTTACAATGCTACATTATGTCCACATGATGGCAGTATAACATGTAAAATAGACCGCCCATACTTCTGTATGATCCTAGGCCTAGTAATGTTGGTGCCAATGATGCAACTAGATGTTAAGACTTATTATTATAATATGGCCGCTACATGTTAAGAATTATAATCTGGTAGTTATAAAAGATGCAATATACTTTGATAATAAATCTGTAAGTTACAGTAAAATAGTCTAAAAGTTTCTGAAAGTGACAAGCTTCTGCTGTGCCCCCTAGGTTACTGCACTCTTGGCTACAAAATGGGATATTATTGTCGCAAGTGGTTATTGTCGCAAGTGAGATAAGCCTTTCATGTAGTTTTGCCTATATGCACAGTAAAAGCTCACAATTTGTGATGATATTGTACAAAATAAAATTAGGCCTAAATTGTAAAAAAATATATATTTTCAGTGCCATTTCCTGGCCTGTGGCATTCTTTATCAGTTTGACTTCCAGAATTCTCCAGTAGGCTAATGATTCATTTTCTCGGGACAGACAGACAGATAGACAGATAGATAGACAGATAGATACATTTGTAGATGGCTGCCACAAAAGTGAGACCAAAACAATGGATGACATTAGGCCACAGGCCTGGTAGAGAGTATTTCAGACCCTCTTTCTCTATTTTGGCTTAGATGTAGGCTTTGACTTAGATGTAGGCTTTGACACTTTTTTTTTTATAATATGCTTACCTTAAATTAGCCTACATTCATCAGATGCCTCTTCTGCATGTCTATGTGTGGCAGATGGCAGGTGTGTGCAATTTTTCTATTCGCTTTGTCTTTGATATTGTTCACTACATGAATTAATTTGCCACGTGTTGGTTGATGCGAATTTGTTACACACGGGTGACAGTATGCTGTTATGATGCTCCCGGTTTTCGTCGCTGGAGACTCGCTTCACACACAGCGGGCACGTGCTGTTGCAGGCTCAACGTGCTGGAGTGGGCGGAGGATCCACCAGCGGCACTGCTACGTCACCGAAGGCTGGCTGGGCGAGTCTGTACTGCAGAGAGAGACAAGCAAGTGGCGGACTGAATTATGCCGCTACACAAATGAAAGGTTGAAGAAGTATTTGGATACACAGACATGGATTGACGTCGTGCCTTGTTGATACGTAAGTATATTTCAGATAAACAGTGCAGAGTTCACTGCTGAAAACGGCTTATTTGTTGTGTAACAGCTAGTTAGTTATTTGTTGTTCAGGTTTGTTTACTGTAGTTAGCCTGGAGCTTGACTGCTTGCTGCTTGCTTGCTTGCAGTGTCTGAGCACCACAAAGCAAAGTTAGCGTCTTCAAGTTTCTAGCTTTTTAGAGGCCATCTTCTTGATTCATTAACGTTAACGTTACAGTCATGGCTAAATAGATAGATCTAAGATTCATGTCCTCAAAAAATGCCACCCTTATATTAACGCACCTTTATTCTTTAGGAGTATTGAAGTAATGTGTTTGGCAAAGCTCCTTATGTTGGAGCTAACTGAAGATGTTGGGCTTGTTAACGTTAGCACAAGCTTCTTCTTACTTTGGAGTAACGACGTTAGCCTTCTGTATTGATGTTCAGAAAGCCATTCAATCTGAAATGTGCATGTCGCAGTTTCTGTTTCATGTGCCTTTAAACATCCCAACAGTGTTTAGGCTTATCAAACTGCAACAGATATCGAATTTGCTTTTGTGAAAATGAGTGAGGCTGTGTGATGTGCATCCTCGTTGTTGCCACCTTGACTGTCCCACATCAGCTGTTTTGTCCTAGAATCCTCAAAATCTCCAAAAATAGTTCATGACAAACGCAAGGTGAGGGCAATTTGTGTGCCCAATTGTCTGTTGAATACTTCAGCGAGTTGTGGTATAAAGTATACGATAAACAAAGGCTATTTAGCGAACCACCTAGTGGCTTATGTAAGAGAGTGTAGGATGCTGGATGGCACTTTAACAGACATTAAATGTTATAGCCTAGTTCCACTCAACATGAAAAGAGACAGACCTTTGGCACGTGCCAGCTTAGTCCCAGGAGGAGCAGATAGCAAAGGTTGAGTTGATACTCCAGGAGCTTCAGCCTGGTTCACGTGAATAGAATAGAATAGTCTAGTTCTATTAGTATTTTTTTGTCATGCTGCAACTCAGCCATCACTGGACCGTCTGTTTATGAATGCATTGACCTGTATGTTTTTGTTGTTGTTGTTGTTATGATATTATGATTTATGAGGGAAAACAAGGAAGTTTTGGAGAGTTGAGCAGTCCTCCTCACAGCTTCAGTGAAGCCTTGTAACGTTAACAAACATAATCTGAAGGGGGAGATGAGAGGAAATCAGGGCAATAAATGAACAGGTGTGAGACCTGTCTCATTGGGGAAAACAATGAAGTTCCTCACCTTAATCTTATGTTACATAACCCTAGGTAAACATTTCTCTGTGTTTGTTTTTTGTGGTATTTTAATGCTCCAGCCTTTATTGGTTTACTTAGATAATGTGTTGAGCCATAATATAGCAAGGATTTTTTTTAAAGGCAATAAACATCTCTAAGGCTTTTTGCCTTGATTTGGATGGGATAGTGCAGACCGAGAGGAAATGTGTGTGTGTGTGTGTGTGTGTGTGTGTGTGTGTGTGTGTGTGTGTGTGTGTGTGTGTGTGAGAGGGAGAGAGAGAGAGAGAGAGAGAGAGAGAGAGAGAGAGAGAGAGAGATGGGTGTCCTGATACAGATTTATGGGGAAGTGTTGAGAAGTGACCTTGGGTCAGATTCAAACCTGGGTCCCTGAATTTATGGCATTAAGGGCATCATAGCCCACTATGTCATGGCGACCCGCAAAAAAGGGATGTTTATAGAGAATACACACAACACACAACTAGATCCAGTCGGATGCAAAACATGTTTACTCTGTCACGTGCCACAGTGACAAACGCCAGCATCTGTTTACATGCACAATTGCGCATGCACCATTCGCCTCCCAACCGACTGCTACCCTGGTTTTGTCAAAACTAAGAGTGATTATGCTCTCCTACAGTGCAGTATGCATTAATTTATGACTGGCCCTGAAGTAATTGAGAAATGTAAGTCACTTTGGATAAAAGCGTCATGTAAATAAATAAATAAATAAATAAATAAATAAATAAAGATGGCCTCGCCAAACCTGTTTACCTTTAGTTCACAGATTATCGGTTTAATCTGAAGCTAACAAGATGGACAGGTACTGTAGGCCTGCTGTATACAACAGGAAGCAGTATTTACGTTCCATTACATAACAGCTTTGAATAATTAATGGTGTGTCAGCAGGGAAAATGGATGGACATGGTCTGTCCTACTCCTAACATGGACATAAGGCTACTACTCACTGAGAGGGGACACTCTGGCCCTGAGATTTAACAGCTAGGAGACCACGGAACAACTAGGCCCAGAAAAGAGAAGAAAAAAAACAACAACACAGCGCGTCTCCGAATGTGATGGAGTGAAAAGCATCTATCTATCCATCCATCCCCCAGTTGCACTCCAGGCTGAATTATGAATCATGGTTGCGTAACTGCTGTGCTGTTGTCTCAGTCTCTCGTTTTGGTGGTTCCTGGATCCACTCTCTGGAAGCATGAGATGGAAAGTTGAAGTGGAGACCTTTTATGTAATATACAATGGATAAATGTATAGCATATGTAGTGTCTAAATTATGCATTTCAAAAAAAGTTCATGTTGAAGCTGATATTGTACTGATATCAGCAACAGGTAAAGCGTTACGTGGTTGGAAAAGCCTAAGCAACCAATCAGGTTGGGGCATCTGTGGCCTCCTGTAGGCAAAAGGACTTGGATTCGGAGGGTGGTCGATTCATTCCATAACGCATGTTTCAGTCTGTACACGTCCATCAGCGGATCCCATTGACTTTGCATGGTGCTTTCGCGTAATGCATTGTGGGTCCGTCCGTCCCAACGGCTCCGTTGCGTCCGTCAAAAAGTTGAAGAAAGACTGAAAACTTTTCAGGTAGAAACGGATCCGTCAACCAATCAAAATTGACTCCCCCCCCCTCCGTCAGACATGCTCTCTGTCGTCCGTCAACGGACATGTACAGTCTGAACCTAACGTAACCGACAGAAAGAATAACAATGTTCACATAAAGGATTGAGCAATTCAAGGCAAGGCAAGGCAAAGCTCTCTCACCTCCAACTGCTTCACCAGGGCTGCAGAGCCCGGCCTCCCACTGCTCTTGTTTAGTATAACTGAGTTCACCCACTGTGTGTGTGTGCGTGTGTGTTTGTGTGTAGTGTAGTGTAGTGTAGTGTAGTGTGTGATGTGTCGCCATCAATCACTGATGGGTTATGCACAAATATCCCTCAGAGCACGCTACATGGTGAACAGCACTATATGCTTACATTTCCCTCAGCTCTGTCTAAGAGGATGCTGGTATTTTGCCAGCATGTTGCGTTCGCTCTGTCCTACCAGCCTTGACATTTCCCTCTTAATGTAATAGTACTGTCCTGCTTTTTACTCATTGGGGCTGTGCCTGTGCCTGTTCTGGCCTGTGCGCTTCTCTCTCCATTTTTCTTTCTGCAGAGAGCAGATGCTGTCTTGAAAAACTGCAACAGTGTCCGATCGATCGCTAGGGCAGATGTACAGTAGAACCGGCTTGGGGGAGAATTTGAGACCACAACAGTGTTGCAGCAGCCAGTATGATAATCATGAGAATCAGAATGAGAATGATTGGTATCACTTCTATAGAAGGGATGGGAATTTTGGGCAAAAACACTATTCGAAAATCGATGACAAGTATTCGAATATTATTCGAAAATCGACCCCGCCCCCGCCCACCGCATGCACACACAGGATAGAGAAAATGAAACGTCTTCTTTGCGCAACTGAAACGGCCTGAATGAACTGCCTACCTGGGCGGCTACATTATTTACCAGTGATAGGCTCGAATTATAATGACAACAATATTATTAAACAGCAAATTTTTGTTAAAAAAAATAACATGTCCACATGCTCAGGATGGAGGCGGTTGCGCAGTCTATTGACAATTAATCCAGCTGCGGAGAATAGGCTACTCGCTCACCGCATGCACACACACGATAGAGAAAATGAAGAGGCATCGTAAACCCTCAAAGTGTCTACTTTATCAAACACGTTGTTTAACGTACATCAGCGCTTACAAAAAATGTTTTTAGCCTTATGAACATAGTAGGCCTACTTTTTAATTAGACGTTGACTTTCTGTACAACATATTCCTATCTCAAATCAAAGTTCAGAAAATAAACGTCTTCTTTGCGCAACTGAAACGGCCTGAATGAACTGCCTGGACGGCTACATTATTTACCAGTAATAGGCTAGAATTATAATGACAACAATTAAACAGCAAATCTTTGTTTTAAAAAATTAACATGTCCACATGCTCAGGATGGAGGCGGTTGCGCAGTCTATTGACAATTAATCCAGCTGCGGAGAATAGGCTACTCGCTCCGATGGCACTGACGTCGCAGGCATACTCAAGCAAGCTCTCGCTAACTTTGCCAAACGGGGGTGTTTCTGTTCCTTGGCCGCTTGTTATTTTATAGGACTGCTACTCTATCGCTGTAGGCAACAGGTTTATTTTTAGCGGCACCCTCAGGCTAAATTACGCATTGCATGAAACATTGGTTAGGAAACGTCTTCTTCAAAACGGTGTTTGTTATTATGATTATATTATGGCTAAAACAGTATTCGATTTAACTATTCGATATTCGAAAGCACTTTCGATTTTCGAATATTCGAAAATCATGTCCCAA
>JAODXP020000031.1:2378564-2386064 GCA_027497455.2 Sardinella longiceps
AACGAGAGGGGCCTGGATGGAGGCAATGCCTCGGGAGTTTCCATGCCTTTTAATCAGCGAGTGGAAACGAGCTTCCTATTAGTCTAATTTCATTTGGCTTTGCCGTTGACGAAAAGTGGGCTTCGCAAGATGCCACCCGACACTTGAAACATGCTGCGCTTGTGCCAACTGCCGCGTGCCTTGCGGGGCCAGTGCGGGTCATTAATTGGTGGCACTCTTACTTCCAGTGAAATTGGCACATGACGGACAGCGGGGGCGAAATAAAAAAAAAAAAAACGTGAATCGCTCTCAAAAATTCAGAAAGAATTTCACTAATTGGGTTTGAACGGTTCTCTCTCTTTCTCTCTCTCGCTCCCACTGTCTCTATCTATCGTGTTGACAGCCAGCTACAAAACGCATGACGAGCGGAAAAGAGCCTCGAGATCCCTCGCCCTCGTGCCAACTTCTGAACACACTGACAAGGGGACAAAGTGAGGATAACAGGAAAACAAAAGAGTGAACCGGCTCGTTTGGGAGCACAATAGCGACCATGAGGTCACTGAATCACTAGTTTTCCACCCTACTGCCACTATACTGCAGATCAACAGCTAATTATCCACTGGCACTACAGAGAACGGACCAAAAGAGCCGACAAATAGCAAAAAAAAAAAAAAAGCATTATTTAAAAACAACAGCCTGAGCTTCTATAGTTTATTATAGTTTATCAAATAGATAAGCTTCTCATGCCTGAAGTGCGCACCTTGCGGCAAGGTCACGAGAAAGAAATCACTCATTATCACTCTCCCACACACACACACGCAAGGGCAAAGTTTGGTCTTTTTTAGATGATTCATTAAAGTGTTGCATAAAATAAAAATAATTAATTAATTAAAAAAATAAATAAAAGTGCAAAAGTGGCGGTTTACATAACCTCCGACTGGCCCTATTACTTCCCTCAGTCAAGTCCCATTTAAAGCTACAAGGCCAATTATCCACCCATGCGGTTCCTTTGCTTCCTCTAAAACAGACATGCCTGTTTGAGCAACTTGATTTGGGCAGCCAAACCAACCCCCCACCATCACCACCACCCCCAAACACACACGCACACACACACACACACACACACACACACACACACACACACACACACACACACACCACTCCGTACAGTACAATTCCCGCTTTGTATCCAGGTATTTTTTTGACGAGGAGGGGAGGAGTGGAGAGGGGTGAGGGCAGGAGGGCAAGGGCAGAAAGGGGGGGGGGGAAGTGGGGGGGTTGAGAAGTCCTGTTCCAAAAGGACAAGAAGGACGAGTGTAATTGGGATATTTGGACGCATCCTGTTGCAGGAGCAGGGTTAGCCCCGCTGAAATGTAACCTGTAAGAGTAGGAGAGGAGGAGGGAGAGGAGGAGAGGAGGGAGGGGAGGACTACTTGCCTTGCCTCACTAGGCTGCCCTTCTCCACTCCAGCTCTCCTGTTGCCCCCAACCCCACCCCACCTCACCCCAACGCTCAGACATGATACCGAAAAAGGTGTGTGTGTGTGTGTGTGAGAGAGAGAGAGAGTCTTTGTGTGTGTGTGTGTGTGTGGGTGTGTGTGTGTGTGTGTGTCGAGGTGGTGTGGTGGTGGGGGGGGTGTGTGTAAGAGTGGGATCGGACAAGGGGAGAGAGAGGGGGCACGTTGAAGGAAGGAGGGAGAGTTTTGGGGGAGAGGAGAGGAGAGGAGCAGCATAGATGATAGTGTCTTGATCGGGGAGGTATAGGTAACAAGTGAGATCAATTAAAGAGCCTCAGAGGGGCACCTGCAGTGGAGTCGGGTTGCACTAAATGATGCCGGCAGCTTTTGTTTCCTCTCTCCTACAGGATTCCATTTGCAACCTCATCACTCCCCACGGCAACAAAGCCCAGGACTGTTCTCTCTCTCTCTCTCTCTCTCTCTCTCTCCCTCTCTCTCTCTCTCTCTCTCTCTCTCTCTCTCTCTCTCTCTCTCTCTCTCTCTCTCTCTCTCTCTCTCCTAATGGAGAAAGCTCTGGGACAGACCGGCTCTTTTTCCCCCCCTCCGCTTCCAACTCTTGTGTATCTCTCCGATCAGAGTCCCGAACATGGGACAGGTTAGGTAGTCTAGCATAGAGGTGGAGGGGGTGGAGGTTTGATGGGTGAGGGAGGGGGGGTCAAAGGAGCTCAGGTACACTCACCCAAATAACTGTCTGCACCCCTCACCCACCCACACACACACACACACACACACACACACACACACCAACCCCTTCTGCCCCCAGTCTCAACTCCAGAGGATCTCAACAAGCTTAATTTGTAACAAATTTGTAACTCTGACTCTTTAATTGGCTGAGAGTAGCTCAAACAAGGGACTGATTGAGAACTGTAATGGCACCGGTGGGGATAACAAAACTCTCTCATTCTTTCTTTCTCTCTCTCTCTCTCTCTCTCTCTCTCTCTTTCGTACTCTTTCTCTGTCTCTCTCATTCACTCACTCTCTCTCTGTCCCTCTCTCTTTCTCTCACTCTCACTCTCTCTGTCTCTCTCTCTCTCTCTCTCTTGTCCCTTCCTGTTCGTCTGCTGTCAGGCCCAAAGAATAACTTGCCATGTGTTTATCAGGAGAGAGATTGCTTGAGCTGTCCACTGCAGTTTGGTTGCAGACCTGTGAGATAATAAAACCGAATTCTTTGTGACAGCTAGTGGAGTTTGCCCAGAGATATTTATCGAGACGGGGAACTTGGAAATCGTGGGGAAAGTCCAACAAGCACTTACAGTATGTGGCCCACACCAGCCAGCCACCCAAACACTTTAGATTACTCTAAACTTTGCATTATGCGCTTTGGTAGGAGAACAAATATTAAGACAACTGAAAGCCCAACTGAGACCTGCCGTAAATGTCTTACCCATTTCACAAGAGAAAAAATCAACTCAAAATCTGGAGCTCTTCAATCAACTGTAAGTTTTGATGCTCCCTATTAACTCCAGTGGCTCAGAATCTTAGAGAATAAGATAAAAAGCCTCACACTCAATTTAAAGGAATACTCCACCATTGGATTATTCACTGTCTTACCTGGAGTTACATATGTGGGTAATTTTGGTGAGGCATTTTGGTCTCAGTGCATGCATTACCCTAGTCTGGCAACCCCAATTTTGGCTTTAGCTTAGCATAGGCACTGGAATGTAATGTAGCCAAAGAGTTGCTACAGTATCTGGCTGCTTTACATCCCAACACCTATGCTAAGCTAGACCTAAGAAAAAAGTAAAACTGACGTTGCTAGACTAGGAAAATGCATGCACTGAGACCAAAACACTTTTACCCACATATGTAACTCCAGGCAAGGGGGTGAATAATCCATTCTCTTAAAAAGGAGGAGTATTCCTTTAAGCTGAAAAGGCACGGCTGGTAGTGGAATTCATTAGCCCATCAACACAAAAATGCTGCTACCTGAAAGACAGCTATAATATCATTTTGACAGCACTGTCCTCTCCAGTTGTATGTGCCTGTCTGTCTGTCCATAATTCATTTCCTCAATACTCCCATTTACATTTCAGTTGGATTACACTCTTTAAAGTATCATCAGTGTAAGGAGGAGGAAGGCCGGCAAAGCGAAAAGTGCTTGGCAGCGCCGCCGTCGGCAGATTTCAAACAAGCTCATCTCACATATTCATGTGTGGATTACAATTACAATTAACAATCAAAGGCTTGTGTGGGCTATCCAAATGGCCCCGCTGCATTACACTGCTTTGTGCGCTGTTAAATAGAGGGAAGAAGATCAGATGCGCCTTGCTACTTACTGATAATCACAAGGATTTACACTGCTCTTTATTAGACTATTATGCAATATGTGATCATTTGGTGGAATAGCAAAAGCTCTGACAAAACATGCAAATGCCAGGCACTTTGGCAGCATGTTAAAGAACACTGGCAGCATCCTTTTCAATGCTACACAGCATGGGAGCGTCATCGGGAAGTGAAATTCCTCGTTTGCATAGAGCCAGACCGAGTATAAAAAAAAGAAAAGAAAAAGAACAACAAGAGGAACAACAGGCAATTTAAACAGATTTCAAACAATGAACAAATAATGTGTAGATGCACTGAAAAAAAATCCTTTAAAAAAATAATAGGCTATGTCTAAGATTGCATTTTGTGCTGTTTTGAAAGCATGTCTTGGTAATGTCTTACAAAGTGCATTGATGTCATCTAAACCAACATGAAGACAAGAAAACATGTCATACAAATAGATTTTTGTTTCCTCCCCATCATGCCTTTATGTGTGGTGGACATTTGAGAGCAGTACAGTACTTCTATAGTATGTGTGTGTATGATGATCAGGGATATAAAAGTCCCCTCTGAGACAGTGAGGATCAGTAAGACATCTTCAGAGCTGTCATTTCTTCTCTTTACTATTTTATTCAGCTCCTCTCATTCTCTGTGTGTGTGTGCGTGTGTGTGTGTGTGTGTGTGTGTGTGTGTGTGTGTGTGTGTGTGTGTGTGTGTGTGTGTGTGTGTGTGTGTGTGTGTGTGTCCACACGCACACAAAAGCCTTGACAGTAATGTACAATAACATTTACAGTTCAATGCACATACACATCCATACTTCTCAAAGTACTGCCAACACTAATACCAAAGCATGAATCATAGGAACAGTGAGATGAGCTTGTTTGAAATAATTCATAATTTGTAAGAGCACATCATTACTGGTCAGCCTCAGCATATGGAAAACTTCAGACATTGTTCGTCACTTCTCCAGTGGCCTTGCGTGCAGTCATTGTTAAGACTATACAGTAGGCTACATGACAAAACAATGATTAGTTACAGACAGGAGCCCACATGCTATGGGCCAAATTAGTCCAAATATCTACAGCTCCCGTCAAACCTGACATGCAGTGCGGACATAAATTTACTCGGAAGAGGAGGAAATCTGTGTAGTGGGGGACAAATCTCCTGCGTGTTAAGCAATATAATCCAATCACCAAACCGATTAGATAACAGCAGAAGTGTGGTAAATAATATTATACAGTCTGTGTGAGCTGTAAACGAAACAATCCATAACTTCCATAAATGGTGAAATCTCCATGCCTTTAGTCAATGGGCTACAAAAATGCTAATTACGCATCTCTTTGAGGATGGAAGACGGCAGGCCTACGATGCTCATTTACCATACTACGATGCTCATTTAAATTGTCATCAAATTGATTTTGTTGAAAAGGAAAATATGAAACTGAATAGCCTATATTAAACCTGGACCTCACCTCGATAGTATTCTTCATTGCAGAGAAATATCACGAGAAGAATTGATTGGGGCCTGCCAATTAACAGGAACAACATACAGAAAGTGCACATTTTTTTCTACTATTACTACTATTTCTAATGATAAGCGTCTGAAAGCCTCACAGAAAAGTCGTTCTCCAAAAATATTTTCACAACCTTAGCCTAGTCGCAGGCCTAATGCCCTCCGAGTTCATGAAAGGACAAGACTACAAGCTTGCTCTTGAGTTACTATACGAATTACTATACGAGTAGCTATAACATGATGTCAACCCTTCTGGTTTTGTTATGAATGGTAACTGAGACTGCTGAAAAACAAGAGGCGATGCGCCTACCTCATCAGAAGCCTTTGTGCGTAAAGCGGCAGTCCTGATGCCAACCATCGATTCAAGGAGATGCCTCTTGAAGTTCTTTACGACTCAATCAATGCCAATAGCTTAGCCTACCTAACGAATTCTTGTCGCATCCTCGTTTCTGCGTGATTTCGTGTGACTGAGATGTATATCGAGGCCTAGTCTATTGCAAATGACGATGAACAAGTTCTTGTATTTTAGAGGAAAATGAATATTGTGATGTCCAAGTTGACCAAGTAGCCTAATTGTCTCCTTAGTAATAGGGTTGCCGTCTGAGCTGTGCGTCGTGCGATTCGACAAAAGCAGTTAGCTTGACCTCTTACCGAGATATTATTTTGTTATGACTGGGGTTATGAGGATTTTGGATTTTTTTGCGGGGAAAAATTAATAGACCTTGTCTATTACAGCTCGGCCTATTTACTCAATTATCACTTAACTAATTCTAATAGGCCTTGGCCAACTTCATTGTCATAAAATTGCGTTAAAATAATTCCAATTATTTTATTAGGAGGTTTTGAAACTTGAAAAAATAGGTCTATTTCAGCATCTTTATTCCTTTGGTATGTAAAACTGACCGTAAGGTCAGCGGGAGATTCAACTTTCCATCACAGAAAAGTTTTTAGCATATCTTACAGTGACATCTAGTGGCCTTTCATGGAACTAAAGATATGCGTTTGATTGAAAAGATAGACTTTATTGTCACATACTGTTGGTAGTGTTTAACAATAATAATATTTATTCATCATACAGAGATATGTCCTTAGTCATACTAGGCTATAGGCCTACTTGTGGGGACATAAATTATCTGGACTAGATACAAAATGAGAACTCCCGAATTTGTCAAAATTGTTTTCCGCCATGTGTGTGTGTAGTGTGTGTGTGTGAGTAGTGTGCCATCAAATCTTTCATGAGAATCCATATTCTCTCAAGCCACCTACATCAGTAATCTAGACTGAAGTCATTTGAATCAGGTGGTGATTAAAACTTTTTAGTCAGAACAGGCCACACTTTGCGCCTGCAGTGGATCACTGTCATTTCAATATGTTGCCCCATTTTTGACAGATCACTATGTGAAATCGATTTAGATGATGTTCTTGAGTGGTTTTTGACAAGAAATTAAACAATTATTAAATAAAACAATTATTATAGCTTGGCTTTCCTCTGCTTCTGTCTACTTCTATGATGTTCTAGCCTAATTAAATAAACTTTACTTTCCATCTTTGGTTACATGTATTTCTAATGGTGTAGGCCTACATTTTACACCACTGCCAGTGCCCAAGGTGCTTCTGTTTACTGATCACTGTTAATACATTCATCTTAATGGCTTGGCTGTTTACACTAATCCTATGTCTCCAGTCAACGCTGTTGTTATTACAGATTGATTAAAAAACAACAAAGACCGACAACGTGCGATTTCATAATTTGCCCAAACAAAAACAGCGGCGAATCAAGAGCAGGATGAGGGTCCTGCGCTGGCGAGACAACCGCCGCTGCCGCCGCCTGGCTCTGATGTCGTCTAAATTGGGGCTTTGTCACAAGGATCGACAAGGAGGGAGGTGTTTCAAAGGCGGCGTTCTCCTCAAGAACATTGTTCTATTAGCGTTGTCCGCAGCCTTTGATGTACGCCACTCGTGCAGCACCTGTAGCTTTGATACGAGGGTCAGGAGCGGAGGCCGACCTCGCCACACACACACGCGGTCCTCCTGGCCGCTGAAGAGCCACGCTGAGAGGGGTCTGAGGGGACTGGGTGAAGAGGGGGCCTCCATATTCATAGCCATGGTGGTGGTCTGGTCTTTTATGCCTCAGCAGCAACTCTGCAGGAACATCTCTGAGGTTCCGTTCCCAGTTGGGAACTCTATAGGCCCTCATGGGCCTTTTCCTCATCTCATTCACTTTGAAGGC
>JAODXP020000031.1:2391064-2496064 GCA_027497455.2 Sardinella longiceps
TAATTGGTGGCACAAGTTTTTCTCTGTCCTGAAGCAAACCTTTAAAGCAACAGTATATACAGTATTTCCAGTCAGAGCTGTAATCGGGCCTCAAAATTAAGTCCAACCCAGTCCTAGCCCAAGCCAAGCCCAATTTCTTTTTCTTTTTTTAATTTTTAAAGACTGAACCCATTTACACCCCGACATTCATGGTCACCATCCAGACTTTTATCTTGCCTATCGTTCCCTGCACAGATGCTCACTGATGTGAGATGGCAAGGTGCGTAGCTTACATTAGGCCTACATCTAGGCTAGTCAGAAGTTCTTGTTAAATTTTTCGAGAGCTCTGTCTGGGAATGAGAGTGTATCATTTCAAAAGAAGCCAAACGGTACAAAAAAAAAAAAAAAAAAAAAAAAAATGGTACAAATTAGCCCAAACCCGACTTGAATCATGGGGTCCCGTCATCAAGTTTGGGGCAGAGATCCTCCGCTCTCTTTCCAGTAATAACCCTGTTGTGAGAGCTCACAGAGTTCTCTTGGTAAAGGATGAAGAGCCACTACTTTTATGCTGAATCAAATGTTCTTGTTCTTTTATTCTACTAAGAACACTCTGAACTTGAACACTGTGGATTCATTCACACTGTATTTCATATAGCAGATGCTTTGATTCAGTGACTTACTTGCTTGTCAGTTAGTGACTTACTTGCTTGCAAGTTGTCAGTTACTACAGGGCCAGTCTCCCGATAGAGTACAGTAACTTAGGGGCTTTTTATGGTTGAGTGCAGGGACACGACCCTGATAGCTGGGATTCAAACTGACCATTTTCAGGCATCTCAGGTTCCTCCACTTGCTACCTATACTGTACTTTATGCTATAACAACCCCAAATGGATGGTTCTTTTAAGGTGCCTACAGACCAAAGATCCGCGACGAGACGGGGCTGCGATGTTCTAAAAACCTGGAAGTCCTAAAACTCCGAAACTGCGATTTGACATGTTAAATCTTTTGCAACGGCTTGCAACTGCCTGCAACAACCTGCGACGATTGATTCACACTGCCGCAACTACTCTCTAAAACCGCTTCATCTCGTTGCGGATCTTCAGTCTAAATTGGCCTTTATCTGAACAACAAAAAAAAGTATTTCATTGCGATAATTACCTCTTTTTCTTTTTTTGAAGAGTTGCTCACTTTTTCCCAAACCCTGCTGACTATCCATACAGCATATAATTACAACTGTGTCATCATCATCATGTAGCCCAATCCATAGGGGAAAAAAACACATCACACGTCACACATGCTGCGCTGACAAATTAATTGCTTTTTCCACAAGTATGTTTAACAACTAGGTCCATGATGAGCATTAATGCTCTCAGACATTAGGATGATGTTTATTGTTTGGCTAAGAGGATGAGGATCTAAGCTGAGTTAAAGTGGCTGCGGTGTAGGCCTACTGTAATTAGGGGCTTGAAATGTGTCCATGGATCCGACTGAGACAGACAGACAACGGTTATATCCCTGACCAGGGACATTGTGTATAACATGAGATCGGTGATGTGCTCACAGGCATTTTAAATTATAAATCTAAGTTGTTGAACCGAATTATTACAGTAATAATCTCATTACATGTTAGCTGCATCACCTCAACCACACGCAAACAACAGGATTCTCCTTGTTTTTCCTTGCCCCTGATGCTACCCCCCCAACCCCCCCCCCCCCCCCCCCCACACACACACACACACACTAGCTCCTAAGTAGCCCCATCCACTTGCCAAACCAACCCCTCTGCTACTAGATATCTACACCACAATAAACGACACTATATATCACCTCCCATTAGTTAACAAGTAGTAGGATGACACCAGACATCATTTCACTGCATTTTACATTGCAAACACTACATTCAATATCGGCATCTTTGTAACCTTGTAACCCAGGATAAAAAAGTGTGCATGTGAAAACTATAGTGTTATTTATGTTCCTGCGTAAGAGCCAAAAAATGTGCCCTGGGAGCGAGCTCCTGTGGTGGCCATGCATCAGAGAGCACCTGATACAGAGTCCATGATGGGAGCCAAGTCAAACACAGGAGGGAATGGCTGTATAGCTCAGCCTTTATGGCCACTGTGCAAAGGCAGGCTTATCCTCTTAATAAATAAACCTTGAGCGAGGAATGAGGAAACCGCCAGATCCGTCTTGGATCCAGCTGGCACGGCGTGCATACTGTGGCGTGGCGTTCCACAGAGGAGGGATTATCCTTTTCTCTTAGCAGCAGCGCTAATTTCTCTTGCCAGGTTCAACTTCCTGAATGCATCTGGGGGATTGTCTGTCTGTGTGTCTGTCTCATCTCATCCTGACTCTTGCCTTGCCTATCTTTGTGCTCTCCCTTTATATCACAGTCATGAGAAAAAGAACAAGTCTTTCTTTGATCCCTTTTCTTAATATTCTACGCACAGCTCCTGGTGGGAAGGTTCAAGACCTTCATTCGGAAATCTCACTTTTATGTCTCCTCTACTTCAGAGAACAAATTCATTGCATCAATGTAAAAATGTATATTTTACTTCTTTTACAGGTTTATTCATATTGACAAACAACTTACTACATTCATATACTTATCACCTTGATTTTGAATAGGATTTTTGCATGTAGGTATGCCACTCTGGGAAACATAACTGACATGACAAGTGATTTTTACTATTATTAGCAATTATTTATTATTAGCCTGTTAGCCTCTTTGCAAAGAGTGTGGACAATCCCAAGATGCTTTGCAGGAGGTGGGAACTTTATTTAAACTTTTTAATCTATTGGTTCTTCAATTGCTGTTCATTGACTGGTTCACAGAAAGCTTTAGGAGAGTTCCCTGACATTGTAATGTAGCTATGCAATATTTACATGGGAGGTAGGTGGCACAAGCCTAGTTAATTGTCATAGAATCTTTTTGATGACTATCACGATGCTTTACTGTCTTAGGTTGTCACTCAGCTTTACCTCAACACACAAATCACACATGCCAAATTTTGTCTGGAGATTTGGATAAATTTAATTAAAAAATCAGAGACACATACTTAAATTACTTGTTTAGACATTAGTTGAATAATAAATTTACAAAATTCATACAAGCCATCAAAGACTATAGATGTAATAATTCTATGTACAAGTAAAATAAGTAGGATCAACTGAAAAAAAAAAAGAAATAGTCTCATAGTAAATTATCGCTATTTCACAGAATAGCCATTGGATTATATAAATCATGTAGAGGCTTTGCATCAGAAGAAGTCAGGGATGGTTTTCAGACTCATAATAGAAATAAAAAGAAGAAGATTCTGAGTGATGGTGCTGACGCCATTACAAAGGTTGCCTTCACAACAGGACCATTTCTTACGATAAAGCTCTTTGTTGGTATTGCAAACCCTCTCTGAAGCACAGCCTTTCCCAAACCCACCTGAATAATAATAATAATAATAATACAAATATTAATATATGTGTAATAGCATATCATTTTAGTTTTTGAAAGAAAAAAATATATACTTTACACCAGGGGTGTCAAACTCATTTTTGTCGAGGGCCACATGAGCAATTTTCCTCAGAGGGCCAACCTGCCAAATTTACATGTGCAACTACAAACATGTAGCCTGGGAGTTCCCATGCTCCTTTGCTCGCTTATTTCATTTCACTCTGCAAAGCAGCATGGTGACCATGGCCGATTTTCTCGCCTGCTTTCGGTATCCAATCACAGAATAAAAAGGGACTAGCATGGCCCTCGATAGCATTTTACGTCACATGGTGGCTCTGGTATTGGCCTACCTCATAGGGAGTTGATTGAGTTGCATTGCTAGAACTGTTTTTAACCAGGCAACATGCAGTACACCTACAATTCTTTTTAGACGAGCCGCATCCGGCCCCCAGGCCTCATGTTTGACACCCCTGCTTTATACTTGAAACTTAAAATAATTCTTACCTTTATGGGAGAAGCAGCGAGACTGAGCATCAGTGCATTCAACCTTAGAGGTGCAGTTCTCAAACACACAGGTGTAACAAGACCTCCCATTTGGCTTTCCATAGGACTCAGCTGCAACATGAAATTGAAGTATTGACCTTTTTTTTCTATATGAAATACTGACAATCAGATAAAATGTTAAATGTTAATGTTAAAATGTTAAATGCTACATGATTCCTTTATGTCCGGTGACACATAATCATAATCATTTTATGATTATTTAGAATACATTTGAAGAGTTCAGATGCAAAACCCCCTAACTCCACTTGACCACTTATTGAGAAAAAGGCCATTTTTTATCAGGCGTTTACAGTGTTTTGATTGTAAACAGATATTTTAGACACGGCGGGGAGCAGGTTTTATTTTATTTTTTCACAAAAACATTTCATTTACATATTCTAGATTTATACAGGATTCACACAATATCATTAACTCAGTTTTCACAAAAATGGTGTTTAGGGGGTTTTGCATCTGAACTCTTCATTTCTTACTGTACTGTACATACTGCTTCTTTAAAGGAGAGTACCGGAGTGAATTCAAGCATAGCCCTGTTGAAAGAGATTGCTAAATGCGCTAGTTAGCGAGTGGAACAAAATAATTTGGTACAGCACAGACCGAACGCGAACGCAGAAGCCAACAAGCTCTTTACACTGAATCAATGGGACCTGACTATTCGAAACAGAAAGTAAGATCTGAGGTTACATTGACCCAATGTAAAGTGTTTCGCGTTCGCGTTAGCTCTATGCTGTTTGAAATTCTTTCGTTTCATGCAAATTATATTGCGGTTAGAAGGCTCGTGCAGCAGGGCTACGCTTAAACATACTCCGCACTCATACTTTAAGTACCAAAGGATACCAACCTGGAGGATAGTTGTCGTTGCACAGACTTGTGTTACAACAATCAATTCTTGACACTTCTGATATGGAACCATTGGACCAGGACCACTGATAACTGCAATAGTCGTGGTGCCAGCAGTTCCTCCAGTATAAGAAAGTCTCACGCCCCTCTAGTAGTTCATCATGTTGAGAATATTGTCATGTTTTCAAGTTAATATTAACGTAAAACTTCACTTCATAGCATTTCTTCCCATAAACATGCCATTATTGAACTACACTTTTAAAAGGGCACAACAGAGCCCCCTACAGGTCTAGAGAGTAACTCATATATGTGGTCTTTTGAGAGTTACTCATACTGTATTTGTGGTCTCTTGACATTTCATGTGCTGAGATAGATAGTGTATAGAGAATAGAGAACACAAAGTCACACACGCATGCACACACACACACACACACACACACACACACACACACACACACTGTTCTACCACCTTTGCTTAGCTAGTGTCAAGAGAATAGAGAACATAAATGCACACACACACACACACACACACACACACACACACACACACACACACACACACACACACAGTGTTCTACCACGTGTGTATGAAGCTAATGCTTACTGTAGGTTTTGTTGGATTTTTGAGCAGCACAAATCTGGTCCATGGAGCAAATCTTCTCTTGCTTTTCATCAGGGCTTTTCAGTGAGCTTATATAACAGGTCAGCGGCAATGTCTCATTGGTCAACGCCAAAGACTCATTGGTCAGCGCCAAAGACTCATTGGTCAGAGCCAATGTCTCATTGGTCAACGCCAAAGACTCATTGGTCAGCAACAATATCTCATTGGTCAGCGTCAAAGACTCATTGGTCAGCATCAAAGACTCATTGGTCAGCGCCAATGTCTCATTGGTCAACGCAAATGACTTATTGGTCAGCGCAAGTCCTACAGGAAGGAAGGAAGGAAGAGAAGTTTCTTAGTGTAGGACATTTCAATGAAAAGGTAATAGAGTGCTTTACATGTACAGTACATAGAACAACCATGGGAGAGTGACCTAATCAAATCAAATAAGGCCTACAGGGACAGATAAAATATGATAGATATTAGACCAGCTTGTAAAATTGTGGTTGTGTTGCTTATAGTCTGAAAGTTCCTAACCTAATGTATGCAACAATGTGGAAGTGTGTGTGTGTGTGTGTGCATACACGGAGCAGTGGGCAGCTATTGATACGGCAGCCACTGATAAAGTATAACGGCCACATGGTGATTGGTTCGAGGGGCAAACTCAGCGGCGTGTGCAGCAGCATGGCATGCATTTGCCTTAATATGCTTTTCTTTAAAAGTTGGACAAGGCATGCACAGAACGTGTCTTCAATGTATATGTAGGCTACAAGCACTAGGTATAGTGCATCCTTTTTCAAATAGTTCAGTAAAAACAATAAACATTAAACATTAAATATACAATGAACAAAATACATACAATATTGTAGCCTTTACAGCTAGTATACAGTTATGTTGCATGTATTTTTTTATGGTTAAGGGGTTGGTTAAGGTTAAAGTATAAAAAATAATCAGGTGTTTTCAATTAGGTATATGTTCAGCTGTGGCAAAAAGTCTTACCTTCGGAGATGAGCATCACTCCTAGCATGAATCTCAAATTCAGCTCCATGTTGAAGTGTAGTGCTATTGGGGACATAACTGACACACTGTGGTGTAGAGGGGCTTGGGTGTCATATGGAAGTACACTACAGGATGTCACAGGAGGAAGCACGATATGACGTGAGCTATAAATCAAAGAACAGTTCTAGTTCTCTTTCTAATCTCCAGTTTTAATATTTCTATTTTCACTTCATACAAAGCGGTATAACAAAGTATAATAAAAATATTAAAATTTTCAGCCCCTATTGACTTTAACATATTATGTTAAAGTCAATGTCAATTTTAATTTAATTTAATTACATATTATTGTGTGTTTAAAGGCTCCATGTGGTATGTCCCAACAAGTTGTCTGTATAACTACTTAAAAAAAAACCTGACTTGGCAAATTATAAAATATGTGTGTCGTTCTCAAGAATCAAGATTTTGGTGATGTTGTCTTGATGACAGACTTTCTGCCCAAATTCAATATGCCATGTGTGACCTAGTTGGCATCCGTTACAAATGTATGAAAATGTGTTATCAGAAGAGGCTTTGTTCTGTGCCATGGAACAGGAACAGGAAAGCCACGCTGGGGTAGGGGCAAAGGGTTTCGTGTTGTGGTTAGGCATTTAGAGTAAATAAAAGGTCTGCTCACAGGTACACTCATGCAACAACATTACAGTTCAGTAGATGCACATCATGCACAGCAAGCTTACCATATAACATGAGCAGCTATTGTAGTTAAAAGTTGTCCAAAAAGGTTTTATGTATCATTATTTATACCCCATCCAAAATTACACATAACGTAATGCTATCTAATTGCAGATGGCCACATCCTTCCATATAAATTCAAAAAGCTTCCTCTATTTATGTTTGATGGTGGCCTATCTCTCCAACAAGCTATCAAGGAGAGTACAATAACAGGCCCCAAAGCATACATGACTGAGCCCAACAAACATACTCTACATAAGACAAAGTATTTAAAACATCTTACTTACTGTGTCTGTTACGTTTGTTCCTGTGGCTCCTTTGGTACCACAAATCGGTACCACATTTGACATTTATATGGTGAAAGCTGTCATGTAAATGGTCATCCACTTTTCACCCCTAATCATAAAGCTGTAGGTTTGTTGGAGTAAGCTTTTGATCTGGGGGTCTGATTCAGCTTTCGGTTTTGGGTCCTACATCTGCATCAAGTGGTTTGGTTTGGTCTACCTCTACAGGTCTGTGCTCTACATACACTAACTTATAGGTCACTTTGTTTCCTGCCTCTGTTCTGAGAATTTCCCCACCTACTTTTGTTTTCACTTTGTATTGATTTTCTTTAGAGGAATGAGAGAGATATATTTACGCATTATATATACAATGATCGTAACCCCAACCCTGACAAACCCTCTTATCTACCCACAGCCTTTACTTTTTCTTTTCTAAATACATATATTTTTCCATTTTATTAAATTTTATTTTCAGGGACAGGTGCAAGTGGGGAATGAACATAACAATTTGGGACGTCACCCTACCTTACCTGGCAATACCAGTAATTACTTCTACTACTTCTAATACTTTTGAATGAAGTAGTATTACTATTTCATTCAGATCCAAGCCATCAAATTTTCAGTTTGTCACCTTTTTCAGACCCTCTGAGTTTGCGGGCATGAAGAGCAGAGGGCCCATACGTTTTTGGTATTATTGCCTGAAATTGTCTGATACATTGTTGAAAAAACAAAGGAGCTGTAAGTTTTTGTATCTGGATTTTTTTTTTTTTTTTTTCCTCAAGCGACCTTGACCTTTGACTTCTAAGTGCCAGTTATTGACCTCTAGGGGTGTTTGATCAGACATTACCGTAATTTCCTGTACATTGGACGCATCATAGATCCGCACAATAATTTTTTATGTAAATGCAAAAAGTAAAATTGTATATTAACCGCACTCGTGTATTAGCCGCACTTTAAAATTTTAAGTTCATCAAACCGGTCACGTTATCCCTTGGCGTCATTTCAGCTGAGCTCCGCCTCTGCCTCTTGCCTAGTTCAACTCACATGCAGCATATAGTCACTTCATAGTATTGACAGTAAGAAGATCTGAATATGAACGAACCAGGTACGCATGACTAGCCTACATGAACTTTTGTGAAGTGTGAACCCGTAAATGTTTCTAAGATGTAGCATCTAACCACCTTACAGCATACATGCTAGCTGCGTCTTGCAATACATAACAGCATCACAGTTAAGAGACAGTTACGAGACAGTTAATATGGGTGCACTGAATGGGCATGTAACATGTTTGCCAATGGTTAAGCAAATTCACTTGGATAGTCTTCCTTCATCAAGAATGTTACCGTTGGCTTTGTGACATTAGGCTACTTTATACCCACATCCACGTTCAGCTTGACAGTGATTCTCGTCAAGTAGTTTAGGTAGAAAAGGCTGATTGATCAGTCAATACAATGAAAAAAAAATCCTTAAATAAGCCGCTCCCGAATATTAACCTCAGAGCTGCTTTTATTTTGCAAAATGCATGTATTAACCGCGGTTTATGAACAGGAAATTACGGTACATTTCCATCATGAAATAATTTGTTTTTTTCATGAAATACATGAAATCATGTTAACCCAGCCAATATCAACCCCTGCTCAAGGGCGAAGATTAAGTTTCAGCAGTGGTTGGGATAGGGACGTAGACATAGCCAACCACCCTCTGCAACCAACCAGGCTGACATGAATGTGTGTCAAATTGAATCCCACCAGTCATTCAGGATATGTATAGATACAGACGGCTGGACACAGTCTGGACACGGCCCCAAAATCAGCTCCTTGTGTCCTCTCCGGGGGAAAACAAAGCTGAAATCAGTGTGGAAGTCAATGAGATGCTAAGCTAGAAGTTACACAGAGCACCATCCACATTTTTGAGGGCAATGCCTCAAGGTAATGATGTTCAGATGGTCTGATGTGAATTCTGAACTTGACACCCTCCAAACGTGATACTGAGGACAATTTAGTTGATGCTTGTTAGCTTCATTATAGCTTGCTAACTAGCCAACTGCATTCATCACCACAGTAAATGTAGCTAACTTTAGCTTGCTAAATGGAGCTAATCTGACTTGTGATTGAAAGTTGCTTCACTTATGACAGGAGCAGAGATGGCTCATGACATTTCTGTCAGTGGAATAATAAAATCATGGGAAATGTCTTTTAGTCTAAGCCCAAGCAGGCAAACAGGTCATAATTAGACAAAACATATAATATG
This sequence comes from Sardinella longiceps, assembly GCA_027497455.2. Lineage (NCBI taxonomy): Eukaryota > Metazoa > Chordata > Actinopteri > Clupeiformes > Clupeidae > Sardinella > Sardinella longiceps. Next base: position 2,400,755 of record JAODXP020000031.1, read on the forward strand.
GACTTTGTTCAGTTTTACTAAGCGATATACTATTGTTAAGCAATTTTCTCTACATTGTCAATTCACCATAATGTTAATTTATCCCCCACGCTGACTCCACCCACACATTTTGCCTTCTGTATCTATTGTGTAGTAGTGAAGATCTGGGCTCCTCCCCTTTAATTGGCAAATTGCTTAACTAATTGGACAGCTGGGACGAGTGTATAAAAACCGGTGCAGTTTCTTGGGTAAACCGTGCAACAGCTTCGCTTATTGGCCTGTAGTCTCTCTACCAATATAAACCCGCCCATGAAAACCGTACCCAGACCACAGATACGGATGAACATTCGTATTATGGGCGGCCTATGTCAGGCTACTCTTCATGTTCATTCATGAGAACAACTAGTTGCTCAGTCAGTAACAACTTTATTATTTAGGTCGCCATTTTTTCTGTCTAAACTCTTCTCATTCATTGCTGCTTTTTCTTGGCAAGTTGAAGTTTTCTCAACTTGGAAACCATCCGGAGGAGTAAAAAAACCTCCTGGTGGCGGTGTTTTTAAAAAGCGCCCCGCATTTTTCAAAAACACTATGTGCCATAGGAATATAATGTAAGAATCCACCTGCAGCTGAGAAAAAAACCCTCAATGTGAACATGGCCTATTTGTTTTAAAGAAATGGCCCCTCACTGGACACATCAGCTACCATGGGAATTTATTCTGCAAAACTCCAGGTTTAATGACTTTGCCATGTGTATGTATTGAATGTGACAAAAAAAAAAAAAAAAAAACGTGGGAAATTTGTATGGATAGATTTGAGAAAACTTTAATCAGGAAATTAGACAGGCATACTAAATTGAAACAATTTGCAGCTGATTTTATGAAATCCATAACAGCAATCAAAATCTAAATATCAATTGATTCAAAGGATTTTGACTTATATGATTTATATGAATGTCAATAATAATATTTCACATAATTGCCATTTTATTATATTAATCATTTAGAGGTTGTGCATCAGAAGAGATCAGAGATGGCTTTCAGAGTCATGATAAAAATAAGAGGAAGAGGATTCTGAGTGATGCGACTGACACCATTACAGAGGTTTCCATCACAACAGGACACCTTGCCTGGACCTTGGGTTAGGCTAACACACACATCCTTTGTCATGCAGCCTCTCCCTCTCTCACCTGAATAACAAAAAAAAAAGTCATGGAAATGTCATGAAAAAGTGTGACTATGTATAGTAGTATTACAGTAGCAATATGTATTGAATGTGAACATTTTTTTTTTTTTTTTTTTACACATTGCCATAGCCATTCATAATATGTGTGTGCTATTTAAATAATGACTATAATATCTTTTTGAGAGTGGGTTTCTCAAGCCACTTGGCACATTAGAATTGTTTGGATGTTTTTTTGTGCCTTTTAGATAGCTGGCTCCAATTTTACATAAAAAACCATGTAGTAGGCCTACTGTTAAATTCAATTCGGTTTTTAAAGCTACAGCTATAATGTGACACAATAAGCCTACTTGGTCCGTGTAATGCTTTGCAGTGCTTTGTTCTATTTGCAGATTTCACATGACAAGAATAAAAAAATGGCTTAAAACTTCAAATCCATTAGTCAAACTACTCAGAAAAAATATTACTTTTGCTTGTTTAAATTTTTGAACCCTAAGCCTAGGGTTTTCTGTTAAGAAGTACAAACGTCAAACAATGACTCAATATTTAAATTTTCTGATTTTGTGCTTGGAGAACCATGAGCCCCGGGGTTACAGTGTGCAGTTGTGCTGTAACCCATGCAATGGTTTAGTTCAGCTGATATCTGCTTTGCTTAGTAGAAGTAGATGTCATTCACAAACTTACTCCTGTCACATTCTTAAAGGTGCCCCGCCACACAAAGCCGTTTTTACCTGTTGCTTTTGGTATAGAATAGGTCTATATGACCTCGAGTTACACCGTGCATGTGAAAATGTAATACTGTCTTCGCTATCGGCAATAGCCCACTAAAAGAAATATGCGGAGAAATTAGGTCAATTTGAATCCATGGTCTGTGCTACGTAGTATAGACCAAGTTACAGCCATTGGCTGACTGAGGAGAATTATCGCCCAATCCATGCTCTCCTGTATTTGACTAAAGCCCGCCCCTTGAAATACTCGCGAAAAAGAAGGAATATCCATGAAATGGTAGTAAGTAAACTATTTTTAGTTTTAACTGAATATCAAGACGTTAGTGAGTTTAGCTTTGGCTATGAGTTTAGCAAACTGTTAACTCATCTACCTGCTAGTCCATCATTTATTCAGTGTCCTGTATATTTTGGGAAGAACTTGTCAACTTGGCGAATTCAACAGTCTTGTAACGTTGCGTGTAACGTTAATCTGACTGTGGATATAGGCAAACAGTCGGCTACTCTTGCAATAAGTAGCCTATCTGATTATGTTGGCTACTGTGACATCCTGACTGTAGTAAGCTTACCTTTGCAAAGTGGCCGTTTACAATCTGCAAGCTAGGTTGGTGCAGATATCCTCTTTCTCGGTTTCATGATAATATTCCAAGGTTTTTTTTTTTCGTACCTCGCAATTCGCAATTAAAACTAATGCAAATATTCGGCCATGTGCTTTACAACGTCGAGCTTCAGCAGCGAATCAGAGTGCAGCCCATTGTTACAGTGGAAAAAACCCGGAAGAACCGCATGAAATTTTCGAAGGCTATTCCTACACTCTGCAAACGATCTCATTGCGGTCTCCTTGGACCGTTCTCAGTCCAAGTGAAGTCGCATACCCTATTTGTAGACCTCAAAGAACAATTTAAATACCCTGTAGTGGTGTGGCATGGCACCTTTAATGCACATATGCGCCTCTGTTGGAAATCATCTTTACGACAATGAATGTAGCCTACTAAAAAAAACGGCGACTTGTAAGTTGCATGCCTTGGCACCAGCAGTGGACTTTGATATTAAATTCAACTCCACTCTTTCAAAAGCCAACGACAAACAACAATGAAATAAACAAGGCATAAATTATCTGTTTACTGAGTTGTCTGAAAAAGCAGGGCATGGCACCTTGCAGCCTCCATAACACAAAAATAAATACTTACACAGTTTAAATGTGTACTTTTACAGTAGGCTAGGTTGAGCACAAAATTAAGATGTATACTTTTCTGAGATGCATTTAATTCATATCTACCCGCAACTGCTTATTTTCATTTGTGAATGTTGGCAACCTTAATAAGGAATAGGCCTACCAGTAGGCTAAGCTGTTTAATTGTGCTGAGCGCTATTGATAGGCACTACATTGACAGAATTTCGTGCAACGCAGACTGAGATAGCAAAACGCAAAACAGCAGCTAATTGATTAGGTTACGTTTTGACATGCCCCATTCTGTTCGTGTTAGCTGATGTTTCGCCAACTCAGTCAGCGTTGGACAAAATTCTGTCATTGCGGTGCGTATCAATAGTGCTTAGCACTATAAAAAAACAGGGCTATGTGTTGAAAGCGCTACAGATGTTATATATGTTATAAAGATACAGAAAAAAGGTCCGCTACTGCCTGTAGACATCAAGGCCCAGTTCTCCAAAACATTCTTATCGCTAAGTAGTTCTTAATCTATTCCTTAACCTCCCTCTTAATGTTAAGGAACGATTCCCGAAATGTTCGTACACTAAGTGTATCTTCTGTAAGTCACACGTTCGTAAGGGTGGTCTGGACCATTCGTAACCTTTCCCTTATCAAAGTTTTTGGCTTAAACATAAGCTTTAGAGCTTTAAAAAGTGTAGTATTGATGTCAACACTCGCGCACTTACTGCCAAGGAACATCTGAATTGGTTTCCTAGCATTTTGTGTTTTAATTTGGATAAATGAAAAATTGGCAAAATTCATTAAGTTGCTTTACTTTTCAATCCTTCTAAAATCCAAACATGCCGCAGACACCTCATATTGACACACAAGTTATATTTTTAATTGATTATTTCTTAATAATAGCTGCATCTTAAACCCTGAAAAGACATTTACACGCATGCTCAAAGGAAGGGCAAATGACAACAATCAATGCAAGAAACATGGATTTGGCACCTTAAAGGGGTGGTTCAGAATTTTCGATGTTAAACCTCATTTCCAAGTAAGCCTGAGTGATATCTGTCATTGGAGACCGTTTTCAACTTATTTCATCCAGTCCTTCTATCAGCTGAGTTCGCTGGTGCTAGGCTAACGCAAGTGAGTGGACAGTGCTAGCCTGGCAATAAAAACAGTCTTACCCACTCTGCAGTCTCCCTTAGGCAAGTGAATTAATATGCCAGGCCATCGATGTGTACGTCCAAGCTGATACAATCATCTCTGAAGTACAACTACCCTTGAAAAGTGTTATATTTTGCCTACATTGTTCCCTGTTTGTCGCAAGGTGTGCAAGGCAGCGGATTGATATTACCTCGGCTACCTAGCCTTGACGTTAGGTTTTGCCTTATCCCAAGGCTGTCTATCGTCATATTAGTCAAACAACTAACCTGAGCAAGGTAATATTCCGCTGCTGCTGGGAAAGTAGTCCTCAAAATGTAATGTTATCATGGCGATTCAATGGTAGTTTTTCTTTTACGATGTTTTTTTAATCAACACCGATGACCTGGCATATTAATGTATTTGCCTAAAGGAGACTGCAGAGTGGGTAAGACTGTTTTTATTGCCAGGCTAGCACTGTCCACTCACTTGCGTTAGCCTAGCACCAGCGAACTCAGCTGATAGAAGGACTGGATGAAATGAGTTGAAAACGGTCTCCAATGACAGATATCACTCAAGCTTACTTGGAAATGAGGTTTAACATCGAAAATTCTGAACCACCCCTTTAAGTGATCGCTAAGAACATCGTAGTAAAAAAACTCTAAGAGATAGTTGGGGGAGCACACTCAGAAAAGTAAACAACTTTGGTAATATGCATCTTTCAAGTCTTCTTAGTGTGCTAAGAGTGAGCATTATAGGGGAACCGGGCCCAATTCAGTATTACCAGAGCCATTACGGCTCTGACTAGACTATTACTAGACCCAATGAGCTATTCAATGTTTTCATTTACTTAAATATTCAAGGAGATCCGCTGATGTGATAGCAATTCAAAATGTGCTTTGCGCTCTTTGCTCTTAAAGGCAATGAGAAATTGATTAATTGATTACCTCCACCAAGGAGGTTATGTTTTCGGTCGCATTGGTTTGTCTGTGTGTCTGTCTGTCTGTCTGTCAGCAGGATAACTCGAAAAGTACTGCACGGATTTGGATGAAATTTTCGGACAATGTGTATATTGGGACAAGCAAGAACTGACTCGATTTTGGTGCCGATCGGTGATCCAGAACATGATCTGGAATTTATTTTGTGTCTGTGACCACATTGCCTTGGCGGAGGTCTGCGCTCTCTGAGCGCTTTTCTAGTTAATCATTGATTAACTAGAAACCCATGATTAATTTGGTATTTTGGTAATTTGGACTGGCACGCTTCCTGCCACAAATCGAAGCTCTCCGAATACTTCCGAAAACATCTGCAAACATGGTTGTAGGAAATAAGGTGGTACATACAAACATAGTAGCAACTTACATGGTACGAAGTTGGTAGGTGGATTTTAGGAAACACCCATATTTGATCTACAGCATAGCGCACAAACATCGTACTTTGATAGTAGAATGCTAACATTCATTGTAGTACAGGAAACACACCCCAGATCATTATCAGAGATGTTAAACTGACCTCATGCCATAACCAATAATTTTTTTTTGAGCAGTGTAGAAAAACATTTCCCACGAGGAAAGTATATAACCTTATCATACAGTATATTACATTTACCTTTGTGAGTGAAGCACTTGGATTGGTCATCAGTGCATTCAATCTTTGAGGTGCAGTCTTCAGACACACAGGTGAAACAAGACCTCCCATTTGGTTTTGGCGCTGCATCATATGAAATAGTAAGATTGACAAATTTTGTAATGACAGTATAAATGAAATAAATCTAAGGTCATTAATTAAAATGTAACTGTACTAGTACATTACCTGGAGGAAAGTCCTTGTTGCACAGATCTCCGGAGCCACAACATTCAGTTGTTAATATTTCTGACATGGTACCATTAGACCATGACAAAGATAGCAAGCAAATTTCAGGTGCCGTGCAGCCTCTTGCTTGAAGCGTCTGAGTTTTTTCATTTTCTACAAATTCAAAAAGCATAAGTATTGTCTTTACATGCATGTTTGTGTTACCAGTTGTGCTCCAAGTTGTGCTTTAAGATGCATTTATTGAAAAGGGAGCAACAATCTAATGCCGCTTTTCGATACAGCCCAGTACCTACTCAGCCTCGTACCTACTTGGCCCTACATTACACTACCCCGCTCTTGGCTTGCATTTCCACTGAAAACAAACACCAACTTGGCCTGAATGACGTTGGTGGGTTGGGTGGAGCAACATCACTTTTTGGAGACATAATTTAGCGGATTTCATAATTTAGTGCATTTTCAATGAAAACAGGGACAGTGAAAATGCTTTTCTATTAGTTTCACTTTTGAATAAACCTGTAATTATTGCATGGTGCTTGCACAATATATCAGATACTCAGATATGGCAACCCAGCAACTTATCGTGAACAGATAGACAAGATATCGATAGCTTTGTTGTACATGCTCATTATGGGTATTGTAAGACTATTGTAACATCATGGTTAATGTTTGAACATAAAAAGGAAGATTCTGGAATATAATTCATGTCAGCCAAACACAAGTTTTAGTCTCTGCGAGGGAGTAAGGTAGCGGAAGCCAGGATAAACAAACAGGTAATGGTTGCTTTAACAAGCACTGTTTCAACCACTTTTGTAGTCACTTGAAGTCAAACACACTACCATTCTATGTTGTAAGATGGTTGCATAGCTTTTGGGGTGAAATTTGGAGTATGTTACGATGCTAAAAACACAGTTTAAAATTCTGCCCCAATGCTCATGCTCAGCAGAGTCGCGTGGCCGCGTGTATGACCAATCAGCGGCCAGCAGCCACGAGATGGTACCTGCTCAGCCCCGCTCGTACCTGCTCATAGCAGGCACCAAAAATGTGACCGGGTCTGGGCTACAATGGCCGGTGGAAACGGTCAGTAAAGCGGGTAGAGTAGAGTAGTGTAGGGCTAAGTAGGCACTAAAATCCTCGGTGGAAAAGGGCTATAACACTTCAGCCTTGTGGCCACACAACAGTCTGTGTGTCCCTTACTATACACCAATGTATATTGTTTTTATTATTATTATTATTATTATTATTATTATTATTATTCCTCCGCCGGCGTGTGTGTGTGTGTCTGTGTGTCTGTCCGTGTACAACATAACTCGAAAAGTTCTGCACGGATTTGGAGGTAATCTTCTATATTAAGACAAGGAAGAACTGATTCGATTTTGGTGGCGATCGGTGACCTAGAACACCATCAGTGACCACATTGTCTTGGCTGAGGTCTGCGCTCTCTGAGCGCTTTTCTATTCATTATAGGCTACTCTCTATCTCACACTCTCTGACTTTACTCACACACACACACACACACACACACACACACACAGTTCTCTACCATGATTGCATGAAACTCATGATTGTGCCTTACTGGAGGTCAGCGGCGGTTTGGCCGTCGGGAACTTCGGGAAGGTTCCCGAACGGCCGCTACTTCTATCCGCCATTTTTATATGGCCTATGTCTGAAAGACAGCGGCCTCACGGCTCCATTGACCAGCCTTCTAAATTTACTAATAGTGTTTATTCAAACATTTTAAAGAAAACCCTCCTGGGAGAGTAGGTTGACTGACATGCTAGTCAAAAAAGTATTTATGTCACTTATTCCTTGTACATGTCTCAGTCATGGTTTCTTAAAACTTTTGTTTCTTTTTTTGTGTACTTTTTTTCGTATATCTTGTTTCAACTTGTCATATTAAGTCATTAAAGAATGTTTAGGGTCACTACTAAAACTTAAGTTGTTTGTTTGATGTCATTAATTAATTCATTAATGTAGCATGGAGCAAAGCTTGCTGGGAAATCGATTGCAGACAGGTCAAGTCCATTACGGAAAGGTAGGGGGATAGATGAGCGGCCCCTGCTCTCATGGAATTGCCCCCAATGAGAGAGAGAAGACAAGACGCTAACGTTACTTTTGACAGTGTGTGAAAGTTTGCCGGTTGTTTTCTTGTTGTTGTGGTACACATGGAAGGAAAGGAGAAAGGAGGGGCTGCAGTTGCTGGAGGAGGATGCATCAAAATGCTCAAAAACAACAGAAGTGAAGTTTATTCAGAAGTGCTCCATCAACTAGTAGCCTAGTGCAGGTAAATTGACAGATAAAAACAGTTAGCGTTATTGTTGGGTAGAAGAACGCACATACCGGTAATATAACCTAAGACAAGCTAACGTTTGTGCTATAAGGCTACAGTAAGCTGAATTATGAAGTAGCCAGACAAACCCCTTGACCATTTCATCACCATTTGAGTTCGTTTTTCTCTAAAATAACATTGCTGCAACTGTTAAGTATAGCTTATGATTTATCTTTGTTTGACCAATGGCCTTCATTAGGCTATCCTTCATAGTTCAAAGTTTTAAGTAACATTAGTGAGCAGGGGTTAAGTAGGCTATGTAGTAAATAAAAGTTTTACAAAATATTAATGAGATGAATGCCTATTTCACTTGCTTGAGTAGATTTTTGCAAAGCATGTTTAATTGAAGTATGATTTTAGCAATGCATGGTCTAAATTGTGTAGCTTTCCCTTATTGAAATTACCAAATTGTCTCACCTGTTTAACAGAGGTAGGCTATTTTGCATGATGTGGAGGAAGACTGGATAAGTCTCAATCATTTTTATATCATATCTATATATGACAAAATCTATTGACATGCATGCATCCAGTTGTCCTGTTCTTGCCCTGTCACAAATCATTATGAGGCATTCACAGTGTATCAGAACACATTCTGTGTTTTGTTTGTGCAGCATAACCAGATATTGACAGCCTAAATATATATTGCTAAATACAATTGCCATTATCATGCCATATCTTGCCATTATCAATTGCTATTATGCTGATTGCAATTGTATCCTCTGTTTATTCCACACAGTCTCAGAATTAAGTCAGACTCAGTGCAGGGATGATGTTGATCAGGCAATGCTAGGAGAACAAGCCATGACGATTACAGGTGTGGACACATTGAACAATTTTAATTACAACATAAGAAAACTCAGGGTATAGGCCTCACAAAATGCATAGGCTTATTAGTTAAATCATAAAGGGATATGATATGGAGAAATTTACAAAGTGCTTAAGTGCTTTTTCAGTGGTTGGTTGATATTGTTGCTGCTCATAGTTTTCTTCAAAAGCATACAATGCTATTTGATTTAAACATAGCCATATTCATTACTTGAAATATAATGTGCAGATTGATATAGCAATTGAGTGGCATGCTTAGGCCTGTACTGAAATGCCTAGTTGTAGTCTTGGGCAGCATAATGGTGTTTGTCAAAGAAACATGACATCATCAAAAATGGTTTTATTACCTTGTATTGCTGCCAATAGTTAATTGTTCCTAATGCATACAATACTATAACTTATATGTTAATATTCTTAAACTCATAGACTCTTTAAACCTACACTTTATTCTCAATAAACTCTATTTGCCTAGTGGCATCGAGTGGTCAGATTTTATATTTCTGTGAAATGCGTAGACATGGCTGGTGGTGTTTGTCAAAGAAACATGCTATCATCAAAAATAACAGTAGAGTTAGTATTTTTAATGGAGATTTAGTCATAAACTCATATAGACGCTTTAAACCTACACTTTATGGTCAATAATGTATATTTGTGAATTTATATTTCTGTGAAATGCGTAAACACGGCTGGTGTTTGTTAAAGAAACATGACTATCAAAAATAAAAATAGAGGTAGTATTATAGTATGAATGGAAATACATTTTGTATGTATGAATTTTTTTATGGTAGTCGGGCTGCTGGTGGGCTGGTGGGCCGGTTCGGTCAAAATATTCCCGGTGGATTTTAGTGTCCCACTCCGCCCCTGCTGGAGGTGCTATTCAAGCTAGCAATACACATCTGTCCCTCCGGGCATTGTATTTCTGTCTTCTCCTCAGGTTTGTCTGGAGTAGTTTCATAACAGGACAGTGCAAATCCTAAGGACAAGTAAATGAAGTTTATTTGTGTATGTTTTCCATAGAAAATGGAAACACATATGGCTGCACATCATGGCAACATCAGTGGTACACAACACACAATAACATTTTAGATGTATAATGAAATACACTGGATACATATTATACTGTTTACAATTTTGAAGTGTAGCCTATTTATAACATCTTAACATGCTCCAAATGTCACCACTAAAACTATGAAACATCAACAGACACCTTACAACACAGGACTGTATGATGTGTATGACTGCAAATGATTAAGAAGTGGTTAAAACTGTGGTTATGCAAGCAGCCAAATATTGTTTGTTTATAAACTTATTTGTAAACAGTGTATAAAAACACTGTTTTAACCACTTTGTTAGTCATTTGTAGTCATAGTCATACACATTAAAGGTCTGTGTTGAAATGTGTCCCGTTTCACACACAAACTGCGCATTCGTGGTGCGGGAGTGGGGTGGTCGGTAAGTGGTCCGTGAGCGGTGCCTGTGGGCTTGGGCATTCACACAACAAATTGTCTCTGCGGTGTTCTGCGCGAACCGGCTGCCCGAGCTCTGCATTCAAAATGTATGGACACTGCGGAAGTCCCACTTACCGCGCTGAAAACGCTTGGAAAAATAGAACTTGTTTCTATTTCAAAAAGGCAGCACAGGAGCTGTGCAGTTCACCGCTCAGAAACCGGACAGGAGCCGCAGAGAACACACGTGCAGTCTGAATGACCTAACCTGTTTACATGTATTCTTAATGAAATCGCCCCAAAACCGCGCCCGCGCCGCTCACGCACAGGTTTTGGTGTGATTCGGCCGTAATTCTCTGCTCAAGAAAACTCATATGCATATGAGTACCTTGAGTAAGGGCGTGTTCACACAGGGTTTATTTTTTTATTTCAAGATAACAGCTGGCTGACAGCGTGTTTCTGTCCAAAAAACTGCATCGATCAAGAGTTCATTGTAGATCACAAGCATGTTACAATCATTAGTCTAGGCTACAAACTTTAGCTTGGGCTACTTGTATCACTGTCAACCAGTACCTGTTATAGTGTTAAGGATGAGAAAATTAGCCCTTTTATTAACAGCGGGTGGTTTCCATGTGGTAGACATTACGATATAACGTATTGGTTTTGTCATAGCACTCTTCGTGTTCACTCACAAGAGAACAACTAGTTGCTCAGTCGGTAACGACTTTATTATTTTGGTCGCCATTTCTTGTTACTACACTAGAATTTTCATTAGACCTTCGATTGTGACAGAAGTTCTCATTCTCAAAAAGCTCCTGAAGTTTTGCTTTTTCTTGGCAAGTTAAAATTTTCTCAACTTGAAAACCACCCAGAGGAGTAAAAAATAAACTCCTAGTGGCGGTGTTTTTAAAAAGCTCCCAACCTTTTTTTCAAAAACACTCTGTACCATACAAATATAATGTAAAACATCCACCCACAGCTGAGAAAAAAGGCCTAAATGTGAGCACGGGCTAATTGAAATTTGACTGAAAGGAGTAAGCCGGCGTGAATCAACACGTAGTCCTACTGTTTTGTAGTGCCAAGCGCTATTGTTAGCCACCTCAATCACTGGATTTCATGCAAGGCAGACTGAGATAGCGAAACGGCAGCTAATGTTAACAGAATGGGGCATTTCAAAACGAAAGCAAATCAATTAGGTTTCGTTTTTGACATGCCTCATTCAGTTAGTGCTAGCTGCCGTTTCGCAAACTCGGTCTACGATGCACAACATTTTATCATTGAGGTTGCTTTCAGTAGCGCCTAGCAGTATAAAACAGCAGGGCTAGGTGTCGATTCATGCCGGATTATACCTTTAACCCCGTAGCACCCAGCAGTTTTGACTGATAATTGGATGAAAAGTTGAACGGAGTGTGGCGCAAAATCGATTGCAGCTAGAATTTTTTTGTGGATGAGAAAAATGATCGCTACACCTCAGAGAACATCTCCTGAAATTTTCACGTCATTACGTCAAGTATGGAATCTTAAAAACAGCGTCCCCTTGCGTCACTCATGACCTCCAGGGCTTACTTTCACTTCCTGGTTCTTTTCGGTCATGATCGCGGGCTTAAACAAAATTATGCCTTCGTTTTCTTATTTCTTCCATCCCTACTACCTGTGATATATCTTCTAGCTTCACTACAACCACTAACATGCGGTTAAAACAAGCTCTGTATTACTCGTTACGTTCCCCCGAGCTCTCTCTACCCCTGCTGCGGGCGCTGTGGGCTTACAAGTCCGCGAACAATGAGTGAACTACTCGCTGATTGGACATCCAGGCTGACTACGCTATGCTAGTACCCAGGTGAAGGGCGTGGGAAGCCCGCTACTAGACTGTAAGTTTACCGCGGTAAAACTGCAGTTTTTAAATGCGTTATACGCGATAATTTTGAATTACACATGACGTTTTTTTGTTATGAAAACGTAGCAATATATTCCTGCTAGCTAGCAGAGTAGCGTTTAGCCCAGTGTGAACGCTTGATTACGAGTGATCAGCCACTGAAAATCGCAATTTGCTAGTTGCTTATTTGCAACCCAGGGTGCTACAGGGTTAAAATGTCCTTTAGCATGTAATATAATTGTGTTGTGATTTCAATATTCTGTGTGTTCAAAGTCTTACCTTCAGAGATGAGCATCACTGCAAATATGAATCTCACGTTGAGCTCCATGTTGAGGTGTAGGGCTAGAGGGGAAATCACTGGCCTTTTAAAGGATGGTGTTGAGGAGCTTGGTCAAACACGGGACCATGTCGGTTCCATTTTATTTAGTCATATAGAAAATCACAGAACATCAGCTTTCATTTTCATCTTCGGCTTTGTGGCATTTTGTTCCATTTTAGCTTTCCTTTCCAGCAGGCTGCTTAATTGAAAGTCAGTATTCCATGTACTGAAACGTAAATGTTTGTGCATTTATTGCTGAAAACATGCTAGAAATATCTAATTGTGTACATTGTAAATGCAGGTACATAAATGTTGGTAATTAATTCAATTCCATTGAAATATTCTTCCTTCTGTTTATTATTATTATTATTATTATTATTATTATTATTATTATTATATTATATTATATTATATTATATTATTATTATTATTATTATTATTGTATTAATTTTGTATTCATTTATTTATTTATTCATTCATTTATTTATTTATTTATTTATTCATTCTGCATTAACTTTTTACGGCCTTAATGGGCCCTCCCAACATTTTCTGATTCATATACCCAAAATCAATAAAATGTTCCCTGTGTCAACAGTTGATAGTAGTTTTGTCATATTATTAATGCATTTGGGATGCAGTTCCGATTAGCTTCCCATAGGGTTTCACAATTCACATTCACATTCAGCATTAACAGAGCTTTCAAATATTGGTTCTGCTGGGGATGGGTATTGCACTATTCAGTATATCAGCTTGCACAATTCAGAAAATAACAGTATTTTGTTTGACATTTGACCAAATGTCCCAATTGTTTGTAATTGGGGCTATACCTCAGAACTGTAATATCATTTTCTCAGAGATTCACGTTGTCAGTCACACAGATATTCACATTTCCACTGCTTGTGGATGGAGCTGCTGTCTTATTTAACAGCTGACGCTGTGGGATTTAAGTGTTAAAATTGTTCCCATAGTATAATCATGTGCACAGGTCAGTTCAAACACAATGTTTTGTTCTGTTCTTTATGACATAGAGGAAACAGGCATGCTATAGGAAGCATCAGAATGACTGAGGAGGTTGTGGTTGTGGCACATCTGGTAAAAGCCCCCCATGCATGTAGTAATCTACTTTTAACCTCTAAAACCTAAGCTATAGGTTTATTTGGACATGAAAATCACGTAAGCTTCGAAGATCCGTTTTCTTGCTTCTGCAAATGTTGGTTTGCATCTATATACATCTAAAGGTCTGTGCACGTGTCTGCACATGTACGCTGATTTGCAGGTCAGTGTGTTCCTTGCCATCACATGAAAGTTAATATGTCAGACAGGCCCGGTTCTAGCCTTTTTGTTGCCCTTGGCCAGATTTGAGTTTTGCCCCCTTTTTTCTAGAAATACGAGTGAAAAACTTAAGAAAATAACATAATAAATGTATTGTGATGCCCCCCAGATATGTGGTGCCCTAGGCGATCGCTTAGTTTGTCTATGCCTAGAACTGGCCCTGATACCAGATGGTTTTGAGAACATTTAGGCCTAGAGCAGGGGTCTCAGGAGTTACCAGTAGCTTATTATCTGCTTAAAAGTAGGGTCCATGATGTTTTCCTGGAACACTTTTTAGTATATTGCTTACTGAATTATACCCCTCACACCCTGAATGCAAACAATTAATTAAATGCACTAACACACAAAAAAATGTTAGTCATCTGTGGAAGGAACAGGACGGGAAAAATTGCATCCAATCATTTTGTTACCTTACTCACGTCAGATGTAGCGCTACGCACGAACATCTGATCCTAAGCGATAGACAAGTTATTTCAGGAGCCAGAAATCCTTGAATCTAACTGGACAAACGGCTTGTCCATCAATGTAATTGACGTACACTTCAGCCAACCACATCGAAACCAACCAATGACGCTGGTTACATTTGTTGGATTGGTTGGATTCAAAACAGTTGCTTCTTCGCTACGTCACACCCTCTACAGCAGCCAGCAGCCCTGATTGGTCCGGTTAGAGAATATTGGGCTTGAAATCGCTCTGAAGGGCTTCAACATCAGATTGTTGCGCGGAAGTGCCTTACGAAAGTTACGTAGCGCATCATCTGACATGAGTGAGGTAAATCATTTTGAGCGTCCCCATCAAAATGATTGATCAAAATGATGTCTACTGTCAACTGTCATTTTTCTGTCTCCAACTGGTAGCTCGGGAGCTACCAGTGGCTCGCCACCTGCTTCTGAGTAGCTCTCCAAAGGGCCAAAGGATTGTGTTCTGGATCACCGATCGTCAACAAAACAAATCAGTTCTTACCTGTCCCAAAATAACCTACACAAACAATATCATCCAAATCCGTGCAGTACTTTTCAAATCATGTAGGTCACAGACAGACAGACAGACAGACAGACACACACACACACACACGCACACACACACACACAGAGGTAATAATAAGGACTTCAGACTTCAGTGCTTGTTATCCCTAACTTAATCCATCTATACTACTAAGCTAGAAAGCAGTGAATTAGGAAAGAATAGCTTTACACACACACACACACACACACACACTACGCAGGATCTCAGGAAGAGCACTCAGGATATTATTTATATATTTAATCATTATTTATTTACAAATTGTTTGCTATTGTTATTGTATTACTGACTGTGCAAATGTCATCCTACATGATTTTCAAATCATCTTCTTTATTGTCTTTCACTTTGAAAGGCTGACTCTCATAGCCCTGCACAAGTATTCCAATGTGCCTTGACTGTGCTTTATGCACAAATGCCAAATAAAGACCAAACCTAATCTACCTTAAGGGGATAGTGAGCTACTGCCCAATGCACTGACAACACAGAGGCAACATTTTTTTGGAAAAGTTACACACACACAGACACACAGACACACACACACACAGACACACACACACACACACACACACACTTTGCAAATGACAATTACAAACATCAGCAAAGCTGGATGTGACATGTAAAAACAGACAGCTTGTGGAGTTTCACCACAGAAAGTGTCTGTTGTCCATAATGAGGAACAGTGAATTGAAGCTATGTGTAGGATTACTTGTGGTTTTGATCTGTACTGAATGCAGCTTTGCTTTTACTTGCGTTATTAACATATAGGCCACATGGTCAAACATGATATTATAGGAAACACAGTAGTTCGTAAGTGTGTGTGTGTGTGTGTGTGTGTGTGTGTGTGTGTGTGTGTGTGTGTGTGTGAAATCATTGTACATGAACTTTTACATTACAGAAGCAACACAGTAGGATTTTTATTTTCATGTACTTTTTTTTAGTTGAAAAGCATTTCTGAGACCCAATAAGTATAATTTAGCCTACATTTTCCATAATGATATCACACTTAAAGATATCATGTGCATAGATTCTTACCTATTAACACAGACTCCAGTGGACAAAACCGATGGAAGGTTCTTGCCTTGAGTTCTTCTCACTTTCCTATAGTCAAAGGTTCACACTGGTTTTGCCACCATCTCTAATGGCAGTATCACAGTTTCTGGGAAGTTTGAATAATGCAATTAATATCTGCCACTGAATTACTGGTTAGGCACAGAATGTGTGAGGTAAGTATGGGATAATGGCCACCGAGGTGTACCGATGTAAGGTAATAATGGACGAGGTGGAGGCGAAGAACAGCCCGACGCCGCAGCTACAGGCATTTACGTGTTGTGGATAAATAAATAAACAAATAATTAAATAAATACAGTACGTACATACATACATACATACATACATACATACATACATACATACATACATACATGACATACATACATACATACATACATACATACATACATGTACATACATACATACATAATGTACATACATACATACATACATGTACATACATACATACATATGTACATACATACATACATACATACATACATGTACATACATACATACATACATACATACATACATACATACATGTACATACATACATACATACTGTACATAAAACCAGAGTTACCTTTGGTACAAATATCACAGTGGCTATAAAGCTGAATTAACCAGACAGATTCAAAGTACACTAGAGTTTAGATTCGCTGCCCGAGCCCGAGCCCGGCCCGAGCCCTACCCGAACTTGGGCCGGGCTCGGGCTGACATTTGCCGTCACTCTATCGGGCTCGGGCCGGGCCGGGCTCGTGATCAATGTTCCTTAAATATTCATATGCTTTATATATGTTTTTTATTTTATTTATTTAGACTATGACGCTATATGGTGTGACACCCAGTAAAGTTGTATGTATTATGGTTAAGTAACTTAGCAAAAAGTGTTATCTAAGCCTAAGGTGATTAATAGAAAAAAATGTTTGGACAGCTCTGCGCAGCGCTGAGCAGCACCTGTCAGTTGCGCTCTGTCGGCTACATCAGACCTATAACATACTATAAAGCTTCTAATGTGATTGGGGAAAAAAATTTATAAAATTAACCCAGTCCAGTGGAAAGCATAAGGAAACATCAACTTTGTTTGGTGACAGTAAAATCGTGCTTCTTTCGCGTAGGAACCGAAAGTGAAAGTGGATAGGCCTACATCTGGAGAAATTACGGTGTTTCTGAATACAATAAAGGTAAACGTTACAGCGCACAACGCATTATAACCTCCGTCTATTGCCAGAAAACTTCTGGTTATTTTTTTTTGTGTGGATTTGCCAGCATGACAGCCTAATTAATGAATGCGTAGCCTATCTAATCTCAGTGAATGAGAGGTGCGCAGAGCTGTGTGACAGCACAATGTATGACAGAAAGACGTGGACCTCAACACAGTCATGAAGTCAATATGCTTCAGGAATATGCTGGACAAATGTCTGTAAATCAATCCAGAATTGTTGTTGAACATGCAGTTACAAAAGTAGGCCATTATTAGGCCTATTTAACATGTCGGGTTTAAATCGGTCTCGGGCTCATTATCACAGGTTATCTCTCGGGCCGGGCCGGGCTTGGGCAGAAAATTATCGGTCTTCGGTAGGGTCGGGCTCAATTTTTTGGGCCCGATCTAAGCTCTAAAGTACACTGATTATGTGCCATTAAAGAGGCTGTGCATCATTCCAAGCCTTGTTTAATACAAACAAGAGCCTTATAAAGATGAACTCTAATCTACAATATGCCTGTTTAACTCATAGTGGTAAAGAAACAAAATGGAGATAAACAAGGTAACAAACCTGACCAAAAATATGAAACGCTTAACAAATTTGGCACTTCACATCCCTCTTTTGTTAGCCTATAATTTTTATAATCAGGCATTTATGCAGACAGTCAATCTGTTTAAATGCAACAATTCCATCTTTCAAATCGTTATCCAAACTCAAAGAGATCTAAAGATTTGTTAGCCCTTAGAGGGCCCTACTGTATCTGAATGTGCTGCACTTGTAAAATCTCAGAAACCCATAGACTTTAGCTCTGTCTTTTCACACTTTATACAAAGACAACAGTGATTAGTTGCCCTACAATGTTTCATCAGAAATCAAATCTACATGAGTCTACATCAGTAAATAACAAAGCTGATTAAAATGTCCTCCAGGCTCTCTCTCTCTCTCTCTCTCTCTCTCTCTCTCTCTCTCTCTCTCTCTCTCTCTCTCTCTCTCTCTCTCTCTCTCCCGCTCTGAACATCATTCGCACGGAGAGCCTTTTGGCAGAAACTCGCAGGACGTTCTTTTTGCTCTGGTCGCCTGAAAACGCAGGCAGCATCTCAAACCCCTGCGCTGGGGCTATACGCCTCCCCCAAGCTAGTTGCTGAGCTGTTTGTTTAGGAATCTCTGCCTGAAAATTGTATTCCATCGACCATGCTCACTATCAACACACAATTATCTGGGTTAATCATGTGGAACAGTGGCAAATTCACCTGGGGCTTAGGAACTAATGACATTCTCGTCTGGCCTGCTTTAGTGAAATAGCCTAGCACCTGCAGGAGGAACAGGGAGATTGCCAAAGAAAATTTGGTCTCATTTTGCCCCCTTTCTCCTCTCTGTATGCTCTCTCTCTCTCTCTCTCTCTCTCTCTCTCTCTCTCTCTCTCTCTCTCTCTCTCTCTCTCTCTCTCATATACACACACACACATTCATTCTCTCCCTCATGTTCTCTCTCGCCTCCCCTGCTTTCTCTATCTGCTTTTGCCCTCCCTCTCTCTCTCTCCCTTCCTCCCTCTCTCTCTCTCTCTCTCTCGCACATTCATTCTTTCCCTCATGTTCTCTCTTGCCTCCCCTGCTTTCTCTATCTGTTTTGCCCTCCCTCTCTCTCTCCCTTCCTCCCTCTCTCTCTCTCTCGCATTCATTCTTTCCCTCATATTCTCTCTTGCCTCCCCTGCTTTCTCTATCTTTCTCCCCTTCTTTCGCCCTCCCTCCATCCCTCTCTCTCTCCTGTCCCCTCTATCTCTCGCTCCCTCTGTTTGCTCACCGACTCTCTGCTCTCTCTCTCTCTATCAGTCTCTCACCCTCAGACTCTTTATCTTCACCTTTGGCTCCTCTATTGATTCTGTTTTCATTTGGTTCACAGGGCCTTTGTTTGCCTTTCGTTCTTTGTCTGCTTTTTTGGTTTTGTTTTGTTTTTGTCTCCTTCTTACATTATATTTTTTTCCCTGCAATTGCGAGTGTTGTATTTCAATATCATTTTTAACACCTTCTTTCTGACTTTTTTTTTTTTTTTTTTTTGGTTGTTGTTTTTGTTGTCAAAAAATATATATATACTGTATAATCAATATCAAGATTGAGAGGAGGCAGGAGTAGCTGAGGTTGTGTGCTTATGGAAAGAGGGAGACAGAGAGAGAGAAGAGCGCTGTCTCACAGTTCTGCCATTCCCAGTAAACAGCATTCACACTGCATAATTACGCTGAGATTTCTGCTGCACTTTCAGCCAGGCAACTCCTCATCTCTCTCTCTCTCCTCTCTCTCTCTCTCTCTCTTTGCCAACACAACTCTCCATATGAAGTCATTCCATCCACTGAGCGCACTGTATAGGGAAGTGTGTGTTCCATTGTTCATAATTATTTATCAATATCCAGCGCAGTATTTCCCCATCACTGATTTCGCTCATGTGTGAAATGGCAGCGCGGGGGCCAAGGGGGGGAGCTTATTGCTTTTTTGAAGTTGTGCGAGCCGCGGACACCTCCGTGAGCACACACACACACATACACACACACAGACTGATTAGCACGACTCCCGTCGCTCCTGTTCCCAGGTAACTCCAGCTCCCGACGTGACTGATACCCCGGCTTTATTAATTACGGGGGTGTTGAATTTGGATTCTCATCTCCGTTGCACATTTGCTCATAATATTATGTGCAAATAAGTTTCCCGGGCCTACCTGGAGCCTGCCTGTCTCTCTCTCGTGTGTGTGTGTGTGTGAACCCCTTGTCTGAGTTAAATTACGGAGGGCCACGCCACGTGTTCTTTGTGAATGCATCACACTCTTTCCTTATAATGGAGTTCTGTGAATAGCTGGGAGTTAAATATGATAACACTGTACTCATAACTGGGTAACACAAAGGGGAATTCAACTCAGGGAAACAGACGAGCAGACAGGCGTTTGGCTTTCAGGCACATGGTGGTGGTGGTGGTGATCTTGTACAGACACAGACAATCTGTCGGAGAAGCAGCGACACCGAGATCCAGTATTTTGGCAGGTGCCCCGACACTGATGGCCTATTTGTTTTTAACAGTAATTGAAAAATGGAAGGAAGAAAGAGGGGGGGATGGAGAAAAAAAAATCAATTTTATGGGCTTAAGGATGCATTTCAGGGCAGAAGAGGCACTCACATAGGAATCACTGTCATGTTCCTGCAAAGTTTAATAGTCTCAGAGAATACATCAAACAGCCCTCAAGGCATTTATAATCTTCCCCCTTTTTTCCACTCTAATAGGAGATAATACAAGAGGGCGCCCTGATGAATCAATATGCAACAGCGGCTTTGCCTTGATAATTAATACCCACGTTGGAAATAGATTTGCGATTTGGCAACGCAGGTCCCCGCGTCTGATACTATGCTCTCTCTCTCTCTCTCTCTCTCTCTCTCTCTCTCTCTCTCTCTCTCTCTCTCTCTCTCTCTCTGCAAAGCCAAGCTCCAATTCTAGTTCTGTATCCACAGCCATTCAACTAATCTGTTTTTTGTTCCGGTTTTTCCGTTTTTTTCCAGTAGCGTTAATTCTTTAACTAAAGCCTGTTATCTCATTAAAGAGGCCTGTGATGGGATTCGATGGCTTCCTGACATCTGTATTCATTCCTCTGGAAATTAGTCTTGACACGAATTTAATGAAAAACACCCTAAAATTGTGCAGATTAGACAGGAAGGCCAAGAATATTTGGGTAAAATTATTTTTTGTTTTTGTTTCGTTTCTGTACAAGGTGGATTATTAATGCTTCTTTAAATAAGGTTTTTATGTTAACAGGCCATTCACAGGCTTCTATTTTTATTCAATTTAACGAGGCATTCAGAAGTCAAAGACTGAGGGGATTCCGTCAGTTCGAGCCTGCCCAAAGTAACACCAAAAAAAAACCCACACCCTTCTTTTGTAAACTGTAAATAGGTGGGACCAACACGATTTGATTTCAAGCATTGGGTGTTCTTTTCAAACTCAGATACAATTTTAGCATCATTTCATTTTCAGGTAAGAAAAACAGAAAATGTTCTTAAAACTGAAGAATGAATGAATGAATCCAGTTGCGAGACAAGAAGACAAGACAAGGGATGGAAGGGCGTGGAAGAGTACTAAGACAGGAGGGTTAGTGTTCTCCTCCTTGCTGTATGCTCTGCCACAACCCAACTTTCAACCCCGACGCATCGCATCGCCCACTCCCACTCCACCCCTCCTGATGTCTGTCTCAGCCGGCGCAGCAGCGCTGATAATTCCTACTCTGTTTGAAAAAATGAGATGAAAGCAGTCATGGATGAAAGAAACTTGGATTTAATCTCTCTATGTCTCTCTCTCTCCCTCCCTCTCTCTCTGTCTCTCCCTCCCTTCTCTGTATCTCTCTGTCTCTCCCTCTCTTTGTCTTTTTCTCTCTCTCTTCCTCCTCTCTCTTTCTCTCAGTCTCTCCCTCTCCCTCTCTCATCCTTTGCACTCACTTTCCATCTCAGCTCACACTCTTTTCCTGTTCATTCCTGTATACTGTGGATGTCTTTCTGAGGGAAAACTCAAGCAAGACTGGGACCTCGGAGAGAGAGAG
The DNA here is from genome assembly GCA_027497455.2 of Sardinella longiceps. NCBI lineage: Eukaryota > Metazoa > Chordata > Actinopteri > Clupeiformes > Clupeidae > Sardinella > Sardinella longiceps. Next base: position 2,422,722 of record JAODXP020000031.1, read on the forward strand.
ATGGAGGGGGAGAGAGAGAGAGATGGAGGAGGTGGAACATAGACTGTAGTATGTAATTATAGCATCTTCAAAGTGAGAGAACCTGTACTTTTCCCTAATAGCACACACACACACACACACACACACAAACACACACACCAGGCAAACTTCAGAGGAATTAGAGGACTGACTGCAGCTACTGCTCCTGCAACTACTGTGCCTCTCGTTGGTGATTGATTCCAATATGTTAACTCGACCACCAACAAGGAAGTGGAAGTCTGCTGATATCACCCAAGCTGCATACTCCACTCAAATTTGGGCCATGACATGAGTGACCATGTCCAATACTACGACCTGTCCGTCCAACTGTCAGCCTGGTGTGTGCAAGCATTACATTACTATAGTATAAATCCGCAAATAAATGTGCAGTATAACAAGCTTACAGCCACATACATAGGCTCTATTTGTTTGCTTTCTGAATTTGACATTTCTTAAAAATCAGTGTAGCTTGAATTGGTGTCAACTACGCTGCTTTTGAGGATGGCATGGCCTACCTGAGGACTTATTGTCTTATACTTTTAATTATTTTAGACTTTCTTATGTAGCTAGCACTGAAAATGTGAACCTTTTAGATTGAAACATGCTAACATCATCATACAAATTTGTTTAACCTCCAGCCATTAATTTCCACCTTTTTGTGTTTATTTTCAAACCACACTGCTCCTCACATGTGGGTCCACAGTACACAAGACAAGCTGCAAGCGGTGCCTCCCTCCAGCATAGTTTCAGGATTTTTTTTTATTTCTAACATTAGCAGGCCACATACAGCAATATATAAACTATATATAAACTAAACTTGTGCAGTTTTGCAAGCACTCCTCCTAACTATTGAAGTGGAAAAGTTCCTCTATTTTTCCTTCAACAAGAAAAGGATGGTACAAAAAGGACGGCAAGGGCACCAGAAAAAGGAGAAAATGAGACAGAGGAAAGAGCAAGTGACAGAGAGAGAGAGAGAAAGGATTCACACCACAGGGGCACGATATTCCCCCGGGCGAGTTGGGGGAGACAAGACACAAAAAAAGGTCTTCAGGTCGACGCCGACTGACTGCCACAGGCAGGGATTGGTGGGCTATAGAGCCCGGGATCTAGGCTAGGCTAGGCCGGGCTGGAGGTCTGTGGCGACGGCTCCTCTCACTCCTGCTGCCAATGACATGTTTAACAGCCGCTTGTTGATCCCTTAGATCTTCATTAACCCTGAGGAGAAAGGAGGGGGGACGGGGGAGCGAGGGGGGTAGAGGAGAGAGAGAAGAAGCCACAGGGGCACCGAGCAATCACAGACCTCATTATGCACACAAAAAGAAAGAGCTGGCCAGGACAGATGAGATGGAGAGAGGGAGGAAGGGGGGAGGGTGGGTTGGTGTGGAAGGGAGGGAAGGAGGGAGGGGTGAATGAGTTAGCGAGCAATCTAGAAAAAAAAGGGAGAGAAATGAAAGTGGGTGAAAAAAAGAAAAAAGAATGACACCCAGGAAACAGTGCGAACAGAGATTGACAGAGAAACTGGTCATTGTGTGACACAGAAAAACAGAGCATGGGGAGAAAGTGTGTGTGTGTGTGTGTGTGGGGGGGGGGGGGGGGTACATCAGTTAAACTATGGGGTGGGGAAATATGCTTGCCATCATTGAACCACAATAGGCGGGTTTACATGGACACTTCTAATCTGATTAGAAAGATTCCATGTGTATTCTATAGAACAGTATCCAAGGAGATGCATTCATAAATGCCATCTGAAATGGAATAAATAAATAATCAGATTAGAAGTGTCCTTGTAAACGGGGCTAATGACGTTCATTCAGTTATGACATCACCCGAGACAAAGAATTCCTTTCCCATCTAAAATAGAACTTATGTCTAGTCATCATCACACCGTTTGGAGAAACCTTCGGGCGATACACTGTTACAACTGTATCATAAGCCTAAATGCTCCTCTTGGGCCTCACAGTTCCTGCCACAGAGTTTCTAGTTAACTCACCCAACCAGGTCTGACCCAAGGGGGAATAACCAGCAGATCTAGACAGTCATGGATGCAACTCAAATCAGCAACAGCAGCAACAGTCCATCCATGGCCCCCTCTCTCTGCACCGTGCCAATATGACCCCAAGCCATGGGGGGGGGGCCTGCCAATGCATACAGAGAAAGCTGAGGGGTTTGTTGCAGAGGGGGGGGGGGGGGCAGTAATTGTTGGAAAGGCGGGGGTTCCAAACCCAAGACCCTGGGTTCTGAAAGGTCTTGGGTCCAGAGACAGAGAGTAATTTCTTCTACTTGGTTGAGCAAGGATGGGTATAATTGAACCCTGTGGGTGAGTCCTAGGAATGAATAGACTCAGCCAACAGCAGATGAACTGGAGTTAGTTTGAAGAGGCCCCTGCATAAGGAATAGCCCGCAGGGCGTGTGTGTGTGTGTGTGTGTGTGTGTCCATGTTTAGTGAGAGCACCCAGGTCTCACTGGTCTGCTTTAGGGGTGTAGGCCTACCGGTTTGATATGGCTCACAATCATGCTTCTCTTCTTTGTTGTCCCTTTTCATCTCCAGGTTTCTGCGTTTCTTGTCACCCAAAACATAAACCTCAGTATCTGCAAGCTCAATGAAACGTATTAAATAAATAAATTAAAAAAGTAAGTTACATCTTCAAATTGTTTCCCTCCCCTCCCCTTCCTTCCCGAGCAGAGTGACGTGTTATAGCCACTTGACGTTATTTTAATGGCATTCTCAGCGGAAGAAGAAAAAGAACGGGAAGATTAAAATGCCTATGCAAGCGTCTTTAATGTTCATGTCGTAATTGTTCTGGACAGTCCCATCTCTCGAGGACAAAGACCTTGGTGATGGGAAGGACCAACAACCGCGCCGGTCTGCGAGGGTGGCAGTCAAACAGCGGGAGGAGACGCAGAAGGGGAGAGCACATCGGTAATGAATCTGCCAACAGATTCTCGCGAAAAAAAAAAAAAATGAATACGGGAGATATGACTGAATCAGCGCGTCTCTCGTATTCATTAAAAGCTACCTTAAAACATCAATTCATTCTGGTGGTTTGACGAGGGCCGATGTGACAGAGATGTTTAAATGGGTAGCTGGTGGCGGAAACGAATGTGACAGGTTCAGGTGTAATTACGCCGGGCTTGTTCACAGTTGAGATTAGGAGTGGGGCGCGCGCTACAGACATAAAAGAAAAAGAGAAACATTGTGATGAAGCGCATCATTTCACCTGCAACCCTTCTCTCTCTCTCTCTCTCGCACACTCTCACACACACCAGCACAAACATGGGCTACGAATTCCGAGAATAAACCATACACACACTTTCAGATATATTGTGAAGCGCATGCTCATACCTTTTCTAATTATTAAGGTGTGATAATTTACCGAAGTATGAAATCACATTAGTGCCCCAATAAAAACCTGGGAAGAAATTGATGGAAAGTGCACGGAGAATCTCATATTTAGCTGAGAATTAGTTTACAGTGTAGCCTAGTTTGTGACATTTTCTTTTTTTTTTTTTCAAAACTGATGTGTCCATTATTTGATTTCTTTTTTTTTTGTCAAGTCAGTTACAAATTGACTGACTGACTGTCATTAATCCTGCGTATGGACTCGTTTCCAGCATCCCCCAAACTGTGAGGCACTTCATCTCTATAGCAAGAGTGACCTCTATCGGTAGCTGTCGCACCCTATCAATTTGGAACCAGTACTTGAGTTGACTATTACATTGGCCATAATACAGTGAGGATAGGAGAGAAACGCTCAACATCGGATAAGTTAGAATAACACTGAAGCACAACGAAGGTGCAGTGAAATTGCGCAAAAAAATCTGGCTCTACATCCAGACGCAATACTGATGTGCCAAATTCACGCGGATGTAGCCTACAGTATGGCCTCCCTCATTCATTCAGATAGTTGTAGTAGGCCTGGTGGTGCTGGCTCCGGCGTCCACACGAAGGATGGAGTCGGGGAGAGAGAGGCAGCTGGCGGTAAGGTTAACTACCTTCAAAACACTTGTTTACTCACAACAGAAGTGGTGGCAGTTATTTGCAAAGTGTTAGCTTCACGCACATTTTTGTGTTGTTAGCCTGTAGCCTAGCCTGATAAAATTGACCCCAAAATTGATGGTGGTCAAATTGAATTGTAACTTTTTTCGTCTAAACATATTTAACATAACAGCAATGTTCCCATTCGCCATAGGCTACCAAATCAGCATGACAGTGCTGTCTCGGAGCAGTATAAAGCGCATGACAGAGTTGACACTGCAAAAAATGCCCTCTAAAAAATAAGAAAAATTGTAGTGTTTTAGGTGAAAAATTGCTCATTTTGAGCAAAATTATCTGCCAGTGCAGCAAGAAAATCTGACTTGGTAAGATTGCTTAAAACAAGAAAATAATATCCAAATATAAGCATACAAAAAAACTTAAATCAAGTATAGAAATCTATTTTTTTATTTTACTTGATAAGATTTTTTCTCTCATTTCAAGCAATTTTTTCTCATTTATTTGCTTGATTTAAGACAATTATGCTAAATACAGGTAAGGCCATTTGGTCTCCCATCCAGCTCTGTATCCCACTCCATGCTGCTTAGCTTTCTCTTTCAAGTTGCTCTGCTTTTCTTGGTTTGCCACCATGTTCTTACAGTATTTTAGAGATCAAATACTAGTTTTGTCTAGTAACCATTTTGATGTAATTCTACCACACTTTCTTTCCAAAGTTTTACAAACTAAGTAGCCTATCAATAGGTTTCAGATCAGCATGGCACAGCGCCACCAATAGGTACAATCTGGAGTTGCAGCCATGAAAGTGCCCGTAATTTTTTCAAAAACATTTTTCCAAAATACACCAGAAGTATTCTTATCTTTAGCATTATTCTCCCTATATATTTAGTAGTTTAGTGTAGTAGTATACTAGCACCATAACTATACCAGGATACCATGTACCAGGTGAATGGCAACCTTTTCAGAACTCATCCATTGTTTTCTGTAAAGTCAACTGCTTTACAGTTAATTTTGTATTCAGATGAAATAGAGATTTGCACCCCTGTTGGACCTCATGCCTCTATGAACAAGTTACTCATGTTTTATTATACTGTAGGGAACATAAACCCCAAGTTTAGGTCAGCTTGCTGTGATAAGACTTCTTGTCATTACAAAAGCTAAGGATATCTCAGAGGCAGGGCCGTTTCAAGGTACTTAGGGGGCCCCCAGCAAACAGGGTATGGGGGCCCTTCACCTCTCATAAATTCCTATGTAAACCTCATTGTTATGATCTTCAAGCAACTTGCATTAATATAATTATTTGTGTTGAACTTGCAATTGTCTAACTCTGTCATATTTAATTGAATGAACGCCACCAACTGAACTACTAAAATGACTAAACAGTCATTCTTGAGGGCCCCTTTCAGCCTGGGGCCCCAGGCAATTGCCTGGTTTGCCTGTCCTGTTGCGACGGCCCTGCTCAGAGGCCGGTGCTGATGTTATATTAACAAGAATTGAACAGTAAAGCATGGCAAAATTGTTGAAAGTACCTATCAAACAAACAATATATTTGCTCATGAAAAAGAATTAGGTCCCACATCAGTGGTTTCAGAGGCCTCAGAGGCATATGTCAGTTCAAAGATCAGAGATTTTTTGAATATTGACAGTTTCCATCATGTAATCTCTGTGAAATGGATGTCTCTTAATGGCAACAAGTACATTAAACACTTTAATAATCACAGACTCAAATGATGGGTTCCCTACTTTTGGACTAATAAGTAATATTTATGTTATTGATTCATCTTTATTTTGCTGTGAATATTAAGTGTTTGAGACATTGAAATGGGATACAAATTTACAATTATATGAAATTGCTGTGCCAAATGGTGCACAGGCAACAGAGTTTATAGATTTAGAAAACTACCTGATTACACTGCATATCACCCTGTGCCATTCAATAGTAAACATATGTTTTGAGAAAATGTGAACTAACTGATGATTTGTTGTATGAGAATCTATGATGTATTAAAGTAAATAAGTGAATCAGCAGAGAAGAAATTGTTTGCTCTATTTACTTTATGTTAATCCTTAAGGCAGAGTTTCTATTATTATAAGCTTATGGTGTATTGTAGTTTACTTTGTTCTGCAAACACCCCATCGGTGAGGTTCAGAATCTCAAAGCTAAATCATGAATGACAATCTAATTGACCCTATCAATTTGAATGCAATCACAGTTGATTAGCTGGAATATCTTAATGAGATGGGGTCAGTTCTTAAAACAGGTTAATATGGATTGTCTTATTGTCTTGAAACAAGCAAAAATGTACTCACAGTCTAAATGTTAACACGACTCAGTCCAAATGTGTGCTATTTTAAGAAAAAGCTGCTCAGAATTAGTTGTATTATCTAAGTAAGATAATTTTCTTGAAACAAGTCAAATAATCTTAACAATATCCAGTCTTACTAAGAAAATACATTGAAAAACAAGTGTAATAGGATAAAAATGCTAGATTCAAGTTTATTTTACTTGTACAGATTTTCATTTTTTGCAGTGGAGTGGTTGAGTGGGATTGAAATGCTGTCACAGGTAAAATGGTAGGCCTACAGTCGATACCCCGTTTTCAGAAGTGGGAGAAAGCTAAGCTCCTGCAAGCTAAACATAACCAGAAAGTGAATCCTAAAAACAATAGACCTAAAATCATCAGATGAATTGCCATAGCTCTTTCCCCCTTATCATTCCCCATAGATAACGTTACAGTGATAATATAGGCCTATAGTTCAGCAGGTCAATTTTGAAGAGGTCCCATTGGGGGGGAATGTGGCCAGAGGTTCCATGCATGTATATCAGAAAGAGATCCACAAGAATTGCAGAAATGGCATTAAAAGCTATCTTATCTGTCTAACACAATACTCCAAATCTGTGTTTCAGACTTCACAAATAAGGCCAGCCATGCAGCAGCATGCAGGCTTGCATTAAGCCATTGTCTTTTAGACCCAAAGTTAACCCATTAACACTTCAGAAGGCTGAAATGAAACTACAGTCCTTACTGTGCATAAATATTATTTGACATTGACACATTTATGTAGCCATGAATAAATGAAAAATGCGCTATAGGCCTACAGTTTAACTAAATTACCTATGTACTCAATTACTTGTATAGCACTCACTACACTTGCGCTCTCTACACTTAAGATCAAGTGCTGGTTGCATTATGTCATGTATTAGGAATGTAAAAAGTATTGTGAGAAAACCCAAAAGTGCAGGCTTGGTAATTATTGACAGATTTATTAAATTTTAAAATGTCAGAAACATAGACCAAGCCAAGTTTTCACATCATCAAGGCTACAAGAATGGGCCCTTGCTCAATAACTCTACAGAGTAGTCAACTAAACTGAAAAGTATGCGCTGAATTTATTCTACCCAGCACTCAGTGCCCTATATCTACAGAACATGCTGTCACTGAGCGCTGCCAATCCTGTAACAAATGGAAAGGAACAACATGCAATCCTGATTTCACCAATAGATGGTGCAGTTAAGCTGTGAAGAAAATACAAACCTACCCCAGTGTAACTACTACCAACCTGGCACATGTCTCCACCCCTCGTGTCTTGGCAAGTACCACGCCCAACATCAAATGCAACAGCACATGGCAAAATTCATGCCCACAAGCATATTTTTTGCTGCAAAAAAATAAAAATCATACCTTGAAATAAATAAATAAATAAAATATAAAAGAATCACTAAATCTTTCTGACTGATCGTACATCTGTAGCCTAACTAAATAGGCCACATGCTCAAAACTGTGAGTGCCCATCTCTCTCTCTCTCACTCCCTCCCTGCTGCAAAGATCAAGATCAAGATAGTTAATGTTCTTTTTAAATCATTCATTAGCCTAGCAAGCCAACCTAGTACAGTAAGTGGGGTCACAATTGGCAGTGTGGACGGCGGATCAAATCGTTCCCTGTTAAGTTGCCCTGGCGTTACAACCGTCAGAGTGTCAGTATATAGTCAAAATGTCAGAGAGTCCATGGTGGAGTGTAAGGTAAAGTTAATCTTAGTTGTATAGCGCATTATCGACCAAAAGGTCACTCAAATCACTGAAAACAGACAACACAAAAAGCATAGACAGATATAAAAAAACCCCATTAATTTTGATCACACAAAAAAGGCATAGACAGATGGTAAGAGTGTGTACTGTTCCAGATGGTATCCTTCTCCTGCTTCCTCATGATTTTATTGGTCCAATACCGTTTGGATTTTCAGCCTTACAAAACAATGATTGACTAGACTGACCCTAGCTGCAGATTCAAGGTTTCATCTAGATTGCTGTTGTAGTGCAGTTTTTGTTTGTTTGTTTGTTTGTTTGTTTTTTGGTTGCCAACAACAAACAACATTTTTTCTCTGCAGTCCACGGCCAAATGTGGTGCATTACTTTGGGCTTTCTTTCCTCAAGCGATCTGCTACTGATAAGTTGGTATGTAGTCTGATGAGGTACTTTCCTGTAGCCCTTGTTGTGTTTATTTTCGTTTGTATATATTAATAATATTTTGTGATACGAATCACAGGTCGGCGAGCATACTGCTGTTTTGCTTAGATCTGGTTCTGCATTGTTTTCCATGCTGGCCTATGGTGAACCATCAGTCCTACCCTGTGTAGCGTTATTTGTTTTGTACATAGCCAATATTGTATGACTGCTGGAATCTGAATGGGGCCATTCTGTGACTTCTGTAGACTCACCTCAGTCCTCACTCACCCGACAAGGGTCACAGCTATAGGGCTATATATACAGTTTTATGATGCATTTTGGCACAATTGGAGACTCCTTTAGTGGGATTGGTGAGGAGGCCCTCTGGACCTCTTCTCTGTTCTAGAGCCCTGCACTCCCGCGGGAATCCCGCAGGACCCGCGGGACCCAACGCAAAAGTATGCGGCGCGGGACGATTGATGAGCTCCGCTTGCGGTCGCGGGCGGGAGTAGAGAGAGACTTTCGCGGGTGCGGTAAAAGCAGATGGCTCGTGGCAGTCCCGCAAAATTAAATCAAAATAAAAAGTTGCCCTAAATCTCCCCTAATACTTAAACATTTAGCACCATATAGGCTATATCATTATACATGGATAATCATTACCACATTTATTTTTCATCAGGACTCATTGCCAATTACACAGAGCTCGTCATAAGAGTGAACAGACATGTTTTGAGTAACAATTAAAAACCATGGTCTCTGCTAGGTGGATGAACTTCTTTCCCATACGATTTCTCGTGCTTTCAGTGCGCACCACGCAGGTGCGTGCTGGCCGTGAGGATACCCTTTACAAATGCTCACGCCATGAGCACTGTCTCTTTGAAATACTTCCCATAGCCTATACCGATTTTTATTATTCATTTCTGACGTGCTGCTTCGATAATGAAACATCTTCTTCACCAAACCAAACTATTTGTAGCCTAGGTCATGAGCTGGGTGCTCATCCTATCATTTGAAATGAGCAGTTAATTCTGACGGGGCTCTGGTGATTCTGGAGGGGCTTTGCGACGGCAGAACTTTAAAGAAAAAGGTCGTCATGAGGATAAACTTTTCGGGGGACTTGTCGCGGTAATGTCTCTAAATTTGCAAACAGGCATAATTGCTATGTCACTTGATTTTCTGTAATAAATGCATGAAGACTAGCCTACTTCAGCAAACCCATAGGTTACTGGCTGTAGAATCAGTTTCGCTTTTAAAATGTAACAGTGTAGCGTTGTATTTACCCCAGCAACTAGTACAAATAAGCATCATCATCAATTACAACAATTCAGCAAGATAGATTTGGCCAGAAGTGGGTGCCAGTTAGCCGTGGGCCTGGAGCGACCGCTTCCTCTGCTCCACCGCTTATGCTTGCGGTATTTTTGCGGGCGGGAGCGGGACGTGATTGTATAGGTGCGGGTGGGAGCGGGACAAAAAAATTATTTTCATTGCGGGTGCGGGCGGGATGGACTGCTGCGGGAGCGGGCGGGAGCGGGACAGAAAATCTAGTACCGCGCAGACCTCTACTCTGTTCTTCCAGTCAATACAGGAATGAGAGTAACTTAATTATTGCCTGAATTCTTGTGGCTGCCTTTTCATCATAGTAGGGTTGTGCGATATCGTTATTGTACACTACCGTTCAAAAGTTTGGGGTCACCCAGAAATTTTGTGTTTTCGATGAAAACTCACACTTTTATTTATCAAATGAGTTGCAAAATGAATAGAAAATATAGTCAAGACATTGACAAGGTTAGAAATAATAATTTTTATTTGAAATAATAATTTTCTCCTTCAAACTTTGCTTTCGTCAAAGAATACTCCATTTGCAGCAAACAGCATTGCAGACCTTTGGCTCCAAAGCAACCCCAGACCATCACGTTACCTCCACCATGTTGACAGATGGCATCAGGCACTCTTCCAGCATCTTTTCCGTTGTTCTGCGTCTCACAAATGTTCTTCAGTGTGATCCAAACACCTCAAACTTCGATTCCTCTGTCCACTGTCCACACTTTTTTCCTATCTTCCACTGTCCAATGTCTGTGTTCTTTTGCCCATATTAATCTTTTCCTTTTATTGGCCAGTCTCAGATAAGGCTTTTTCTTTGCCACTCTGCCCTGAAGGCCCATCCCGGAGTTGCATCTTCACCGTAGATGTTGACACTGGCGTTTTGCGGGTTCTATTTAATGAAGCTGCCAGTTGAGGACCTGTGAGGCGTCTATTTCTCAAACTACAGACTCTAATGTACTTGTCTTCCTGCTCAGTTGTGCAGCGGGGCCTCCCACTTCTCTTTCTACTCTGGTTAGAGCCTGTTTGTGCTGTTCTCTGAAGGGAGTAGTACACAACATTGTAGGAAATCTTCAGTTTCTTGGCAATTTCTCGCATGGAATAGCCTTCATTTCTAAGAACAAGAATAGACTGTCGAGTTTCACATGAAAGTGGGAGTTTAATCGAACCCACAAATGTGATGCTCCAGATTCTCAACTAGCTTACAGGAAGGTCAGTTTTATAGCTTCTCTAACCAGCAAAATTGTTTTCAGCGGTGCTAACATAATTGAACAAAGGTTTTCAAGGGTTTTCTAATCATCCATTAGCCTTCTAACGCATTTAGCAAACACAATGTACCATTAGAACACTGGAGTGATGGTTGCTGGAAATGGGCTCTATACACCTATGTAGATATTGCATTAAAAACCAGACGTTTGCAGCTAGAATAGTCATTTACCACATTAACAATGTATAGAGTGCATTTCTGATTAGTTTAATGTTATCGTCATTGAAAAAACAGGGCTTTTATTTAAAAAATAAGGACATTTCTAAGTGACCCCAAACTTTTGAACGGTAGTGTATATCGTCAAAAGAAATTCCCACAATAGTGGGAATTTTTGTCATATTGGGAAATACGATAGTCAGAAAATGTTTTGTTAGCATTTATATTTCCACCGAATAGACTACACAAACAACTCTGTCAGGTGAATATTTGTTGTCAACAATTAATTTACAATTGATTACCTTTACAAAATTGTCTTTCTAAAGTGTCTTTCTAAACCTTGAAAACGCAACATTTAAAACCCAAGAATTTTCAGGCACCTGTATGAACCCTGTGTTAAACTGTAGACCTAATATACTTTTTTATCGCCAGTAATCAATATCGTGATAAAAAAAACAGAAAATATTGTGATATATTTTTAAGTCCATATCACCCAACCCTACATCACAGAGGTCTGGATAGCTAAGCATGAGTTATGTCCATGTTGCGTCCATGGGTGGCCAGGAGTGACTCCCCACCAGGATAACATTCAGGGCATGGGACATTGTTATTATAATGCCATTAGCGTGATTGGTGAGAAGTCCCTCATGGTCTTCCCTCAGCTTCCCTAGTTAAGGCAGGGATTTTAAATGGAGATTTAGCATATTTGGGCCGAGTCTTAGCATCACAGGGGTCTGGGTTATTAATCATGGCCTACTGACTATGGCCAGGAGTGCCTCCTCATCAAGAGAACCTTGGGACATGGGCCAGGTCCTTTTGAGCTCCCGCCTGCTCCTTTCAGTCAATGAGTTGGCCGAGCGAACTTTCACAAAATTCCTTTTCATAAGTTATGCAAATTAAGTTGACAACAACCTTCATTCAGATTATAAGAGCTAAAAAATTAGATAAGGAGTGTATATGGTTTGTAGGCCTGTAGACAATGGCCTAATATGCCCATAGATGGATACATTAGAGCTATCCTCACAATTTTGGTTTAAAATAGCAGAGAAACAAAAAAATTCTGAGATACACCAGGTCCAATTTTCAGATTTTTGTCCAAAATGTGCAGACCAACCCACATTGACATTACTGTAATTTGCATATTTTTTTTGTTTGTCGCCATAACTTCTTCTTGCTTGAAAACCTCTCAAGCTTGTTTAACAAAACTCCATGAGAAACAACAAGGAAATCAAGCTTTTAATTTATGGCAAAGCCACATATACAGTGGGGAGAACAAGTATTTGATACGCTGCTGATTTCCCACTTGCAAAGCATGTAGAAGGTTGTAACTATCACAGGTACTCTACAACTGTAAGTGATGAAATCTAAAACAAAAAATCTTAAAAAAAAATTAAATAATTATTTTGCATGTTATTGCAGGACATAAGTATTTGATCATCTATCAACCAGTAAGATATTTGGCTCTCACAAACATGTTAGTTCTTCTTTAAGAAGCCCTCCTGTTCTCCACTCATTACCTGTATTAACTGCACCTGTTTGAACTTGTTTGAACCTGTATAAAAGACACCTGTCCACACAATCAATCAGACTCCAACCTCTCCACAATGCCCAAGACCAGAGAGCTGAGTAAGGACATCAGGGATAAAATTGTAGACCTGCACAAGGCTGGGATGGGCTATAGGACAATAGCCAAGCAGCTTGGTGAGAAGGCAACAACTGTTGGTGCAATTGTTAGAAAATGGAAGAAATTTAAGACAACTGTCAATCTCCCTCAGTCTGGGGCGCCATGCAAGATCTCACCTCGTGGGGCATCAGTGATCATGAGAAAGATGAGGAATAAGCCCAGAACTACACGGCAGGACCTGGTCAATGACCTGAATAGGGCTGGGACAACAGCCTCAAAGAAAACCATCAGTAGCACACTACGCCGTCAAGGATTAAAATCCTGCAGTGCACACAAGGTGCCCTTGCTCAAGCCAACGCATGTCAAGGCCCGCCTGAAGTTTGCAAATGACCATTTGGATGCTTCAGAGGAGGACTGGGAGAAGGTCATGTGGTCTGATGAAACAAAAATAGAACTGTTTGGGTTAAACTCCACTCGTCGTGTTTGGAGGAAGAAGAATGATGAGTACAACCCCAAGAACACCATCCCAACTGTGAAGCATGGCGGTGGAAACATCATTCTTTGGGGATGCTTTTCTGCAAAGAGGACAGGACGACTGCACCGTATTGAGGGAAGGATGGATGGGGCCATGTATCGTGAGATCTTGGCCAACAACCTCCTTCCCTCAGTAAGAGCATTGAAGATGGGTCGTGGCTGGGTCTTCCAGCATGACAACGACCCAAAACATACAGCCAGGGCAACTAAGGAGTGGCTCCGTAGGAAACCTCTCAAGGTCCTGGAGTGGCCTAGCCAGTCTCCAGACCTGAATCCAATAGAAAACCTCTGTTTTTCTGATGTATCAAATACTTATTTCTTGCAATAAAATGGAAAATAATCATTTAAAAATCATCCAATGTGATTTTCTGGACTTTTGTTTTACATCCCATCACTCATGGTTGTAGAGTATCAATGATAGAAATTACAGACTTCTACATACTTTGCAAGTGGGAAAACCTGAAAAATCAGCAGTGTATCAAATACTTGTTCTCCCCACTGTATTGTATGACTGCTGTAGGATGATTAGCTGCCTTTTCTGATGTTTAAGTGCTCGAATTGTGGAGTTCAGTTCATTTATTTGATGGACTTTGTCTTTGTGTGTGTGTGTGTGTGTGTGTGTGTGTGTGTGTGTGTGTGTGTGTGTGTGTGTGTGTCTGTGAGCTATGCTCCATCCCAGCTAATTCCCCTTTGCCTCTATTCCAGGCGCTGAGAGCTGTAGGTGGGGAGGCAGTCAAACTCCTAGGTGATGGTAACCTCTTCCTGCCTGCCATGATCACGTATGCTTGTCAAGTTGTATTCCTTTGCCATGTGTTCACATGTGAATGGGTATCTTTCTTCTTGGGACCCTCCTGACTTCCAGACCTGCCTTCCCTACTGGTAAGCCTCAGCCCTGACATACCCCTCTGCACAACACCAACAGACTTGGTGCATATCTGAATAAAAGTTAATTTTTCTCTGGAGTGGAGAGACATATAGAGTGTTTCTCAAAGTCTAGCATGCTTCCTAGGTAGCACACTAGCCTTGGAAGCCGTACAGTTCAAAAACGTGGCTCCATCAGTGCATCCTTGAAAAATCTATGAACAAAGGCCTCTGTCCTCGCTAGAATTTAGAAGGATGCTTGACTTTGGAACAGTACTTGGCGACTGACAATGACGTGGAATGCTCGAAAAAGCAGCCTTTCAAGCATGCTTCCTCGACTTTGAGAAATGCTCATAGTCTCAACATTAACCTGAAATGGGCAGGAGACTTTGGAGATCATGATACCATGACCAAAATGTACATCCATTACTCAGAAAAATAAAGCTTTTAAAAATTCTGTGAAATTCTGGGACCTTGCCATAGACCTCAACACTATAGAACGAGCCTCTCCATTGCATAACCACTGCATAAAGGGGGGTTAGTGCCCCCATCATTGTGCAATCAGCGCGTGAACCGCGTGATTGGGCAACCTCATGATTCCAGGAAGTGGCTTTTCATGGTGTAAATCAAGGATCTCTGACTATGCCCAACCTCTCCGACAAATTTCTCCATCCCTCATTCCTTGCCAAGTAGCGCGCCCAGCTTCAAATGAATGAGACAACACATCAGGCAAACAACTGAAGCAATGTTTAAACATGAAATCGTAGAAACACTACTGTCCCTGATTTGATATCTGAATGATATCAAAGTTTTTGCTTATATTGTACTTACTGAGGTAAAATTCAGATTTTGGCACAGAAGTGGCACAGAGGCTCAGAGTCCACCAGAACAATAAACCTATTATGTAGACCTTGTGTTTTGGTCAAGGTGCCCAATTTAGCTTTTCTACAGAAGAGAACGGAAATACAAAAGTAAGAAACAAACAAAGATCCAAAACAAGTTACAAAGTCAATTTGTCAAAAATGGTGGATACCAAAATACATAATGTTAGTTCATGTCTATGGGGGAAAATGGAGATTAACTATGATCTGCCAACTGACACCTCAATCAGTCACCCTCACTTCCGCCTAGTAAAGCCAGACATGATCTAAATAAAAGTTTAACACACTAACAGACTTGGTGCACATAAGAATACAAGTGTGTGTGAACCTCTTGGATGTTTGTCTGTCAAATCTGAGATCGTCAAGCTGGAACATTCAGAGAGTTGACATGGAATGACCCCATTTTCATTTTGACTAGCCTATTGTGGATCTTGATGTTTGGGGAATCAGGGGGCATTTCAAACTCTTACTAAGAAAATGAGTTGTAATTAAAGGTGATTAATCATGGCAAAGTTTTGTGTTGATCATATTTTTTAATCGTTTGACAGCACTTTTGCAGGACATTTGTAATATCCTATTACTATAGGTCCATAAATATATTTTCTAAGTAGGCTATAAATTACACATGGATAACCCACTAATGTATTCACCTTTTTCACCTGGCCACCATGTTCCAAATGAAAACCCAAGGCTCGGGTGGTAAAACTGGAGGAAGTGCCGACTAAACGTTAATTTAATTCAATTCAATTTTATTTGTAGATTGCTCAAATACAGTGCATTGTCTCGTGGCGCTTTACAGGCAGTATGGAAAGCATCCATGAGAAACAGGGGCAAGGAAAAACTCCCTTCGCTTTATAAATATAATAATTAATAATTTCTCACTTATGTCGGACAGAAAATCTACTGCTGGTCCCCTCTCTTAGGTGAAAAAGGTGAATAGGACTTTCACTTGAGACATCGGCAAGTAGCTGAGGCAGCCTATTGATTTATTATTCATTTTATAACTAGAAAAGCACTCAGAGAGTGCAGACCTCAGTCAAGACAATGTGGTCACAGAAACAATATAAATTCCAGATCGTGCTCTGGATTACCCATCGCCACCAAAATTGAATCAGTTGTTACTTGGCCCAATATATGTTTTCCGCAAATTTCATCCAAATCTGTGCTGTACTTTTTGAGTTATGTTGTACACAAACACACAGGCAGATAGACAGATACACATCGGTGAAAACATAACCTCCTTGGCAGAGATAATAATTAATTCACTCTACCCTTTTTATTTGTATAATTAAATGACAAGTTAAAATACAGATAAAACAGAGACAAGAAAACTATCAAACTGGGGATATACTCTGATGACAAGCATTTCTAATGGGCTTCACATGAATTTGCATTACTTTTATGTTACGATTTTATTTCAGGGTAGACAAGCCAACATCTAAATCAGTGTCGTAGTACCGGTTAACACCAATGAAGACAACCAGGTTTTGTTATCCCTGAATTTGATAGTTAACCCAGGGTTAGATCTGGGTAAGTTAAACTTCATTCGCAGTACAGACCCCAGGTCTCACCCGATCATTGTTGTCACTGCAAGCTCCACAGTCTTTTGGGTCACTGTAAAAAAAAATAAGTCCAGTCTTAACACAGGCTCTGGAAACTAAAAGCAACAGCTGGGGCAGCCTGTTCCCCAACAATGCCTACGCCTGCAAGTTTGGCAATGTCTAATCAGCTAAAGTAAAAACCCCAATTTTTTTCAGTTCCTTGCCATGTTTCAGTTCTTATTTTCTCTGACCATTATGGGCAAACTAGGCATAAGACAAGTACAGCGTGTACCCATTTTTCTGCTGATAGTCACGCATCTCATGTTTTAGAAAGTTTACTTTGTATCCAATAACTGTTCATTGTAACTAAGCAAGGCAGTTTTATTTATCAGACACATTTTTTCCATCAAGGCATTTCAATGTGCTTTACAGAGCAAAAGAGA
Source organism: Sardinella longiceps (assembly GCA_027497455.2). Taxonomy (NCBI): domain Eukaryota; kingdom Metazoa; phylum Chordata; class Actinopteri; order Clupeiformes; family Clupeidae; genus Sardinella; species Sardinella longiceps. Next base: position 2,439,803 of record JAODXP020000031.1, read on the forward strand.
GCAGAGAGAGCCAATTGTACAAGGATGGAGTTATGTATGTCTTTTAAAACAGGCCACAGGCCATTCAACTGAGTGAAGGATAAGATGCAGGATTAAAGCAAAGGTTCAGTTTAATTTAACCCTAGCCCTATTGCAATAGCCACTGACTGACTGACACGAACTGACTGAAACGAAAGAATAAACTCAAAAGCGAACAAGCAGTTTACAGTGTCAGAGTCAATGGAACATGGAGCGTGGTTCTGGCTGTGGCCTAGGAGGAGAGACAAGGAGTGGGGGTCGAAACAGTGAGAAGGAGCAGCTGCAGGGGGTGGCAAGAGGACGTCCTTGCCACTGCTCCGCCACCAGGAGGTGTTCTGGGGTTAAAGAGAGCGAAACATCAATGAGCGGTGGTCCCCAGCTGACGACCCTGCAGTTGCCTCAGTGGTGCTGGAGGCATGGCAGGTAATAATGCCAAGCAGTTCATTCCACCTACCTGTTAGAAAACGTGTGCTAGAGAGTGTAACATACTTTTTTTCCTCGTCAGGACTGGGTGAAGAGACCATATACCAAGTTTGGATGTGATATGTCAAAGCATGGCCGAGATATGAGGTCACTTCCTGTTTGGTGACATCAACGTCAAATTTCATTGGCTGTAGAAGGCGAGCACTTGGACTTTCGAACAAAACAATGGATAGGTTTTGTGAGACATGGTCCAAAGATGATGTGTACCACGTTTCGTGTGAATCAGACCAAAGTATGGGACAGCGGAAATGCGTCTCGTATGTCATTAGTTTGTCTGCCCTCGTGCACATTTGAAGGAGAGAATAGAAGTTTGTGACCCACAACTCTCCATGGCCTGCACACCACAAGGGAAAGGAGGAGGTAAAAAGGGTGAATTTAAGAAAAAGTAAGTTTTCTATTCTGGAAATAACGTTATCCATTTGGGAATATAAGTAGAATGGCGTAGAAATGCACGATAGCGCAAGACTTTATTTCTCTCCACTCACAGGAGATTTTACATCACTCACGAGTGTCCGTGAGCCACTATAGAAATACGGTAGACTCCTGGACGTTCCGGGGTTGTGCCTGAACTTTGTTAATTATATGATGTGTTAGCCTAGGCTACTTAGTCATCATCATTATGATGAAAATAAGCATACGCAATTACACGCTCATATCGCAATTCATTTAAAGGCTGCAATAACATCCTAGTTCTGGCCACCTCAATTATTTTGAGAGTCCCTTTGGTCAGGGAAGACATGCCCTCTACGCATGCAGGGAGTTTCAGAACTTCTAATTGAAAACATGCACATCGGATTTAGGCTCTTTTGAAAATAGATGTAAACACACTATCAAAAAAATCGGATGTGAGCAGAAAATCAGAATTGGTCATATCTGATCAGGGGCCATATTCTCAAAGAATCTTAAGGCTAAAAGTAGCTCTTAACAGTCAAATTTAGGAGGAACTCCTAAAAAAAATGGGCGTGCCAGTCGTAACTTTAGGACTCCTAACTTTTTGGGATAAGAGTAATTCACAAAACAATTTCTGGGACAGTCTGGGACAGCTTAGGGGTAGTACAGAGGAGTTCTAAGTCACTAAGAGCAACTCCTAACACATCGCGATTGCATGTATTACGTCCTAATCTTTCGAAACGCACGTGAAGAATCATTTATTTGAGCATCCATGGATTGCACAGTTTACAAGGAATGCAAACATGCCACCAAACCCGTGTTAAAATATAGGCCTATATGCAATTTTTCACAGTCAAGTTTAATTTGTGTACTTCCTCTATTTCTAAATGTGCTCTCAAAAGTGCAGTAAAAACGGTGCAAAGATACTTTGTTATTCCACCGCGAATCTCGTTACCGTTTCATTTATTGCTTGTCTTATGCGCTGCGGTCGTAACACAGGAGATCAGCGGAGCACAGCCAGAGAACATCACGCAGATTACGCCCACCTGTCACTCATCAACCAATCGCCAATGTAAATGCAAGCAGGCTCGTGCATGAGAGCTGACGTCAACCATAGCAACACAACTTTTATTTTAGCCTAAGAGTTGCCTTTTATCCTAGCTAAAAGTAGGTCTCAGAGGCATTGTGAATTACTTTTAAGAAATAACTCCTACATAAAAACTTTTAGTGCAGTTTAGGAGTACTCCTAAAGTTATGATAAGATTATTTGAGAATATGGCCCCTGCAGTGTAAACGCAGCCTAAGGGGTATCAAAATCACTTGAAGAACCTATGTATCAATTTGACACCAACATCTTTGTAAGCTCTCAAGATGTAAACAGAATTAGACACTGAACAGCTTCTTCCAACTTTGGCATCATCTTGAAAATGACTCCTTTTCTGAAGATTTAGATTTTAAATAAGTTAGCAGGTCTTGAAAAGGAAATTATTTTTCAATCGTTCCATTCCGAATAGAACCAGTATATTTAACAATTTCGTTCTTGCGTTCCGCCACCAACATATCATTCCTGAACCAGTTCGGAGCGTAAAATATTGTAGTTCTTAATGTACCGGCAGTGTTATTTGGCCTCTCAAGTATATTTATATGGTTGATACCTTGCAATTGTAGCCTGGCGAATGCCAAACTAAAATCACAAGTGATATTTAGTCTGGGGACCTACCTATTGCATTTCTCGTAGCGGAAGCATCATTTACAATTGTCCATAGCCGTTTATTGGGCGCTACGAATGTCTATCATAGCGTCTGTACATACCTCGGAGCCAATACCAGAGCCATCACGTGACGTAAAATGCAATCGAGGGCCGTACAAATCCCTTTTTGTTCTGCGATTGGATACCGAAACCAGGCGAGAAAAACAGCCATGGTCACCATGCTCCTCTGCAGAGTGAAATTAAATAAGCATGCAAAGGAGCATGGGAATTCCCAGGCTATTGCAATTGTCCCACTTATTGGTAGGCTATTTGCCCTTAACTTACATGGTAGGCCTAGTCTAAATGTGGCAAAATCATAAGTCTCTCAGGCAGCATCCTAAAATATTTGCGATATCCATCTAACTTCCGGGCAGACTGCTGCTGACTGTAGAATATATTCTGTGATAAATATACTGTAACTTCATGTCAAAATCATTTCTGGATAAGTGGGCTAGAAATATCAGGTGAGCGATGGTGATGTTGGATAGTTTCTTCTTTTAATTCGCGTTATTCACCTGGCGGCCATTTTGACGTAATTTGACGCTTGAGGTGTACGAAAGTACGAAAGAGGTGTACGGAAGTAAACAGTTCCACCGAAGTGCCTGCTATTTTGGGAAACAGTGGAAAGTCTGCCCACGGTATGATTTTTTCCTCTTTGAGGATGTGCATTTCGGCACACAACAGTGAGGCGCCATGACAGCCGGCTGTGTAGCAACGGTGTAGCCGAGTGTACCCCTGAAGTGTACCCCTCAACGTCTTTAGAACGTTCCGGGTGAATAAGGCGAATTTATTTAATGGAAGCGGCTTCGCAAGACTCTAATCTCATAGGCTACCTCCATTGTGTGCATGTTTTCCTTTTTGTTTGGGATCTAAGTAGTATAGCGATCGAAGTGGATTAGGCTACTATAAACTTTGACTTTGGGACTAATGGGTAATTGAACTTTTGGGACTTTTTGGTTTGTTTTTATGTGTGTTTCATGTTGTTTAACTGTGACAGCTTTCTCCGCTATAGGCCTCCTTCTTCCTGCTTTAAATGCCAAGCATGGGCAGCTCTGTATTTATAGATTCACATACCGGTAGTTCACTTGTTGTCTCCAGTATATTTTTTCGTGAAGATATCAGTCTTGTTTGATTTATAAGGCTAAACATAGATGGCAGCTAATTTAAGAAGTTAGTCACTGCTGCGCAGCCTGTTTAGATCAGTCCACGACTTAAATAGCTTGTAACTTTTTATTTCCCTTGAATGAATTTATGGCGAATTGTTAAACTATTCCATGGAGATCTTCAGATATCAGCTCTATATTTTATTGTGCAAGCATTTAAAAAATTCCGACTTGGTTACCTTTGCAGAAGTTTGTCAGGGCTCTGTGCAACTGGTTGTTTTGAAATCGTCTCTCGCATAGGAGAAGTTGTCACAGCTGAGGAGGTGAAGAGAACACTGCAACAGTAAATAGTTGTTTTTTTCTTTTTTTATTATTACTATATTAGAGAAAAAAAAAAAAAAAAAACTTTAGTAACGGGTCTTGGGGATATCAGAATAATGTTTCTGTTCCGGAACAGTTGAAGATCATTTGGTTTTCATTTCCATTTCCGTTCCTCATAAAATTCCATTAGTTTTTGTTCCCTTTACTGGTTTGGAGCCCTGTATGTTACTAAGGACACTTAGAAACATCAAGATCAGTTGAAAAAATCCATTTGACAAGACATTTTTTTGAGCTCTCAATATATAGTCAGAATTAGCATCTTCCGACTATCTTTGGTGCCATCTTGAAAATGACCCCTTTCCTGAAGTACCCCACAATGTTTTCCATACAAGTGTAAGAATAAGTATTTGTTCTGGGCACTGTGTTCTAACAAAATGAAACTAACTCTGAAATGCTGACATTCTGAGAATCAGCAACGTTTGCAACAATGTATGCAATCCACCTAAAACCTCTGTCAAACCTGTAAGCTGACAAAACGTAACCTGTAAGCTGACAAAATCTTCTCAAAAATTAAAAAATTTCTCTTTTTGTTTTTAAAGCTCTCAATGGCCTTCTACCATGTTCTGCCCCAAGGTTACTCAGGTCTTCCACCACCTAAATACAAATGATTTCTGATTTTCCTTTTTGTGTGCTTTGTCACAAAATTCTGCCAAAGAAACAATAACTGACAGAACTGTAATTCAAGCCTTGACTAAAGTCGCACCATGTCTTAAAGTGACAGTGCACAATTAGCTCATACAATAAAGTAGCATTATGTGAAAAGCAATATGCCTACTTGTGTAACAGAAGATGAGTTTCAAGCATAGTCAGACTGCCTGATAGTTAAAGAAAGGTAAATGAATACTCCACCTCTGTGTCTTTTTATCTTATATCTTTCTTGTTTTGTGTTCAGTATATCATACTGTTGTGTATTGTATGGTGTGTGTACACTATGGTGTGTTGTGCCTCTTCCCTTGTCTAATTTTATGTGCGTTGCAACTCACCTTGTCTTCAAGACAAATTTCTCCAAACCTAACCTAACCTACTAGTCCAGTTCCTTATGTCAAAATTTTGGCCTAGGGTTTTTGGGGATTAGGTAAACTATATACTGCATTTTTGGAAAGGTAATTGTCTAAGGAATCAGAAAATCAATGTGTTGCATTTGCTCAGATGTGTATACGGTGGCCATATTGATGTTAAAAAAATGGCCATTATAAAATGTATAAATGTACAAACCGAATTCCAAAATAGTTGGGACACTTTACAAATTATGAATAAAAACAGAATGCAATGAAATGGAAGTTTTGATCAAATTTCAATATTATATTCAGAATACAATATCGATGACATATCAAATGTTGAAACTGAAGAAATATATAATTTTAAGGAGAAAATAAGTTAATTTTTAATTTTATGACATTAACACATTCCAAAATAGTTGGGACAAGGCCACATTTACCACTGTGTGGCATCCCCTCTTCTTGTTAGAACAGTCTACAAATGTCTGGGGACTGTGGAGAGAAGTTGTGGAGAGAATGTTGTCCCATTCTTGTCTAATACAGGCTTCTAGTAGCTCAACTGTCTTAGGTCTTTTTTGAATGTCTTCCTATGTGTGATTATAGCAACATCAACTTGGGTGTACTTGTTCTTGTCCGGATGGCATACGTCACAGTTTTCCAAAAACAACATTGAATTTTGATTTGCCTGACCACAGAACAGTTTTCCACTTTGCCTCAATTCATTTTAAATGAGCCTTGGCCCAGAGAAAATGCCTGGACTTGGGTCATGTTTAGGAATTGCTTATTTTTTGACATATAGAGTTTTAGTCGGCAACAGCGAATGGCACGGCAGATTGTGTTCACCGACAGTTTTTTCTGGAAGCAGTCCTAAGTCCAATTTGTGATTTCCATTACATTAGTATTCCTGTATGTCATGCTGTGCCGTCTTAGGACCCGGTGACCATGGGCATCCAGTATGGTTTTCCAGCCTTGACCCTTATGAATAGAGATTGTTCCAGATTTTCTGAATCTTTGGATGATGATATGCACTGTAGATGATGATACCTTCAAACTCTTTGCAATTTTTTTGTCTGAGAAAATCTTTTCTGATCTTGCACCTCTACTTTTTGCTGCAATATTTTGGGAACTGGTGATCCTCTGCCCATCTTGACTTCTGAGAGTCACCACCACTCTGGGAGGCTCTTTTCGTACCCGAACATGTTGCCAATCGACCAAATAAGTTGCAGATTGGTCCTCCAGCTGTCCCTTATACGTACATTTTCTGGCCCCTTATTGCTACCTGTCCCAACTATTTTGGAATGTGTTGAACCAAAATGAGCCAATATTTGGCATTACATTTCAAAATGTCTCACTTCCAACATTTGCCATGTTGTATTCTATTGTGAATAAAATATAGGTTTAAGAAATTAGTAAATTATTGGATTCCATTTTTATTCACAATTTGTGCGTGTCCCAACTATTTTGGAATTCGCTTTGGACATCTCAATAGGCCTATTTCTTCCTGTAGTCCAATCAAAATAAAACTTTATACAGTGAAAGTATATGAAAAGTAGCATTTTTTTGTATTACAAGTTTTTCTGTAAATTGATTGTAGTATGCAAATGATACTGTACCCATATTACTAGTACAAATTGTTGTATTCATGGATAGTGAAGAGATGAAGAGGTTGGGACCTGTCTCAATTTATATTATATGACACTCTGTGGGAATATGCTTTCAGAGAAAAAGTGTACTGTACAGGGTTGATCAATTTTCTTCTTAGTGTATTAGGTCCAAATGCTTTGGCTATACACCAAAATCACCAGAACCAAGTGATATATAAATGGATATCAAAGGGAGAAGGGGGGCTGGAACCTGTCTTAATTTATGTTTTCTGTTATCCTGATGCCTGATGCTTTCTAAAAAGGTATGACTTATTAAGGTTAATTACTTTTTCCTACATGCCAGAGGCACTTCGATATGACAAATGCACAGAATTTTCCATTTTCCCCCAAAATAGGCATATAAGGAGGGCGGTGAGAGGTGAAAAAAAAAAAAACTTATTGGTGAAATTCTGAAGGCATAAGCTCAAATATTTGGTTTATATTATGGTCTAATATGTTTCCCCCAAATGCCACTGGCATGAATGTCATGAAAAACAGCCAATTTTGGAAAAAATCACATTTCTTAATTTTGGGTTTTATTGTAATGAGGAGGGTGGTGCATGCCTCAGTGTCACACCATGCCATATTATTTCACATCCTGAGGGTGTAAGCCATTAGAAAATATATGGGATGTAGGGTGAATTAGTTTCCCCTTCATGCTTCAGATATGTAGCTGTGCCTATTTCCCCTCAAAATCCACAACCAATCCCATTGATTTCAATGAGAAATTACCTTCACAAACACATCTGGGCAAATGCAAACATGGATTTTCTGACTCAGTATACAATAACCTTTCCAAAAAATGTATGATTTACATAATCCCCAAAAAAGTCGGACAAAATGACATAAGGAACTGGACTGGGCGATTCTACCGAATTGGTGCAAATTCACAGTTCTAAACTTGTTGAAAAAAAAGTATATTTCTCTCTCAGCTTTGCTTGCATATACATTAAGCACTATCTAAGGTATACAGTTCTAATATTGAGACACTTTAGAATCATAATGTGCTTTTTATACAAGTTTCGAAACATTTGTCTGTCCACAAATAAGTCACTACCGAAACGGGATAACATATAACATAATAAATATGTTCAAAATAAAAGTTCAATTTTTTTATATATATTGATCTCATCAATATGTTTTTAGAATTTAATAAGCATGTTTTCAGAAGTTTGTCAAGGATTTTTATACTTCTAATCTGGTTTTTAAATTGAATTTACAGAATTTGTCATATTTTGAAAACTGGATTTCTCCATAAAATGTATAAACTTGGTCACATAAAAATCATATCTCAGGATTCAATAGACAAAAATATATATTTTATAACACTGTATCATACACTTTAAATAAAACACTTATTATGTTGTATTTTGGCCAAAAACATGTAATTTTCACAGTTTTTACAGCACCGTTTCGGTAGAGACGTAGTTGTTTTGGTAGTGACCTGACTGTTTTATTTGCCTTGTTCCCATTGTCCTTAGTTCTAATAACAAGTTTTATTGTCCTTCCTTCAACCAAACTAATTGCAAATTAGCCAAATATTCAACAATATTTCATTTTAGATAAAGAATACCACCTCGGAGAGGCTGGCCTTCTAGTAGGCCTTTTTTTACCCAATATCAACAAATCCCTACTATATCACATAATAGAAATATCCTATTAGTCCCTAAAATTAAACTTTTACTGAATTACTAGACTTATTCATCCTGTTGACCATGACATATAATAGGTCAATGTTCCTTATTTTTCTGCACATTAGACAGGCTTTATTCTCATGGAGCATTGATTTATACCGATAGAAATAGGCCTACCTTTAAAAATTCTTAAATTTCTCTGCTCAAAATTTGTATTTTGCTTTATTTAGACATGTTGATTATCAACAAAACTATTTCTTGCCTGCATAACCTCAGAAGTTTGCCAGAAATGACAAGCTTAGCTTGTAATACACTGTAACTTTCATGTTATATCTCAGATGTGCACATATACACATATGGCTACAAGATATTCCAAAATGACACAAACATTTTTGTCCTGATAGTGGAAAATAGGTGTTTCGGTAGTGATGCTCTTAAATGTTACACCCAGGGTTTTTAGACTTCTGATCACATTTACCTCAGTATCAAAGCTTGTACTATATCAGGGGAAAGTGAACAACTAGCCAATACTTCCCATGCAAAAATATCAAATGTGACTACAACTACTCTCAATCTATAGACAAAAACATTTTGTGTTTCCGTAGTGACGTGAAAATCCGGGACATGTTTTTTTTAATAAACTTTTTAAATCTACAACTTCAATTAATAAGTCCTTTACAGAAAAATATATGACTTAAATCAAAAAAAATATTTTGGCATTATTTTCATTAATTGAAATTTAAGAGTTAGGCTTCGGGACAACTACCTCTCCATTGAAAGCACCCTATATATGATCAATTTGGGAATATTAAAGTAGCAGTTATTTAAATTATTGCTTGGAAGTTCTAATTAATGACATGTGGTTTTTATACCAAAAATTTTTTAAAATAAGTTTTAGATGCCCGGGACAGCAATTTACACGAATTCGGTAGAATCGCCCATACACAGTAAAAACTGAAGTGTTAATTTGACTCCTAGAGAGTTGATTTTTACTCTGTCTCAGATAACATTTGGTCCCACTCAAAAATAGAGTAAAATTTACTCTATAGCCAGTGTTGGAATTTCAGAGTTAAATCTACTCAATTTAGATTTAAAATTAACAATGAAATGTGTAAACAGAATTAACTCTGTGTCTTTAATTACACTAATAGAGTAATCTCATTGACACTGTTCAGAGTTCATTTGACTCTACACTGTATAGTGTTATTTCAAAAATATAGATATTTTAATATAATACTAAAAAAAAATGCAAAAAACACAGAAATCTTACAGTACAACCTTTTATTATAATCAATGTAACAATTGTAGTAATGCAACTTAAGCCCTTATTTACTGAAAGTTCTAAAACACATGATAATGTAATATTGTAATGCTTAAAAGAAAACTAATAAGGCACCACAAGTTAAACAGTCCACATTACTGATCAAATGCTTATGCAACAGAAGTTGGCAACATGAAAATAAAACCATACCGGTCACAATGCTCATGATAGTAGCATCAGCACAGCATTCAGTTTTGTCTTTATTACAAAGTATGACTGGTTTCAGATTTGACTTTTCCATAGATAATGTGTTGGTTTGATAAAACCCCAAGATTCCATGCACAAAGCAAAAAGCTGCTCAGGGAATAATTTTAGAACATACCTAAGACATAAAGGCCTTAAAGAGTTCATCAAAGGCTCCCACTGAACCTGTTACCATGCATGGAAGGGTATGTTTGTCAGTCACGATGAAGTAGTGTGAATGCATCTTTTCGTGGATCCATGGGATGGGTTGATTGCATTGGATGATGTCTGGCTTCTTCTGCACAATTCAACATCCTTTAACAAAAGACATGACGCATGCGAGATGATTAACCTTCTTGGCAACTTATATCATTACAAGACTTGCATTATGGTGATGTGAAATAGACTCAAATAACTGTGCATACCTTTTGAAATCTGATGAGATGATCTACATCTTGAGATGCTCTTTCCTGGTCCGACCTTGTGCAGAAAGTGGTAGGAGATGTAGTAGCACCAAGACCGCAGACTGGTCACTGTCCCAGCCTAAAGACCTGTAAACCAGCATCAGATTGACATTAGACCACAGAATAGAATTGACTGAATTGTGGTTTAAATCCAATCATTATCTATCTACTGCACATGTTAATGCTTACCGATGATTCATGATTTTTTGTCATCTCACCAGCAGGTTTGTCAATCATCCGTCCTCCATAAGGCTCTGATGTTAGGATTTCCTCAATTAACCTTGATAGAAATACAATAATATTCCTGTTAGATTTTATTTACATTATTTACAATATGTCAATCAGTAAAGAATCAGATTATATATCAAAAATGTTATAGGCCTACCGATTTTGTGTCTTAGTTTCTCCTGCACAGCAGCTGCTTCATCAAGGTCACCCAAAGAGTAGTCCAAAATGAGAGCTTCATCAGATGTTGCTAAACATGCGATGACAGAGAAACAACTGCAAATTCAACAACAGAAATATATCATATCATTGCAAGGATAAATCTTTTCAATTAAGTTTTTAGGCTTATTGTGAATACCATGCCTTCATTGCCAGTCCACTGTCAGACAGGTGACTTTTACATCTGCCACTCTGGTATGTTGAATATCCAGGACACTAATTTGAAAAGAAAGCAAATTGCAGTGTAGCCTAGACATTAGTCCATGTTGCAACAAATGAAATATTATTATAGGCTATCATAATGACAAAATGTTTCTTACCTTCTATAAAAAATGCCAGCTCCGAGTTCCAACACCACTTTGCTCTCCTTGTAAGTGGACCCGCAGCAGCATTCTGAATCTATTTCAAACAGGAAGAAAGGCCAAATCATAATTTAGTACAAAGTTACTTATTAACTTTTCCAAGCAGTAATCTGCACATTGCTAAGTAGGCAACATCTTACAATTTGTTTACACTAGTGAACAATCTAGAATGCTAGACGTTTCTCAAGTGCAGCATGCTAACATGATAAAGTTAACCTGGACAGAGCCTTTCTGGAGAACCCCTAACCGCCTAGTCCAGGGGTGGGCAATTATTTTGGCCGAAGGGCCACATTGGCTCTTATATTTTAACTAATGGGCCGGATGTTAACTGCCAACCGGTTGATGCGGGTAAATTTGCAGGTCTCAAACCAGTAAACCCACTTCTTCAGAGGACATGTTAACATGCAGGGTTAAAAGGGGGATTTGTATTGCATGAATACAACAAATTTAATAATTTAGGCCTATAATCTAAGTCTCCTTGGCTAAAAGTTAATTTATTCTACTTTGGGAAGGCTCCACGGGCCGGATTAAATGGCTCAGCGGGCCGCATGTGGCCCCCGGGCCTTTATTTGCCCAGGCATGGCCTAGTCACTGGTTAATAAAAAACAGCATCCAAAGATTTTGGCATTGGCAATCTGAATTTATTATGGTTCATACTTTCAGCACATTAGAAAAAACTCACGATGTAAGCACCAGTCAAAGGCTCACTCAAGCTAGCATGCTAGGCTTATATCTGTAATGTTTGATGTGAGGCAGCTAACAGAGCATGAATTCATAGGCTAGTCTACACCGAATGCTTGTTTGCATTAGCTTGCTACGCTAATAAGCTAACGATGCATTTGGCGGCATTTACGTTGCCTTCTTTCAGCCAAAGACGGCCATCAATGATGTCAAAACGGAATATACATACCCAACATTAACCATAGCTCAGTGGTTCCTAAAAATATTGGTTGATTGCTTGATTCAAATGTCTGTCTAGCTAACTTGTGATTGCTAGCAAGTTCAAGTATGAATTCACGTCACCGCAAAACTAAACCAAAACAACACCAATTATTTAGACTACACAAACTAAAGGCATTGCAATGCTTAAAAAGACAATATTCGCTATAGAATATTGTAATAAATGTACTTACTTGACGATATAAGCCTGGAGCAATTCCCCAGCCAGCATACTGAATTTAACGTTCTCCCTGCAGAGGCGGGTATTCATCACTGGGTAGAGTAGAATTCCTCACTGCTTGTTTGAAGGATTTTACACTCACATTTAACTCCACTGTTAGAGCGACTTTACTCCCTTTATTGTTGAAAATACTCTTTTTGGGTTGAAATAGGTTTACACTGGGATATTAACACTCCATTTTTTATGAAAAATTTCCCCCAAAGGGACAATAAAGTGCTTCTTCTTACTTTGTGTTGTATGGTATATAGGGCTATTCAATTAGTTTTTCACATGGGCCACATTTCAAAATCAAGTCTAGGCCGCACATTTACAGCAGCCGGTAACAAGAGTTAACAGTCAGGGGTCCAAGGCCTTTCAGGCAGTTTGAGGCAGCCTGCTACACTTTGACATTTTGAAGTATTTCACCTTACTAAAACCTTTAATGCATAAGTGACATATATTATTACATTCTATAAGATATCAATAAAAATAATATAAGAGTAAAGTGACAGTAATGAAAATAGTTTTTAGTAAAATTACATAAAAGTAAAAAGAGCTTTCAGAAATGATGTGTGGTTTCTGTGTAAAATGTAATAATGTAAAACTAAATGTCAGTCAGTGGCTTTGTGAACTGAATACAAATGAGATAGGTGTGACACCTCTAATAGCCCCCACCCCCTGTCACTACCGTGTGCTTGTGACCCTTTGTCCTGTCAACACACAGGACAAAGGGCCACAGACAACTCAGACAAGCCAGTGGTACAGACAACCCAACACTCCCAAGTCAGCAAAAACTCACAACACTGAATATACACACTTCACAACACAATGATTTCCGGGTGGAGGGGGTGCCAAAGTAACTGGTTTAATGAGTATTTCTGTCTTTTTCTGAGACTATTTTGAGGATACGTTATACGTTATAAGGATAAGGTCTTGTGAATGGTGTTTAACTTTTTTGACTGGAACATTGCCTAGGCCACTTGAGGTGCCTCTGGGCCGCATGTGAATAGGCCTGGTTTAGAGATTTTCTCAAGTGAACACAGTTTGCTGGTCAGTACGATGGTTACCTTTATGTTTGTAATTTCTTGATAGTGCAAGTACTGAATATTTTCACAGCAAAAAAATAGAGAATCACTATGTTTTTATTCAAGTTATTTTATCTACAGAAAAAGAATGATAGTTCAAATATGGACACATGAAAGAAGAGATAGATATGTGCAGAGGTTTTGCTTGTGTTACACAATACAATGTTATAAATGGAAAGTCTAATATTAAAATGTGAAAAATAGCCTTCATCACCACTTGATAGTTTGTGCCATGGTATGTGACTCAATTATAAATTTTTGGAGGTTCAAGTTTCTAACAAAAACCCATTTACATAGACAAATATAATATAAGGGACAATGTAGGAGATAGAGACAAATTAACAAGTGTGGAGATAGAGAGAAATTTACAAGTGTGATTTACAAAGTATCTTCCTGGAAAGAAGGTGCTGGAATGTTGTGATGGTCATATTTCAAACGCTATGGGGTACATCTATGTTTCTTACACTTTGGCACCAGGCTGTAGGACGTGGATACCTCATTCACCAATACAAACACAAGTTTAATATCACAGCCATACATGTGGCATCAAAATACTTTGTTGTTTCAGATTTGTCCTACGTGTATACACTTTCAAAGCCAGAGAGTGCTTTGCAAATAAGGAATGATTATTTCATACATGAAGTTAAAGCAACACTAAAGATTATTTTGTACCTTAATATAATGTTTCCAAAATCGCTTCAGTTGTTCATCAACTCACAGGGTGAACAGCACTTCTGCCGTCACTTCGCAGCCCTATATCGGCTGTAACCACTATGTAAGGTTGAGGAAACAGGTAGACGATCTGTAGCTCTAATAAAACTACGGTACAAACCTGACCTGCTTTACAGGGTGCCGATTGGTAGGCTAAAGCAAGGCCAGAGCCCGTTGGTCAGACTGGCCTATGTAAGGTGAAAGAAAGTTTTCCTGGTAGTGTTTGAATTATGATAGGGGAAGTAGTTAGAGGAGGCATTATGACAGGGAATTTCATTTTAGGGAAGGTAGTAAGCAGTGTTGGGGATAACGCGTTACTGTTGTCAGGAACTTAATAACGTAACGCATTACAGTTCAAATTTCACTAACGTCATTACAGTTACTAGACTATAGTAACGTTCGTTACAGCGTTACCCACGATTTTGTTCAGTGTCATTCATATTAACAAATTTACATGTAAATCAGTGAGCTACCGGTAGGCCAACATCAATTGCTGTCAAAACCGCGTTGTTTTTATTAGTGGCGCATGCGTGCCTAACTGGTTGCTGTGGAAATCGATTGATTCAGTGAGAGGGAGATGGAAGAGAGAGAAGTCATGGAGAACACTGGCATCTTCGCCAACTGGAAATATTTGCATTATTTTCAGGTTAAGTGCTCGCTATGTCCTGGTGATAAACAGCTTTCCACTTCTACACTATACAGTCAATGTGCAATTTGTCGAAGCACTTGGCCAGACAGCACAGTCGTACAAAGCTGGTGGCTAAAAATCCCCATAGCCACCGTCCCGGTGATGATGAGACTGCCCCAGCACCCAAACAGGCGAAACTTACATCAGGAGAGGGAGGATTACGACAGGTAACATCGCAGGCAGAAATAAATAATCTAGTTGTAGCCTATGTTGTGGAGGACATGGTTCCGCTGTCCACAATAGAATCCCCCCGTTTTAGGAGAATATTAAGCAAAATACCAACAACGCGAGCTCCCATATCAGACAGAAAAACATTTTCGAGCTAGCCTACTTGAGCAAATGTTATGCTGTAATCGAATCGGATCTCAAAAAGACATTTGAGACCACAGAATTCGTCTCTACAACGGCAGATATTTGGAGTGCTAACAACAAAAGTTATCTCGGATTGACTGTTCACTGGATTGATGAAAACTTTCAGCGCGAGAAGGCTGCCATTGCCTGTAAAAAGGGTCAGAGGGAGACATACATGACGTAGCCAGTGAAATAGAGCAAGTTCATTTAAGTTATGGGCTAAAAGTAAAGTAATGAGTAAAGTAACAAGTTACTTTTTAAAATTAGTAACGAGTAAAGTAATCTCATTACAATTCAAAGCAGTAACTAAAGTAAAGTAATTAGTTACTTTTTAAAAGTAACTTCCCCAACACTGGTAGTAAGTAAGGGAATCACTTACTGTGGAGATTCCTTTCATTCTCAACGTAGCTAAACATAATACACAGAACGTTATGGGAACTTTAAATAACGTTGCCCCGTGGTTCTCCTATGGGTATTTGAAGAACGTTATCCTATTTTAATTCGGAGAACGTTAAGGAAAGGATATTTTTACTTCCATAACCTTCATTCAGTCAATATCTTAAGTTCCTCAGTTTGCTTAGCGAAATGAAGTCTACTATAAGTGGCGTGAATCTGGGGTTGCCTTAGCAACAGCAAACAAAATCCGCTCCTAAAAAAAAATCAGCTCCTTTTATTTTCAACTTTCGTAGTTTGATACCACGTTAACACATCAATGACAAATGGTGCTGATATCTAGACAAGCCATGGAACCAGAGGGCTTGTTACACCCAGAGAGGGTGCAGTATTCCATGATCTAGTTACACCGGTCCCAGATAAATAAATTGCATTCCCTCAACAGGTGGCTGTGCTAGGCAAGCTTCTTTGCGACAGTGGTATTGGACAATTCCACCTCTAGCCAGAAATTCTGTTTTAAAATGCAGTACAGTTATCCTAAAAATGAAGCCATAGACAACTTATGTCTATGCAAGCATTCTAAGTCAGTTATTATTGTTATTATTATTATTAATATTATTATATAATCCCGAGCCCTGTTATCTGAGGTTATGTAGTGCTACCAGTAGGAAAATGAATGACAAGATTTGGTGCAACAGAGAGCAAATTAAAAGGCTGCTAACTGATGAGGGCTTTGACAGAGACTCATTTTATTTTGTGAGGAAATCGAGTCGGATTGATTTAGTTTGTTTAGATGTCAAGTCTGTAGCCGTGGCTTCAATTTCGGTCAAACCAAACTTCATTGCAAACTTTACTTGGCGCTCTCGACCTTGGCTTATGTCAGGCATGTTGACTCTGAAAGAGCCTATTTTTTTCATTCCAGGGTCATCTACATACTCTGCGTCCGATTCTTCTGTGCAATAGATCCTGAAGTACATACCAGTCTGATCATCATCAACTGGTATAAAGTGGTACTCTCTCTCTTCATCACACTTCACAGACTCACCTATTTTAACAAATCGATGGAAAAGATCAGTGCAGTAAATTAAACCTTTAGCCTTGTTTGTTCTGCATTTCTCTATTTTATGGACTGTGGGATCAAAGGCCCTGACTTTTGATATGCCGTATGTCAATGCACAAACTCGTGATGAGATTATTTTGGGGTTTCTTCCCATCAGAACAGCCCCCTTAGCCACAGCGATATCAGCATCTGCAGGACACAAAATTCTGCAGCGGCGGCCAAACTGCTTTTTCATCTCTGTGCGCAAAATCTCACAAGATGAATAGCCACCAACTAAGAATATGAAGTCTATGTTCATTTCTGGAGTGGCAAAGATAGCATTGAGCAGGTTTGTTATTTTTTTTAGGCTTTCAGTGAAGAAAGTTTTGAGTTTTGAATGAGTGATTTTAAATGACCCCTCGACCCAAGACACACCCTCTACACATTTCAAGTACTCCTCTATGCTTTTCTGCTCCTCTGCCATCCTTCTTAAGTTGTTTGGGCATGAAATGTAAACATCCTCCTCATTTTGGGAACACTTAATCATAGTGAAATCAAACAACATTTTTTGCAGTTCACTTGGGTATTCAGCTGCATATTTATCCCACAGTGTGGGGTGAAAGATATCTCTGAAAGCTGACAGGTATTTGGCATCAACACTCCCCCCACCCATGTCACCTCCTGACGCTTTGCATATTTCATTCAGGAACCCTTTTCCCAAGATCTGATGCACAGCTATGTCAATTGTTCCACCTGTAAAAGATGTGTAGTGACTATTAAACACCATGACAAATGATAGCCTATGTATATCGTAATGGGTGCACATCATCGTATAAGCACTTTCAAATAACAACAACAACATTACTTTGTTTTAAAACTTAAAAGAAATTATCCGAGTTAATCAACACATAGCCCTGCCGTTTTATAGTACCAAGCACTATGATAGCCACCTCAATGTCTGAATTTTGAATCGTGCAACGCAGACTGAGATAGCGAAACGGCAGCGAACGGTAACAGAATGGGGCATGTTTCGTTTTGACATGCTCCATTCTGTTAGTGTTAGCTGCTATTGCAAACTTGGTCTATGTTGCGCGAAATTCCATCATTGAGGTGGCTATCAATAGCACTTAGCACTATAAAACAGCAAGACTGTGTTGATTCACTCTGATAATTCCTTTGAGGAAATGCAAACCTTTGTACTTATAGGATTGCATGTCACGGAAATAGAAAATATTTAAACAAGATGTACCTCCACAGTCAACCACAATGTATTGTGTTCCAGGTTTTTGCTCTAATGCATCATCTTTAAATCCATCATCCAAAAATCCTGTGCTTGGCAAACCTTTGCACCATGCAGATGCTGCCTCTGGTTCCAGAGCTATTATGAGGTTTGAAGAACTCATGTCAGTCACAAGACCTGCCTGAAATTAAGACAGGAAAATAGATAAGTCATTGCAAAATAGGCTGACACCTGTGACAATTTCACTGCAGCTCTTACACCAGTAACTATGCGCATGTGAATAAAATAAAATACATAATAAAATTAAATTCCTTATAAACTGTTTATCTTATGTAAAGCCTTATTATATGTGATCAAGATAATAAAAACAGTTCACATCTAAATGAAAACCAGTTATTCACCCCCTTATCCGGATTTCCATATGTGGGTAAAAGCATTTTGGTCTCAGTGCTTGCGTTTTCCTAGTATGACATACCCAATTTTCCCCATTTTTTAGCTTTAGCTTAGCATAGGCGCTGGAATGTAATGTTGCCAGATAGCAACTCTTTTGCAACTTTACTTCCCGGTGCCATGCTAAGTTAAAGGTAAAAATGGGGTTGCCAGACTGGGACAGCGCTAACACTGAGACCAAAATGCTCCTACCCACATATGTAACTCCAGGTAAGGGAGTGAATAACCAATTTCCATGAGGAGGTGAACTATTCTTTTTACCCTTTGGTCACACGGGAGGGCAAGTGGGCAATTTGAACAAGCAACTCGGTTGCCAAGGAGGCGTGACTTGTATGAAGTTCGTTGCTACCGGCAAACAGTTGATCTTTCATTTATCTGTGACCAGTGTAACAAGCCATCTATTTTCATATCTTGTCCAGATGTAATGAATATGCATTTGTCATCGACATATTTACTACTTTTCAAAATGCTTGTATTTATACACAAGTCATGCCTCCGATAGCTGGGCATCAAACTACATTTAAACTTAATGTAAACTATGTCTGCAGACTACTCCGAAATGGCTTTAAAGGTCCCATATTGTGAAAAATCACTTTTTATGGCTTTTGAATGTTTCTTGGGTCTATACTGCCTCTACACACACTTTTAGTTGGATAAAAAGCCTCAATTGTTAAAATAAACAATTTACACTGTTAGCTGTTCAGCTGCAGTGTGCTTAAACAACCTGCATAGAATTTTTCTAACTACGTATGTCACAGGGTAAGGTGGTGGGGTCCCACACATTGGCAGCCACGGAAGCAGGTGAGTGCAATAAGAATGGATAATTACAAAAAAAGAGAGAGAGAGGTTGGCAGGCACTTTGCAGCTGAGAACAATGAAAATGATTAGGGGTGGTCTGTCATAGGCTACAGGGGAAATACTCAATGTGTTGGCTGCAGGTGTCTAGTTACCTGGTGCTCACGCCCATGAGAAACAGTCTGTTCTGAACATTAGAGCTAAAGAAGTTAGCTTGTTAAAAGCACAATATGGTCCCTTTAATTTAAAAAAGGAGCAGATTTTTTTTAGGAGCAGATTTTGTTTGCCATTTCTTAGGCAACCACAGGTTCACTCCACTTATGGAATTCTGATATATTGACTGAATGAATGAAGATTATGGAAGTAAAGATATAATTTCTCACTAGAAATGTCATAAAAACTTTTAATCATGACAAAGGTTTGTCATATGGGAGCAGTGGTAGCATAGTGGTTAAGGAGCCTGACTTACTACTAGGGTAGTAATCTGGAAAGTGTGGTTTCAAATCTCCATTGTGCTCTTGAGCAAGGCACTTCACTTTGCTCTTGGCAGGGGCGTAAAGTTAACCCCCGCAGCCCCCGCAAGGCGGGGGGGCCCATCAGTCCAAGGGGCCCCGCCCAACCTGTCATTTCAAAAGTTGAAATAAAATTATTGTTCTCTTAATGCAAGTCGTAGCGCTCCATGATGCATAGGCGCTGATAACACTAGAAAATAATAGGCTAATGCATCGGTATTTTAAAAGAACGTCTTCTCCGAGATAAACACATGACGTTACCTATGCCTGTCACTGGTTTCACCTTGTCAGTGCGTGTGTGTGTGTGTGTGCGTGAGTTTGGAGAAGAGGGCGAGAGGACAGCATAGCTGGTCACAGGGAACCGCATTCCAGCATATGGATTTATAACGGTGGACAGCAAACACAGCGATTCAGTGTAGGCTATAAACCGGAGAAAAGTGTATTAGTCTATTTCAGGGGTCGGCAACCCTAGGCACGCGTGCAGCAAGTGGCACGCCAAGGAATTTCCAGTGGCACGCGGATATTGCACTACCCTAATAATTTAATACATTAAAAATGTTCAGACATATGCTGAAATGTCATTTAGCCTACCTTAAAAATGACTACGCAGCAATAGCGCCCCCCTCCCCATATTTATTTTTCACACGAGTGCCCCCTTTATGCATTTCTTAGATGGCAAAGAAGCCGACAGGTCGGGCCTTCCACTCCTCCTAGACCGCAGAATATTTGTTCGTTTCTCAGAAGGATTGTGCTGTGTGCACTTTGTGTTTTGAAAGTGTTGTGTGTCGAACATACAATGTTAGACGTCATTACGAGACAAAGCGCGAAAAGACTTTCAAAAGATCAGGCAGATAGGAACGATACGATATTTCAGACACACAAGGGAGTTTAGGCTGTATACTTCCAACCACATTGACACATATCTGCGAATACATGCGCCAGCTTCAGTAAGAATTCGCAGAGCGCTTTGGGGACTTCTTGATCACGGACATGAAATTGATTTGGCTCATGAAATTGATTTGGGCACATATGGAAATGCAGATGATTGAGTTGAAGAACTCAACATTTTGGGTGAGCAAGTTGACAGAGCTACGTGTTCAATTAACTTACAGAACACATCGCAGGGTCAACATCGCCTACGCCTGCTGGGCATCTTTACCGAAAAGTTCAACTGTCTTCGCAATATCGCACTTACCCTGATATAGCCCGCCCATAATACGAATGTTCATCAACAGTAGGCATATTATGGTCGGGCTATGTCAGGCTATATCGCACTGGCTTTTAATGTCAGTGTTCGGATCAACCTATCTGCGTGAACAGATACACATGAAGTCACGTTATGTCCTTTGCCCCTCCCGAAGTCGTCTGACAGCGGAAGCATGCGTCCAACTTAAAGAGACCAATTAGGCTACCAACCGCACATTTAAGGGGAAGACCAGGGATCACATTGACTATTAGGCCAAACATTTATTTTCTAACAAGGCAAGGCAGGCCTATTTCAAATTGGCAGGTTATTGTTAATTAAGTTACTTTATGTGGCCTATGTTTTTTTTTTTTTTTCAATCTGTGTTATTATTCATCAGTTCCATTTTCAGTAGGCTCTGTGAATAACTGCTACTACTACTACTGTCAGATTTTGGATGTCAGGTCTACTTTGTGAATTTGTTGCCTATATGGTTGTTATCTAGTGGGAAGAGAGGGAGAGGGAAACATGGGTGTTCTAAATCCTTGAAGTCTGTGAGGATAAAACAGTGCAATTACATTTGCTAAATGCATTAAATGTCCATATCCATCTAAATCTGTCACCAGTATTTAATTTCACGTAGTTAACGACACCGAGTGGCACACTAACTAATATGAAAATTTCTAAATGGCACACCATGGCAAAAAGGTTGCCGACCCCTGGTCTATTTCTTGCA
Source organism: Sardinella longiceps (assembly GCA_027497455.2). Taxonomy (NCBI): domain Eukaryota; kingdom Metazoa; phylum Chordata; class Actinopteri; order Clupeiformes; family Clupeidae; genus Sardinella; species Sardinella longiceps. The sequence continues at coordinate 2,461,319 of JAODXP020000031.1, forward strand.
TGTTTTAGTCGGTGACTTCAAACAAATAGTTTATCTATATGCACAAGTTCACCATCCGCGCAATAGACAGCTGTTCAGGTGGTCTGATGTGCGGCGAGCTTTGTCAAGTTCTTGTTCAGATTTCGAGAGCTTCAAGAGCAATGAAAGTACTGATTATTCGCGGAACACAAGCAGCATGACGACGGAGTAGTTGCTTTATTAATATCGGATTTTTAAAAGAGCTGACGAGAACATTTCATGGCCTACTACAACAATGCATATCGCGGTAGATTTCAAAACGGGGGGCGTGTGCAGAACCTGTGCCCCTGGGATGCGTCTGCATCATCATCTTTTTGACAAAGTTTGGGCACCCCTTACGTTTAGAGTAAAGGCATGTAGCCTAAACATCAAGGCTACATTAGTGAAGCCACAGCATTACAATTGAAAATACTGAATATACTGTAGCCTCTTCATTCTTTATTACACTATGGGAGTTTTAATTAAAAAAAATAAAGTCAAATATTTTTTCCCCCTTAAAATAAGCCCAATTTAAAACAGGGTTTGCCATGGGAAACAAACCAATTAGGCTATAAGTTTTGAAGAATGTGTCCAATTCCTTAAGTGCTACTGTATGTGAAGTGTGAAGCACACATTTCCCATTGTGCATCCAGAAGGCAAGTTCTGCATTAAGGACAAATAACATTAGTTAACCGGAGCCCAATAACTTAATAGGACTAATTGCTCTGAAGCTCACATTTTAGGCTACACTTAGGCTATAGACCTAGAAAAAAGCATATTTTTTTCATACGATAATAAGTTATAAGGAACTGAGAACCTCTATTACCCTGATTGTCCTGAGTCTAATGATAACAGTTATAACAGTTGTCTATTATGAAAATTTTTCCACATTCATCCAAATGTTCCTCAGAAGGGGGGCCCCGTTTGGTTTCCTGCAGGGGGGCCCCGAGTGTTTGCGTTACGCCACTGGCTCTAGGGGAGAATTGCCCTGAACTAATTGATAGTTATTATTATTTCCTCCGCCAAGGAAGTTATGTTTTCGCCGGCGTGTGTGTGTCTGTGAGTCTGTGGCCGTTTCTCAATATCCGTACTTGAATGTACTTGCGATCTTGTGGACTTGTGAAACGTCATAAAACACAGCCGAAGTTCCAATTCAAAAGTTCATATTTACTCAACTACGCATGGAGTTCCCGGATGTTTTCTCGATTCAGCCATGTTTTCGAGGATGCATCGGATGGTGACTTCTGATAACTTCAGGACCATTATTCCCCATGATGCATTTAGGCGCTCCGTTCTGAGATACAAGAATGACGCAAGAAACAACCATTTCTGTTTTTAAACTAATACATTTGGGGCTTATGACTTGATATACTTAAAAACCAGGCGGGACATTGTTTAACTTGAGTCTGTACACATGGGTTTTGTAACCAAAAAGAGTGCCTGTGGTGAGATAAGATGTTTGTACCACTGTTAGCTTGTCATCCACCAAACTGCCGATGTATTTTGGGGCAAGCATAGACAGCTTCCCCCTGTAGCTTTCGTAGCTAACATAACAAGTACCCAATGTCTCAAACTGCAGGTTCAGCATACTGTGTCCTCACATTTTTGGACGTTTGTACTCTCGTTCTTGACTTCCCAATTTTGAACTCGCAAGTAAGGAATTTCATTCTTGTATGTACTTTGTATTGAGAAATGGCCACTGTGTGTGTCTGTCTGAAGATAACTCGAAAAGTACTGCACGGATTTGGCTGACATTTTCAGACTGTCTGTATTGGGACATGGAAGAATTGATTCGATTTTGGTGATGATTGGTGATTATTATATCCCAGCTACGCTTTGACATAGTGCAACCAAATTTGGTATATAGACTGACGACCTGGTCCTGGACTATGTAGAAAAAAACTGTTAAAATCTCTAGCACTCCTGGTGGTCAAACATTATTGACGTATCATAGCCCAACTTGGTATATGGACTCAGGACCCTGTCCTGATAACATCTGTCCACTGTGCAGGGTCTAGCGCCTCCATATGCTTGCAATTTACTGTAATGTCAAGAGGGGTGAAGTGGGGAAGGGGGAGAATGGGGGGGGGGGGGGGGGGTTATATTTTATATTGCATCTGTGACCACATTGCCTTGGCTGAGGTCTGCTTTTCTAGTTGACAAAATGTAAGTCGCTTTGGATAATAGCATCTGCTGGGAATGAAATCTCAAGTACGCGAGTGACGTACCTTCCCTAAAATTTAATTCTCTGTCATGCTCCAGTTTTCATTTCTTTGTCTACTCCGACTTCTTTCGATTCTGAGTCTCCACCATCATAACTCAAAAGCTACCTGACTGCTTGGTGGCGAAATGTGCGCACCTCCACACAAGCTCTGACCAATGCGTCTGCACAAAAAAAAGGGAAAAGCAGAAAGTGCGACCTCAAGAGTAAGCGGGGAGAAAGACCCGAAATTGGTTCATTAAATCGAAGTTCAACAAACATCATGCATCAAAGATGTGACTGACTTCACAGTTATATTAAAAAAAAATCTAACGCAGTTGATTGTTGTTTGGTGCACTTGTCAAAATTATTAGGCTATTAGCAGCAATATAGTCATATTGATAAATTGTTTGTCTTTGTAACAAAGTAGGCTAAGTTGATAATAATTCTGCTATAGACTGACAATAGACCGACATCCACATGCAGGGCTTCCGCAGCAGTAATACGTAATTTGCGTTGTGTTACGCTTAATTTCTCTTGAAGGCTACACATTGGGGCTTTAAGGAGATGGAGTCATTTGTAGTGTCCTTGACATCGAAGTTCAAATCCTGATTGCCTAGTTCAGTCAGGACCACTTTGTCAAGGAATAGGTTTTTATTACTATTGCATGAAATACATAATTTGGCGGTATGCTCTGTTCTGGGGGCCCCCTGCCCTTCCTTGTTCAAACACGGAAAGCCCAAGGCAGGGAGAGCAGCAATAACCCCCCCTGGGGTACAGAACAGAACAAACATCAATGACAGCCATTGATAAGTCAGAAGTATGAGGGGGTTACGGGGAGGAGGTGGGTGGCAAAGTTGCAGAAAAAAGCAGATGGCAGCAGAATGTCAAAAGCAGTTTAAGTAAGCGCTCTAAATGTCTCCGCCAATGAAAGCAGGGCTTGGCCGGCTGGCACTCAGCTGGCAATCAGCTGAGCAGTTTGATTGACAGTCAGCGAGGCCAACTAGGGAAGCTAGCGAGACTCTGTGACCTGCCTGACCTCCGTGACCCGCCTGTGCTCCATTTGTGCCTTTCAGCAAAGATCTTTAGGGCAGATCTGCTTTAGGGCAGACTGAAATACATATAAATGGTAGTTGACTAGTCAAAGTCGTTTTGGATAAAAGCATCTGCTAAATGTAATGTGTGTTTTTTTTTTTTTTTTTTTTTTAATTTAAGCCTGCTGATCATTAGGCTTGTAACACGTGTTGCTTGTTACATTGCTTACTCTGTAAATGGTTGGCAATTTAAGAGGGATTTGCTGTGGTAGGTAGAAATTATTAGCAAGTCCTTAAGGCAAGTCCCTTCACTCGGCAGCCATTTTGGATATGCCTTCGGGGAGTTATTTTGACTTGATGAGTGCAAGTCCCTATCTAAATGAATGGGGAGATATCCATATCTCCAGATGAGCAGGTTGCCTATTGTTTGAATCCTTGAGTAACTTGTAATTGAATGGAATCAATATCATCACGGACGTTGCCCTAATAGCACTTAAAAAGACTTTATTCTAATCATGAATTTGTTCACTCTGCCTGCGCAAATGTCTGCCACATGGCTAAGACGGAGGGAATAAGCAAAAGGTAAGCGTCCATCCAGTGGCGGTTCTAGACCAAATTTACAAGGGGGGCCGAGGTGGGGCCAGAGTTTTTTTCAAGGGGGCACGTATAGGCTACAAAACATAGGCTACCACTGAAATAAACTTTAGCATCAAATTATGATCTTCAAAATACTGTCAATCTTATCAATCAAGAATATGGAATAATTTAATACACATATTTAATGTGTAGCCTATAGTTAAATAGTAGGAGGGATGAAAGAAAGATAAGTTGCCATTTCCTGCAATCTGTTGCATTTTAAGTTGTTGGATAACTTCAGATAGCAATTCATTCTTGCTGAGTGTTGTATTTGGTAGTCAGTCAGACTTTGCAGTCTTTCTTACATCGCTTATGAGAAATCATAATTTTATTATCTGGTCAGCACAGGGGCCACAGCAGGGGCCAGGGTCACTTCTCCAGGGGCACGGGCCCCCGTTGAAACCTACAATAGTAAAATTTAGTCTCTTGGTTCTAGTGAGCAGTTAATGTAAACATATGTGTAGTGGCTGCTTGGGCCTGGGAGACAAGAAGAAATAAGTTAACCCGCACGGCCTGCTTTTAGGGCTTTTTTCCGTTGCGTTGTGTCAAGAAGATTATTTGCGCAGCCCACTTGTGTCCTGGGCGGATTTCAAAGACTATTCAGTGATCATGGACTTGATTTCCTTAGTAGGACTTTTTAGATTGATATTGTGAACTGGGACTAAAGGGGGGAATACAGGGAATTTGTGTTTCACGGGTCTTCTGGTGCATTTGAAATATACCGCGCTTAGCGCGTCATTTAACAGAACAGCTGGTGCGTCTTGGTTTGTCTGTTGAGCGCCACCTGAACATCAGTTTGTCTGTTTGTTTGTTGGTTGATTGTGTGCAATATTAACAGCCTTACTTATAAGTGCAACTAACTGAAAAGGCATTGCATAGTTGTAACGTTGTTGGATGTTATTCGAATATTATTTAAACTTATTTTTTTTCCCTTGCGCGTAAGAAGCACAGCCTTTTAAAGGAAAACTAAGGGGCTGCTCGTTACACCGTGTCAAGTGGCAAGGCAGATTGTTACATCAAGATAGCACATCAGACAGCAAAGAGATATGACCCAAATCATATTTTTTCTCATTGTGGCAACCCCTAGGGGCCAAATACTAAATTTAAAGAAATACTTTGAATGGTGTCCAGAGGTAAAGCTTTTCCAAAAATTTTACCTTCTTCGGTAACACTTTACTTGACGGGTGAGTACATAACACATTCATAGCAGCTTTCATAAAATGCTCACAAAGCATTCATGACTGTTTCATAAGACATGACTCCACCTTCATACGCAACCCTTCATAAATGTGAAAGTTAGAATGCCGATAACCTATCAAAATAAAAGTCCAGTGGTCTCAAAGCAGCACTGCCATTAATGCTTGTCAGCTGATCATGTCACATCTGAATATTTCATGAATATCTTAGGAAGTCTACTTCAAATGTCACTTTACTATACAGGTTGCGAAGTATTCATAATCACTTATCTGAGTTTAACACTGAGAGGTAGGTTTAAAGTAGCCTACTTTGAGATGCAAGGCAAGGTATGAAAAAATATTATAATTACCCCAAGGTGAGATATTATTTTATGAAACATTTAAATTAGATGCTTGCTCATGATCTGATACTGCATTTGTCCATTACTCTGATTTGACTTGATCAGGTAACAGGTTCAAATCAAGGGCTTCAATGCTTTTTGAGACCATTGGACAGGAGCAAGCATAATTTATTTATTTACTTATTTTTTATCTGTTACCTGAATATGTAATATCAGATACATCAGGGTCCACAAATACTGGTCAGCTCTAGTTTACCTCTCAGTGGTAAACTCAGATGAATGATTATGAATACTTTGCAACCTGTATAGTAAAGTGACATTTGAAGTAGACTTCATAAGATACTCATGAAATATTCAGGTGTGACATGATTGGGTGACAAACATAAATGGCAGTTCTGCTTTGAGACCACTGGACTTTTATTTTGATAGGTTATTGACATTCTATCTTCCACATTTATGAAGGGTTGGGTATGAAGGTGGAGTCATGTCTTATGAAACAGTCATGAATCTTTTGTGAGCATTTTATGAAAGCTGCTATGAATGTGTTATGTACTCACCCGTCAAGTAAAGTGTTACCCATTTTTCCTAATTGTGTCGCCCCCTAGGGGCCAAATGCCACCAAACTTGAGGAGGTCACTTTGGATGGCTCCCCAAAGACATCCGACCAAATATGAGTGTGATATGTCAAAGCCTTTATGGTAACACTTTACTTGAAGGTACCTTCATAAGCATAACATGACACTGTCATATTTAGACATTATCATGTCATGAACCTGTCATAAATATTATTAACATGTCAGTTTCAATTACACCTTGTCATGACAACTTGACATTGTCTGGGTTTTCTTCATTATGACATCTTGACATAACAAAAGTGACATTACCAGGAGTTGTCTTAGTTATGACAAGTTGACATTATTTTTATTTTTTTTTGTGATGTCTTTGTTATGGCAACTTGACATTTATCAGGATGACATTAAAAGAACTAGTCTTTGTCATGACAAATTGACATATTTTGTATTCATATTTTGTGTGCATTATTATGATCGCTTGGTCAGATAGTCCGGTGAGAGGGTGTACTGGTTGTCCTGACACCATTATGCCACCTTCAGTGGAAACGTTACATTTGTCAGTAAGCTGTCATGAAGGATAGACTGGCTGTCATGACACAGTTGTGACAGTGTAATGAATACATCATTGGACCTCAAGTAAAGTCCAATGTCATAAAGGTGTCATGACAGTATTTCTATCTCTCATGAAGTGTCAGTGACAACTCAAATTGGTACCACTTTACTTGAGGTCATAATGAACACATTGTTAGACCTTCAGTGGAAACATTACAATTGTCAGTAAGCTATCATGAAGGATAGACTGGCTGTCATGTCACAATTGTGACAGTGTAATGAGTACATCAAGGCCTTATGTTTTTATGTAGCCTATGCATCATTCTAATATTCGTTCTTAAATACCTACCAATGTATTGTATCAAATATAAAATAAAAAACGTTTAGGCAAGGTTTGAATTGCGGCAGTGTGCTGCCCCCTCAGTTTCAGTTCTCCGTTCAAAGATGCAAAGGTATTTCTCGGTTTCACGCAGTGCATGCATGCATTGCAATATAAAAACATAGCTACGTATAGCGAACCCATAAATTTATCCTGATAGTCTTCCCCATTATTATTAATTTGTGAAGTAGACCACCTGACTTTACCTTGCTGAATTTGTAGGCTATGTCGAAAGTGAAAGTGTGTTTGGCCTTGCGCCCTATCTCTGTGTGATCCATCTCCGAAAGGCCACTTGCCTTTAACCGACGTGCCATGGAAATTAAATTGACCGATTTAATCCACATTATATTTCCACGTGTATCATTATTATGTAGACCTAGCATATAAAATTGTAATTTTGTCCGTAAAAGTTTCAACATGCCTTTGATGGCGCTTGATGTAACGTGCAATGTGGCCGAGTACAGAGATAAAATAAACTTTCAGCAACAATGAAAAAAAGAGATATTTTGTTTCCAGACGAAAACAAGTGCCTCTGGAAGCTACAACTAGCAAGTGGTTTTGGCCTCTGGCCTGCAGGAACGTGTCAAAATTCTGCTTCCTGGCAAATGTTCTAACTTTTGTGATGTTGCAATATACTTTGGGTCCTTCACACCAAACTTCTCCTTTAGCTCCCTTCAGAGCCCGAAACCTCTGATGAGAGGTATTCCACGATAATAATTGCCATGTAAAAGGTTAGAGGAGAATTCTGGTGTGATAAAGACCGCGAGTATAATGCAACATCATAAAAAGTTTGAATGTTTGCCAGGGAGCAGAATGTTGATATGTTCGTGCAGACCGGAGAAGACAGCTTGGTAGTTGTAGCTTCCAGGGGCATATCGCTAGGTGGTAAGTAGCTAATTGCAAGTTTTCAATGCCTCAATTTAAATGTTGGAACTGTCATTATAGTTTTGACGAAGTATGAGGCTACTTTGAGCCTGTTTTACGGTTTAAAAGCGATTTGGCCACTTGCACCTAGCAATATATGCACCCGGAAGCTACAACTAGCAAACGGTCTTCTCTGGCCTGCAGGAAGGTGTCAGAATTATTCTGCCTGACAAACATTTGAACTTTTTATGATACTTCTGGCCCTTATCACACCGAATTTCTCCTTTTATCAATACATAACTCATAGAGGAAACCTGTAACTACAAAAATTTTCAAATTAAGAATTAAATACTTCAACCTTTGTTGCTGCTTCTCTCATGAACTGTTTGGCAGCTGGATCCCAGATGGCTGGTACAGTCAAAACCCAGGTCACGTCAGAAGCAATGAATTGTTTTCCACTTGTGTTACTTGCAATCGTCTTCAGAGCATGGTCTTTGAGGAACTTCATGCTTTCTGAGAACACTGTCATGGCCTGCATAGGTCTATTGCTAGAATCCAGTATTGGCATCCTCCTATCGATTGTCTGTTGAGGGATGGTGTTATTTTCAGTGATCACATGGTAATTACAATTCAGTTTAATTCATACATTCAAGTGAAATAGTCCTCCCTTGCCAATGATTAAAGTAAATTACATCATTAAAATAGAAAATCGCTCATATAATCATTGGAATACTAAAAAATAAACACATGCTGATTGCTGATGTTACTCTGCATTACATGATAAATCTTTTATTCACCCAATAATCCAATGAATGTAAATGAACGTTAGTAACAATTTACTTGAAGGTACCTTCATAATATTTATGACAGGTTCATGACATGATAATGTCATAGATATGACAGTGTCATATCTATGACATTATCATGTCATGAACCTGTCATAAATATTATTAACATGTCATAAAATGTTTATGACCACTGTCATGAAGTTTCAATTACACCTTGTCATGACAACTTGACATTGTCTGGGTTGTCTTCATTATGACATCTTGACATAACCAAAGTGACATTACCAGAAGTTGTCTTAATTATTTAATTTTTTTGCAATGTCTTTGTTATGACAACTTGACATTAATCAGGATGACATTAAAAGAACTGGTCTTTGTCATGACAACTTGACATAGAATTTTTGTATTTATGTTGCATTATGCTTGGTCAGATAGTCCGGTGAGAGGGTGTACTGGTTGTCCTGACACCATTATGCCACCTTCAGTGAAAACGTTACAATTGTCAGCAAGCTGTCGTGAAGGATAGACTGGCTATCATGACACAGTTGTGACAGTGTAATGAATTCATCATTGGACCTCAAGTAAAGTCCAATGTCATAAAGGTGTCATGACAGTATTTCTATCTCTCATGAAGTGTCAGTGACAACTCAAATTGGTACCACTTTACTTGAGGTCCAATGATGTACTCATTACACTGTCACAATTGTGTCATGACAGCCAGTCTATCCTTCATGATAGCTTACTGACAAATGTAATGTTTCCACTGAAGGTCTAACAATGTGTTCATTATGACCTCAAGTAAAGTGGTACCAATTTGAGTTGTCACTGACATTTCATGAGAGATAGAAATACTGTCATGACATCTTTATTACATTGGACTTTACTTGAGGTCTAATGATGTATTCATCATGACATGATAATGCCTTAGATATGACAGTGTCATGTCATGCTTATGAAGGTACCTTCAAGTAAAGTGTTACCGTCTAATTTAATGTGGGTTTTAATGGAAGATCTGATATCACCAAGTAATTAAGAGTCCAGGATCAATGTTAAACTTGTTGCCCTGGATCAACAGGTTAGGTTTAGGTTAGGGTTAAGGTTGGGGTTAGGCTTAGGGTTAGGGTTAGAGTACATTGATCCAGGACAAACAAGTTTAACATTTATCCTGGACTCTTAATTACTTGGTGATATCAGATCTTGCTTGTAGCCTAGTAGCTACTGCTTGACATTATTTCTAAACTTTACAGTAGCATACTGAGATAACACTATGCTTCCAGTACTAGTGCACTGATTTTGAAATAATGTTTTTGCATTATTCATAATTTACAAATAGATTATCACTGGTCAACAATGTTTAAGTTCAATTTCCTTCATTTTTAATCATTTAGATTTTCTGTCTCTTTATAGTGTGGTTTCATGACTTCCTGAATATAGATAATAATAGTATATCTTAAGAAATGTAAGCCTTAATAAGTCATGGAAATATAACCACATTAAAGGAAAGCTCTGGAGTGATTTCAAGCATAGCCCTGCCGAACTAGCCTGCCAAATGCACGAGTTAACAAGTTAAATTGAATTATTTGGAACAGCACAGACCGAACGCTAACGCAGAAACGAACAAGCAATTTACACTGAATCAATGGATCCTCATTATTCGAAACCGAAAGTTAGGTCCGAGGTACCTTAAGCCCCTTTAGCATTGAGGAATAAGGCATGTTCCGTTCCCATTGAGGAGCCATATTGCCGCATCAACTCGCTTCACCATTTCGACCCATCTCGGGGGGTAGTCTTTTTGGCGAGTTCATTAGCTATGCAAGCAACTGACCTGCTACGTGAATAATTAAGCCCCCAGGATTAAAAAAAACAAGTCAGAACTGGGTGTCAGACTGGATTAGCTACTCACGGTTTAGGTTAAATTTTTACTTAGTCCACCTTCCGCCCCCAGTTCTTAGATTGACAAATAGTAAATGGTTTAGATGAAGTGTATCTCTCACTACACTGAATAGCACAGCCAAAAACGCAAGCTAGGCTGCTAGCTAACGAACACAGCCAGATATTATACTTTCTAAAGGTCATCACTTGTAAAGTGTGTGCTGTTGCCTGATATGGCATTAGTGGCTTGGAATGCATCTTGTAGCCTACATTCACAAATAGTTCAACCGGACCTACCTAACTGTTGAGACATTTAAACACAGAATTTTAAAAAAGAAAATTGCAAGGCTACCGTTTCAGACAGGTAGCTGCAAGAATGGCTACGTTATTCAAGAAGGCTCTGTGGATTAAAATGCATGGTCCTTTTGAGCAGTTTACAAGAAAAGGTTGGTTTGTAGATTTCTACTTCTACAATGCTACCATTGAGAATTTCTGAAGCTAAATTGGTGGGTTTTGACTAGATTGTGAGCTTGTTTGTGAGATGGTCATGTCATGACAGTGGTGGTGCGAGATTGTGAGCTTGAGTTGTGGACAGTAGCTGTCAAAATAGCTGCTTAGGGATGGTCATAATGTGATTTATGGTTGATCAAGCCAGGTGTTGTTTATTCTCCATGGGTTTGCTTTCTGATTGTATGACCGGTTTTGCTATGCTTTTCTTGACCGGTTAGCTGGCTGTTGCTGCCTGTAACCTAGCTTAATTGCTAGTTAGACCACCGTATGGTTTGTTGTTTACATTCTCAAGTTAACGTGGTTCAGATGAAAAGGGCAGTGCCATGAGCAGTGCATAGATTACGCCACTGAACCTGCTTGATTTTGCGTGTTACGTATTACGTTTTGGTGCCTCTAGGTCAAACCCCTGAACAGGCTTTGGACAGGGGTTGGAATTGCGTTCCCATTGCTCAACGCGGGGTTCAACACTGTATTACGACCCAGCATTATAGCGCGCTGCAATGGGAAAAGGACTTTTGACTCAATATAAAGTCCTCCGCGTTTGCGCTCAGTCCAAGCTGCTTGAAATTCCTTCATTCCATGCGAAATCTGTTGCTGTCGGAAGGCTTGTGCGACAGGGCTATGCTTAAAGTCACTCCAGAGCTATCCCTTAAGAAGTGAGTAACACATACTGTAATTATTAGACATCTAATTAACAGCTAGTTCATAATAACATAGCACTTGTAAATATTATTAACAATGGGGTTTGTTCATGTGAACTTATGCATTTACTAATGATGAATAAATTGTTACCTAGTAGTTTATAAATGGAAATCAAATAACAAGCATGGGTACCTTATTCCAAATTTGGGTCAATAAACCTTTTATTAATTATTTAAGGGTCAGTTATACACATTATTTATATAACCTTATTCACCACTCACTTAACATTAATAAATATATTTACTAATGGTTAACTGGTGAGAAATAATAAAGAGGTAATTGATAGCAAACAACTAACAAAATGTTAACTAAGACTTCATTAAAGCTCAATAAAAGCTTAATAAGGAGGAGTTATTATAAAGTGCTACCTAATTGTCTTGTGCCAGTTTGTGGGGGATGGACAGATGTCCCTAGAAAGTTTTGGCCCTGTTCCTCCAAAAGACAGTCACATTATTTACTGGCAGGTTTTTTTTAAACAAAGGTTTCTCTTTAGTGATAGTAACTCTGGTTTTGTCATCCAGTCAATCCAATCCAATCAGATCAGTGCATCAAACCTTGTACAATTGCATTATTAATATAGGAAGAGTGTTTTATATTACCTTGTGGTACAGTTCCATTTTGAAATTATGGAAGTATCTTTCCCTGCTTTTGGGGTTCATCTTGTATGTCATCAGAGCATCATAGCCAAACAGACGAAAGTCTCCCTGTTCATCAAACAGAATGCAAGTTGGAGTCTTCAGGGTTCTTTGTCCGTATCTTTCTCCCCAAACGGGGCTTTTGATTTTGTTAGGTTTGGACCGAATGCAGTAGCAATACCCACTATATGCTGTACCAAAGTCAATAGCAACTATCCAGAATGTAGAACTTGCCATGTTTGTGATATTTTAATCAAGGTAAAGTGCAACTGGCAGCTGACAGTTCTTCCCTGTGCTACATAAGAGAATGGCAATAAAAATGCTAAGATAAGGATAAATTACCATTGGATAACAGTTTTGATTGGTTTAGAGTGGTTCACATGACCCAAGAATAGGATGGTTAGCTGTTACATTGTTGTCAATACTGTGGTCAAATAGCTGATTTTCATTTCCTCAGAAATGGAAGTCTCGGGTGGTGTGTATAAGTGGCCAGCCCATTTTAGGGGAGGTCTGAAAGGAGGAAGATTTCCTTTCGCCTTACTTTCTGCAAAACATTTTATCAAGAGAGCTTTTCTGACAGACACATGCAACAATGAGTTGTCCCAACCAACATTGCCCATGTGTTGAAAAATTATGGACTTGGTATCAAACACAAGAGCATGCAATGGAAGTTGAGACGTTGAGGTTGGTAATTATTTCTGTTTTTTTTGCAGTTGGTTTAGTATTTAAGAAACAAATTGCAAAGTGTCAAATCTCTGGTAAACATGACACATTAGCAACATTCATCTTTCAGCCAAGCCTGTTAGTTTATTTGGTTAAAATAGTGAGAATCATGAATTTAATGAATTTGTTGAATATTAAGACAAGTGGCATATTTGCAAGACTGTTTACAAATGATTTGCCTACAATATAGCCTACATTAAAATTTTGTCTTTACGATGCATATGATCTTTTCATTGTATATTGCATTGAACTGAATAATGACTTTAGTTTAGGGAAAAAACTCAAGGGCAGGCAAAGGAAGTTGACATGTTGAGGTTGGTAATTAGTTCTGTTTCTTGATGGTTTGCTAATTGCGTTCTATGTTTTGTGTATATAGTCAGTAATGTTAAGTATGTTAATAAATAATCTGGCTATTAAGTTTCTCATGGGCTCCTGATTCTGTCTTTGTTAAGATCATCTCTACCATGCTTGGAATGCCAAAAGCTGAGAGACAGGTGTTGTTATTAAAATCTCATGTCTTTATAATGTACCTTTTTTGTTTCAATTCTTTGTATAATGTATTGTATACAGTATGTAACTGAATAATGTATGTTTATATAACAGTTTTGCAAAAAAGACTGCAGATCATGAAAAGGAAGTCACCACATTGAGGTTAGTAATTATTGAGTTTTTAAAATGATTCTGTTTACTTGTTTTTTTTTAATGAGGAAAAAACCTGCAAAACAAATTATTTCATTTGTTAAAATATGGTGAGAATCATGAATTTGCGTAATCTTTTGACCAGTGTTGTATAAAGTATCCAAAGTCCCGCTAGAGTAAAAGTACAGATACCCTGCAAAAAAAGTACTTTGGTAGAAGTACAAGTCACAAGCTACAATGTTACTCAAGTAAAAGTATAACAGTATCTTGTCCCTACTGTACTAAAGTATGAGAAGTAATCTTTAATTAAATACTTAACTTAAGTAATGAAAGTAAAAGTACAGGTAGGCAAACTTAACATTTTACAACATAGGCAGAATAGCGAACTGTCAGCCAATGTAAACTGAATGTTAAATGTATGTAAATCCAAGTGATTTTCTATGCCTTATATTATTTAGCTAGGGTTAGCAGCCAACACTCTACAATGTTTAACATTTTGTCATCTTTTTTCATGAGGGCATTCAGTGACCTTGAACATAGGGTTATGGATTGATCCACACCATATTCCTAGCCTGGCAGCGCCATCCTGCGTACTTACGTTAAAATGAATTTTACCTCCGTACAAGTCTGGAATAGAGCGCCTCGGTTCGCTCACGGTTTAGCCAATCAGCACACAGTTTAGAGCGATGTCTCTTAACTTGCCTGAACACGTTCGTTATTCTCCCCCCTACTTTCAAATTACCTTTACAAAATTGGTACATGACATTAACATTCATGATCTTGAGGACTTATTGCCGCTACGATGTCAAAATAAATTGGAATTAGCTAGCGATCTGTTACTGCTGAATGCGGAAGTGAGAGCCAGGTGAGAGGATACGTCATATCCAAATGGAAACATGTTTCCATTGCATTGTTCCAGACTGACGGAGTTCATACCATATTCCTCCTTTAATGAAGAATTTGTTTGCACTTTTCTTCACTGACAAAGTGGCGTCTCTAATGTACTGTAAAACCTTGATGCAGTTACTTAGTTGACCACTAATTGATTTTCAGCTGATATAATGGATTTTCAGTTGCAAATTGAAAATGTAGTGGAGTAAAACTACATTTTTAAAAGTAAATTCTTTACAGATTTTTAACAACTCAAGTAAAGTATAGATACTCCAAAAATATACTTAAGTACAGTTTTTAAGTATTTTTACTTAGTTACTATACAACACTGTTTTTTTACAAGATATGAAGAAGAGTTATGGTTTCTGTTAATTACTGCACAAAAAAGCCTACTGTGGAATTACCTATATAATCACATTGCTTATCTGCTTATAGCAGCTTTGTCAATGCTGTATGAAGCAGAATAAATAATGAATAGTACATGCAATGGAAGTTAGCATGTTGTTGGTTTGTTTGTCTGTTTTTGTTTGTTTAATGAACTGCACAACAGTCAAAGCAAAATAATTGTCATTATATCTGGCAAATTAGCAACATCCCTCTTACAGCCAAGATGAGCAATTATTAATGTGTTATAATATGATGAGAATAATTTGCTTAATCTGCAGACAACAGTTGGCAGATTTACAAGACTTTAAGAATAGGTATGGTCACAGTTTACAATATATATATATATATATTTTTTTTTTTTTTCATTAATTTATCCTTACTTTCCTGATGAATAACAGACCTTCTATATTTTTTGTCTGGAGAATGGAAGCTGATGTAGCATCAGACTGGGACAGCATGTCCTATCAATCTGAAAACATCAATGATCCATGCAGACAAACGGAACTCCTGTCCATCTACAACTCTGTTTCAACTCAAGTTTGGGGGAAAACAAAAGATTATATGATTAGAAATAAAAATCAAACAGATGACATTAAATTCAAGGACATCGTGGCACTTTTACAGGTAATGCCTTCTATCTATCTATCTATCTATCTATCTATCTATCTATTATTGATGAACAAAATGCCACATAACCTCTACAAGCCTATCAGTATCTCTCAATTGTGTTCATTTTCCTATGCAAACTCAATGGCTGAATATAGGCAAACACAAAAAAAATCATATCATGATTTACATCATAAGAATATGAGCCTTTCAATTTGCGTTTTCTCCACATAACTTGTGGGGATTCATAATATCCTAGCCTTTGACTCCCTATGGCTCTGCTCCCACCCATCTGAAACCTACCCTAAAAACAGTCACGCTAAATAACTCCACATAACAACACTGACTAAAGGGGGTTTTCTACATGTTTAGTTATCCTTTTCTGATATGTTTCACATGTTACCTAAAAAGACATTCATCATGAACATGCACAACAGGCATGAGGACTTGTGACTTGGTGACTTGGACTTGAGTCACTATTTTTATGAGTTGTGACTTGACGACAAGACTTGGAATTAAAAAATCAGGGCTTGGCTTGACTTAAGATGCGTTGATTATTGTCTCAGCAACATGCCAATATCGGTTCTCGACCCCAAGGTAATGTTCAGACCAAACCTCATAAAAGTTGCTTATGGCTATAAGGCCTTGCTCAGATTGGAATCCCAAATTGAATTTTTTGCATATCCAGATTGTATCTAGAATTGATTTCAGGTGGTCTGAACAGCAGAAAACCACATGAATTCGGATTTTTCCGAAAATGTGTCGAAACTCAAATGAGTTAAGTAAAAATAACTTCTTTACACTACTTTACACTACACAGTTTTACTTTAAACTACTTTACATCTAAAAAGAAAATATAAGTCATATTTACCTAACTCATTTGAGGCAATGAGTTTCCACACATTTTTCAAGTAACCATTTTTTACAGTGTGTAAAAAATATCTCATCTATGTCATGTTAAAGGAAATGGAACACTTATATTATTGGCAACATTACAGTATATAAAAAATGCAAGTGTGACAACCTTGGGGTGGGGTGAGGGTTGTCTTCTAGAATGAAATGTTACAGTTAATGCAAAAACAACCCACATGTTTTATTTGTGTGTGTGTGTGTGTGTGTGTGTGTACAGAAAAAATTTCAAGATGCCCAAAAGGATGTGGAACAAGGAATGGCAGAAATAAAAACACATCTACCAGAGACCACAAAAGACTCAGAGGTGTGTGTTTGTTGACATAAAGAACATTTGTAGATGTCAAAATACGTATCACTGAAAGACCGGACCATATCATCATTGGGCATGTAGATCCCCTTGAGATTCAGTGCCAAAAAACCTTTCTGTCTTTTCTGCCCTGGCCCCAGGAGCCTCCATTTGCCAGTAACACCACCTTTTGCTACCAACAAGGTGTAACACCACCTTTTGTCAGCCAATAAAATAATAGTCAGGATTTTGGGGGATCGTTCAATGAAAGACAAAAAGATGTCAAAGATTTGCCTACTTGGCACGCACCGTTAAAACCACAAGTACCACAATGCATCGTCGCTGCACTGGCATCATGTCAATCAGGCTGTGAGCGTGAGACCAGTCTCTCGGTTCCCACTCTAGTCTAAAGACTGTATTCATTAAACAGCAGCCTATTTGTGTCACGTTGCCCAGTGCTAAATGTTTTATTACTTTGCATGCTTAAAAATGGCAAAATGAAAAGTGGACTTTACAGGCTTTCAGCAGAGGTGGGAGATTGAGCACATGTTCACTGAGATAACAGACAAACCTATCTGTCTTGTGTGTGGTGCCGATGTGGCTGTCTTGAAAGAATTCTGTATTTTTTGTGTTAAAATTAAGTTCATAAAAAATGCTAAACATGTTTGGCCCCTGACTTGGACCCAGTGTTTGTATTTCGGCTTAAAGCAACAGAAAAGATTATTTTGTACCTTAATATAATGTTTCCAAAATGTAGTTCTAAAAAAATATTATTAAAAAAAACTACAAACCAACCTGCTTTACGACAACCGACAGGAGGAGCTAGGTATATAAGTGTCTATGCTAGCCGTTGGGCAGATAGGCCTACATGACGTGAAAGAAAGGTTAATTGGAAGCTTTTGAATTATGATTGTGGATAACAAGAAGTTGAAGGAGGCAAGGAAAAGAAACCGGGAGCATGACAGAGAATTTCATTTTAGGGAAGCTAAACTACGTCACTCGCTTAGTGGGAAGACATCATTACAAACCTTCATCATGAATAAACCTTTTTAGTTCCTCATGCATTTATAACGCTTTATGAACACTGGGTTCATAGAAAGTGTTACCAAGTTTTTTATGACATTTCCATTGAGAAAGGATATCTTTACTTCCAAAATCTTCATTCAGCCTGTCATTATAATCTTTAAATCCTCAGTTTGCTCAGCGAAATGAAGGCTCTGATAAGTACAATGATTGTCTTAGCAACTGTAAACAAAATCGATCCTAGAAAAATCAGCATCCTTTATTTTCAACTTTCATCTTCACCACTTCGCGAATTACCAAGGGCGTCAGTTTGGTTTCTGAAGTGCTGGGGACAAAAACACTGATATACAGCTTGGTTCCAAAGTGCTGGGGATAGAAATTTCTTAATGTTTCTTTTATGCTTCTGTCTATACAAAATTGCAACATGTAAGCCTATCTTCTCGCAAAAAAAAAAAAAAAAACAACAACTATTAGGCCTATCTAGGTGATACGTGAGGAATTTATGTTTGGACAGCTTTGCGCACGCGAGTAGCGCTTGCAATCTGCTGCGCTCTCTAAGTCCATAACTTGTCCATATCTTGCGCACACGTGAGCGCAATGGAAGGTGAAGGGAACAAGAGGCTATGCTCTAGGCTTTGCGTCTGCATTAAATTCGCTTCGCAGATTTCCTTCCTTTGAGGTGATGTCATCTTTGTTCACGATTGAACTATCACTTGAACTAGAACAGGCTAGACTTAACGGTTGACGACGACTTTACTTGCTTTGAAATAATTCTTGGGACATTAACCTTTCCAAAGAATAATAATAGGCAGAAAATGTACGGGACTAATTCAAAAGAAAAATAGCTGCCCGGCCAGTGATGCAGAATGACGCTGCGAAAGTTATGCTTTTAAAAGTCATTAAACGTCTCGAAAACAAACTCAATGGTTCATATGAACTAACTGCTCTATTAGTCCCAATGTAAATGATTGTAACCACACAGTTTGATAGCAATTTAAGTCCCAAACAAAACGTTAATCTCTTGGTCATCAAACGTCGGGCTGAACGGTTAAAAGACTCTACTTCCCCAGCTGATGCGTCTTCAAACAAAAGCTTGCGGTAAGTTCCTATAACTTCACCAAAGTCACTAGTCTTCGATTCAGACTTTAGCCTAGGCTACATGAACACGCAGAAGTAGTCTATGTCTGATCTTGTAGGCCTACAGTATGTAACATGACCTACACTCACTGAGGCTACCACAAAGTAAATGTTAGAATTTGCGCTGATCTTTTTTTTTTGCCTTAAGTGAGATTGGCTTTATTTTTGAAAATTCTCTGGCAGTGGAGGAATTCTATATGAGCGACATTATTAATTGCGCAAGCAGACAACTTTCCTTGGGCTATTCGCGTGGATATCGTAGCCCTGGCATTTACGTACCATGGTTAGAGATTTTCTGTTAATGACATGTTATTTTAAATTGTCAATAGTGATGGGGACAAAATCTGTCATAACAAAATGTCCCTGGGACATATCCCCGGCGTCCCCGGCTAAAATGACGCGCTTGCGAATTACACATATAAATCAGCCTTTTGTGTGATCGCTGCAAGGGGCCCATTGTTGAATAAAACACAACCTCAGAAGTTAAACTATTTTCAACTTTGAGCGCTTGCGTTTTTAAGCCGCTAGCGTTTTTTCACCTTGCACCTAGCGCTTTACGCGAGGCGTGTAGCAACGGTCAAGTTGCATCGTTCCATAGGAAAACAATTGAATTTGAGCGCCTGGAGGTGAAAAAAGTGTGTCAGTGTGAACGGCCGCTAATAACGCACTCAAAAGCTCCTCTTCTTGTCAAATCTAGTCTTTACCCACCCCGCATATTACACACAGTAACATTTATTGTGATCTTCTGGCAAAAGGTCAATTACATGTAAAGCTGTATTCGTCAAGTTTACATAATTCTGAAAATTAGGCAAAAAATTTAAATCATAATTCTCTGGTCTAAGTCTCTTAGCCTGGGAGTAGAACAAAAAGGGATTTGTACGGCCCTCAATTGCATTTTACGTCACATGGTGGCTCTGGTATTGGCTCCAAGGTATGTACAGGCGCTATGATAGACATTCGTAGCGCCCAATAAACAGCTCTGGACAATCGTAAACGATGCTTCCGCTACGAGAAATGTTTTTATCTATAAATCTACCTGTTTTAATAATTCAATATTGGTATTGACCTTGGGCAGATACAAAAATACATCCAGCTATCCATTCATAATCTGAGGATGAAATACTATTGGAATTACAAGAACTGCAAGCTTGAGGACTTTTTTAAGGTATTCGTTGTTATTTGCTGTTCATATTACAAATATTAGGGCTATGGTAACACTTGCTGTAATTATTATAACATAGGCTATTATTTATTAAATTCATAAAGCTTCATAAATACATTGGTGTTTTCAATCACGTTTCTTTGAACATCTGTGTCAGTTTGCATCTCTTTCCAACACAATTTTTGGAATAATAGGAATTTGAGATAATTTTCTATGTGCAATTTTACAGGACAGACCAAAATTTCCAGAATTCTTGAAGGAGCTGTACATGAAGTGGTACTTTGTGAGCAGATTGTTGATTCTTCACAGCCCTCCCTTTAAGCTAGACTGGAAAAACACCACAGAGGAAAATCCATTTCCTGTTTTGACCAATAAATCAGGGCCATCGCCAGGGCTCTGGCAGGCAGTCTGAAAGGCCTAATGTTTTTAAAGTATGTAGCTGCCATCAAAGACAGAATAATAAATAAATAGATTAATAGGCTAAATGTATGCAAGATAATTCTATAAGTTGCATGCAAACATACAATAATACATTTAACAAGTAATGATTAAATGCCACATGCTAGTGCTGCATGCTACAATGCTACATTCAATGCTACATTTTACAAGTTACAAGTTACAAGTCTTGACTTCAAGTGGGTTATAACTCATGGCGGAACCAAAGTTCTGAAGTAACATGTAGAGGGTTTTTGAAGGGATTGGTCAAATGTTTGGACCATGCTTTGGCACAGTCTTTTGGAACAGGCTCGCAGTAGCCTACTGATATAGCTTTCCTCAGTTTAAGGGTGCCTATAAGAAAATTTGGTGTATTTTTTTGTGCAGCACACATTGTATTTTAGTTTCTCTACATGTAGGCCTATGTGATCTCTATGAGGAGGTAATTATAGATTTATGTATTTGTTTCTGTATGTCTAGTCCTAATGGCACGATCTTGCTCATGTGTGTGATTAAATGCCAGTTAACGGAAAAGAACGGCTTGGTGTCGTGATTTCCACTCGAGAGGAGTAACAAAGTACTTCATCTAACTGAAAATATTGATGCAAAGGTGACATATGGTTTTAGTCAAACAATATCTTGACTAACTGAATGTAATGAAATAGATTTATTTAAATTCATTGTAATCATAAGCATCAACAATTCTGGCCTTGCAACCTGTGATATTTTGCCGCCTAGCAATGCACTAGGTCATACAAATGTGATGTGAAGTATATGCTCTCAATTTTATGTCATCCAGACAGATTCCATGATTATGCAAACAATAAAACAGAGAAACTTTGATATGGGATCAAATGAATACCACAAATATTTTGTATCTGTAATAAGTTCACATTTGTAATACAGTTTTGCAGTTGTATGAAACAATTTGTGCAAAAAAAAAAATTGTACTTGTACTATTTGTACATGTGTGGGAAAAAAGGAGGATATTATTTGTACATGTGTGGAGCAGTTTTGTGGTTGTTGAATTAAATTGTCTGTGTGCAAATTCACCCCCCAGCCCCATGATTGTGTTTGGATCTATGGCATAGAGGCGGGCTCGAGTATGGGGTAATCGAAGACTTCAAGCTCAACAAGCCGCGCCCAGACCCTCGTGCGAGCTCACGAAGTTGAACGAAGATGCAGGAAGCACGAAGGGTCTGCGTGAGAACCAGGCTATCTTGGAGATGCCTTCGGGGAGTTATTTTGACTTAGTATGTGCAGGGTCCTATCTAAATGAATGGATGATATTACTATCGTGAGATCAGTAGCTCGTATTCACTTAAAAAGTGAATCATATGAAATTCATTAAATTTGAATTGAATGGTGTGAATAATTTTTGTGGAAGTTGCCCAATTTGCCCAAATAGCACTATAAAAGACTTTATTCTAAACATGAATTTGCTCACTACATATGTGCAAACGTCAGCCACATGGCTGTGACAGAGAGAATAAATGAAAGGTAAGCATCAGTCATGCCACTTTGAACAATGCGATTGGCTACTTTCACTGCATGGCAGGACTTCAGGTTTCTGAACTCGGCCATTTTTGTTTTACGCTACTTGCTCCATGCATTCCAGTCTCTGGTGTCAGTCCACACAATCCCCTTCGTGAAGATGCAGCCCTTTTCTGAAAGTGCTTGCTAATGCCAGGTGAAGTGCTCCACTGAGCAGGCAGAAGAACACTCCAACAGGAGCCATCATGAAGGACGGGCCGTAGCGCACACTGAGATGGAACCCTGGACACGATGTCGCCCTCTGCTGGGCAACATACTCCTCTAATATATTCAGCCCATGGAACCATACTATGTGCATGACTAGGACACACAGCAGCAGAAGGCCTAGAGAGAGAGAGAGAGAGAGAGAGAGAGAGAGAGAGAGAGTATAATTATAAAGAAATTATACTGTCATTGTTTTTATTCTATTGACAAAGGTTTATGTACCTGTACCTCTACTTTGTGTACAATGTTCCTGTTATTATTGGTGCAAAATGTATGCCAACTTCCCATATGTGCATACATAGGCGTCTTTGTTTGTTATTGTCCTATACTTTGTATGATTGCTTTGGCAACATGAATGTCCTTTTCGTCATTATTGACTTGACTTGACTTGAGAGAGAGAGACATGTAGAAGAGATAAAATGGGAAGAAAGATGGTGAGGAAGAGTTAGGGTGGGTGTGTTTGTGTGTGTATGTGTATATGTGTGTTGGTGGGAGCAAGGGAGGGGGTGGAGGAAAGAACAATTACAGCCGATTAACCTGAGCGTGAGCGGCGACGTTAGGCCGCCTACGTGAAACTCATAGTGAAACCAGTATGTCTTTCTTTCTGCATGAAACTAGTATCTTTCTGATGAATTTATAAGACTGGCATAACCCTAACCCTTTACATCAATACTGACTCGACCGCGTGAAAAAACTATGAGTGAGCATAGAACATTGGTTATCAAACTAAGGTGAAATACCCCTGAGGGTACTTGTTGGATCAGCTCTAGGGTGTACACAAAATAAATATGTGAGTGGGTTCTCAGCTCTCACCAGCATGAAAATAAACTTCAGGTAGACTATGTACAACTCAGTTGCTACGGTATTACAGCATTATGTAGCCTCAACTACCCCCAATACAATTCAGTTGGTGCTGAATTATTATGTAGCCTTAGTTGTATTGGGGGCAGTTGAGGCGACATAATAATTTAGTAGCAGCTGAGTTACAGTATGATGTAGCCTATAACATGAAATATGCAGAAATATTGTTACAGTAATTTCCTGCTTATAAGCCGCATTGTGTATAAGCCGCAGGACAGTGTTTTATGCAAGTTAAAAAAAACAAAACATATTAACACCATATTAACTGCCCCCCCTGTTTTAACCTCATAGGGGAAGAAATTTTGCAAAATCAATGTATAAGCCGCGGCTAATAGTCAGGAAATTACGGTATTGCAGGGGGCACTCAGTAGGGCGTAGAGCATAGGTGGGCAGTAGGCTGAAGGACCACATTTTTTAGATATTTACTGACAAGCCTGGTCTCTACCTGTAGATGTAATAGGGGTTGATACTGGTAAATTGGCAAGTCTCAGACATGTAGCCCCACTTTCTTGAGAGGGCATCTTAACATGTCGGGTTAAAAGAGGATATGTATTTCATGAAAACAACAAATTTGATAAATCTAATTCCCCTTAGTTAAATGAGAAATTTTGTTTTGGGAAGGCTCCACAGGCCTGATTAAATAGTCCAACGGGCCACATGTGCCCTTCGGGCCTTAGTTTGCCCACCTCTGACCTAGAGTGTATCAATGCACGTCAGTGCACATATACAACAGTTAAAAGTTTTAGAACCACTGGCTTAGTGCAGTATTATACTGTACATGAAAACTTTTCTATTGAATACGCTTCTATTGAGACTCACCGCCTGTGAGGAACAGGCCTCCTCCAGCGCTGTAGAGAGATGCTCTACCTGAAGATCCGGCCCCGATACTCAGGAACCCCGCCAACACCACCATACTGATCCCCAACACTATCAGCCCAATCCATAGACCCCTGTAGACTGATTAAAAACAACTTCATAAAAATATTTATTTAATTGTGTCATAGATTTATGGATAAAACAGGTCTGGATACAATAGTGAACTTCACAGAAAAGACCAATGACTAGGCTATATACAGTCATTGGAAAAGACAGACCCCCATTATTAGAAACATATAACCATACTACAAATCTATAACTTTAGTAATAGCTGTATATTAAGTTAAATTATTGGTAACAAAATCCTGTAAAGTTTTTTAGATTAAGTGCAAAGGTCTCACCCTCAGCAGACTCAGAGACAGTTGCCATGGTAGTCTCAGGAATCGGTGTTGGGAACAGGTATGCATGAGTGCAGATCTTTTTAGATATTGATGGTCCACCTATGAACAGTTTTGACTGGTAAGAACAATATTCGAATTAATTAATTATCTAGTTACCTTTACAGAATAATAAAAACAGATAATGTGAGAAAAAATTAAAATGGAATTATTACCCCTGAACATTACAGTAATCCCCTTACCTATCAAGAATATCCAGAGTGATTCTTCCTCAACTCTCCCCTTAAAGATGCATCTCCAGAAGAGTCCCTCATGGTGGAACAGGGCCATACCTCCATGTACCCAGCTTTGTGGTGAGTCTCCCTTGAGCAGAAGACATTAATCTCAATAGCAGTGCTAACACAGTTAACAATTGGGTCTAAGATGCTTTTTACTTGTCTGTGTTTTACTTTTTACTATATTTCTTAAATCCCTTTCACACCTTAATTGCAAGCAATTCATTAAAAACATTAACACACACACACACACACACACACACACACACACACACACACACACACACACACACACACACAAAAACAGTCACCTGTGGAACGAACAGAACAGGAATAATTGTTTAATGTCCCATTGAAATGACTGTATGATGATATGTCTATCAAACTCAACTGCCACCCCCCTCTGCACCACATAGTATACACTCGTCCAGTACTCTGTAAGTGGAGCTTCATGGGAAATCTGAAGAAATGCTTATTTTCAAATTTATCTTGCGCAAACGTTTTTGTAGGATCTTGCACCCCTACTTTTTAAAGTAAAAAAAAAAAAAACCTAGTCAATCAGCCCCTACTGAGACTGCTGAATGCTGGTGGTAGCTATAACAACAGCAGCATTTATTTATAGTGTACAGAATAGGGCACTAGGGGACTATTGAACCATTTCTAAAATATTCACTGAATGTTACAAAAAGTAAACTTGCAAAACAAGAAAAGTGTTATACACCAGTCCTGCTTAAAGGCTTCTACTGTGTTAGCAGCAGGACAGTTGTGTATTTGAAATAGAAACAGAGTCAGTCAGTCAGTATATTAATAGTAGCATTATATGAGAGACAGGCTGCCAAACACCAGGCTAGCCTCTGGTCTACCATGGACACTGTTTTACTCCATTCACACTCTAGCCTGGCCATTGCCTTCATTCACAATTCCACTCAATTCTTATCTCCCTTCAGTACTCCGTCTGGGAATCTCGGCCATTGGCGCTGTTTGCTCAGAATGCATCCCATCCTGACCAATCAGTGAACTTTGAGAATGCAGTGCAAGAATACTATAGGCTATCAGTCAAGAGCTAATGCAATCTTTTTGAATTTAAACATCTTCAGCAAACAATCGTTTCTCATTAGCCCGAATCCCAGACCCTCGTACAAAGAGAAGCATAGACCGAGGGGCTGGTTATGACCAGGTTATTCACACTCACTAAAGATGAGTTAAACCAGATAATGCAGCAAGCCTAGCTGTTTTGTGTCTCTTACCGGTGTGGTTACCTCTGTGTCACATGACTCCATGCCTAGCTGCCAGTAGTCTGTGCTGAAAGCCAGCAGGAGGAAGAGAGTTCCCACAGCCCCAGAGAATCCACTGAAGAACCGAGTCACGTCCAACACCATCTTAGCCTTACCAGACTGACCAGACAGCGTCTTCATGGTAGTGCAGGCTGCAGGCTGGTGGTGAGGAACTAATCTGAAATGTCGCCAATCCTTTGGATCAGAGCTCAATGCTGTGATCTTGCAAATTTAGTTTGTCCATAAAGGCTTGAGGCAAACTGGGGTCAGAGAAGTATTGGTCTCTTTGGTGTCCACTGATGTGTGGGTTGGTGGACACTGTGATTGGCCATGGGGGGGAGGGGGGACTGAGACATTGATTGACAGCTCTGGATTGCAAACAGAAATACACAGCAGTAACTTCTACCCCATGCATGTGTTATGTTTCCGGGTTCTTTGACGAATGGGATTCCTTCACTCCAGTGTTTGTGTGTGTGTGTGTGTGTGTGTGTGTGTGGGAGGTTCAACAGAAAATAGAGTCTGTCGTCATTTTGAGTATGCCCAAGCCCAAGGATATAATGTTACAATGAGCTATGAACTAAAATAGAAAGATGATTGTAAATGGTTTTGTAGAGAGTGAGTGAAACAGAACTTGAATTGAACATACATGTATTACCATCAGTAATAATTGACAAGCAAACTCTCTCCTGTTCTTAGTTTTTCTTTCTCATGCTCTGCTTCTCTGACTCCTCATTGTGTTCCAGTTCTGTGCGGTCAGACCAGATGTACATCACTAGTTACTTCTCAATGTCAGAGTATGTGACAGTAGAGACAGTAGTCAGTTGTAGACAGTAGTGATTGTTCTCTCAGCTTGCTCAATGTATCATTGCAAATATCACCGCACCAAATGTAACACAACACCTGTTAGGTGTCTTGATTTTGATACTTGTGGAATGTCACCCTACTGGGGCACTTAAACTAGATCATTCCCATTTTTGGAACATACAATTGCGTGTTGTTGGTGTGTCTGTCAGCTTCCGAGGCCTAGCTCTGATCTTCTCCTCTCTAAACTATTAGATTAGGCTGGAGATTAGCCTCTTCTCCAGGTGTCCAAGACCTATTTTAGTGAATTACCGTGATGACTTTTAGAATTCCCGGGCCATTATTATTCCATTTTTAGTATTGGGGGATCCCAGAAAGTGATTTATTCAGTGGAAGTATTTTTAAAATAATGTATGATTATACTGCTACTAAAGAAGATGTTCAGAGGTCAGTTTTTTTTCTTACAAATTAAATCAACATTGACATTGAACATTAAACCAACATTGATTTGCATAAAAGTGATATCCTCCTCCACAGAAGTTTGGGGTTCTCTATTACATAGCCTCCATAATGTTGGTATAAAAACAATGCATGAACAACACAATTTCACAGTGTCATCAACTAATACCTTTGCAGTACATTTATGACAGACTTGTGTGTAGAAATCAAATCAAATAGGTGCCATGACATACCAACATTACACAAAGTTTAGGTGTAGGATTGAACAGAAAGCATATCATTTAGTTTATGTCTTCAGGTTTTAATGCAGATCTCCTGCAGAACTGGCCTTGCATTTGACCACTCTTCACAACGACTGAAAGTATTCATGGAGTCCCAATGCCCCCACAAAATTATTATTCAAATGCACACATTTAGGATCTGCTTTTATCAAAAGCAACTTACAAAAAGATGATTCATTTTCAAGCTACAAAACAAGTGAACGTTTTTGAACCCCTCGAAGACTTAAAGGAGACATACAATGAAAACCATTTTTGCCTCGTCTTTGATAAACTAAGAGAGGTTGTGCCTGGTTTCAGAGCTACGGCATTATGAACATGAGGCATGGTTGTGTCGTTCCTCTTGAACTAACCACTAAAACATGGGTTAATTAGAATGAAGCCTACCGTATGTGATGTCAAATATTACAAAGTAATTGTAATTCAATTTTGGTTTCTAAAGAGGGTGCCATTTAACCAAAAGGACCATTTCATCACAGCTTCTAAATATAAAGATTCACTGTAATTGGGCTTGTAAAATAGAACTTGAACATATTTTTGATAAAGCTGAACATACCGGTATTGTAACATTAGAGAAGAAGGTACAATAGCCTCCATTCGTCCATTTCATGTCCCTTTTAACTGGCATGAACCAACTTCATGACTGGGTATTCCATGTCAGTTATATGTAAGTCTTTGAGGGCTCAGGGCTTATATTAGAGTTAGGGAAGATATCAGGATCCAGACAACATTTCATTTAGTTCTCTGAACATTAACATACAGTAGTGCACTAGTTTGCCAAAGGCCAATCATCCTGCATCCACACAGTGGATGATGTAGTGGGCAAACAGTCTCCTCTGTGATCAAGAGTGCTTTACATATCCTTCTTCACTAGGGGTCAGTCTTACCCTTCAGGAACAGGCACAAGTGTGACATCATGCTGATGCTGCGCAAGACGTGATGCTGTTTCCTTTCAAAAATAGAAGGCAAACCCGTATCCCCAAACTGGCTCAACTTGTTCAGTTGGATAGTTTGGTTTGATAATTTGTGTGGAGTTTCAGTCTGGCATGTTCCAAATGTGTCAAAAGTAAAAGCTTTGTTTCCAGAGCAAAACTTCCTAGGTCACTCTGTGTTGACCCGTACTGTAGTTCAAACCTTACACTGTGGAGGTTGGTTACATTTGATTCATTTCATTGGAACGGTTTTGTGCAGAGTTTCAGCTGGGCATGTTCCAACAGTGTCAAAAGTAAAGTTTGCTTCCAACCCACACCTCACACCATGGAGGTGACCTTTATACTGTTCATTAATTTAATTCAGTCACATAGAGCCAAGTGGTCTGGAGACCGTTTTGAGAAAGTTTGATTATTTAAGTCATAGCTGTTCCAAGACAGTTTCCGTTTTAACTTCCCATATGTCTATTTAGAAACACAGAAGTAGCTTAGGAACAAAATGGAAAGTTTGGCCAATTTTTTCGTTTTTACTGTAACATTGGAATAGTCTCCTTCATTTAAGGTTCTCAGGACCAGGAGGGACCCGGAGAGTCCCTGGATGTCCGTCTGAGCAGTGGGTTCCGTGTCTGGCTTGTGTCAGCGGCCCAGCTGGGTACTGGAGACCGTGGCGCTCCTCTTGCTCCCTGTTCCTCCTCCTCCTTTTCCAGCTCCTCTACTTCCTCCTCCGTCTCCCATTCTGCATCTTTACGGGACGCAGCAGCAGCAGCTGCGCCGGGATTGGTCAGTCGGCCGCGAGGGACCGGCATGGGTTTGGAGACGGACGCAGCACGGGACGGGGGACGGGAGGATGATGATGAGGAGGAGTAACGGCCGCTGCTTCTCTCGTTCAGGATGTCCACTCTCACAGGACGCCCACTGCTCTCGCCCAAAGACACCTCTCTCAGGGTGCCCAGTCTGCTGATGGGCCTCATGGCGTGCGACGAGGAACGCATCGACTGTACCAGCCTTGTCCGGGCAAACGGGTGGTCTGTTTCACTTCCTGAGTCACCTGCACATGGGTAGACAGTAAAATATACCAAGACATAAGATTGGCTATACATATACATACATACATGTTGTACATAATAAAAAGAAAATGAAGCATAACACATCTAATATAATTTTATGATACGTCTTATGTTCTAACAGATAAATGAGAAAAATCAACGTCTTACCATGTGATCTCGGGGGGAAATGGGCACCAAGACTTTCTCCAGCAGGAAGAGATAAATATTTCTGTGATCTGGCCACAGCCTGGAAGGGGTAGAGAAAAATTTAGGAAATCAGTGCAAGTAGACCTACTTCAAGTCTACATTGCATGTCCATTCATGCAATTGTAGTGTAATCTTCTGTCCTTGTCCAAAATGATTTGGTCAGTTTATTACAATACGTTCCAGAATAAAAGCTGCATCATGTATGAAAAACCTCAGGTCAGTGTTTTATGCAAACTAAAAAAAATAGAATGTGTATTGACTGCACCCATGTTTATGTATTACAGTAACCATAGTTTATCACAATTTTCTCAGTGAATCTGAATCAGTTAATCATTTATCTTAGGTAAACTGTATCATGAATCTTGATCTCACAATAAAGTGGAATGAAGAACAGAAATGCATACACGTGTATAACTCCCCCAACATGAGTTAAAGCAATATGCCAGAGTAAGTTTAAGCATAGCCCTGCTGCACGAGCCTTCTAACAGCAATATATTTCACATGAAATTAAAGATTTTCGAACAGCACAGACCTAACGCGAGCGCGAAACACTTTACATTGAGTCAATGTAACCTCAGATCTTACTTTCAGTTTCCAACAGTCAGGTCCCATTGATTCAGTGTAAAGTGCCTGTTCGATTCTGCGTTCGCATTTGGTCTGTGCTGTACCAAATTATTTTGTTCCACTCGCTAACTAGCGCATTTAGCAAGCTCTTTTAACAGGGCTATGTTTGAATTCACTCCGGTACTCTCCTTTAAAGGAAATATCCAGAGTGAATCAATCTGTAGCCCTGTTGTTTCACATTGCTATGTGTTGTCAAAAGGTGTGAGAATGACTGAATTTATATTGCAAACCAAGGGTGCCGCTAGGAATTTTGGGCCTTAAGACAGAAAATAATTTTGGCCCACCCAAGCATTGATTTCAATATTCAAATTTTCTCTGGGACCCCCTGTCAGTCAAAGGCTCTCGGAATCATCCTAACTTTATCCACCCTAGCAGCACCCCTGTACCAAACGCTGCTGTGATGATACCCTCAAAGAAAAGGGATAGGGAATGATTGACTTTGGATTGTTCCTTTAACTGGTGTGTATTGTTGTTGCCACTGTGTCTCACCGGGTCACGGAAGCTTCCGGGCCTCAGGCTGCGACGGATGCTTGAGTGTCGGCGTATAAGGATCTCTCTGGTCTTGCTGTTGTCTGGCAGAGCGTGCTTATTGGTGTACTCTGTGGTCTGAAGGGAAAAGAATGAAAATACTAAACAAAGCTGGCTAGACCACTTTTTTCCCCTAGCAGTCAGTTACAATAGCCTATTTGAGACTAGTTTAGCCCGTTTATCTCAGTACTAAAATAGTTGTCTGTCACTGTGAATGGACTGTACATACTGTAGATGAAAATATGGACGTTGTATGTAAATATGTTTCGTATATATTGTGGATGAAAATATGATCATTGTACATGTAAATATGTTTTGATGGTACACAGGAATGTGAAGAGATTTTAAAATAATAATAATAATAAATGAAAATACTCACCCTCTGTCGAATTTTATACATGTTCTTTGATAGAAGTTCACGCATATTTTTGAGGTCATTTGCGAGAAATGTCTTCTTTGGCTTGTAAGAAGCTCTCTTCTCATCCCTGTAAAGTAGAAGTAAAGGGAAGAAGATTGTGATGACAATTTAACAATTATCAGACAGAACACTCTATCAATTCCATGAGAGTAACCCTGAGGACATTATTCAAAACATTATTCAAAAGTGCCCCAATGGTGCACACTCTGATGTACACATCTATTGGAATATGCAAGTGCTTAACTTCCGGGATCCGGGAGAGAAGTATTAGCCTGACATAGCCCGCCCATAATACGAATGTTCATACGTATCATGGTCTGGGCACGGTCCTCTGGGGCGTGTTTACATCGGTAGAGAGTCTACCGGCCAATAAGCGAAGCTGATTAGACGAGCTGTCCAATCATTTCAAACCAGAAGTGAATGCCCTCCCCCCCGTAGTATAATCGCGTCAGGTTAAAGAACCTCCAGACCATGAATACTGATGAACAGCAGTATTATGGTCGGGCTATGTCAGGCTAGAGAAGTATAGGTCTGCACACTTTTAACTTTTTTTTATCATTATGACTTATTTAGCTTCCTATAGGAATTTAGGAATTGTAGGAATTTAGGAAGCTAAATAAGTAATAATGATGAAAAAGTTATTATATAACGTCAAGTCTAGCTCTTCCTCAGACTCCCTCATACTTTCAAAAGGAGCTAAAATGTGCAGGCCTTTATTATTACCTCCGCCAAGGAGGTTATGTTTTCGCCGGCGTGTGTTTGTCTGTCTGTCTGTGTATGCGTGTATGTGTGTATCTGTCTGTGTACAACATAACTCGAAAAGTAATCCACGGATTTGGATGAAAATTTCGGACAACATGTGTATTGGGACAAGGAAGAGCTGATTCGATTTTGGTGGTGATTGGTGACCCAGAACACCGTCTCTCTCTGAGTGCTTTTCTAGTTTCCTTCTGGATTCACACATACAACATAACTATTATTTTTTAATTTATGTTCATCACATACTGTAGGGAGACAACGGATGGAGCAGCACTGATGTCTCCAACTGCAGCAGTGTCCAGCAGTTCCATGGCGTTTAGCAGCTCCAGTCGTTTGTACAGCGCCACAATACTGGATTCGGCCCGGTTGTCTCGGATCAGAATCTTCCTGACATACCTGTCATTAAACCTCTTGAACCTGAGGGAAATGGAAAAAGTCACCAAACAGCAAATGATTTGCATCTACTCGTCAAATACAGAATGCAGAAAAAGTAGAGCATGAAGCAAAATGTAAGTCGATTTGAATAAAAGCATCAGCTAAATGAAAATCTACTACTTTACATAACATGTATTATAAATTATAAATATAAATTATAAATTATAAATATAAACTACAACATGAAATATAGATTATAAATGTATAACTGTATTATAACATGTATTATCCTAATTCATTATATTAATGAATTAACTGAAATATAAATGTTTTTCCTGGCTTCTTCAATGCTATCCTTACTTGTCCTTCCAGTAGTGATGGCTCCATTGCCCACAGATGTCCTCAATACCAGCAATAGTATGTTCCATTATCTATCAAAACAACAGGAGGAAATCATTTCTACGAAAAGAGGGGAGTTGGTCACAAAAGAATTGATGTCATGGAGCCATCAAAGTAAGGGATAACGGCCTCCGAGGTGTCCCGATATAAGGTAATAATGGACGAGGTGGAGGCGAAGAACAGTCCGACAATACAGCCGGAGAGCATTCATAAAGACTTTTTTACTCGACAAACGTCAAAGGTATCCTGTCCTGTCACCCTGACAGCCAATCAGAAAACAGTATTCCATTCCACTGGGTGATAACATAGTAGTAATGGCAGCCATCATAACTATGCTCATGATTATTACCCTGTTATGGATCTCATTACTGATGGTCTCCTGTTTGTGGGTCTTCCTGATGTTCACTAGGTGTTCCACTAAGGGACGGATACTGATGCCCTACAGGGGAAAATAACACAACAGTTAGGTTGTCAGACAGATTTGTTTTGCTTTCACATAAATTGTTTGCTTTGAAAAACATTTGATTCCTATGTAAAATACTGTACATAGATAGATAGATAGATAGATAAATAGATGCATAGATAGACAGAAATAGATGAATGAATGGATGGATAGATAGATAGATGGATGGATAAATAGATAGATAGATACAGTAGATATATACAGTAGATAGATATTTAGACCTTTATATAGATATTTATGCTTTACTGACAGACAAGTCTGTTTTTTTCCTGACATCTATACATATAGCACCCCCATTTGTGAAATAATAAATAGGCCTACATCAAATAAATTAAGCAAGCGTCAATGATCTACTTACTTGGATGAAGACTGTGAAGATGATGACTGCAATAGTGGCAGTCACAAAGAGTTTGCGTCTGCCAATAGTCTCTTCAGGCAACAGGAAGACGAGTGCAAAGCAAACGGCCCCTCTCAATCCCCCATAAGACAACCCAAACTGGTCCTGGTAAGTGAAGGGGACTGTCCGGAACGGGTTGATGATCTGCGTCAGTACCAACACACCTGTCCAGGTAGAGAGTCATTCAGAAATTGGTAAATGGACTGCATTTATGCTTTTAAACTCCTACAAGCACTCCTACAAGCGGTTTACAGATTGCCTGACATTCAACCATTCACATCGGTGGAGGAGGCTGCCATTTGATCAATGGGGTCAAGCGAAGTGCGGCTCGAACCTACAACTTTCCAGTTGCCGCACAACACGTCTATCACCACCTCGCAAATTGACACCTGACAGAGCTGCATCCCTTTAATGGACAGATCAACTAATGAAAAGATACTGTCAAGGCAAAACCAGTTGATTACCTCCGCCAAGGAGATTATGTTTTTGCCAAAGTCTGTCTGTCTGTGTACAAAACAACTTGAAAAGTACTGCACGGATTTGGATGTAATTTTCAAACAACATGTGTATTGGGACAAGTAACAACATAAAATTTTGGTGGTGATCGGTGATGCAGAACACCATCTGGAATTTATAATTGTGTCTGTAACCACATTGCCCTGGCGGAGGTCTGTGCCCTCTGAGTGTTTTTCTAGTTTTTCATGTCTTGATTTAAAACTAGTTAATTTAGCCATAATCTAAATTATCCACAGAGGAGATTATTATATAGCTGCCAGCAGAGGTGTAATGGCCATTGGACGCAGATTCCCCCCATATCTGGGAACAGATCATTTAGCTCTTTCTCACTTTTTTATTAATAAGGAATTCATTTATAACAAAACTGCCCCTGTACACCTCTGGCTGCCAGTATCCATTTGGTGTCAAAGTGGACATCTCAAAGACTGAAACTGTTAATGAATTGAAATGTCTTTCATTGACAAGTTTAATGAAGACTCTAATCTCTGAATGATGGTGAGACTAATTGAGTGTGTCACACACACACACACACATACACACACACTCACCAAAAACACACTCACTCACACCAAAACACACACACACACACACACACACACACACATACACACACACATGCCCACGCACATACACATACACATACACACACACCTACCACACACACACACACACACACACACACACAC
>JAODXP020000031.1:2498564-2506548 GCA_027497455.2 Sardinella longiceps
GAAAGGAAGTTATCCAATAACAGTATACCATACACACATCCAAATGCACAAAACATTCAAAGTATCTTTGCGCTGGCAACTTATAACACATTAATTAAGAATGACACAGAAAAACATATCAGCACCTGCTTATAGTAGAACACTTAATTAAGTATTATTTATTCTCACCAATTTTGGCAAATGATGCAAGTAAAATCCATAGAGTGATCTCAAATGGCAGTTGGATGCGTGGGTAGTCCATTGTAAAAACGGGTAAATTAGTAATTTCATCATCTGGGAATGGCTGAGGTCCTCCATTATCCACTGGTTTCTGTGGTTGCACCGGCGGGAGAAGTGTACCTGTAGGTGAACTGTCCTGGCCTGATGCAACTTCCCCATTCAACTCGCAGGGAAAAAATACTACCAAATAAATTAACACGCAACGCACCAAACAGCCCCTTTTGCCCATCGTTACAACTTCATACAATACCTTATCCTTTTCATTCCTTAAAAAAAAATAATTATTAGAAAATAAAATTTTTATATATCTATAAAACTAATTTAAGCGTTATTAAACTGGTGTTTGCAGGCCCAATTCATTTCTCTCTCTTTGGGTGATCTGCTCACACTGTGGTTGTCGGCAGTGTAAAATACTCAATGGAGTGCTGCAGGCCTTTCCCCAAAAACAAGCGCCCAAATGTAACAAGTCTCGTTACCTCACCTCTCTAGGTCACCAAACATGCTTGACTAGGCCTACACTAGGAGGAGTCAACTTGAAGTCAGAGGTGAATTGAAGTATACAGGACAGGTTTGTCAAGATTTTTTTTTTTCACACACACGTTCCATTGAGTCTCTTTTTTTACGATCACTTTTCATCATGACATTTTTAACCCTCGTCCCCACTTCCATTCAATTCCATTCAATAAGCTTTATTACTGTAGTCGAAACATGTAAAACATCAAAATATCCATCATGTGTAACCATCATGTGAATTAAACATAAACAAAATCACATAAAACACACACATGAGCATATGGGTGCAATCATGTCACACGCATGCACCCACCCACCCACCCACCCACACACTCACACTCACCCACCCACTCACACACACACACACACATACACACACACACATACACACACACACTTAAGGCCAAGGGGATCTCTTAAAAAAAAAAAAAACATTGTTTCCCAGAAAAGCTAGCTTATACAGGAGTCTATAGTAAAATTATTAGAAGGCTAAATATGAGTTTTCTGCATACAAAGAGGCGGACCTGTAATTGTCATTATAGTCCTACAGTAAAAAAAAAAGTTTTGGCTATCTGACATTGGTGACAGCACAGGGCAGGTGGTCCCTGAATTTACACTTTGTTTTTGGACAAAGTGGACCTGGGTCTAAAAAAAAATCTGCTGTAGACCAAGGGCAATTACAGTAATATAACCAGATAATCAGTGCAGTCCGAAATGGTTCAATAACCATTAGTGTTACAATGCTACATTATGTCCACATGATGGCAGTATAACATGTAAAATATACAGCCCATACTTCTGTATGATCCTAGGCCTAGTAATATTGGTGCCAATGATGCAACTAGATGTTAACACTTATTATGATGATATGGCTGCTACATGTTAAGAATTATAATCTGGTAGTTATAAAAGATGCAATATACTTTGATAATAAATCTGTAAGTTACAGTAAAATAGTCTAAAAGTTTCTGAAAGTGACAAGCTTCTGCTGTGCCCCCTAGGTTAATGCACTCTTGGCCACAAAATGGGATATTATGAAGGTTATTGCAGTAAGTGAGTAAAGCAAGTGAGATAAGCCTGTCATGTAGCTTTGCTTTTAAGCACAGTAAAAGCTCACAATTTGTGATGATATTGTACAAAATAAAATTAGGAAAAAATATTTTCAGTGCCATTTCCTGGCCTGTGGCATTCTTTCCAGTAGGCTAATGATTCATTTTCTCGGGACAGACAGACAGACAGATAGACAGCTAGATAAATAGAGGCCTAACTGTAGATGGCTGCCACCAGGGCCGGACTGGAACCAAAAAATGGCCTGGGCATTTTTGGCTATGACGGCCAACCATGATTTTATTAATCAATAATCAATAATAACTTCATGGCAAACTTAAATAACACTGTAGCACAACTAAATTATGACAGCACTGGCCCAAAATGCCCATTGGCCCACCGGACATTGCCCTGTGTGCCCTATGGCCAGTCCAGCTGCCACAAAAGTGAGACCAAAACAATGGATGACATTAGGCCTGGTAGAGAGTATTTCAGACCCTCTTTCTCTATAAAAGGATTTTGGCTTAGATGTAGGCTTTGACTTAGATGTAGGCTTTGACACTTTTTTATAATATGCTTACCTTAAATTAGCCTACATTCATCAGATGCCATGTGTGGCAGATGGCAGGTGTGTACAATTTTTCTATTCGCTTTGTCTTTGATATTTTTAACTACATTAATTAATTTGCCACGTGTTGGTTGATGCGAATTTGTTACACACGGGTGACAGTATGCTGTTATGATGCTCCCGGTTTTCGTCGCTGGAGACTCGCTTCACACACAGCGGGCACGTGCTGTTGCAGGCTCAACGTGCTGGAGTGGGCGGAGGATCCACCAGCGGCACTGCTACGTCACCGAAGGCTGGCTGGGCGAGTCTGTACTGCAGAGAGACATGCAAGCGGCGGACTGAATTATGCCGCTACACAAATGAAAGGTTGAAGAAGTATTTGGATACACAGACATGGATTGACGTCGTGCCTTGTTGATACGTAAGTATATTTCAGATAAACAGTCCAGAGTTCACTGCTGAAAACGGCGTATTTGTTGTGTAACAGCTAGTTAGTTAACGTTATTTGTTGTTCAGGTTTGTTTACTGTAGTTAGCCTGGAGCTTGATTGCTTGCTGCTTGCTTGCTTGCTTGCAGTGTCTGAGCACCACAAAGCAAAGTTAGCGTCTTCAAGTTTCTAGCTTTTTAGAGGCCTTCTTCTTGATTCAATACTGTCATGGCTAAATAGATCTAAGATTCATGTCCTCAAAAAATGCCACCCTTATATTAACGCACTTTTATTCTTTAGGAGTATTGAAGTAATGTGTTTGGCAAAGCTCCTTATGTTGGAGCTAACTGAAGATGTTGGGCTTGTTAACGTTAGCACAAGCTTCTTCTTACTTTGGAGTAACGACGTTAGCCTTCTGTATTGATGTTCAGAAAGCCATTCAATCTGAAATGTGCATGTCGCAGTTTCTGTTTCATGTGCCTTTAAACATCCCAACAGTGTTTAGGCTTATCAAACTGCAACAGATATCGAATTTGCTTTTGTGAAAATGAGTGAGGCTGTGCGAAGTGCATCCTCGTTGCCACCTTGACTGTCCCACATCAGCTGTTTTGTCCTAGAATCCTCAAAATCTCCAAAAATAGTTTATGGCAAACACAAGGTGAGGGCAATTTGTGTGCCCAATTGTCTGTTGAATACTTCAGCGAGTTGTGGTATAAAGTAGCGATAAATAAAGGCTATTTAGCGAACCACCTAGTGGCTTATGTAAGAGAGTGTAGGATGCTGGATGGCACTTTAACAGACAT
Organism: Sardinella longiceps; assembly: GCA_027497455.2. Classification (NCBI taxonomy): domain Eukaryota; kingdom Metazoa; phylum Chordata; class Actinopteri; order Clupeiformes; family Clupeidae; genus Sardinella; species Sardinella longiceps. Next base: position 2,502,142 of record JAODXP020000031.1, read on the forward strand.
TAAATGTTATAGCCTAGTTCCACTCAACATGAAAAGAGACAGACCTTTGGCACGTGCCAACTTAGTCCCAGGAGGAGCAGATAGCAAAGGTTGAGTTGATACTCCAGGAGCTTCAGCCTGGTTCACGTGAATAGAATAGAATAGTCTAGTTCTATTAGTATATTTTTGTCATGCTGCAACTCAGCCATCACTGGACCGTCTGTTTATGAATGCATTGACCTGTATGTTTTTGTTGTTGTTGTTGTTATGATATTATGATTTATGAGCAGTGACGGACTGGGATAGAGAAACGGCCCTGGCATTTTGACCCACAACGCGGCCCCCCCTTACGCACACACAGACACACACACAGAGAGAGAGACACCACTTCGCGGAAGTTGCAACAACTTGGTGATCGCGCACCACATGAAAACACATTGGTAAACACAAGGTGCATCCTCCTACTAGAACTAGGTGCATGGTGCATCCTACACGTCGAAAACGGTGCGTACTTATAACAAGCGCACTCTGCACTCGTTGGCCCGCCCCACACAGAGAGAAATTGTGACTATTAATAAAATAGTAGGCCTAGTAAACACTGAAGTTTCAGAAACCGACCTTTAAATAACAGGCACCAGGCAAGCATCAACGTGCCTACACACACACACTATACAATCAATGAACCAACCACTTTTGATGTCCGCTTTGCTCCCGCACCGCTTCTTTACGCAAAAGCCCCTTCTTAACGCTGTCCAGTGGACAGTGGCCCATACATGATGACAAGACTATGAGTGGGAGTCAGTCCAACTTCTATGCTAACCAGTCCAGAGCTGAACGCAAAACAACATACCGTAGGCTACATCGATATGGCTACTAAAATGTATTTCAGCAAGACGCCACCAATTCGAGAGCTCATTACCAAGTCATGAAGTTAAGAATACAGTACGAATAAGAAAAACTACAACAGCCCCCAGATTACCACAAGCTAAAAAGGTTTACAGATCACATCACCTTGGCTAGTAGCGAGACTAGCCACGGACTGGCTTATGACAGTAGAAACGCGACCTTACGTGAAATAAAAAAAGTGTCACGGCGGACACAAACAATGATTATTAATGGAAATCCTTCAGCCCCTACCTGGTCTTATTCTTAGCGTCGGGCGGTGCAACACATCTTCTAATATCCATATTTGTGTGGGCGAGAGAGCTCTGCGTGCTATTCCATGTGTGAATGGCCTTGTGATTTCTTGGCGATTGCAGAGACAAAACAACACACTTCTTCATGGTCTTCTTCCAAGCAAGCCAAGAAGCCGGCATAATAGATACTACGACATAGATTCGAACAGAACACCGTGTTTTCAGTGACAACAACCTTGAATTTATGGGACACTTCTATTTGTTGTTGCACATTTGTTGAGGTCAGTCCGTTAGTGCTCACAGGAAGTTTATCGTCAGTCACTAGGGAAACGGAGGACTGAATAAAAATCCCACAAAGCAATGCTTTACTACAGTTGTCTCAAACAAAAGCAAAATATAAATAGGTATAGATTTTTTTTATTATTTTGAACACTTTTACATCATTGGAATATATATTCAGGAAAAATACAACATGAAACATAATGAGACCCACCCATCAAGATGCCACCGCCCGTGTGTAATGTATGGCAGTGTCAGTGGTATAAATAGCGAAACGGTGTTAGAGGAATGCAATCTTAATAGAACTTTGAACGCAGGTAGCGTGATATTTGCATACTCAATTCCCATACATATGATTATGGGGCCACAACGAGTATTGGAAGGGCCGCGATGAGTATTGAAAGAGCCGCGGCCCTTCTGGCATGTGCCCAAATGCCAGACCGTCCAGTCCGTGCCTGTTTATGAGGGAAAACAAGGAAGTTTTGGAGAGTTGAGCAGTCCTCCTCACAGCTTCAGTGAAGCCTTGTAACGTTAACAAACATAATCTGAAGGGGGAGATGAGAGGGAATCAGGGCAATAAATGAACAGGTGAGCGACCTGTCTCATTGGGGAAAGCAATGAAGTTCCTCACCTTAATCTTTTGTTACATAACCCTAGGTAAACATTTCTCTGTGTTTGTTTTTTGTGGTATTTTAATGCACCAGCCTTTATTGGTTTACTTAGATAATGTGTTGAGCCATAATATAGCAAGGATTTTTTTAAAGGCAATATCTCTAAGGCTTTTTGCCTTGATTTGGATGGGATAGTGCAGACTGAGAGGGAATGAGTGTGTGTGTGTGTGTGTGTGTGTGTGTGTGTGTGTGTGTGTGTGTGTGTGTGTGCGTGCGTGTGGAGAGAGAGAGAGAGAGAGAGAGAGAGAGAGAGAGAGAGAGAGAGAGAGAGAGAGAGAGAGAAATGGGTGTCCCGATCCAGATTTATAGGGAAGTGTTGAGAAGTGACCTTGGGTCAGATTCAAACCTTGGTCCCTGAATTTATGGCATTTAAGGCATCATAGCCCACTATGTCATGGCGACCCGCAAAAAAAGGGATGTTTATAGAGAATACACACAACTAGATCCAGTCGGATGCAAAACATGTTTACTCTGTCACGTGCCACAGTGACAAACGCTAGCATCTGTTTACATGCACAATTGCGCATGCGCCATTCGTCTCCCAACCGACTGCTACCCTGGTCTTGTCAAAACTAAGACTGATTATGATCTGCTACAGTGCAGTATGCATTCATTTATGACCGGCCCTGAAGTAATTGAGAAATGTAAGTCACTTTGGATAAAAGCATCAGCTAAATGAATAAATAAATAAATAAATAAATAAATAAATAAAGATGGCCTCGCCAAACCTGTTTACCTTTAGTTCACAGATTATCGGTTTAATCTGAAGCCAACAAGATGGACAGGTACTGTAGGCCTGCTGTATACAACAGGAAGCAGTATTTACGTTCCATTACATAACAGCTTTGAATAATTAATGGTGTAAGCAGGGAAAATGGATGGACATGGTCTGTCCTACTCCTAACATGGACATAAGGCTACTACTCACTGAGAGGGGACACTCTGGCCCTGAGATTTAACAGCTAGGAGACCACGGAGCAACTAGGCCCAGAAAAGGGAAGAAAAAAAACAACAACACAGCGCGTCTCCGAATGTGATGGAGTGAAAAGCATCTATCTATCTATCCATCCCCCAGTTGCACTCCAGGCTGAATTATGAATCATGGTTGCGTAACTGCTGTGCTGTTGTCTCAGTCTCTCGTTTTGGTGGTTCCTGGATCCACTCTCTGGAAGCATGAGATGGAAAGTTGAAGTGGAGACCTTTTATGTAATATACAATGGATAAATGTATAGCATATGTAGTGTCTAAATTATGCATTTCAAAAAAAGTTCATGTTGAAGCTGATATTGTGGATCAGCAACAGGTAAAACGTTACTCTTTCGTGGTTGGCAAAGCCTAAGCAACCTATCAGGTTGGGGCATCTGTGGCCTCCTGTAGGCAAAAGGACTTGGATCCGAAGGGTGGTCGATTCATTCCATAACGCCTGTCTCAGTCTGTACACGTCCATCAGCGGATCCCATTGACTTTGCATGGTGCTTTCGCGTAATGCATTGTGGGTCCGTCCGTCCCAACGGCTCCGTTGCGTCCGTCAAAAAGTTGAAGAAAGAAAGAAAACTTTTCAGGTAGAAACGGATCCGTCAACCAATCAAAATTGACTCCCCCCCCTCCGTCAGACATGCTCTCTGTCGTCCGTCAACGGACATGTACAGTCTGAACGTAACGTAACCGACAGAAAGAATAACAATGTTCACATAAAGGATTGAGCAATTCAAGGCAAGGCAAGGCAAAGCTCACTCACCTCCAACTGCTTCACCAGTGCTGCAGAGCCCGGCCTCCCACTGCTCTTGTTTAGTATAACTGAGTTCACCCACTGTGTGTGTGTGTGTGTGTGTGTGTGTGTGTAGTGTAGTGTAGTGTAGTGTAGTGTGTTGATGTGTCGCCATCAATCACTGATGGGTTATGCACAAATATCCCTCAGAGCACGCTACATGGTGAACAGCACTATATGCTTACATTTCCCTCAGCTCTGTCTAAGAGGATGCTGGTATTTTGCCAGCATGTTGCGTTCGCTCTGTCCTACCAGCCTTGACATTTCCCTCTTAATGTAATAGTACTGTCCTGCTTTTTACTCATTGAGGCTGTGCCTGTGCCTGTTCTGGCCTGTGCGCTTCTCTCTCCATTTTTCTTTCTGCAGAGAGAGGCTGCTGTCTTGAAAAACTGCAACAGTGTCCAATCGATCGCCAGGGCAGATGTACAGTAGAACCGGCTTGGGGGAGAATTTGAGACCACAACAGTGTTGCAGCAGCCAGTATGATAATCATGAGAATCAGAATGAGAATGATTGGTATCACTATAGAACTTAGCAACCTTAGCAACACTGTTTGAAACTGGTTAAACAAAGC
>JAODXP020000031.1:2506648-2571917 GCA_027497455.2 Sardinella longiceps
GGATTTAAGTGTTAAAATTGTTCCCATAGTATAATCATGTGCACAGGTCAGTTCAAACACAATGTTTTGTTCTGTTCTTTATGACATAGAGGAAACAGGCATGCTATAGGAAGCATCAGAATGACTGAGGAGGTTGTGGTTGTGGCACATCTGGTAAAAGCCCCCATGCATGTAGTAATCTACTTTTTAACCTCTAAAACCTAAGCTATAGGTTTATTTGGACATGAAAATCACGTAAGCTTCGAAGATCCGTTTTCTTGCTTCTGCAAATGTTGGTTTGCATCTATATACATCTAAAGGTCTGTGCACGTGTCTGCACATGTACGCTGATTTGCAGGTCAGTGTGTTCCTTGCCATCACATGAAAGTTAATATGTCAGACAGGCCCGGTTCTAGCCTTTTTGTTGCCCTTGGCCAGATTTGAGTTTTGCCCCCTTTTTTCTAGAAATGCGAGTGAAAAACTTAAGAAAATAACATAATAAATGTATTGTGATGCCCCCCAGATATGTGGTGCCCTAGGCGATCGCTTAGTTTGTCTATGCCTAGAACTGGCCCTGATACCAGATGGTTTTGAGAACATTTAGGCCTAGAGCAGGGGTCTCAGGAGTTACCAGTAGCTTATTATCTGCTTAAAAGTAGGGTCCATGATGTTTTCCTGGAACGCTTTTTACTATATTTCTTACTGTATTATACCCCTCACACCATGATTCCAAACAATTAATTAAATGCACTAATACACAAAAAAATGTTAGTCACCTGTGGAAGGAACAGGACGGGAAAAATTGCATCCAATCATTTTTTGTTACCTTACTCACGTCAGATGTAGCGCTACGCACGAACATCTGATCCTAAGCGATAGACAAGTTATTTCAGGAGCCAGAAATCCTTGAATCTAACTGGACAAACGGCTTGTCCATCAATGTAATTGACGTACACTTCAGCCAACCACATCGAAACCAACCAATGACGCTGGTTACATTTGTTGGATTGGTTGGATTCAAAACAGTTGCTTCTTCGCTACGTCACACCCTCTACAGCAGCCAGCAGCCCTGATTGGTCCGGTTAGAGAATATTGGGCTTGAAATCGCTCTGAAGGGCTTCAACATCAGATTGTTGCGCGGAAGTGCCTTACGAAAGTTGCGTAGCGCATCATCTGACATGAGTGAGGTAAATCATTTTGAGCGTTCCCATCAAAATGATTGATCGAAATGATGTCTACTGTCAACTGTCATTTTTCTGTCTCCAACTGGTAGCTCAGGAGCTACCAGTGGCTCGCCACCTGCTTCTGAGTAGCTCTCCAAAGGGTCAAAGGATTGTGTTCTGGATCACCGATCGTCAACAAAACAAATCAGTTCTTACCTGTCCCAAAATAACCTACACACACAATATCATCCAAATCCGTGCAGTACTTTTCAAATCATGTAGGTCACAGACAGACAGACAGACACACACACACACACACACACACACACACACACACAGAGGTAATAATAAGGACTTCAGACTTCAGTGCTTGTTATCCCTAACTTAATCCATCTATACTACTAAGCTAGAAAGCAGTGAGTTAGGAAAGAATAGCTTTACACACACACACACACACACACACACACTACGCAGGATCTCAGGAAGAGCACTCAGGATATTATTTATATATTTAATCATTATTTATTTACAAATTGTTTGCTATTGTTATTGTATTACTGACTGTGCAAATGTCATCCTACATGATTTTCAAATAATATTCTTTATTGTCTTTCACTTTGAAAGGCTGACTCTCATAGCCCTGCACAAGTATTCCAATGTGCCTTGACTGTGCTTTATGCACAAATGCCAAATAAAGACCAAACCTAATCTACCTTAAGGGGATAGTGAGCTACTGCCCAATGCACTGACAACACAGGCAACATTTTTTTGGAAAAGTTACACACACACACACACACACACACACACACACACACACACACACACACACACTTTGCAAATTACAATTACAAACATCAGCAAAGCTGGATGTGACATGGAAAAACAGACAGCTTGTGGAGTTTCACCACAGAAAGTGTCTGTTGTCCATAATGAGGAACAGTGAATTGAAGCTATGTGTAGGATTACTTGTGGTTTTGATCTGTACTGAATGCAGCTTTGCTTTTACTTGCGTTATTAACATATAGGCCACATGGTCAAACATGATATTATAGGAAACACAGTAGTTCGTAAGTGTGTGTGTGTGTGTGTGTGTGTGTGTGTGTGTGTGTGTGAAATCATTGTACATGAACTTTTACATTACATAAGCAACACAGTAGGATTTTTATTTTTCATGTACTTTTTTTTAGTTGAAAAACATTTCTGAGACCCAATAAGTATAATTTAGCCTACATTTTCCATAATGATATCACACTTAAAGATATCATGTGCATAGATTCTTACCTATTAACACAGACTCCAGTGGACAAAACCGATGGAAGGTTCTTGCCTTGAGTTCTTCTCACTTTCCTATAGTCAAAGGTTCACACTGGTTTTGCCACCATCTCTAATGGCAGTATCACAGTTTCTGGGAAGTTTGAATAATGCAATTAATATCTGCCACTGAATAGGCACAGAATGTGTGAGGTAAGTATGGGATAATGGCCGCCGAGGTGTACCGATGTAAGGTAATAATGGACGAGGTGGAGGCGAAGAACAGCCCGACGCCGCAGCTATTACAGGCATTTACGTGTTGTGGATAAATAAATAAACAAATAAATAAATAAATACAGTACGTACATACATACATACATACATACATACATACATACATACATACATACATACATGCATACATACATACATACATACATACATACATACATGTACATACATACATACATACATGTACATACATACATACATACATGTACATACATACATACATATGTACATACATACATACATACATACATACATGTACATACATACATACATACATACATACATACATACATACATGTACATACATACATACATACTGTACATAAAACCAGAGTTACCTTTGGTACAAATATCACAGTGGCTATAAATCTGAATTAACCAGACAGATTCAAAGTACACTAGAGTTTAGATTCGCTGCCCGAGCCTGAGCCCGGCCCGAGCCCTACCCGAACTTGGGCCGGGCTCGGGCTGACATTTGCCGTCACTCTATCGGGCTCGGGCCGGGCCGGGCTCGTGATCAATGTTCCTTAAATATTCATATGCTTTATATATGTTTTTTATTTTATTTATTTAGACTATGACGCTATATGGTGTGACACCCAGTAAAGTTGTATGTATTATGGTTAAGTAACTTAGCAAAAAGTGTTATCTAAGCCTAAGGTGATTAATAGAAAAAAATGTTTGGACAGCTCTGCGCAGCGCTGAGCAGCACCTGTCAGTTGCGCTCTGTCGGCTACATCAGACCTATAACATACTATAAAGCTTCTAATGTGATTGGGGAAAAAAATTAATAAAATTAACCCAGTCCAGTGGAAAGCATAAGGAAACATCAACTTTGTTTGGTGACAGTAAAATCGTGCTTCTTTCGCGTGGGAACCGAAAGTGAAAGTGGATAGGCCTACATCTGGAGAAATTACGGTGTTTCTGAATACAATAAAGGTAAACGTTACAGCGCACAACGCATTATAACCTCCGTCTATTGCCAGAAAACTTCTGGTTATTTTTTTTTGTGTGGATTTGCCAGCATGACAGCCTAATTAATGAATGCGTAGCCTATCTAATCTCAGTGAATGAGAGGTGCGCAGAGCTGTGTGACAGCACAATGTATGACAGAAAGACGTGGACCTCAACACAGTCATGAAGTCAATATGCTTCAGGAATATGCTGGACAAATGTCTGTAAATCAATCCAGAATTGTTGTTGAACATGCAGTTACAAAAGTAGGCCATTATTAGGCCTATTTAACATGTCGGGTTTAAATCGGTCTCGGGCTCATTATCACAGGTTATCTCTCGGGCCGGGCCGGGCTTGGGCAGAAAATTATCGGTCTTCGGTAGGGTCGGGCTCAATTTTTTGGGCCCGATCTAAGCTCTAAAGTACACTGATTATGTGCCATTAAAGAGGCTGTGCATCATTCCAAGCCTTGTTTAATACAAACAAGAGCCTTATAAAGATGAACTCTAATCTACAATATGCCTGTTTAACTCATAGTGGTAAAGAAACAAAATGGAGATAAACAAGGTAACAAACCTGACCAAAAATATGAAACGCTTAACAAATTTGGCACTTCACATCCCTCTTTTGTTAGCCTATAATTTTTATAATCAGGCATTTATGCAGACAGTCAATCTGTTTAAATGCAACAATTCCATCTTTCAAATCGTTATCCAAACTCAAAGAGATCTAAAGATTTGTTAGCCCTTAGAGGGCCCTACTGTATCTGAATGTGCTGCACTTGTAAAATCTCAGAAACCCATAGACTTTAGCTCTGTCTTTTCACACTTTATACAAAGACAACAGTGATTAGTTGCCCTACAATGTTTCATCAGAAATCAAATCTACATGAGTCTACATCAGTAAATAACAAAGCTGATTAAAATGTCCTCCAGGCTCTCTCTCTCTCTCTCTCTCTCTCTCTCTCTCTCTCTCTCTCTCTCTCTCTCTCTCTCTCTCTCTCTCTCTCTCGCTCTGAACATCATTCGCACGGAGAGCCTTTTGGCAGAAACTCGCAGGACGTTCTTTTTGCTCTGGTCGCCCGAAAACGCAGGCAGCATCTCAAAACCCTGCGCTGGGGCTATACGCCTCCCCCAAGCTAGTTGCTGAGCTGTTTGTTTAGGAATCTCTGCCTGAAAATTGTATTCCATCGACCATGCTCACTATCAACACACAATTATCTGGGTTAATCATGTGGAACAGTGGCAAATTCACCTGGGGCTTAGGAACTAATGACATTCTCGTCTGGCCTGCTTTAGTGAAATAGCCTAGCACCTGCAGGAGGAACAGGGAGATTGCCAAAGAAAATTTGGTCTCATTTTGCCCCCTTTCTCCTCTCTGTATGCTCTCTCTCTCTCTCTCTCTCTCTCTCTCTCTCTCTCTCTCTCTCTCTCTCTCTCTCTCTCTCTCTCATATACACACACACACACATTCATTCTCTCCCTCATGTTCTCTCTCGCCTCCCCTGCTTTCTCTATCTGCTTTTGCCCTCCCTCTCTCTCTCCCTTCCTCCCTCTCTCTCTCTCTCTCTCGCACATTCATTCTTTCCCTCATGTTCTCTCTTGCCTCCCCTGCTTTCTCTATCTGTTTTGCCCTCCCTCTCTCTCTCCCTTCCTCCCTCTCTCTCTCTCTCTCGCATTCATTCTTTCCCTCATATTCTCTCTTGCCTCCCCTGCTTTCTCTATCTTTCTCCCCTTCTTTCGCCCTCCCTCCATCCCTCTCTCTCTCCTGTCCCCTCTATCTCTCGCTCCCTCTGTTTGCTCACCGACTCTCTGCTCTCTCTCTCTCTATCAGTCTCTCACCCTCAGACTCTTTATCTTCACCTTTGGCTCCTCTATTGATTCTGTTTTCATTTGGTTCACAGGGCCTTTGTTTGCCTTTCGTTCTTTGTCTGCTTTTTTGGTTTTGTTTTGTTTTTGTCTCCTTCTTACATTATATTTTTTTCCCTGCAATTGCGAGTGTTGTATTTCAATATCATTTTTAACACCTTCTTTCTGACTTTTTTTTTTTTTTTTTTGGTTGTTGTTTTTGTTGTCAAAAAATATATATATACTGTATAATCAATATCAAGATTGAGAGGAGGCAGGAGTAGCTGAGGTTGTGTGCTTATGGAAAGAGAGAGAGAGAGAGAGAGAGAGAGACGCTGTCTCACAGTTCTGCCATTCCCAGTAAACAGCATTCACACTGCATAATTACGCTGAGATTTCTGCTGCACTTTCAGCCAGGCAACTCCTCATCTCTCTCTCTCCCTCCCTCTCTCTCTCTCTCTCTCTCTCTGCCAACACACTCTCCATATGAAGTCATTCCATCCACTGAGCGCACTGTATAGGGAAGTGTCTGTTCCATTGTTCATAATTATTTATCAATATCCAGCGCAGTATTTCCCCATCACTGATTTCGCTCATGTGTGAAATGGCAGCGCGGGGGCCAAGGGGGAGCTTATTGCTTTTTTGAAGTTGTGCGAGCCGCGGACACCTCCGTGTGCGCACACACACACTCATCACACACAGACTGATTAGCACGACTCCCGTCGCTCCTGTTCCCAGGTAACTCCAGCTCCCGACGTGACTGATACCCCGGCTTTATTAATTACGGGGGTGTTGAATTTGGATTCTCATCTCCGTTGCACATTTGCTCATAATATTATGTGCAAATAAGTTTCCCGGGCCTACCTGGAGCCTGCCTGTCTCTCTCTCGTGTGTGTGTGTGTGTGAACCCCCTTGTCTGAGTTAAATTACGGAGGGCCATGCCACGTGTTCTTTGTGAATGCATCACACTCTTTCCTTATAATGGAGTTCTGTGAATAGCTGGGAGTTAAATATGATAACACTGTATCATAACTGGGTAACACAAAGGGGAACCCAACTCAGGGAAAAAGACGAGCAGACAAGCGTTTGGCTTTCAGGCACATGGTGGTGGTGGTGGTGATCTTGTACAGACACAGACAATCTGTCGGAGAAGCAGCGACACCGAGATCCAGTATTTTGGCAGGTGCCCCGACACTGATGGCCTATTTGTTTTTAACAGTAATTGAAAAATGGAAGGAAGAAAGAGGGGGGGATGGAGAAAAAAAAATCAATTTTATGGGCTTAAGGATGCATTTGAGGGCAGAAGAGGCACTCACATAGGAATCACTGTCATGTTCCTGCAAAGTTTAATAGTCTCAGAGAATTCATCAAACAGCCCTCAAGGCATTTATAATCTTCCCCCTTTTTTCCACTCTAATAGGAGATAATACAAGAGGGCGCCCTGATGAATCAATATGCAACAGCGGCTTTGCCTTGATAATTAATACCCACGTTGGAAATAGATTTGCGATTTGGCAACGCAGGTCCCCTCGTCTGATACTATACTCTCTCTCTCTCTCTCTCTCTCTCTCTCTCTCTCTCCCCCCCCCCGCAAAGCCAAGCTCCAATTCTAGTTCTGTATCCGCATCCATTCAACTAATCTGTTTTTTTTCCCGTTTTTTTTTTTTTCCAGTAGCGTTAATTCTTTAACTAAAGCCTGTTATCTCATTAAAGAGGCCTGTGATGGGATTCGATGGCTTCCTGACATCTGTATTCATTCCTCTGGAAATTAGTCTTGACACGAATTTAATGAAAAACACCCTAAAATTGTGCAGATTAGACAGGAAAGGCCAAGAATATTTGGGTAAAATTATTTTTTGTTTTTGTTTCGTTTCTGTACAAGGTGGATTATTAATGCTTCTTTAAATAAGGTTTTTATGTTAACAGGCCATTCACAGGCTTCTATTTTTATTCAATTTAACGAGGCATTCAGAAGTCAAAGACTGAGGGGATTCCGTCAGTTCGAGCCTGCCCAAAGTAACACCAAAAAAAAACCCACACCCTTCTTTTGTAAACTGTAAATAGGTGGGACCAACACGATTTGATTTCAAGCATTGGGTGTTCTTTTCAAACTCAGATACAATTTTAGCATCATTTCATTTTCAGGTAAGAAAAACAGAAATGTTCTTAAAACTGAAGAATGAATGATGAATCCAGTTGCGAGGCAAGAAGACAAGACAAGGGATGGAAGGGCGTGGATGAGGACTAAGACAGGAGGGTTAGTGTTCTCCTCCTTGCTGTATGCTCTGCCACAACCCAACTTTCAACCCCGACGCATCGCATCGCCCACTCCCACTCCACCCCTCCTGATGTCTGTCTCAGCCGGCGCAGCAGCGCTGATAATTCCTACTCTGTTTGAAAAAATGAGATGAAAGCAGTCATGGATGAAAGAAACTTGGATTTAATCTCTCTATGTCTCTCTCTCTCTCCCTCCCTCTCTCTCTGTCTCTCCCTCTCCTTCTCTGTATCTCTCTGTCTCTCCCTCTCTTTCAGTCTTTTTCTCTCTCTCTTCCTCCTCTCTCTTTCTCTCAGTCTCTCCCTCTCCCTCTCTCATCCTTTGCACTCACTTTCCATCTCAGCTCACACTCTTTTCCTGTTCATTCCTGTATACTGTGGATGTCTTTCTGAGGGAAAACTCAAGCAAGACTGGGACCTCGGAGAGAGAGAGATGGAGGGGGAGAGAGAGAGATGGAGGAGGTGGAACATAGACTGTAGTATGTAATTATAGCATCTTCAAAGTGAGAGAACCTGTACTTTTCCCTAATAGCACACACACACACACACACACACACAAACACACACCAGGCAAACTTCAGAGGAATTATCATACCGACTGACTGCAACTACTGCTGGTACCTCTTGTTGATGATTGATTCCAATATGTTAAATCGACCACCAACAAGGAAGTGGAAGTCTGCTGATATCACCCAAGCTGCATACTCCACTCAAATTTGGGCCATGACATGAGTGACCATGTCCAATACTACGACCTGTCCGTCCAACTGTCAGCCTGGTGTGTGCAAGCATTACATTACTATGGTATGAATCCACAAATAAATGTGCAGTATAACAAGCTTACAGCCACATACATAGGGTCTATTTGTTTGCTTTCTGAATTTGACATTTCTTAAAAATCAGTGTAGCTTGAATTGGTGTCAACTACGCTGCTTTTGAGGATGGCATGGCCTACCTGAGGACTTATTGTCTTATACTTTTAATCATTTGAGACTTTCTTATGTTAGCACTGAAAATGTGAACCTTTTAGATTGAAACATCATCATACAAATTTGTTTAACCTCCAGGCTTCAGCCATTAATTTCCACCTTTTTGTGTTTATTTTCAAACCACACTGCTCCTCACATGTGGGTCCACAGTACACAAGACAAACTGCAAGCGGTGCCTCCGTCCAGCATAGTTTCAGGATTGTTTTATTTCTAACATTAGCAGGCCACATACAGCAATATATAAACTATCTATAAACTAAACTTGTGCAGTTTTGCAAGCACTCCTCCTAACTATTGAAGTGGAAAAGTTCCTCTATTTTTCCTTCAACAAGAAAAGGATGGTACAAAAAGGACGGCAAGGGCCCCAGAAAAAAAGGAGAAAAAGAGACAGAGGAAAGAGCAAGTGACAGAGAGAGAGAGAAAGGATTCACACCACAGGGGCACAATATTCCCCCGGGCGAATTGGGGGAGACAAGACACAAAAAAAGGTCTTCAGGTCGACGTCGACTGACTGCCACAGGCAGGGATTGGTGGGCTATAGAGCCCGGGATCTAGGCTAGGCTAGGCTAGGCTAGGCTGGGCCGGGCTGGAGGTCTGTGGCGACGGTTCCTCTCGCTCCTGCTGCCAATGACATGTTTAACAGCCGCTTGTTGATCCCTTAGATCTTCATTAACCCTGAGGAGAAAGGAGGGGGGTGGGGGGCAGGGGGAGGGGGGCAGGGGGGTAGAGGAGAGAAGAAGCCACAGGGGCACCGAGCAATCACAGACCTCATTATGCACACAAAAAGAAAGAGCTGGCCAGGACAGATGAGATGGAGGAGAGGGAGGAAGGTGGATGGGTGGGTGGGTGTGGAAGGGAGGGAAGGAGGGGGGGTGAATGAGTTAGCGAGCAATCTAGAAAAAAGGGGAGAGAAATGAAAGTGGGCAAAAAAAAAAAAAAAAAGAATGACACCCAGGAAACAGTGTGAACAGAGATTGATAGAGAAACTGGTCATTGTGTGACACAGAAAAACAGAGCATGGGGAGAAAGTGTGTGTGTGTGTGTTGGGGGGGGGGGGGGGGGGTACATCAGTTAAACTATGGGGTGGGGAAATATGCTTGCCATCATTGAACCACAATGACGTTCATTCAGTTATGACATCACCCGAGACAAAGAATTCCTTTCCCATCTAAAATAGAACTTATGTCTAGTCATCATCACACCGTGTGGAGGAACCTTCAGGCTATACACTGTTACAGCTGATGATGGATCATAAGCCTATATGCTCTTCTTTGGCCTCACAGTTCCTGCAACAGAGTTTCTTGTTAACTCACCCAACCAGGTCTGACCCAAGGGGGAATAACCAGCAGATCTAGACAGTCATGGATGCAACTCAAATCAGCAACAGCAGCAACAGTCCATCCACGACCCCACTCTCTGCACCGTGCCAATATGACCCCAAGCCATGGGGGGGCCCTGCCAATGCATACAGAGAAAGCTGAGGGGTTTGTTGCAGAGGAGGGGGCAGTAATTGTTGGAAAGGCAGGGGGTTCCAAACCCAAGACCCTGGGTCCTGAAAGGTCTTGGGTCCAGAGACAGAGAGTAATTTCTTCTACTTGGTTGAGCAAGGATGGGTATAATTGCACCCTGTGGGTGAGTCCCAGGAATGAATAGACTCAGCCAACAGCAGATGAACTGGAGTTAGTTTGAAGAGGCCCCTGCATAAGGAATAGCCCGCAGGGTGTGTGTGTGTGTGTATGTGTGTGTGTGTGTGTGTGTGTGTGTGTGTATGTGTGTGTGTATTGTGTGTGTGTGTGTGTGTGTGTGTGTGTGTGTGTGTGTGTGTGTGTGTGTGTGTGTGTCCATGTTTAGTGAGAGCACCCAGGTCTCACTGGTCTGCTTTAGGGGTGTAGGCCTACTGGTTTGATATGGCTCACAATCATGCTTCTCTTCTTCGTTGTCCCTTTTCATCTCCAGGTTTCCGCGTTTCTTGTCACCCAAAACATAAACCTCAGTATCTGCAAGCTCAATGAAACGTATTAAATAAATAAATATAAAAGTAAGTTACATCTTCAAATTGTTTCCCTCCCCTCCCCTTCCCGAGCGGAGTGACGTGTTATAGCCACTTGGCGTTATTTTAATGGCATTCTCGGCGGAAGAAGAAAAAGAACGGGAAGATTAAAATGCCTATGCAAGCGTCTTTAATGTTCATGTCGTAATTGTTCTGGACAGTCCCATCTCTCGAGGACAAAGACCTTGGTGATGGGAAGGACCAACAACCGCGCCGGTCTGCGAGGGTGACAGTCAAACAGCGGGAGGAGACGCAGAAGGGGAGAGCACATCGGTAATGAATCTGCCAACAGATTCTCGCGAAAAAAAAAAAAAATGAATACGGGAGATATGACTGAATCAGCGCGTCTGTCGTATTCATTAAAAGCTACCTTAAAACATCAATTCATTCTGGTGGTTTGACGAGGGCCGATGTGACAGAGATGTTTAAATGGGTAGCTGGTGGCGGAAACGAATGTGACAGGTTCAGGTGTAATTACGCCGGGCTTGTTCACAGTTGAGATTAGGAGTGGGGCGCGCGCTACAGACATAAAAGAAAAAGAGAAACACTGCGATGAAGCGCATCACTTCACCTGCAACCCTTCTCTCTCTCTCTCTCTTGCACACTCTCACACACACCAGCACAAACATAGGCTACGAATTCCGAGAATAAACCATACACACACTTTCAGATATATTGTGAAGCGCATGCTCATACCTTTTCTAATTATTAAGGTGTGATAATTTACCGAAGTATGAAATCACATTAGTGCCCCAATAAAACCTGGGAAGAAATTGATGGAAAGTGCACGGAGAATCTCATATTTAACTGAGAATTAGTTTACGGTGTAGCCCAGTTTGTTGCTTTTTTTTTTTTTTTTTTTTTCAAAACTGATGTGTCCATTATTTGATTTCTTTTTTTTTTGTCAAGTCAGTTACAAATTGACTGACTGACTGTCATTAATCCTGCGTATGGACTCGTTTCCAGCACCACCGAAACTGTGAAGCACTTAATCTCTGTAGCAAGAGTGACCTCTATCGGTAGCTACTGCAATCTATCAATTTGGAACCAGTACTTGAGTTGACTATTACATTGGCTATAATACAGTGAGGATAGGAGAGAAACGCTCAACATCGGATAAGTTAGAATAACACAGAAGCACAACGAAGGTGCAGTGAAATTGCGCAAAAAAAGTCTGGCTCTACACCAAGACGCAATACTGATGTGCCAAATTCACGCGGATGTAGCCTACAGTATGGCCTCCCTCAGTCAGATAGTTGTAGTAGTAGGCCTGGTGGTGCTGGCAACGGCGTACACGAAGGATGGAGTGGGGGAGAGAAAGGCAGCTGGCGGTAAGGTAAACTACCTTCAAAACACTTGTTAACTCACAACAGAAGTGGTGGCAGTTATTTGCAAAGTGTTAGCTTCACGGACACTTTTGTCTTGTTAGCTTAGCCTGATAAAATTGACCCCAAAATTGATGGTGGACAAATTGAATTCTGACTTTTTTTCGTCTAAACATATTTAACATAACAGCAATGTTCCCATTAGCCATAGGCTACCAAATCAGCATGACAGTGCTGTCTCGGAGCAGTATAAAGTGCATGACAGAGTTGAGTGGTTGAGTGGGATTGAAATGCTGTCACAGGTAAAATGGTAGGCCTACAGTAGATACCCCGTTTTCAGAAGTGGGAGAAAGCTAAGCTCCTGCAAGCTAAACATAACCAGAAAGTGAATCCTAAAAACGATAGACCTAAAATCATCAGATTAATTGCCATAGCTCTTTCCCCCTTATCATTCCCCATTGATACAGTGATAATATAGGCCTATATACCGGTAGTTCAGCAGGTCAATTTTGAAGAGGTCCCATTGGAGGTGAATGTGGCCAGAGGTTCCGTGCATGTATATCAGAAAGACAGCCAGAGATCCACAAGAATTGCAGAAATGGCATTAAAAGCTATCTTATCTGTCTAACACAATACTCCAAGTCTGTGTTTCAGACTTCACACATATGGCCAGCCATGCAGCAGCATGCAGGACCTTAATTCTGCTTGCATTAAGCCATTGTCTTTTAGACCCAACCCATTAACACTTCAGAAGGCTGAAACGAAACTACAGTACTGTGCATAAAATATTATTTGACATTGACACATTTATGTAGTCATGAATAAATGAAAAATGCACTATAGGCCTACAGTGTAAATAAATTACCTATGTACTCACTTACTTGCTTACACTCACTACACTTACATTCTCTAAACTTAAAATCAAGTACTGGTTGGGTTATGTCACGTAGGAATGTAAAAAGTATTGTGAGAAAATGCAAAAGTGCAGTCAAGCAATTATAGCAATTATTGACAGATTTATTTAATTTTAAAATGTCAAAAACATAGGCCAAACCAAGTTTTCACATAGGCTACAGGAATGGGCCCTTGCTCAATAACCCAACTGACAACTAAACTGAAAAGTATGCGCTGAATAAGGCTGCTGTATTTATTCTACCCAACACTTAGTGCCCTATACTGTATGCGCATTACACGCTTTGTCAGTCAGTACTGGTAATACTGTAACAAATGGAAAGGAGAAACATGCAATCTTGATTTCACCAAGAGATGGTGCAGTTGAGCAGTGAAAAAAAATTACAAAACATACCTCAGTGTAACTACTATTTCTTTGGCACATTTCTCCACCCCTCATGTCTTGGCAAGTACCATGCCCAACATCAACTAAACATGGCAAACATTCATTCCCCATGAGCTTTTTTCCCCCACAACTTTTATTTACAACTCAAAACAGTAAGAATAAAAATCTTACCTCAAAATAAATAAATAATTAAAACAAAAATTGAACACTAGAGACATCTTTCTGTCTGATTGCACATCTTCTTGTTATGTTGCCTAAGTTTAACTCTCTCAAAAATAAATCTCTATGACATTTTTAAGCCTGTTTTTCAGAGTGCGTGTGTTAAACTTTTCTTTAAAAGCGAAATTACCGATCCATGTGACCCGATTCAAAAAGCTTGAAAATAACTACAGCTATGTGGCCTGCTTGAGGACAGTTTTAATGATGCATTAAATAATCATCATGTTTCAACAACAATACTGGCCTCCTTGCACAGTAGATCACTATGTTTGAAGTGCATCATGGAACTGCTTACAGACAGTTAAGAAATACAAGAATGAGAAAGAATACAGATGTTTTTGGGGTGTGTTGGTAATGTTCAGAAACAAGAGGAAACATACATTTGATGTTTATGGTCACACATGTAGACAAGGTAGGCTATGTCAGGAAAAATATAACGCTCATGTGGCTGTGATAAAAATGAGTTTGACACCCATGTCTTAGATTAGCCTTAATGTATCTTTTGCAAGGTGTGCAAGAAGTTAAATAAATAGTTTTTAATATGCCAATTCAGGGTAGTTAAAGGAGATATATATATTAGAGGTGAATAAAGCAGGTTAACAAAGAATATCCTTGATTCCAGCTCAGTGTGGAAGTTTAATGTGGTAACTTTAAACTTCGCCAGCAATTTAACCAAGATGAATAAACAGGCTAGTTATTTAGGCCACATGGACTATTAATCAAGCATCACTCAAACACACACAGCAGGTCGCGGTAGAGTTTTTCTCCATTTTTACATGGGTTACATCAAGAGTTGCCAATGGTACAATAAGCAGTGGGGTACAAAGCATTTGATATCTTCTTCTCAGTATCATGCTTAGTCATTACTCAGTATGCAACAAATTATTGCTCATAACGAAACTAACGCTAGTGTTTATTTTAATTAGTAATGTTAAATCAGCTATTGTTGACTTTTAGGCAACTATGAGGCTCCACTTGGTGAACTTGTTCTCAAGTGTATCTTTGATTAATTGTTGCCACACTGTCAGCCTTTTACCCCTGCCAAGCAGGTTTTCCAACATTGCTCCCAAGGGAAAACGCTGCGTTTCTTTAAATATTTCTGCGTGTGAAACAATCTATCAATTGTTATTAAATGTAATCTAATTTGAAGTTTGATACAATTGCATTTAAAGTTAAAATGCTTTAAACTTAAAATGAATTGAATAAGAAATTGAATTCATTTTGAGATCAAACATTACATTTACATTTCCCTGTTATTTTCATTTCGAATGAGACATTATATTTCAGCCTCGTGCAGTTCCATGCGCCACCATTTATTTCGAGAGCATTTCATTTACTTTTAGAAAGACTTTAGTTTTAGGTTGCATGTTCACCTGTCAATCATATACCCCACCCATCAACACTGATCAGTCTCGATTGGAGATGCCTGTATCTGTTGTAATGCTTTTGCGGAGTGTTCTCGTGTCACTACGACGCCAAAGAATGATTACGACGCTAAAAACTATGCTCTGAATGATTCATTAGGGATAATATTTTGCACAAAATATGACAGGGTTTTAAGACTACAGGGCTGTTTGCTTGGGACCGTTATTTAGTAGGCCTACTGATCATATAGGCCCACAGACAGTTAGTATTCTGCTGCTGCTTGGAACAACTCGGACTGTGCCATTACAGAAGTTCAGCAGGCTATGGTCCCACTACCGTAGCCTACGTTGTTCATAGATAGAATCAGATGAACAGGGTCTAAGTTATTAGTTGCACGATCACAAGATAGATGTTTGCAGGTTTGACAAGTAGGTTTGCTACGATGAAAACTTTTACGACCCCATGACGGTGAAACGGGGATCCGCAACAAACTCTCCTGCCTGGTCGAAAGCGTTACGTAACTTGCGATGGTGTGAACCGACCAGCGACCACAATTTAATGCAAACATTTCAACATTTTACAAGGATGATCATACACTTGTTGGATTTCACAAACTCCCTGAAAAACATGACAACCAGTTGGTAGCAAGGTCTCTCTGTCAAGAGCTCATTAAGTTTAGGCTATCTCCCGTAAGCTACGTGTATACTGTATACATTGACGGCAGGCATTTTCAATCGAGTCAGATTGTTGTTGATGGGTGGGGCATCTGATTGACAGGTGAACATGCAACCTAAAACTAAAGTCTTTCTAAAAGTAAATGAAATGCTCTTTAAATAAATGGTGGCGCATGGAACTGCATGAGGCTGAAATAGCCTATAATGTCTCATGCAAAATGAAAATAACAGGGAAATGTAAATGTAATGTCTGATCTCAAAATTAATTAAATGTCTTTCAATTTAATTTTAAGTTTAAAGCATTTTAACTTCAAATGCAATTGTATCAAACTTCAAATTAGATTTCATTTAATAACCATTAATCAATTTATATTTAATATATAGGGATATGACATGTCAAAGTTTATTTCTTTTTATTTAATTTTTGTTACTTCCACCCTTCATAGACATGATGGGGTGTTTTCTTTTATAGATATATTTGTTTATAGGAATTTAACGAAACATCAAGCATTGTAAACAAATTATTTGAGTTAGGCCTACTTGAGTAATCATAGCAGCCCTACAGAACCTAAAAGTGATAAATACCAAATATTTTATTTAAGCTTTAGGATTAGCCTAGACTTGGAGAGCAGACACACCAACATACATTTGTACTTTACAAAAGTTTAATAAAAATCAATCTACGTTGCCTTCAAATAGGTATTTGAATGTATCAAAATGAGGGAGTTCAGATAAGGACAGCACATAGTTTCAGTGTGGACATGTGTGGGAGTGTATGTGCGTGACAATGAAAAGAACGTAATGAAAGAGAAAGTAATGGCATTCAGTGAAAACTTTCCATTTGACCCACACCTATTGTCTGTGTCTGCAGTGTCTGTCATTGCCATTGTCATGATGTATGCCTTGTCATTGCCGTTGTCATAAAGAATGCCATGTCTTTGTATTTCACTGTAGGGATAGTAAGGAACGTAATGTCAACATGCAGTGGAATTGACGATAAATGCTATTCATTCATTCATTCATTCATTCATTCATATACATTTGATACAATTCTGGCGCCTAAATTCACATGGCTGCCAAAAACTTTATTATATTTTACAACCAAACACATAATCAAAGTTTTCCAAAAATTCACTCCGGCCGAAGTTTTTTTCTTTTTTTAAATAATCATTTTACTGGACGAATTCTCTGTTTTCTTCTAAACGAAAGGCACAAACGTAGGAAAATGTCTTTGTTCTAGTGGTGGGCATAGATTTTTTTTTTTTTATCTGGATTAATTTTACTGTAAATTTGCAATTAATCTAGATTAAAATGGCTCATTTGAATTCTGCCGGGCGTTTATAATTTGCATGTGCTGCATAAATAATGACTTAAAGTAAGTCTTTGAAAGCAGGTTTCTGAAGCCAGATGGCACATTAGAAATATATGGATGGTGTTCCTCCAGTTTTACAAAAAAAAAATGTAGTAGTACTGTTTTGATTAAATTATGACTGTTTTTTAAACCTACACTACTGCTTGAGATGATGAGATGAATGTGACACAGTAGGCCATGCCGACATGCCGACACTCCGACATTGATGTCTAATTGTCGGAGTGGCGGTATTTCCAATTACAGCAAACGTCCCTGCACTCCGACATTTGTTTTTTTCTTAGTCAGAGTGGTGGCATGTTTGCTACTTTTCAACATACTGCTATTCCAACATGAGGCAGCCTGGCCTTATGGCTGAACCATGATGAAGAGGCCAAAGAAGGTCCGGGCATTTGTCATTATCAGGGCCATGCAGAGACCTGGGGAGGGGCAGGGGCTCAAATAAAAAAAAAGGGCACATTGAGCAAAATTTACAAACAACATGCCAACTCTAATTACAAGTACTTATTAATTACAAGAGGGATGGAGAATACAATTTGAAAAAATAATCTATCTTAATATATTCAACAATAATGCTGGTCTTTATACAGAGGCTAAGGAGGTCAGGTCAGGAATTTTATAAGCATTTTCATGCAAATTCCTTCATTCTGGTGCATTACCAGGTTGCTAAAGCAATTAATTCAATGGCTTACCTAATATGATTTCATTTTACACCAAAAAGTAGTTTGCAAAGTGTTTTGTTTGTGTTGTGGGTTCTTCAATAAAGACACCAATACTTGAAGAGAACGATCTTTATCTAATAATATGCACTTATCAAGTACACGGGAACCAACTGTGCATTTTCACATGTCTAATCACTGTGCTGTATCTCAGGCAGGTCTCACTGCGCATGCGCCACCTATCTAACTCATAGGCTAATGCATTACTGAATCCAATCACATTGGTCATCTCATTACATCTCCCTTTCCTTTAAGTAAAAGTGTTATACTTTTATGAAGACAGCTCATGCACATTTACTCCTTTTAACCTGTAACCTTACAGTCACTAAATCCATTAAACTTCTTTAACTAAGTAAATTCAAAATATAACTATGATACTTCAGAAAGATTACTAATTCCTGAACACTACTGCTTTATACTACTGTTATGTTAAATCTGTTCAATCAGTCTTTCTGGTGGTTTTACATTCCTGGAGGATCTCTTGAGAGGTTGTTCTTGTACAGGAACTATTGCTTCAGATGATGGATTCTCTGAGAGTTGGGTTTGCTCAGCAGCTTCTACAGTCCTCTGATCTGCTTTAGCTGGTCCAATGATGTCATGGCGATTCCTTCTCAGCACAGCGCCATCTTCAGTCTGAATGTTGTATGACCTTGGTTGAACTTCATTCAGAACTGTTGCTTTCTGTGCCCATGTGTTGTCTTTGGCTTTGAGTCTCACCTGGTCACCAGTATGCAGTTCAGGTAGGTTCTGTGTTCCTCTGTCGTAGTAAAACTTCTGCTTTGCTTTTTGTTGTTCCTTGTACCTCTTTACCTTCTCCCCCTCCTTTGTTCTCAGCAGGTGGTCTTGAATGGGTAGGTTTGATCTCAGGCGACGTCCCATGAGAAGTCTTGCAGGTGACATCCCACACTCCAACGGCGTTGTACGATACACCAGCAGGCTCTGATAGAAGTCAGCTCCACTGTCCTTTGCTTTCTGGAGCAGTCTCTTGACAATCTGCACTGATTTTTCCACTAACCCATTTGATCTCGGATAATGAGGGCTAGATGTTGAGTGGACGAAGTTCCATTCCTCTGCAAAGCGTCTAAAGCTCTCACTCGCAAATTGCGGTCCATTATCTGTAAAGACTTCACTCGGCACACCATGTCGTGCAAAAATGGCTTTCATGGAAGTTATTACAGCCTCTGCTGTTGTAGTAAGCAGTCTACTAACCTCTGGGTAAAGTGAGTAATAATCTGTCACCACGATGTAGTCTTTTCCACCACACACAAACAGGTCAGCACCCACTTTCTGATAGGGCCTGTCTGGCACTGCGTGCGGCTTCAGTGGTTCAGCAGGATTGCTTGATTGATATCTCAGACATGTTGAACAATCAGACACTTCATTTGCTATGTCTTGATTTATTCGCGGCCAATACATCACCTCACGTGCTCTTTTACGACATTTTTCAATTCCAAGATGCCCTGTATGTATCTTCTTGAGCATTTCATGTCGTAGGCTCCTTGGGATTACTATCTTGCTCCCTTTGTAGATGATATGGTCCACTACAGAGAGTTCTGCCCTGCAGTTCCAGTATTCTGTGATATCAGGTGAACAACCTTGCTTTGTACTGGGCCATCCATCTATGATGATCTGACGCAGTCTTTTCAAAGTGCCATCTTTGTTTGTCTCTGTCTTTATCAGCTCCATCTTTACATCAGCAACAGGTAACGCCTTGGTAATCATGTCCACATATGCACTCACATCATCATTCAGGTTACTGCTCACCAGCTCCTTCGGGTCAACTGCTCTTGACAATGTGTCTGCTGTGAACATCAGTTTCCCTGGTGTATACGTCACTGTTAGCGAGTATCGTTGCAGCCGAATCATCATCCTTTGAATTCTCAGTGGACAGTCATTGAGTGGCTTTTGAAACAATGCAATCAAAGGTTTATGGTCAGTCTCCACACTAATTTCTTGTCCTGACACAAACTGATGAAATCGCTCACATGCATATGTTATGCTTAAGAGTTCTTTTTCAATTTGTGCATAACGCGTCTCCGCGTCTGTCATTGAGCGTGATGCATAAGCAATCGGTTGCCAATCATCATACAGCTGTAGCAGAACAGCTCCGAGTCCGCTCTGTGATGCATCAGATGAGATCTTGATGGGCTTCGCTGGGTCATAGAATCTCAACACAGGCTCTAGTGTCAACTGTGTCTTCAGATCTTTCCAAGCTTTCTCCTGTTCATGACTCCATTCCCATTCTGTCTTCTTTTCTGTTAAATGTCTTAGTGGCGCCATACGTTCTGAGAGATTGGGTATGAACTTTCCCATATAGTTTATCATTCCATTAAATCTCTGTACATCTTTCTTATTTTGTGGCCTTGGCATGTTTTCAATTGCTGATACTTTTCTTGGATCAGGCCTAATACCCTCACTGCTCAGTATGTCACCAACAAATGTCAATTCTTTCACGCCCAGCTGGCATTTCTCTTTGTTCAGCTTTAAGTTTGCTTTTCTTGTCGCTTCTAGAACTTTTTTCAATCTCCAGTCATGTTCAGATTTGGTACTGCCCCATATGATGATGTCATCCATGGATGTGTCCACTCCTTCCAGGTGTTCATAGATCATGTGGATCGTCTTATGATACACTTCTGGAGCTGAGGCTATACCAAATGGTAATCTCAAAAATCGGTATCTGCCAAACGGACTGTTAAACGTGCACAATTTTGAACTTGCATCGTCCAGCTTCAGCTGCCAGAATCCAGATGACGCATCTAGCTTGCTGAAGTACTTTGCATTGGCAAACTGTGACATAATCTCTTCTCTAGTAGGAAGTTTAAAATGTTCTCGCTTTATGGCTCTGTTCAAATTTCTCGGATCCATACAGACTCTAGGCTTGCCATTCTTCTTATTGACAATGACTAGTGAACTCACCCAGTCGGTTGGCTCGTCGATTCTCTCGATCACTTTCAGGCGTTCCATCCTGTCCAACTCATCTTTCATGGGCTTTAGAAGAGCAAACGGCACCTTTCGACATGGATTGATGACTGGTGGCACATTCTTATCCACTCTAATTGTATGCTCTCCAGGAAGACAGCCTAGACCCTGAAACAGGTCACTGTACTCGTTCAGCAACTCATCATAATCTGTATCTTCTTCATGCTGCACTACTAGCACTCTCTTCACTAGGTTCAGTCTTTCACAAGCAGATAGGCCTAAAATGGTCTGCACATTTCCAGGCACCACTATGAATGCAAGTGTATGCTCTCGTTCCTTGTGCGTCACTTTGACCATGCATCTTCCTTTAACAGGTATTGCTGCTCCTGAATATCCGCTTACTTTCACTTTTGTGTCATGCAATTTTGGTCTGGGTCTAATTTTGTTAAACACAGTCTCTGAAATCACATTTGCTTGAGCTCCAGTGTCCAATTTCATTTCAATGTCTGTATCATTAACTTTCAGTTTCAGCATCCAGTCTTTTTTATCTGTATTTTGCTTTGTTACTACATCCACATAAAATTCCTCAGATTCACTCTCATTCAATGTGTGCACTTTATTCTGTTGTGCTTGAGCCTTGCATAGTCGTGCAAAATGGTTCTTCTTATTACAATTATGACACTCCTTACCATACGCGGGGCATTTCCTGGGGGATGCTGCGTGCCACATCGACCACATGTCTTTCCCTGCACGTCCCTCTGCGCTGGTTTCGTGTCACTCTTGACGTTGGAAGTAGCGATCTTTTTTCTCACTGCCCCTCGTTCGTCTCTCCTCACTGCATCGACATTACAGCTCTTGCCTAGCAACTCTTTTGCTTGCGTTTTCACCGTCTCCGCTGCCCTACACATATTAATGGCTTTTTCTAGGTTCAAATCTTGTTCTCTCAGTAGCCTTTCACGTAGAGAGTTATCTGGAATTCCGCATACAAGTCTATCCTTAATCAATGAATCAGTCAGTCCTCCGAATTCACACGTCTTGCTTCTGTTCCTGAGCTCAGTCACGTACTGATCAACTGTCTCTCCCGTTTTCTGAACACATGTAAAGAATCTGTGTCTCTCATACGTGACGTTTCTTTTCGGAATACAGTATTCTTCAAACTTTTCCATTACCTTATCCAACTTCATTTTGTCATCTTGAACTTGAAATCGAAAATTATTATAAACTTCTAGGGCATCGTCACCCACTACGTGCAAGAACACTGATGCTTTCGTTTTGGTACTTTCTTCATCTGCACCAATAGCCGACAAATACAACTCGAAACGTTGCTTAAATTTCCTCCAATTCTCAGCCACATTACCTGTCAACTGTAGAATAGGTGGTGGTTGTAGCGCTTGCATTTTCGTAGTATTTTCGTTATGCTCTTTTTCTCCCTCGGAAAACAGGCTAACAACTCTCCTGGGTTGACGATAAGTTGCTAACGTTAGTTTCTCACTCCGCTAGCATCCAAAGTTTCGGCTAATCTTCTCTGTTCCACTTTTTAAGGTCGTCCTTTCTCTTCAAGTCCATCTTCTGACACCATGTTTTGTTTGTGTTGTGGGTTCTTCAATAAAGACACCAATACTTGAAGAGAACGATCTTTATCTAATAATATGCACTTATCAAGTACACGGGAACCAACTGTGCATTTTCACATGTCTAATCACTGTGCTGTATCTCAGGCAGGTCTCACTGCGCATGCGCCACATATCTAACTCATAGGCTAATGCATTACTGAATCCAATCACATTGGTCATCTCATTACACAAAGTACTACTGCCACATTACAATAGTACTGAAAATGGCAGGCCCACATGTCACCTGTGGGACTCAAAACCTACTGTGTGTGTGTGAGCATGTGACTGGCCTGGCTACCAGGCACAAATAATGTTTTTTTCTTTCTTTCTTTTTTTTTTTTTTACCATTGACTCAATTGTAGTCATGACTTTGAGCCTGTGTTTGAGTGTGACATCTAGGCTACTTGGTCATCCCTTTTATACAGTAATCTATATAATAAAAATTATGCAACACGGCTCATCATACTATCATGGCCTAGATCAAGAGGATAAAAACAAACCAAAAATGTGTATATATATATATATTTTTTTTTTTTTTTTTGCAAAATTCTATGGCATTAGTTGCTCTACTCTATGCAAGTCTAGCTGCTACAGCAAAGAAAAAGATCTGAAACTCAAACCCCTCCCCTTTCTTGTGTGTGAGACTTCAGCACTGAATTCTGAACTGGCAAACGGATTTGGGGTGTTCACTTTCTGCAAATGGGAAAACTCTTCTGTTCAAATTATAGGTCTATATCATAATGTGTAGTGTTTTTTTTTTTGTTTGTTTAGTTTTATTTTTTGAGCTCTTGGTTATTAGATGGGAGTCCAGCAGCTAACTAAGCCAAGTTTATAACATCTAATAAAGATATTTCCCTCGCCAAATGATCTTTACACTGAAATTGAACCACCTTATTCTCAAGCAAGTAGCCTACATTACAAGTGGTACCAATGCATGCATCTGGTTGTCTACTTTAATTTGATACCGAATACCTCCATTGTAGATGCAGGTATGTTCATATCAAAGCTTCCAAAAGACGCATGAAGCAAAACCGCTTCACCCGCTATTGTATTTGTCGGCGCTCGCGTGCCGAACAACAAAAAATAAACTTCGGAGTGCCAGATGCCAGAAAATGTATTTGCAAATGGCACAAATAATTGGTGAGACATTTTAGCGAATTTTCAAGTCTGAACAAGTGTTACTGTCACAAATTTTAAAATGCCAAAGACAGGCAGGCCCTGTCAGAAGGCCACTTTCACCTCTGCTTACAGCAGCAGCACTGTGTATCTAAAAGTGGCCTTGTTTACATTGATGTGTGACGTCATGGACTGGTGAGCGCAACGTAGGCCTATATTAATTTACAGTTTCACAAACGTTAAAAAAATAAAAAAACGTTTTAGGAAATATTGATGTCTTAACTAGCTTTACTTTTAGCTAAACTACAATTTTTAAAAGGCCAAAAAAAGCGCACTTTGGACATCAGAGGCGAGGGGGCAGGGGCTAGAGCCCCATAGCACCCCTTCTCTGCACGTCCCTGGTCATTATTCAAATGGATTAAAACAAAAAAGATTTAAAAAAAAAATTAAGATTAAAACGTCTCATTGTGGTAAAGTGCATTGTTAGTTATCTTAAGCTTTGCCAGTCCCAATTGTCTTCACTGCTGGTTTCCTGCATGTGATAGCAACACAAGCTTGCCGTTAAATGGATGTTTTTTTTTTTTCTTGGTGACCCTTGCGTAGCCTTTGCTAGGCCTAGGCCTACTTCCATAATGAAAAAAAAATCACCCTTTTTCAGGGAGCTAAAAAAAAATAGACTCCACGCAATCACGGGTGTCTTGTTATAAAATGCTGCAGTAAAGTGCGCTGGTTTAAGCAGTGAATAAGACATAGCCCAAATGACAAACCAGCGGTCTGTTCGGCACTAATGCACCACATTATAAATCAGACAAGGTACAATATCTTAAGGAAAAAAAATATACTGGAAACAAAAGTAGCCTAAACTTGGAGAAGTTGTAGGGATAAGCAAACATCGGGTGGCCGCCCGGCGTGATGGAGAAAGCTGGCGCTTTTAAACAGAGCCTAAATCAACACAAAAACAAACAACCAAGTCCTTAAAGTTCAATGCACTATTATCCCCAAAATCAAAGTTTAAGGATATCCTGTCTGATCGCGGTAGCCTAGACTATTGATTGGTTACCAAACATAAAGGAAAAGTCAAGTAGCCTACATGAGAGATTTTGAGCAAAAGACGTCTCCAGCTTTTGCCTTGCCCGTTATTGGACATAGCCTAAACTTTACCACTTGCTTACTTGCAGACCACCACAGGAGCCTATGGTGTTTGTTAACAAAGGATTACAGAATATAGGATAGCCCATAATATTCATTCAACTGTCCAATCTCATGCAGGCTATCCAAATCTGCTTTCTGCATAACGCAGCCAACAGAGATGTGGTGTGAAATTCCGCAGGTCGTCTTAAGTAGCCTGTGCAGTCCTAACCAAATAGAAAATAAATTTTCTTTTAAAGTAATCAAAGAAAGACGACAAAAGTCCTAAACTAGGATGTGAGTGACAGGCTTGCCCACGACTTTCATTCTCCACCAGTAGACTCGGCGTAGCCTGTGCCAGGCTCGGATAACCCCCGTCCAAAACCTCTGGATGTAACCGTATTATAAAGGGGCAAAGGGCTACTCATGGGCTGCTGAAAATAGCCTGGGGTACAGAAATAAATTAGATGCCACCGGCCCAAAAATGGACCGGCTCATCAGACAGCACAGATTACAAGCCCAAGCCTGCTTCCACACATGAGAGGATAGCCTATATCCACAACAAACCTACAACAAACATTAACACACACTTCCAGCATTGGAACACAGCAATCTTGTGAGATGAGGGAGAATGCCCGCCCAAAGTATGTAGGTAAAAGTTGTGGCAACCGTATGGCGAGTGCGGCTACAGAGGGACGTATTTTCCCCATCGTTAAAATAAGCCAACAAAAGATAATGCCCCCAAATATGGACGTGCTTCAGTATGCTGTCGGAATGGCGGTATGAAAAATGTTGAAATGGTTGATGTCGTAATGAAGGGATGTCGGAGTGGAGAGATGTCTGAGTGTAGGGATGTCGGAGTGGGGGTATGTCGGAATGGAAGGCGGTCCCCGCCTACTTTATGAATGCATTCCACTTTTTTATATTGTGTTTCCTTTAATCTTAGATGTAACACAACATGCAGTGTGCCAACAGTAATTCTCAACTCAAAAATAAATAATTCCACGCAATGAGCAAGCATGGCATGGCACCTTACAGCCTTCATAACACAAAAATAAATATTGACTTAATACAGTTTAAATGTGTACTTTTAAAGTAGGCTTAGGCTAGGCTGAGCGCAACGGAGATGCATTTCATTCATATCTGCCCATAACGGCTTATTTTGATTTCTGAAAGTTGGCAACCCTAACCAAGAATAGACCTACCAGTAGGCTAAGTTTAATACTTTTATACATAAATAACTGAACATTAATTCAACATGGCATGAGTTAATTTTGAGAACATACAATAAAATGATAAGTTTTGGCCCAAGACTGTGGAGACAAAGGTTGGCAGGCGTGGGTCTTCCCTGTGGAGATAGGATGCAGGGGCTTTCCAGCAAGGTCTGCATAGAGTTTCCTTTCTGCCATAGGGTTGGATGAGAAGGGTAGGAAGCAGGCAGCTCGCCGGATGGGGGAGGAGGCGGAACGGGATTTGGAGTAAGAGAGAGGAGGAAAGCTGGAAGCCAGGGACAGATGGGCAGTGAGCTGGAGGGTGTTGTGGTTCAGGGCCGAAACACCCAGCGAAGGTTGGACACCACCTGATGACATCTGCCCCTGGCCTAAGGCTTCAGCTACCTGTTAAGGTAAAGCTATGTGAGGTAGCAATGGGGCTGATGTTTTCCTCCTCCAGTGGCAGCTTGCACGTTCACTCCTTGCTCTGACGACTCTCATCACTTTTAGCTCACATGCAGTGAGTTGTTGTTGGTAATCAAAACCCGGAGCGGATTCCTAGTGGTATGCATTCGCTATTCCATAAAATGGAATGGATTCTTTCGCGATGCAATAGAGACTACCGAGAATAGATGAATGACGTTAAAGAGTCAAAGTAGTGGTGCGTTAAAGAGTCAAAGTGGTACTGCGTTAATGCCGTTAACGGCCCACCACTACTTTGTTTATAAAGATACACATGCACATGTAGGCGGGCCTAAGTCTAGAGTTCTAGGCACAAGTGTTTTTTTAATTTTTTAGTAGTAGAGTAGTTTATGTCATCCTATCCTAGACACTCCAGGAAAGGGATCTAAGGGCTGCAGCTATCGAATATTTTGGGAATTGAGTTATACGTTGATATTTTTCACAGATTAATTGAATAATCGGATAAATCTTAATTTTGAGTTTATTGTCATATCAATAAAAGGCTATGCAGCATGAAAGGTTTATTAAGTGATGCATGCCATTGGCTATTATTCCTGATTAAGAGAAGGTTTTATCTCAGCTCTCACATCTTTTGTCTGTGAGAAACACCAAGGCACCAGTGCGAACAGGACGCAAGTGGAAGGCAGGGGAGGCTGTTGACCAGGCTATTGGCAGGCTCATGCACAATGAGGTGGTGGCCAGGACACAGTCAGGCCTGGGGTGGGGAACAGCCCCCAAGTTTTGGTCCAAGGCAACAAGAAAGGAGAGGAAAGACATGGTGATTGAGGAGGTGGTCAGGCACGAAGAAGAGCAGTACAAGATCAATGCGCTCAGCCAGGCACAACAAGGGCAATGGACCACTTGGGAAGGAGTGAGCAACAGGACCATCAAGTGGTCCGATTTCTGGAAGATGCCTCAAGCAAGGCTTAGCTTCCTCATTCGGGCCACGTATGACACCCTCCCCAGCCCAAGCAACCTGAGCCAGTGGTACGGCTCGGAGGAAAGCTGCCAGCTCTGCAACGCCCCAAACCCAAGCCTACAACACATCCTGTCCAGTTGCAAGACAGCTCTGACACAGGGTAGGTATAGGTAGAGACACGATCTGGTTCTGCGGAAGCTGGCAGAAGTCCTTGAAGTGCAGTGGAGGGAAGCAGCCAAAGACCTTCCTTCCAAGACTCAGACATTCATCCGCTTTGTTGGATAAGGGGCCGGAGCGCAGACCATCAGCCAGAGGGAGAGATCACCACTGCTAACACCCGGATGCAACTGGAACCTGAGGGTTGATCTTGATCGCCAGCTCAAGTTCCCACCAGAGATAACCACCACCGCTCTGAGGCCAGATGTCATCCTGTGGTCCCCTGCAGTCAAGACTGCAATCCTGGCAGAACTAACCGTCCCTTGGGAGGGAGGAATGGAGGCTGCCTTTGAAAGACAGAAGGAGAAATACACAGAGCTGGTAGCCCAGTGCCGAGAAGCTGGATGGGTTACGACTATCTACCCCGTGGAGGTTGGCTGCAGGGGGTTCGTGGGAACATCCATCCAGCGTCTCCTCAGGAAGATCGGAGTGTCTGGAGCAAGGCTGAAGAGGGCATCTAGGGACCTGGCAGAGGAGGCGGAAAGAGCCAGCTTCTGGTTGTGGTTGCGTAGGAAGGACAGGTCGTGGGGGAAAGAGGGGACCTAGGGGTAGCTGTAGGGGGCGTCTCCCTGCCGTTGCTCCACCACCGCGAGATGTTCCGGGATTTATGGAGCGAAACATCAATGAAGAGTGGCTCCCGGCTGATGACCCTGCACCGTCTGAGGTGCGTCAGGCGGAAACGCCATGCAGGTATCTCTTACCTGTGCTTTCACCTGTTGGACCTATACTCAAAACCTATGGCCTATTGGCTTCTGTGATAGGGTAGCCGTGTGGTGTAGGAGACATCAGGCAGAGGCAACAGATTAAGAGGGCCCAAAGGTGCGATTTATTTACAAAGTGGCAAAAATATTTAAATAGTTCAAAAGTCCAAAAACCGTTGCACCGTGATGAAAAGTTACAAACAAAACATAAAACAAAGACAAAAATAGTTAACGGTCTAAAGCCACTCACACTAGGCCTATAATAAAGCAGACCAAAAAACAGCAAGGCTTGAAACAGCCCCCTTACCGTGATAGCTACATGAACATGAGATCTAGTCTCTCGATATCAGACAAGCCGGCAATTAAATAGCCAATTAGGCAATTACTTCCGCCAACACTGGCGAAGTCAAAACAATAACGTCTACCGAAAATCGGCACACCGCCCCTACCTGGCGGACATCAAATATACACAGACAATAACACAATCACATTGATCACCCCAAAACATACATGAACACAACATTAAGACAACAGTTCCTCGCGCGCTAAGGAATGCATCTCAACATAGCGCACACACAAACAGACAGACATAAGTCAACTTATAACAAGCAAATCAATAATGAAAATAATAATTAGGCTATACTAGTGCGATGTGCAGACTAGGGGGCACATCGTCACATATCCCCCTCCTTATGTCAAAGCGTCAGCATGACGCTGCAGACACACGAAAGCCCTCCCGCAATGGAGAGAAGCGGAGAAAACAAGAATGTCAGGGGCATTAGCAAACAGCCTACAAACAGGCTACTTAACTTTACCAGCCACAAAGTGGCACTAGGGGTGCTAAGACAGGTGCTCTCAGAAATGGACAAGATAATGCATAAGGAATCACCACATAAATAAAGACAAATAAACCATTCAACAAACATAATATAGGCTTCAGACATGGCACGATTATAGTTTGAGCAGTTGGCATTGGAAAGCTTGGACTCGAGAGTCTGTTATGAGAAGGAAAGGTAGTCTTTTGCATAGGAAAGTTTATCACACCAATTTGTTGAGAGTTCGGGGGAGCGACAAATTCATGCGGCTTCTGCGGTCTGGAAGGAGGACGCACACGCCCCCTCCGCTGACACCGCCGCTTGACTTTTCGTCTTTTGCGCTTCTTGCGCTGAGGAGAGTCAGGTACCTTTAAAGGGCCTTCAACTGCTGGCTCAAAACCAGCTAATGTGCCACTGGGTTTGCCTGACGCTGCAGACTCCAATGACCGGTCTGCAACCCCAGTAGCTTCCTCCAATACATGGGCCTCTATCGGCCCCCCAGCATTGAAATGAGCCTCACCAGACTCGGCTGCTCCGCTGTCGATCTCGCACATCACTGGTTGATTTACTGAGATGGGAGGTTCGGCTGCCTTGCCGCGCACCTCCCAAGGTTGATGAAAAATGCACATATTGAGATTATGGCCAAGCCGGTCACAATGCGCGCACCACTCCTCCGGAGCCTCAGGACAGGACACAGAATGATGATCAACACTGCAGCAGTGCGTACAGAAATCTTCATCTCGAGGTCGGAGATGGCAGGAACATGGCTCATGCCCGGGTTTTAGGCCTTTGCCCATACGCTCTAACAGGAATCTTTGCGTTGCGAAGTAGAGCTCACTCAAGGACTCTGCCGTGTAGAGCTCTCGCCAACTTTGCCACTGCGTCGGAAATTGTTCCTCCAAGGCTTCCACGAGTAGGGGAACAGCTTCTTCCCAGTCGTCTTCCAAGTGGAGCCAGTGCCATAGGTGTTCCGCGGCAACTGATTGCATGTCGTAATCGTCCATGATAAGGGAAAAAGCGAGAAAACCTAATAAACGCCCTCAACTGAAGCTTGCCGATGATTAGATGGTATTTTTCTCCTGGGCCACTGGCATCCCACAGTCGCTGCCACCAAATGTGATAGGGTAGCCGTGTGGTGTAGGAGACATCAGGCAGAGGCAACAGATTAAGAGGGCCCAAAGGTGCGATTTATTTACAAAGTGGCAAAAATATTTAAATAGTTCAAAAGTCCAAAAACCTTTGCACCGTGATGAGAGTTACAAACAAAACATAAAACAAAGACAAAAATAGTTAACGGTCTAAAGCCACTCACACTAGGCCTATAATAAAGCAGACCAAAAAACAGCAAGGCTTGAAACAGCCCCCTTACCGTGATAGCTACACGAACATGAGATCTAGTCTCTCGATATCAGACAAGCCGGCAATTAAATAGCCAATTAGGCAATTACTTCCGCCAACACTGGCGAAGTCAAAACAATAACGTCTACCGAAAATCGGCACACCGCCCCTACCTGGCGGACATCAAATATACACAGACAATAACACAATCACATTGATCACCCCAAAACATACATGAACACAACATTAAGACAACAGTTCCTCGCGCGCAAAGGAATGCATCTCAACATAGCGCACACACAAACAGACAGACATAAGTCAACTTATAACAAGCAAATCAATAATGAAAATAATAATTAGGCTATACTAGTGCGATGTGCAGACTAGGGGGCACATTGTCACAGCTTCTAAACAATGAATCATCTGACACTGTAAAAATTATATATAACCATACATATGGCGCAATGTTAACTTATTGTGAATCATATAAGCTAACATTAATAAAATTCAATGTTACGATAATGGCTTAGTCTTTAATTTTAGCGTTTTTTTTTTTTCTTTTCTTTGTAATAAAGATTGTAGGCCTATCTAATGCAACAAATAATCTAAGAATAAAGATAAAATGCATACAGATGGGGAGACAGAGACAGAGAGTGTGTATGTCTGCACCTACTCTCTGCATAGGTGGAACATTAGTTAGCTATTTATGGTAGGCCAGGTCAGTATGTGTTGTTCTCAAGTGTATCTATGATTAAATGTTGCCACACTGTCTGCCTTTTACCCCTGCCAAGCAGGTTTTCCAACATCGCTACCAAAGGTAAACGCAGTGTTTATCTTTAAATAACTCTGTGTGTGAAACTAGATAGCCTACCATAGTTGAGCTGTACACCAAATGGGACTGAGTTTTCTTTTTTATATAGAGATATATTTGTTGATAGGAATTTAATGAAGTATCAAGCATTGTAATCAAGTTATTTGAGTTAGGCCTACTTGAGTAATCATAAAAGCCCTACAGAAGCTAAAAGTGATAAATACCAAATCTTTTCTTTAAGCTTTAGGATTATCCTATAAAAAAAAGGAAAGATCAGAGTCAGACTTGGAGAGCAGAAACACCAACATACATTTTGTACTTTACAAAAGTTTGATAAAAATCAATTTATATTGCCTTCAAATAGGTATTTGAATGTATCAAAATGAGGGAGTTCAGATAAGGACAGCACATAGTTTCAATGTGGACATGTGTGGGAGTGTATGTGCGTGACAATGAACAGAACATAATGAAAGAGAAAGTAATGGCATTCAGTGAAAACTTGGCATTTGACCCACACCTATTGTCTGTGTCTGTGGAAGAATCTGATGATTCATCTCAGTGTTTATAAAATCTTAAATAAGAAGTCATCTGTGCTTAGTTCACTCAACAAAATGCATTAGTGAGTTCAGATAAGGTCAGCACATGGGCCCTCATTTACTAAGACTAGGCTATTTGCGCTGTGTTTATGCGAGAACAATAATTCAGCACGCAGCGCCTCCTCATTTTGCGATGTATTTATCAATCCTCAAACAGATAAGACAAACAGCGCAACAAAAAGTCCTAACCACCCGAAAAAAGCAGTATGGTATTTTGTCTGACATTACAATAAACTATGCAAGACCGATTTTTACTTTTGGTTTGCGCTAGATTTATGCTCACATTTTTCGCCACAGAGCTCCTCCCTTGCAGGCGTCCTTTTCCCAAAAGCTTCAGAAAAGCATTGCTAACCAGTTAACAACTTGTTGTTTTCAATATAATTGGTTGGTTGCTAAGTTACGAGTACGCTAGCGAGTCATGCCGCTCCGTTAGCGCCTGTTTATGTTTAAATGTTTTTATAATTTCTTTTAATTTATGTCTTGCTTTGTCTGTTTGTCTGTTTTGGCATCTTCACTTTTTTCCATCGGATGTGTTGCCTGTCCCAGAGGCATATACCGCTCTGACATGTCGTAACCAACGGCGACGACTTCAAGGCTAACTTCAAGGCTAACCTGCTATAACAAGGGTTGCGCAGGTCGACTCATCTGTACAAAGATCGTCCACCGCTTCAGGTCAGCTGATATTTTTGACAAATGAGTACTGTGAAGTGCTGAACGAGCTGAACACAATTGGCATGAGGCATCTATCGTTACCAAGGATCAACAATGCGTCCACCTAGCCGTCTGTATTAAAAGCTGCAGCTTGGTTTGCTCTCTGCTTGGCCAAGTGTTCGATGTCGAGCGGCTGACCTACTGGATGGATACAGATGAGCAACTTATGCGTACCCTGAAATAGCCAGACTTCCGGACGTTTCCGATGGACTGAGTGACTGTTTTGTGTTTTGTCTGTGTGTGTTATTATGACTGTTACTCCTATTAGGGCATTGCTGTAAAAGAGCATAGAGCTCAGTCAAGTTCCCCTGAATAAAGATGATGATGATGAATATAATGGCTCAATACCAACCAAGTTAGCATATATGCGTTTGGGGAAAAGACCCAAGGACCGGCCGTTATGCGCCTTCGTTTCCTCAGCTTGAGTTCGCATTTTCACCGCTAGAGCTCTCCATACAGCTCCCAAAAACTGTGCTGCAGTCCGCGGCACCAGTCTTGCATGTTCAATTTCTATGCCAAGAGAAAGCTAGAGCGAGGCGGAACAGTCATCAATCGCCCTATAAACGTGTTCTAGAATCATCGCAATGACTCTTAAGTTGCTAAATAAGAGGTAAATTAAACTAAAAATGTTGCATAGTTACCTTTTGAACTTTGCAATTATGTTTATGTTTTATGTCATTCACACATCACATAAAAAGGTGAAATTAAAGGAATACTTTACCTTTTTATGAAAATTGATCATTCATCCTCTTCCCCAAAGTTACATATATGGGTAAAAGCATTTTGGTCTGGCAACCCAAATTTCAGCTTTAGCTTAGCATAGGCACTAGAGTGTAATGTAGCCAAAGAGTTGCTATCTGGCTACTTTAGATTCCAGCACCTATGCTAAGCTAAAATAGCCTGCACTAGGGACAAAATGCTTTTACACACACGTGTAACTCTAGGTAAGAGGGTGAATAACCAGATTTCATAAAAAAGGTGGAATATTCCTTTAAGGCGAGACACTACAGGTGAATAGGGTAAAAATTTTAACTTATAGATATCACCATGAAACTTTACCAGTTGATTACTCACATAAATAGGAGAAAAAAATGTATTGGAAGTTTTTTGAAAATTAATGTTTAAATATGCTAATGAGGCTAAAGCTCATTAAATATGCGCTAATTTGCATATTTTTCAACGCACGAAAACTCAAAATTGGAAAAAGCCAGGTTCAAAATTATTTTTTAATCTTGTTAATATATTAAATTGGAAAAAAATTACAGAGGGGATTAGGGATATCTCACTTAGTTTTCCAGTAAATCAAAAAATACTGCCGAAGGCCTTAAAAAATGGATTTTCGCCCTATTTTTAGACATAAAATGTCATATAATTCAAGCTTAGAAAAATATATCAACAAATCCTTCTGTAAAAATCTTCAAAATATAGTTGGGAATAAGACTGGAAAGTTTGGATTATGTAGGTGGTACACAAGTGGAGTTTTCGTGCTTTGAGTGTGTGAAAAAACTCATTTTGAGAAAACGGCCTTTAAAGATTTGTATGGCTAAATTCCACAGATTTCCTCTAAAAGCCAAAACTTTCACATAAAAATGTCTTCAAATCATATTGAGATTTATGTGTCTCACAGTATAACATCTCAAACACATATAAATTGATTAGAAAACATCAAATAAACATGGCCTTCTACTGAAGATCATCACTTGAATATCACAAACTGGCATCGGAACTGCCAGAATACAACCTATGCACAGCCGCCTAGTTCCCCCAGGTTAATTCACAGTCTACATGTACAACTATATGGACTATGTGTCTTTTGACCATTTTGTCTGGACTGACACTATTACACCTCAGTTTCACATTGGTAGACAGGACAATATTAGCTGATATTAGATGAGAGCATCATCATTCTTGCTTTCATAGCCACATGCTCTGAAACCACAACTTTTCCATAACCACCAGCATGGCAGAGACACAGGTACTGTATTAAAAATACAAATAGCTATACTGGTTGCTGTTTCAACCCTGCT
Organism: Sardinella longiceps; assembly: GCA_027497455.2. Taxonomy (NCBI): domain Eukaryota; kingdom Metazoa; phylum Chordata; class Actinopteri; order Clupeiformes; family Clupeidae; genus Sardinella; species Sardinella longiceps. The sequence goes on from JAODXP020000031.1 coordinate 2,540,998, forward strand.
TTCCCCCTGGTTTGCAAAGCATAGGCTAACTGTCAGCTTTATGACCTTAGCCCCCTAAGAAACACTCAATAGACCTACACCTACCATGCGGCTGTGAGCATGACTAATTCATGATGAGCACGCAAGTTTCACTATTTCATGACCAGGGTATGTGTTGAGAGCAACCATCTCCTTGAAAACATGATTTTGTCATGTGATTAGAACTGACTAGGCCTAACCTGCTTATTTCCTGTGCATGTACATCCATAGGGTACCTGTGTGTGTGTGTGTGTGTGTGTGTGTTCAATATCGTATATAATCTAATATTATATACCATATCTAATATCATATTATATGTAAACCTGTACCTGTGTGTCCTTACTAGCTATATGTTACTGTATGGAATATTTTAATCTCAAGATAGAAACCATTTTAAATTTCCTGAGAAGAGAGGCCCACTATTTGTAGGCTATATGGTGCATTCATTTTCTCATCTAGTTAGTTCAGCACCAGCACCCAATGCATCAATATCTAGGCTAAAATAAAACCAGAGCAAACTAAATCAAACAGGTGCACATCCCCAGCTTCATAAAATAGGCTACTGACCCATTGTCTGATGTATAAGACTTAGGATCAGCTGGTTCATTTGGGAATAAGAGGCACAACTCTTTGTGAACCTCCAAATGTAGCCTATAAAATAGCCAATTTAATAGTTTCGTATGAGTCATTTATTATCACAGAATTCTCATGCCTGTTGCTCTCTTGGCATGTGTCTGATCAAGTTGAAATTGAACACGTGGAGTTTTTTTTGTCGTTGTTATTGTTTGGCAAGGGCAAATGACCTCGCGTGCGTGTGTCTAACGTTACCACTTGGAGACGTCAATATGTACACTCCTGCAGTACTTGACACCCTCTCACACACTGCCCTTGATGTGCAAACGGGAATAACACCCCTTATTCTTTGCATCGATGTTAAATTGCAGGTTATATCAAGCACATTTTGGCCAAAAAGTCTGCTGACAACTTCATTCAATTGTATAAACAAACAGGCTACTGTTTCACGATAGTCACTCAATTTTGGCTGCATGAACTCTAGGGTTTCTTTATGGTGTCGTACGTAATGATATACTGTTCAAATGCATTTCATGAACAATTTTATTGATTTAATGTGCTTTAGATGTTCTTACCAGAGTCAACTTTAGTGTCTAGAAGTTTTAAATCCTTGCGCTTCTGCGAGGAGATTGGCGATAGGCACTGCCACTGAGCTAACTAGGAAGCGTCAGAGCATCCCACGTGACGGGTTCTAACCAATCGCGTGGTCGGATTTCGAGCTCAGCCAATGAGAGTCAGTTTTTGACCTATGCAAATTCACGATTGGTGGTTTATACAGCGGAAATATCCATATTTGGAGTACACAACGTCAATCCTGGGAACTAGACCTTTCCAACGAGCCACGGCATGCAATATAAATGACAGAACTCGCGATGTGAAACTAAGCGTAAGAATGCTAACTTTTAGTGAATCTCCGGTAAAATTTACATGCGCAAGTCGACAAAATGTAATGAAATAAACACCTAAATGTGTAATTTGAACAATTTTTGTGCAACTAAGTGAAAGATTATATGTTTAGGATGTAAACTATCACAAAATCTCAAATTTGACCAGGTCATGAAAAATCGATGTTTTCACCTGCCGTGTCTCGCCTTAAAATCTTGAATAATGACATATACTGTAGGCAGGCTTGGCCATATATTGGCCTGGCCTAGGCCTACTACTTAGAAAAATAAACTGCTGAGGAGCGTGCATGGTCTTATCTAAAACATGCATTTTAAAGGAATACTCAACCTTTTTATGAAAACTGGTTGTGCCAGACAGGTGCCAGACCAAAATGCTTTTACCCACATATGTAACTTCAGGAAAGAGGATTAATGATCATTTTTCAAAAAAATGTGAAATATTCCTTTAATTTCACCAATGTGTGAATCACATTAAGAGTAAATAGGCTAAAATGTAAACACAAAAATAACCAATTGATTTTGTGCCACACTCCGTTCTACTTGATAATGATACAGAGTTAACCTAGACAGCTAACCAACAAGTGGAACATTCTGTAACTTGCCTCATTGTCCTGTTTTTCACACCGCCATGGTGTGTATTATCGGCAAATGAAAGATTTAATGTCTCACATACAGTACCTCCTGAATAAAATGAATATGTGCTTTGGAGAATCTTATGGAGGGTTGTTGTGGGGGTTAGGTAGGTTTAGGTGTAGTCAGACTCCACATTAAGTTTATAGCCTACTAACAGTTATAATGCTGTATTATGATGATATGAGAGAAACTTACCAGCATAGTCAAATTTATTCAAATCGCCTATCACGTCAAAGAGTTCTCGATTGCCTAAATAGGAAGTTGTCATATTTACTATTTTGTACACCTTTGAGGCAAAAACCAGAATATCATACTTAGGGGTCACTTCATAGTAACTGATCTGTAAGACAGATTCACAAGCATAAAAAAACAATTGTTAAAGGTTTTTAAATCATGCGATAATAATTATTATAATAATACTGAATGTAAACTAAAATGAATAGTAATAGTCTACATAATGTTTACCTTCTCAATGAGTTGCTGAACAACTGATCTCGCCTGATTAAACTCGTCGATGTCAATACTGTCTGAAGCATCAATAGCAATGTAGATGTGAAGATGTGTGTGATCCTTGTCCAATTTTATTTTCCTGCCTTCAGTATTTACCCCTGAAAAAATCAAAATGCTTGTAAAGAGGATGACTAAATCTTTATTACTTTACTTAAGCAACCTATGCGCATACTATTGCCTAACTAAGTATCAACTACATTGCATCCCAATATTCCCGCTTATCATCAGGAACTCATGCATGAGGTTCTGTTGCTATCCTAGGGTCCATTTCCCAAAAGCATAGATGCTAACCAAGTTGCAATGCAATTCCTCATTGCCAACCTACGAAATTGCTAACTGTTTAGCAACTATGCTTTAGGGAAATGGACACCTGTTCTGATGTTGCACTATTTTCTTTGGTTACTGGGCAAAGCCATTGGTTGTCGCAATGCAATGCAACCAGCAAAACATATAATTTTGAGAAACATGCCCCAGCTTATTATATTAACAGCTGATTCGGTTGTATATTATGCTTAACATTACCTCTAAAGCCGCTTTATTGACCTTGAGAGTGCCATAACATACAGTATTAAACATTCTAAAATATGGATAAAATTGGGTCATTCCATGTCAAATCACCCAATGGGTTAAACCCCACCCCCTCAGATATTGATGAAAGTTGGTGTGCAGGATCATCACACCTGAACATTACATTTCTGAAAATTTCAGCTCAATCGGACCAACGGTTCCTGAGAGACACCAGGTCCAATTTTCAGATTTTTGCCAAAAATGGGCTGACCAACCCACATTGACATTACCCTAATTTGCATATTTCTGGGTCAAATTCGATAATCTTGGTGTCGTTTGAAAGCTAAGACCCCCAGGAATCTGATTAGATGATTAATTTTTATGATTAGACCCATTTTGACCAAATGACCCTTTGACCTTTACTTTGGACCTGAATTTGACCTTGTGGATCATGTGACCCTCAAGCGACCCCTGGTCTAAAGGTTACCTCAACATGTTTTGTAAACAATATCAAAAAATCAGAGGTATAATATTTTTCATTTGTCAGCAATTTTAAAACAAAGTTTGGTTGAATGTAATAAAGGAATATTCCATGCTATCTGACTACATTACATTCCAGTGTCTATGCTAAGCTAAACCTAAAATAAAGCCAAGTTTGGGGTTGGCAGACAAGGAAAATGCATGCACTTAAACAACATTTGGTTGAACGTGATAAAATGGTCTTTAAAGGATTAATTTTTTCTAAATCAAAATTGGTTATTCACTCTCTTACCTAGAGTCGCATATGTGGGTAAAAGCACTTTGGTTTCAGTGCACGCATTTTCCTAGTCTGCCAACCCCAAACTTAGCTTTATTTTAGGTTTAGCTTAGCATAGACACTGGAATGTAATGTAGCCAGATAGCATGGAATATTCCTTTAAAGACCATTTTATCAGGTTCAACCAAACTTTGTTTTAAAATTGCTGACAAACGAAAGATATTATACCTCTGATTTTTTTATATTGTCTACAAAACATGTTGAGCTAACTTTTAGACCAGGGTTCGCTTGAAGGTCACATGATCCACAAGGTCAAATTCAGGTCCAAAGTAAAGGTCAAAGGGTCATTTAATCAACATGTGTCTAATCATAAAAAGTAATCATATAATCAGATTCCTGGGGGTCTTAGCTTTCAAACGACACCAAGATTATTGAATTTGACTCAGAAATAAGCAAATTTAGGGTAATGTCAATGTGGGCTGGTCAGCCCATTTGTGGCGAAAATCTGAAAATTGGACCTGGCTTATCTCAGAAACCGCTGGTCCGATTGAGCTCAAATTTTCAGATATTAAATGTTCAGGTGTGATGATCCATTAAACCAAATTTCACCAGTTTCTGAGAGGGTCAGGTTTAAAATCCACAAAATTTTGGGTGATTTGACATGGAATGACCCAATTGAACTTACCTTCATCAGCTATACTTGTTTGAAGTGATTTGCTGAATGCTTTAGCAATTTCTTCTTCTGTGTCATATGTGTATTCATCTGAAAAAAATATTTTTAATTAGGCCTACATGCAAAATCATTGTTTTTTTTTTATGTTTTTTTTTTATTTTATTTTTTTGGGGGGGGGGGGGGTTGTATATACGGTATATGGTATTGACATATTGATATAGTCAATGTGAGAATGTTTGTAATAGCATGTGCCTTTGATTCTTTTGGAAAACTTTAAACATGGAAAATATCAAACAAATAAAGTGTCTTAAAAAGCCTTAATTTCTACAATTGAGAACTTACTGTACTTTCAAACCTCGAGTAATAAATGTCAAAGAATTTCCGATGAGTCCCAGGAAAAATTGCTTGGCAGAGCAACAAAAGTGGCAAAGTGGGCTATGATGTTAGGCATTTGAATGTTCTGCTTCTCTAAGCGAGCCACACCGGGAAATCGATATTCTAACTGGTATTTGCCGAACGTAATAGCTCAATACATAGTTAACCAAAGTTTAACTTTCTTTCATCGTTTCATCGCCCGCCACACCTGCCACTTGAACTTTAAACAGAACTTTTAGGTTTGTGTCTGTGTGCGTGTGTGTGTGTTTTGTCTCTTACAGTAGCACTCTGGTTCCTGTCCAGTCCACTCTCCACTCTCCTGGCATGTCCGTTCCGTAGACCCAATAAGTGTGAGCCCATCTTCACAGCGGTAGATGACCTTGTCTCCAATGTGGAATTCATTACCTGTCCGACGTGTTCCTGCAGGAATTCCAGGATCTGGGCAGTGATCACCTGAACCACATAAGAGAGCATTAACATTATAAAACATGGTGTTTGATTGTGAGCAAATGCAATCATGCAAGATTACCTTGAATTTATTGAGCACAGTTGATGTCTTCCAATGCTAACAACGGTATTTGCACTATATCAGATAGATGGAGGTTTGATGACACTATCCAGAACCAAACAAAGCAGTTTTAAAATGTTCTGCCAATAATTCTCCATGTAGAATTCACCTTTGGCTAAGCCCTGCCCATCGAACGCAGATAAACCAATTGGAGTTCAGAAGGATTCACTGTCTGGCAGGGGTCCGACATTCGCTGGCGTAAAGCCCATAGAGTTGCATTAGGAGCCTTGAATTTTCTTCTTATTTCTTCAGATTTATTGAGATGTAAATATAGAACAATGGTCAATGGAAAAAGCCACTATCAGAGAACTTTTCTCAAAGTCGAGGAAGCATGCTTGGAAGGCTGCTTTTTCGAGCATTCTACGTCATTGTCAGTCGCCAAGTACTGTTCCAAAGACAAGCATCCTTCTAAATTCTAGCGAGGACAGAGGCCTTTGTTCATAGATTTTTCAAGGATGCACTGATGGATCCTTGTTTTTGAGGTGTACGGCTTCCAAGGCTAGTGTGCTACCTAGGAAGCATTCTCGACTTTAAGAAACACTCAAAATGTATTGACATTTGAATGGGCTGATAAGGTACAAATCACCAAATAAAATCGCAAGCTCTGGCCAAGTCTGGTGATGTAGCCTGCCTACCAACCAAAAAAAAAACAACAACTACGAGCTCACAAAGGGGCACATTTTACTCTGGAACATGTAATTTAGCAATCCCAATGTTTTTAGGCAGTATTTATAAAGGTACAATAAATAGCAGACATAGAATTTTTACCTGAATCCTGTTAAGTGAGGACTTAAAAAAATGATTTGATGTTAGAATAGAGAAACTAGGCCAGCGCGCCTAGTCAGGAGGGTATCACACTACATATAGTACTTTACTTTCTTTAGTTCTTCACTTGTATTTAAAGTAACGAGAGGACAAAATTAAAATCTGGCCTAGGGCAAGAGGCTAACTGCCCCTGGTTAGAATAAGTCACTAATTTACTTATCAACTCACTGTTGCGGCTGCATATCGGTGTGCTTCCACTCCATTTTCCGTTGGCATTGCAGACACGAGTAGCAGGCCCAGTGAGTTTATAGTCAGAATAGCACTCATATGTTGTTGTGTCATTCCACTGGTATTTGTCCTGCGAAGGGAACACTGAGCCATGCCGGAATTCACGTGGGTCAGGACACCTTACAGCTGTAGGGGTAGAGAGGTTCAAAGGGCATTGACTAGGAAAGAGTGAGGTAATAGGAGAGAGCAAACATCCCAATTGTCCTACACTACACTGCATTAGTCCTGCAGTATTTTTGCAGTTGTACAACAGAAGATCTCTCTCATTTCATTATTAAAATAAAAAAACAGTTCATAACAATTAACATTAACCAGGTTTCTTCAGAGAACAGAAAGATGTTAAAGGAAAATACCACAGGGAATTCAAGCATAGCCCTGTTGAAAGAGCTTGCTAAATTCGCTAGTTAGCAAGTGGAACAAAATGATTTGGTACAGCACAGACCGAACACGAACGCAGAAGCGAACAGGCACTTTACACTGAATCAATGGGACCTGACTGTTGGAAACCGAAAGTAAGATCTGAGGTTACATTGACTAAATGTGAAGTGTTTTGCGTTCGCGTTAGGTCTATGCTGTTCGAAATTCTTTCATTTTGTGCGAAATATATTGCTGTTAGAAGGCTATCGTGCAGCAGGGCTATGCTTGAATTCACTCCGGTATTTTCCTTTGAAGTGCAAAACATCCACCAAAGCAGGGTCACTGATGCAATACAAATTCCAGATGATGTTCCAGATCACCACCAACATTTCATCCCGTTTCTTGTGTCTGTTGCTTAAAAATCTGTTCAGTTATTCCTATTACTATTTAGTTATTTCGCTCAGATAGCCATACCAGTGTTGTCGGAAACATAACATAACATAAGAGGCCTTTGAATCTGGATCATAACCCAACAAAGAAACTCAAGCCAGTGTGACTAAACAACTCAATGGTGGTTTTGTTTGCCCCCAACGGCACCTAGCAGGCAGCACAGCTTAAAAGACACTACCTTAATCTTAGCCCTAATCTCCTCAACCCAAGCCTTGTCAAACCAGCCCCCGGGTCTACACTTTGCATCGTATGAGTGTCTGGGAGTCTATTGAGAAACAATTGCTTGCTGGAGGTGTTTAAATTAAAAAAAAAAGATTGGATGAACCCGGCTTGATGGATTGTCTATCATATAGTCACGCTGCATTTCAAGTTCGCTGATTGGCCAGGATGTGATCCATTGTAAGCGAACAAGGCCAATAGCCAGAATCCCCAATGGAGTTCTGAAGGGAGATGAGAATCGAGTGTAATTACATAGGAGGACTACCTCAACTCTCACCCTAACCCTAAATTGGTGGGGGTGGTTTCTCGAAGGCAGCGCTGCCTTGAAGGCACCATTGAGTGCAAAAAAGACCAAAGACTGACTAGCAAGCTCGGAGCATTGGCATCCTTACGTTTGCACTGGAGTCCTGGTCTTGTGGGTCTGGAACGCCTTGGAAGTGGATCCCACTCTCCATTACCCTGGCAGGTTCGACTTCTAACAGAGGAAAAGTACCCTGGCGGACAGTAGTAGTTGAGAACACTGCCAGCCTCAAAGCCTTTACTTCGAGTGTAGCGTCCACCATCAATATCCAGGTTCTTCTCTGAGCAATCTGCTCTTGTACCTATAGAGGAGAGAAGAAAATGAAAGGAGGGAAAAGGGAGCGAATTAAGAATTACTCTATTAATAAAACTATTAGTTACACACACAATTTCTCTTGAATTTTACAAAGGCAACACTGGTCCAAATGTAGTCATTTAAATAATATTTTATACATCGCAATAGTAGTACATGTACCTATACTAACATTGGCCTCACTGAAGACGGTTCTCTTCATTTTTACAACCACACGATCCTTACACACCCAAATTACCACTAGGCAACTTGTAACATTAATGCATAATGGATTCTAGTACTAATTACACTGTAATACTGATTTGTAAAATATGTTATACTAGCATGAAGTTCATGAGAGAAATTTGGGGAAGTTGTATTAACTGAAACACACACACAGACAGACATTCTGATATAATTTTTCTTCTATCAAAACTTACCCTGGGCAAGAGAAGACACGATGACCAGGGTCAGGAGATAAGTCCACAAAACTGTTCTGCCCATGCTGAGACAGCATCTGCACGACTAGCTTTCAAATCAGTCAAAAGATAGGCTACTAGAGAATCTGTGTTTGATTAACTGTGTGTGTGTGATCCTGCGATCACACTGGTCACAGTTAGCAAACAAGCCAGCTCTGTTTGCACCATTGTGCAATGGTGATGTTAAAAATGCTACCGTAATTTCCCGACTATTAGCCGCGGCTTATACATTGATTTTGCAAAATTTCTTCCGCTATGAGGTTAAAACAGGGGGCAGTTAATATGGTGTTAATATGGTTTTGTTTTTTTTAACTTGCATAAAACACTGTCCTGCGGCTTATACACAATGCGGCTTATATGCGGGAAATTACTGTATATATCTCTCACCTAACAATGAATGTTGCACATTGTTGCACAAGAGGGATTTGGGTATAAAAGAAACTTGTGTTCTTGCTTGTGCGTGTCAGTGCTGGTGTTGGCAGAACAGGAACTCTGATTGCTCTGGATGTGCTGCTGCAGCAGCTGGAGAGAGAAGCAGCCGTAGACATCGCCGGGTTTGTCCATCGCATGAGACGCCACAGGCCCCATATGGTGCAAACAGAGGTAAACTCTTGCCAATGTAGCTCCATTTAGCTGCTAATATTGACATTAGAAGAATTTTCATATGAGATGTCACAAAGATAATGAACAACCCCCCGCTTGTCTGATATACTGTATATGGGTGCCCTTTTGTCCTTATTTATAAGAGCAAATGTTGGTCACACCATGGCAGTGTAAAGGAGCAACTGCAATAAAATATGCACAGCCATTATAAATGCTTCTGATTGGAAAAAGGTCTACGTTTGTGCCAAAGATCCAATGAGGAAACATTTGTTGCACTTTACATGTCCTGTTTTCTTTTCTTTTTTTAAATTTTAGACCCTGCAGGCCTGCATAAGCAATACCACATCCTGACAATGCATTTACTGTCAGTGCCACTACAGTCAGAGAGTGACCTCTTCTGTCTCTGTTTTCTCTTCTCCTCACTCCAGGCCCAGTATATCTATCTGCATCAGTGCATCAGTGACTATCTGAAAACCAGGGCCACAGCTCAGAGGCAGCATGTGGAACCATTCTACGTCAACGTGGGTTTCATAAAAGACTCCACAGGATGACACTATCTGTGACCAGAAAAAAATAAGAAAAAGTCTACGACATTCATACGACAGCTGTTTAATAGACTGCAAGTTAAACAGATAAGTAGATGAAAACGTCCACCAAGATCCACAGACACCTACAGTATGCTCTGATTTAACGCCACTGCAATTTTGTGTAAACCAATGTCTCCTTCATTGCCACTAACAATTCTATTCATAGTTATTTATGTATTAACGTATATGTCTCTCAATGTCCAAAGGTACAGTATATCTTCAAATTTCTTCTTTTGTACTAATATCAAAGACATTTTGCCTAGATTGTTGTTATATCAGTGTTGAGTAAAGCTGACATTCAAATGTGACATTCAAATGTAAGAAGCTGCAGTCAGCATTTTCATACACCATCTTTTAGAATAATGATTGATTAACAGATTAAATAACTCCATTATGAAGGAAAGAACCAGATATCAGAGTTGATGTTTATTTACAAACATGTTTTCAACACTAACTTTCTAAAGGTATAATATTGGGAAGTATGACTCTCTATGCTAAAGCCAAAATGGTAACACTTTACGGTAAGGGTAAATGAATTATCATGAATTAATGCATGAAATCATTCATGATAAATTCATGATTCATGCATTACTTCATCTCTAGAAGTCTAATGAGTCATCAGGAATTAACATGAATTCATTGTTTGTCATTAATGACCTCCTGCTGAAATAGCACATGATATTAAGTATTAGTTACTCTGGGTACATCATCATGAGTCATGATTAATTAGCATGAGTCATGATTGATTAGCATAATCATGATGAATTCATCATGTTTGTGGCCCCTCAACTAAAGTGTTGACATGGTTAAATTGGTAAAATTTAGTTGACGTATGGGATAGATATGAGGAGCTAGGCCAAAGTAGGCTAAATAAGTACTTTTATTATATCAAATTCTTTTGAACACAAACATCATGATCATGTGTAATTAGTCATGACTCATGATGATGTACAGTACCCACAATAATTAATGCTTAAGATCATCTGCTATGTCAGCAGGAGGTCATTAATGATTAACAATGAATTCATGCTAATACCTGATGAGTCATTAGATATTCAGAGATGAAGTAGTGCATGAATCATGAATGAAATCATGCATGAATTCATGATAATTCATGTACCCTTACCGCAAAGTGTTACCACTGAAATTAATCATACTGAGACTGTATAGTGCTGACATTACTGTACTTGATGCATGACAACTTCCTGCTGCTATGTGACAGAATTGAAGTACAGTAGTACCGCAATGAACTTTTATATTTAGGTATAATGTACAGTATGTTCAAATCAAATCAAATCAAATTTTATTTGTCACATACAATTATACATAGTAAAAACTAGATAAATGCTTGGTCCACTGACTCCAATGACTGTGTGCTTCAATGTAAAAACAAAACAATAATAATAATAGTAATAATAAATATAAAAAATAAAAAGTATATTTAAGTATATACAAGAATTGCTGTCAGGCTATGCTTTGTGATCCTCATTCAAAGTCCGAATGGCTTGAGGATAGAAACTTTTCCTTAATCTTTCACTTTCAAACACCTGTAACACTTCCGAGACCTCAGGACAGTGAAGAAGCTATGGTTTGGATGGCTGGAGCCCTTTATTATCTTCTTTGCTCTGTACCTACATCTCCTGTCATAGATGGTATCAAGTTTAGGTAATGTAGTCCTTATGGAGCGTTCTGCTGATCTCACCACCCTTTGTAGGGCTTTACAGCAGTACTCGAGTTGAGGGGGGATGAAGCCCCTTCTGAAATAAAATTTTTAAATCATCCCCCTTCTTAAACGGCCATCCCCCCATACCATCCCTTGTTCCATTTTAATAGTTAATGTGAAAATTACAATTATTTTAAAGGGGTGGTTCAGAATTTTCGATGTTAAACCTCATTTCCAAGTAAGCCTGAGTGATATATGTCACTGGAGACCGTTTTCAACTCATTTCATCCAGTCCTTCTGTCAGCTACGTTCGCTGGTGCTCGGCTAACGCAAGTGAATGGACACTGCTAGCCTGGCAATAAAAGACAGTCTTACCCACTCTGCAGTCTCCATAAGGCAAGTGAATTAATATGCCAGGCCATCGATGTGTACGTCTAAGCTGATACAATCATCTCTGAAGTACAACTACCCTTGAAAAGTGTTATATTTTGCCTACATTGTTCCCTGTTTGTTGCAAGGTGTGCAAGGCAGCGGATTGATATTACCTCTGTCTATCGTCACATTAGTCAAACAACTAACCTGAGCAAGGTAATATTCCGCTGCTGCTGAGAAAGTAGGCCCTCAAAATGTAATGTTATCATGGCGATTCAAGGGTAGTTTTTCTTTTACGATGTTTTTTTAATCAACACCGATGACCTGGCATATTAATGTATTTGCCTAAGGGAGACTGCAGAGTGGGTAAGACTGTCTTTTATTGCCAGGCTAGCAGTGTCCATTCACTTGCGTTAGCCTAGCACCAGCGAACTCAGCTGATAGAAGGACTGGATGAAATGAGTTGAAAAAGGTCTCCAATGACAGATATCACTCAGGCTTACTTGGAAATGAGGTTTAACATCGAAAATTCTGAACCACCCCTTTAACATTGGAAATATTAGCCTACTAGCATTTCAACATTACAGGCTTTGCATTTATTTACAGTATACGCTTCACTTAGCAAAGGTTTCAATCACCGCAATCGAAAGTTCCGGGCAAAGCGCAGATTTTTTTTGGTTTCACTTTCAGAACGGCACCACTGTTTTCTTGCCGGTCATTTACTACATGGCATGAAGGTGTCTGGCGATCCACAAGCGTATTTGCAAAATAAAGTTTGTCTACTGTACACTATCTTATCACGTACAGGCCGGCCAGGGGCGTGTTTACCATTAGGCCGACCTAGGCAGCTGCCTAGGTAATTTGTACAATATCAGCTCCTGGGGGGGCCCCCACTCTTCCCCCCAAATGTAATGGTTAGCCTATATTTATATATATAGCAGTAATCCTGATTCACATATGTTTAGTAGGTTTCCCAGGGCATGCACCCCTCTCTCTAAGGTACATTGGACTATTCCTGGTTAACGTAACAGTCGCGGGAAGTGAAACTTATCTGAACCTAAACCAACAGTGGCGGTGTGAAGACGGTGGAAATTGCCAATTGCCCCAAGTCTCCTGGAACGTCCGGGTGTTTACCGTATTTCTATACTGATTTACGGACGTAATACAAATTATCTAAAATCTCCCGCGAGTTGAGAGAAATAACCAAGTCTTGTGCTAATGCATAATTCCAGCAGCACAAGTGAGAGGCGGTGAGACAGGTGCATCAGATAGAGAGTTCCCGAGTAGTAGGCTATTTGCAAGATCCATAGGCTACCTGTCTCTGTGTCTGTCATCAATCATCAAATCACTTTGTTAGTAAAATGAGACAGTCAGTCTTGGAAACAAATAAAGCAGTTCACCCAGAAGTGTGCGCGTAGGGACAATAGTGACATGTCACAACCAATATTTTGGGAAGACAAATAGTCCATACCAATATTTAGCATTTCATTTTTACATGACAAAGTTACAAATTTATTTGCATATTTCTTACTATAGATTCAAGGTATGATGACAGGTACCATGTAGGGATGACCCTTTATTTATGTGTGTGAATGAATGTGGAGGGCCCCATGTTTGTATTTCACCTAGGGCCCAAAAATGTCTAAACACGCCCCTGGTTGTGTGTCTTGTTGCCTTGCCTAGGGCTCTGTTAAATTAGCTGTAGAACAGATCCACACACAAATGGTCATGGAAGGGCTGGCTGATGACGACCCTGACCGGTGGGAAGAAGAAAGGGCCCCTCCAATCCCCTATGTCGTCCCTCAGGCTGTCCTCCAGCGTGTGTCTAGTCTTTTCTTAGACAACCACACCACCTCAGGCCCCTCAACTTTCCCAGATTCTCCAGAGAGAGCAGGGGCATGATGGTAGTGGCCAGGACGAAGTTGGCTGAGGCGGGAAATAGAATATAACACGCCTTTACCTCAGGAGTCAGGGGCATCAGTGGATAAAAGATATAGACGATCAGCGTAGGAAGGTAGGAGACTAAGGTCATGATCAGGCTGTTGGTGAGGGTCTGCAGAGCCCTCTGTTTTTGAGGGTGGATGTTTCTCCCTCCTGCAGGATCCGGTTTTCTCAGAGTTCGCAGGATGGTGACATCCAAGATAACCATGGTTAGAACCGTTAGGGCTAAAAGGACCACGGTGATAGGAGAAGCCATAAGTTCATGATTCATTGCAAACAAAAAACCAATGGCAATCATCAGAGCCCACACCAATACACAGACCAGCCTACAGACAGTCACCTTCAGTCTGCTGTCCTTGGTCTTCATGTATGAGATGGGGTGAGCCACAGCCATGTAGCAGTCCACACAGGTACAAGTCATAAGCAGAGGTCTTCCATTCATGCATACACTAAGCATAGAATCACCTGCCCTTGCAATATAGTCATTCTGCCAGATGAAGAAATTGAGTGCATATAGAAGTATGACAGTGTTGTTAATCAGGTCCATGATAGTGAGGTTAAACATGTAGATATCATTGGTCAAGCCTTGGTGGTGCCTCTGAATGAGTGCCCACAGAAGCCACACACTGGCAGGAATACCTACACACACACAAGGCCAGGTGATTATGGCCCAAACTAAGGGACCAGCAGGCATACCACTACAGTAGTAATCTGTGCTGTTCATCATACTTGTTTCATTTCTTGGAAAATGTTGTCTCTCCATAAAGGGAATTGAAGACATTAAAGGCATTCCAGAGAGCCTGAAATCAAAATGTTTAAAAGAAATGGCATGTATATAATGGCATGTAAATATTGCGATGCTTCTGAAAATGCTCTGATATTCAGAGGTGGAAAGTAACTAATTACATTTACTCATACTTGTTTATTTTGAGACAAGTATTGTACTTTGTACTTCATCACTTTTTTGAAACCTCCCATATTACTGAGTAAAAAAAAATCAATGTGTGTGTGGGGGGGGGGGAGGGGGGACAGGGACATTTGGCTTGAACTGAAAGTAATTCTAGACTATTTACTGTAGCCTACACTGAGCAAATTTATTTGCCGCCGCTAGGGTACATCCAGATTTCTAGGCTACCCTGAGCACTGATTTTTTTTTTTTTTACATCAAATAATTGAAAGCAACTAAGTAACTTGTACTTTCAGTAAATTTTAAATGAAGTAATTTTTACTTTTACTTGAGTAGATTTTTTGATAGCTACTTTTAGTTTTACTTGAGTAGAATTTAAGCAAAGTAAAGATACTTTTACTTAGTTACAATTTTCCGGTAACACTTTGCGGTAAGGGTACATGAATTATCATGAATTCATGCATGATTTCATTCATGATTCATTCGTGATTCATGTATTACTTCATCTCTGAATATCTAATGACTCATCAGGTATTAGCATGAATTCATTGTTTATCATTAATGACCTCCTGCTGAAATAGCAGATGATCTTAAGCATTAATTACTTTGGGTACATCATCATGAGTCATGATTAATTAGCATGAGTCATGATTATTAGCATGATCATGATGAATTCATCATGTTTGTGCCCCCTCAACTAAAGTGTTGACATGGTTAAATTGGTAAAATTTAGTTGACGTATGGGATAGATATGAGGAACTAGGCCAAAGTAGGTTAAATAAGTACTTTTATTATATCAAATTATAACAAATTCTTTTGAACAAAAACATCATGATCATGTGTAATTAGTCATGACTCATGATGATGTACCCAGCAGTCAATTAATGCTTAAGATCATCTGCTATTTCAGCAGGAGGTCATTAATGATAAACAATGAATTCATGCTAATACCTGATGAGTCATTAGATATTCAGAGATGAAGTAATGCATCAATCACGAATGAATCATGAATGAAATCATGCATGAATTCATGATAATTCATGTACCCTTACCGCAAAGTGTTACCAATTTTCCTGTACTTTTTCCACCTCTGCTGATATTACAAGTATTTCATCATATCCATGCATGTACCCCCTACTGTTTTGTGGATGAGATAAGAATTGTGTCTATTCGTTGATGGTGTTTCAATGAGAATATGTATATTGTTGGACATTTTACAACACTTTTTGAATAAAAAAAAATGTGTATGCATAAAGTTTTCTTTACTTACGGCCACTTTCTTTCTATTTCCGGTATATGAGAGCAGCAATTTGAAGAGATTGTCAGACTTCAGTTTGATGTGGTGGAGAAATTGTGTACTTTGACATTATGCTGTACTACATTTGAATATCTGGGTGGAACACCAATAGCGTGCATCTCTCAGCCGCACAAAGGTATTTACATGGAGTTAAATGTCAAAACATCATACATGTCTACCTTACAATATCTCCTTAAAAGTAAAAAAAAAAATGTAAGATCATATAGATGTTTCAATGAATACACTTGGACCACACTGATGACAGCCAACACAAGAAGTGGTCTTGCCTCATCACAGTCCAATGGTATCTTATCATCATGTTATCAGCAGCTTATAAGAATTGCCCTTTCTAGGATGACTTTAATGTGTTAACAAAAAATTCACAGCAATTACATAAAGCAGACATACACATAGATCTTCCATTGTGCCTTGCCCTACTATTGTATCATGTAGGCTAGAGTTGAAAAATAGAATGGCATTGTTGTATAGGAAATAATACTGGACCACAAACAAATGCACGTCTTAACTTTACTTCATCAATTTCAAGACTGACAAAACCACAGACTCAAACAACTGCACACAGAACGCATCGCTAGGTATTTCCAAACGAACACAGATTCAATCGTCCTGAACGGACACAACAGACTAGAATGTTAGTACAGTTCTAGAGGCCATAAACACATGTGTTAAATCAATTCACATGTAATCCGCTAGCCTAAAGGTAAGATAAGTTCTCAGAGGGTTAATGCATGAGGCATATGGTAAAAGTATTTTACACAAAATGTATGGAGTGTCCTACTTCATGAGAGAACCATCTGATTTGAATTTGAATCAGGTGTGGCCAGAAACAACAATGAATGCTCTATAAATCATGTGTTAAATTCACACAAAAGCATACTTGTTTGTTTATAGAAGCAAAACTGGATTGAGCTAACAGATGACCGCAGCTATGATGTGAATATTCTGGAGTGATATGCAAAAGTCTCTACAAACACATTTACAAGATTCATTTATTTTTGTCTGTCAGTGAAGAGATATATTCTCAACATGGCAAAATGACGGCGACCATTTGTCAGAGTGAAATAACAACATTCAAACACACAATCCACATCTGATGTGAAGGGCTGTGGTGGTGATGGGGTGGGATTGGTGTGTGTCTCATTATGAATCATGTCATCGTCAGTTCTCCTAATCTGTCCAATTATTTTTACATTTCTTGATATTTAGCAGGTATTGAAGTCTACACAAGGCATAGTGCCTTCACAAAGGCCCATAATGTAGGCTGTACAACTGTGGTGACTATTTCAGCTCATTAGAATGAGATGAACCATGTTGATCCTTTTAGGAAACTTGCAGCAAACTCCTGGCAAGCTTGTGGGGGTTTGCATTGGAAGGTATTTTTGCCCCCTATTTTTTGCCCTTCCAAGCAGCACTGGCCTCAAGGCACTACTGCCCCCAATTTAGGGTTAGGATGACGGTTGAGGGGATAGGTTTAGGGTAAGGATTAAGGTAGTGCCTTTTAGGCGGTGCTGCCTGGAAGATGGCATTGGGGGGCAGAAAACACTATTGAGCGCATTGGAATCTGCCCCGGCTGTGGAGCTAAATGGTGTTTTTTGCCCCCAAAGGTACCTTCCAGGCAGCACAGCATAAAAGGCACTACCTTTCCCCTATTCCTAACCTTTACCACCTCAACCCTGATCCTAACCCTAAATTGGGGGAGTAGTGCCTTGAAGCCACCACTGCCTGGAAGTCATTGAGGGCAAAAAGACAAGCTTTGGAAGGCCTGGAAGCCAGTTACTGTAATCAGGGAAGCAGAAGCTCCATCACACTGGTGTTTTGGTGTCCCCTGCTGGACATCAAAATACTGTATTACAACAAAATGCCTTGTGTGTATAGTTTGCAAGGGAAAAATGAAAAATGTAAAATAAATCAAGAAACAGAAAAGAAGGACTGGATTAGTATGGATGTTTAATTGTTTTCTCAAAATGAATCATATTACTTCCCTCACATTGACTGATCACCGCACCGTAGCCAATAGGGAGGGAAAGCCCTCCAGAGTGAATGTAAGATCTGAGCTGAATTCTCAGACTATAATGCACTGACTGACACTGATGTCTTGATCGGACCTTTGACTTTGGAACTTACTTTTTATTTATTTATTTATTTTGTGATGATGTGTGTGTCAAGGTAGTAGTGCAGGTAAGTCAAATAGTGCAACAGTGCAGGTTACAGTCTATTGACCAGCAATAAATATGTGTGTATGTAAATAAATATGGACAATAAAAAGTGTACACAGCATACTATAAACAGTTCTGTAGATCCAAAAAAAGGACATGATTTACTCAAAGGAATTATGGCATCAGTGCAAAAAAATATGGCATCCTTGCAGGGAAGCAGAATAAGTTAGATGTATGAGAGGTTGTGCCAGGTTATGCAAGTGGGCTAATATAGCCAGTGGGTCAGTAGAAACAGTGACTTGAACAAAAAGTCCTGTGAGTGTACATTAATACTTAATCTGGGAGGTAATGTATTCGTCAGATTGCCAGCTTTTATAGAATGTCAGTTTTGTTATCTTCAGGGTGAATTTCAGTTATTTTTATTACCTCTGCCATGGAGGTTATGTTTTCCCCGGCATGTGTGTGTGTGTGTGTGTGTGTGTGTGTGTGTGTGTGTGTGTGTGTCTATTTGTCTGTCTGTGTACAACATAACTTGAAAAGTACTGCACAGATTTGGATGACTTTTTTTGCAACGTGTATTGGGAAAAGTAAGAACTGATTAGATTTTGGTGGCGATCGGTGATCCAGAACACCATCTGTGACCACATTGTCTTAGCGGAGGTCTGCGCTCTCTGAGCGCTTTTAGTTCATACTATATTTCCAGAGATATATCACTTTTTGAGAATTGAATGTGTTTCTCGACCATGGGACCACTGTCAGTGTAAATCAGTGTCAATGCAGATGTGATAGCGGCAATCTGGCAAACGTAGATTGATGACTGAAGAAATAAATAAGTAGGCCTACATGTAATTGATAAGAAAAAAAACACCAAAGCACACCGACCCCTCTCTAGCTACAAACTTTCACCAACATCACAGATAATAATCGCGCCGAGTAAGTCTAAAGGCCAATGACGAAACAGTTTTAGAGTGGAGTTGCGGTGGTGTGAATCAATCGTCGAAGGTCGTTGGAAGCAGTTGCAAGCCGTCGCAAAAGATTTAACATGTCAAATCACAGTTTTGGAGTTTTAAAACGTTGCAGGTTTTTAGAACGTCGCAGCCTGTCTCGTCGCGGATCTTTGGTCTGTAGGCACCTTAAGAAAGACATGGAAAATTGGACTTTTGCGTGAAAGCATTCAAGTTTGTTTAATTGCAGCAAATAGAGAAAGGCCAGAAAGTCAGGGTAAGGGCAGAGACTCAAGATGACATGTCCCGTCAATCAGTTTTACCACTCAACATGCTTTATTTCAGCATCCAAAATAATTAAAAACATCTTGAATTATTATACATGTACAACATAAGTACAAATCCTCTGGGTGAGAACACATTGGTGTCTGTTCCTCTGATACGGTTGCATTGTTGTTATTTTTTGTTTCAATTTCTGCCTCATTTCAGTAATGTTTTATTAAAAAAAAGACCTTTCTCTACAAAATACAAATCAAACAAACAAAAGAAACAAACAAACAAAAAAAAACATACAGGGGAGGATGATTTGGTGAGAAATAGGAACCATGGAAGAGTGTAGGGGAGTGTAGGGGAGAGGGCAGAAACAGACACCAGGAGTGGGACATAGAACATTTGAGGAGGGGGTTGGGGGCACTGAAGAGACAAACCAGTCCACTTGCTTAGTCTGCATTACACACGAAAACATGCTTCACATCCATAGCAACCACTTTTTTTCTCTTTTTTTGTGCTCAGGTTGACATTGACACTCAAAGCATTGTTTGAAAAAAGACAAGAAAATAGTCGCACTCAATGACAAGCAAAACATTCGATCATCATCTAGCACCAAATGGCCTGGTTGGTGTACACATAATAGTTTAATATCATATAATACACCAATGCAGCGACCTAAAAGAAAGTAGCACCATCTGCAGCTGTTTCATTTTGATGTTTTTTTTTCTCTAAATATAACTTGTGGCAGTGCAAACCTGCCCTTGGGGATGTGTGACAAAGTTCTTTATGGTCATGTGTTGGTCTGTTCTCTTTCACTGAGGTAGCAAAACATTTAAATTCTCCCTTGCTTCTAAAATACCTGTGCACTCTTTTTTTGACAAAGAACAATGATTTATTTCAGCTTCTGATGTTTCTCTCCTTGTAGGTACAACAGAAAGACACTCAACGGTCGTTTTTTGAAATTTATTTATCACCAGAAAGTGGTACAAAGCATTTGCTTGTTTTTTCATTGTCCTTCCGCAGTGGTAAAAAAAAGTCACCAGTATTTCATTTTTGTTGTTGTTGGTGTTTCTCGCTCTTTTTGGTACTCCAGGGGGGGTTACACTTTACACAAGTATATATTATTTTCTTGTTGTCAGCTGAAACAAAAAAAAAATGTTCTGAGTGTCCATGATGACGGATCTGGATGTTGTAGTGGTCCTTGAAAAAATCCAAAAACAAAAAATACAAAAAACAATAAAAAAAACAAAAAAAAAGCTGAATGTTTTTCAAGGTCGAAACACTGTCTTCGGGAATGTAGTGATAAGCAGGTGGACCGATTTTTTTAATGCATAGAGGAAGATTTAGAGATGACGGCTAAAAAACAATGTTTTCATGTCCAGATTTCTCTTTTTACAAGAAGCACACTGGGCCAACTTCCACGCCGAATTCCTGATCTGGAGCACCAACGTCCATAGGAGCGATGTCAATGATAGGCAGGCGAGATGTTTTCGTTGTTCTGTAATCGATGACTGTCTTGCCCCATGTGCCAGTGTGTGACTGTAATGAAAGCGGAGAAATTATATGAGGATTATCATGTACACAAATAACACACAAAAGACAAGGAGACACAAATGAACTAATTTTAGAAAAAAAGGAACATTTACTATTTACAGTAACAGTAACATTTAAAAAGGTATTTTTATGAATTGCATTACCTATTGATAGGGCCAGGTATGTATATAAATAGTTGAATAAATAATTGAAAGAACTGGCCCTTGCCCCTGGAATATACAGCCTGTTGAATCAATAGAGAAAGGGGGTGTCACTAACCGTGCAGCCATCTTCGCTGACGCTGTAGGTGAAGCGGCTGTTGCCCTCGGCTCTGATCTCGATGTCGTTGGATCCCTGCAGCAGCAGAGCCTTCTTCAGGTTGCCAGAGGCCTGGTCCATGTAGGCGATGCTGTTCTTGCAGTGGTAGGTGAGGTTCTGAGAGGCCTCGTTGGACATCAGACGCATGAAGGTCAGCTGGATGTTGACATCATCAGCATCAGCACCATCGCTGCCATACTGGAACTAGTGGGTGGAGAAATGGAAAGAGACAAAGGGGAGGAAAATATCAAACAAGATGTCAAAAATTCAACAGCATCTGATGATTGAAGGTTGGGGATGTCCCACAGGGCTATCCATATATATATAATCTAAAGTCCCTTACCTGGAAGCCCTCGGTCATGGACTCGCTGAACCAGACGTGCTTCTTGTCCTTGTTCTTGCTTGTGTACCAGTTCTTCTTAGCAATGCTGGCCTGGGCTGGGGAGACGCAGGTCTCTCCAGTCTCCATGTTACAGAAGACCTTGACGGCATCAAGAGGAGAGCCCTGGTTGGGGTCAACCCAGTAGAATCCTACCAAGAGTCAAAGAGACAGACAGTAAGTTAAGAGGCTAAACATTGGCAATATAGCATAATAATACAACATAACAAGATCATTTTTAAGACATGCAATAAATGACATATGATGTTTAAAGGTCTGAAACTTATTTCAGGAAAATTCTATTATCAGCATCATACTGTAGCTGTTTCCAAAGCCGTTTCATTATAGCTGTTTCCATTTTAACATTCCATTTCTTATCTTAACATTGCGGTAGTCATTTGGGAACGAAATAGAAAGATTGTTTTTGCTTTAATCAGTCTACTGTATGTGTCATTCTGTGACATCCCTCTATTCATTGGTAAACACTAAAGGGGTTAGAGGTTTAGGAAATGACGTTGAAATCTCGCCATTACATGGGGGTTGCCAAATGCCAAATGACCTACAGTACTAATATATACCTATGAACAATCTAAAAACTAGTGAAGGAGGTCTAAAGGTCTGTTTTTATCCGGCTTTGTAACTGTTACAGTACTCGCGAGATTCTGTGAGAATGTACTGTAAACATTTCCCTTCTAGTGTCACTCACCGCTCTTCCACTCGGGGTGGCACATCCTGAGGTCACGGCACATGCGGGCTGGGCTCTTCTGGGTTCCCTCGGGGCTGCGGATGTTCTCGATCTTCTGGCTCAGGCTCTTGAGGGTGGTGTCAACCTCCTGGTCGCGGTCGCGCTGCATGTTGGGGTCGTCGGCTCTGTAGCCTCCTCTCAGAGGATCGGGGCCCTTCTCCTGCTGAGGCTGAGGGAAGAAGTCCATGCCGGCGCCAGGAGAACCTGCGGGTCCTGGGGGTCCGGGAGGTCCAGGAGGACCCTGAAAGTGACAAGAGGATAGGGGGTCAGTTTTAGAGTCAAATAAACCGTTGAGAGCTACATCAGTGAGCAAAACCTCATTATTTTTTTTCATTTTACTAGGTGCCTTTGTTCAAGACCATTGTGCATCCAATCTTTTACACTAAAGTTTTTGTGAATGAAGTTAGTTATTACTTTTTTTTTTTTTTAGTTCATTATGTAAATACCAGTGGAACTCAGCCATGGTCATCTCTAATAAACCTGGGTTTATCAGAGAAGTAGGTGTCACTTACAGCGGGTCCCATCTCTCCATTGCGACCACGAGGTCCAGGAGGTCCAATAGGTCCGGGCAGACCATTCATACCGTCCTTTCCAACTGCACCACTGCTTCCAGCAGGTCCCTATAAGAGATCAAATATTTGAGGCAAAGTGTTAGTGGTACAGTCTTTGTATCATGGTGATACTGTCACCATGATTGTTCATCGCAAGGTGATAGTGTGTACACCATTGCACATTTATAGTTAAAATATTTCAAAATAATCATTGAGTCCTCAGCTATTTTAATGCAATTAATAAGGCCAAATTTAGCATAGCAAACACTATGACATGTATACTGTGCATTTCTGAGCCCATGATTGTTGACCCTTATTTTGGAATTAGGAAACTTACTCTGGGTCCAGCAGGTCCAGTTGCTCCAGCGGGTCCTTGCTCTCCATGGGAACCCTATGAGTGAAAGAAAACAAATAGGCTATACACAAAACACCCAGTGTTCCCTTAAATCCATGTAATATATGCCATATGGTAATAATATCTTCATTTGTGTTATTATTGTGTATATGTATGTCTAGGGTTGGTTCATGCACTTAATATGCATTTGCATTTCACTACATCTTACCACATTGGATTAGGAAGGAAGCATAAAGAAGCATGTATATCCTCATGTGACATTAACTAAAGTTATCTTATCTATCTTTGAGATAATCACTACAGTTTAGGATGGGTAAGACCTTGCAGCCCCACTCAATATCTATAATGTACTTCACCTAAAGAACGCAAATTAAACAAATTTAAACTTGATCAATGGTCTAATAACCTTTTGTCCTCTTTGATGGCTGCCTTTCCTCCCATATCCATTCCCATTTCTTAAACTCTCTCTCTCTCTCTCTCTCTCTCTCTCTCTCTCTCTCTCGCTCTCTCATGCATTCAAAAGTGAAGTGATTCACTTTTGTTTATGGCGCAGAGTTAATGTTAATGACCCTTTCTTAGCCCTTTTCTGAAATCAGCATTGCTTGCAGACTTTGTTAAAGGGAATTAAACACAGTTTTTTGCACTGTAATACAGTGACACAGGAGAAGCATGGGAACATAAAAAAAGATCTCTTCATGGAAACATCTTTGCAACATAACTTAGTGTGCTAAGCTACTGTGAAGTACTGGTAACTAAATCATTTGTCAAAACTGGTGTTCCAATCCTATAAATATCAAGCTGAACACCCACCTTGAACGCCCCTCAAAACTCAATCACTTCACAGCACAAGTCAGTTAAATTTGTGAGCCCTCAGGCCTTCAGTCTTAAGGGAGGAGGGAGAAACAGGGACACTGAAACGGAGTACTCACGGGAGGTCCGGGCAGACCAGCCATTCCGCTGAATCCTCTGTGTCCCTTGTGGCCTCTGTCTCCAGCCTCACCGGCCTCACCCTTATCACCTCTGGCACCAGCAGGGCCCTACGACAGAGGAAGAAGAAGAAGAGGAAGAGGAAGAAAAAGAAGGTAAAGAACAAGAAGAAGAAGAAGAAGAATGTAATGAAAAAGACACAGATAGACAAACATGAAAATAAGAAACAGTCTTAAAAAACAGAAATACGCAGAGTAAACCGTCAAACATATTAAAGTGTTGCAGTTGATGCTGACTTACAGGAGCTCCACGGGGACCAGCGGGACCAGAAGCGCCAGCAGAACCAGCGGGACCCTATAGAGAGAGAAAGAAGGAGGAGGACAGGAAGAAAGACACCAGATAGAATGAGTATCCACAATGCATGCCTTCACTATACGTACTACACTCTGTCTGTGAGTGATTTTTGTATTTGAATAAGAGCACAAGTATGCTCTATGAACTAGCTATCTATCTATGTATCTGTGTATTTATCTATATAGTGATCTATCTATGTCTATTTTCTTCAGTCTGTTTTCAAAATGGTGGAAGCTAGAGTAGTGAGAAGAGAACTGAGAGTTACTAACAGCCTCTCCGCGATCGCCAGTCTTTCCAGAGGGTCCGTTAGGGCCAGGGGGTCCAGGAGCTCCAGGGGCGCCAGGGACACCAGCGTTACCAGTCTCACCACGGTCTCCCTAAACCAGAGAGCAGACAACATGTCATGGCATTTTCAACCAACACCAATCGGAACTAAAAAAAAAACATTATTAGATAAAGGAAACATAAAGACAGGTAAAGAGCAATGTTTTAGTTCAAAGTAGCTAAGTTGTGTTTCAGAATATATCTAACTGTTCAGGCAATGGCCAATATAACTACTGTTTCGATCCTGTTTCAAGTTCCCAGTTGAGCAGAAGGAAGAGAAGTTGTGAGAGTACGATATCTTACCTTGGGGCCAGCAGGTCCATCACGACCAGGTGCACCATCGTGTCCAACAGAGCCCTGCAAAAGTCAAAAGACTAGTTGGTTAGACTCATAAAGATCACTACATTAAGTTCAACAGCTAGGTTAAATGGCTAAATGGTGTGAAAAATACCAAAAACCTAAATATTAATACTTTACATGGACAAGATGATATTGATGTTTTGTGGCTGCTACACAGGTGAGATGTATTCTACAGTCCCTATTGGTTGTAGTCATTATGGGGCGTATCATAGCAACTATGCTAGGAAGCCTCATGACCACCTATTAACTACAATGATAGAGTGAGGAGTGTGTAGGCAATTTTTGCTAGCTCCAAGTGGCCTTTTGGTAGCCAATACAACATGTTTTACTTCAGTGTAGAAGTGTTATCACTTTGCATATTTTCCTCATGTCACAACATATCATTACACAGCTCACTGTGTGTGCGCATGTGTGTGTGTGTGTGTGTGTGTGTGTGTGTGTGTGTGTGTGTGTGAGTATGTGTTGTGTTGTAGGATGTCCTTACATCGCGTCCAACTTCTCCAGGAGGACCAGTCAGTCCAGGTGGGCCCAAAGGTCCAGGGGGTCCTCTCTCTCCAAGAGGTCCACCAGGTCCCTGCTTGCCAGGCTCACCCTAAATGACGTACAAGAGAAACAACTTTGACTCAACATTGCTGTCAGAGCTGTCAGCAAAAATGTGTAGCCTAGACAAAGGCAAAATTTAATTACAATTCTGTTAAAAAAATGGAATTTTAATTCAAATCTGCTTATATTGGTTTTACTGCTTTATTGTAAGTAAAGTCTATGCATAATGGCAAAGACGACCAATAGTCATTCTTGTTCTGATTCCGGATGCAAAAAGGCGGTGATGGTGAAAGTTCTTACTCCGGGTCCGGGAAGGCCGGGGAATCCTCTCTCTCCTCTCTGTCCAGGCATACCAACGATACCACGGCTTCCAGCCATACCCTGAGGTCCGGACATTCCCATGGCGCCCTGGTGTGTGAAAGATGGGACAGAGCAATTGGTCACTCACTATGTCTGCTAGTGGCTAGGGAAATTGCCTTTGGGTTTGTGTGTGTCTGTTTCTTTTGTGAATTCTGCAGCATGTATACACATCATTGGTGCTATGTCTGGACATGCAGATTGCTGAAAATGAGGTTGTAGAAAAGAATAGGCCTACATGATTATTTATGTATTAAGCATGTTCTAGTTGGAAAGTACTTGTAAGTAGAAGGCACTTCCGTTGATGGACCTTTTGATCATGAACTCAACTGGTGTTTCCCTGACAGTGTTGGAACATAATTCTGTACTTCAAAGGAGAGAACTACTTACAGCAGGTCCATCGTTACCGGGGGCACCCTTCTCTCCAGTAGGTCCTGGGGGTCCACCAGCTCCGACCTCTCCTGGACGGCCAGCGGGTCCCTTCTCACCACGAGCGCCTCTCTGTCCCTCCTTTCCAGCGGGTCCGGTAGGGCCAGGGGGTCCAGCAACACCCTATAGAAGAAGATAGAGATGGAGATAAAAAGAATGGCAACACAAAGCAAAGAGAAAGAGATGGGTTAGAGTGAAATATGAAATAAAAAATGCTGATGCTTCAAACTGCATATAAGGAAGATAAAGTAAAAAGTAAAATAAAAAAATAAAGTAAATTGAATGTGAAAATGAGTCTTACAGATGGGCCAGGGGGTCCAACTCTACCAGCGGCACCAGGGAATCCAGTAGCACCCTATAGACATACACACGCAAACGCAATCAGAGATTGACGAGAAAACACATTACACACAAGTACATCTTATATTGGTAAACCATAATCTCTATTACAATAACCCTAAATAAATCAATCACACCTATGGCATGTTAATCTGAATCTTAATCTCAGTCTCGTTTTCAAGTACTTCGTCCCCTAGTGTTCATATGAATTTGTGTGTGTGTTCACATATCATCTTTGGAAATATTTTTGCCATTTCTCTGTTTATGCGAATTCTAATTTTCCTCTGTGCAATAACAACAGGAGTGAAGTTGGAGTAAAAGTGGCAAATGGTACAATAAGTGTTCAAGTTTCTAAGTGTCTTAAGTATGAAAGAGAACAGAGGTACTTACAGGAGGACCAGCACCTCCACGAGCTCCCTTAGCTCCAGTAGCACCAGCAGGTCCCTAGGAAAGATGAACACACAAACATAAACACACAAGAAGCCTACACACACAGTAAGTACTATCACTTATCGCTATCACCTCTACAACTACAGTACTGACCCTTCTACTCCTACTACTACTGCTATTTATCACCACTACTATACCACTATTTATCATATAGGGCAGAGGTGGGCAAAATAAGGCCCGCATGCCATATGCGGCCCAGTGGGCTATTAAATCTGGCCCGTGGAGACTTCTCATTTAGCCAAGGTAAATTATATTATAGGCTGATTTGTCAAATTTGTTGTATTCTTGAAATACAACTCCCCCCTTTAAAATCCCGCATGTCAGTAGGCTAACATGTCCTCTCAAGAAAGTGGGGCTAATGTTTTGAGACTTGCCAATTTACCAGCATCAACCCAAATCAACAGGCTGACTTAACACCCGGTCCATCAGTCAGTGTCACAAAACCCTGAGCCCTTCAGCCAAAATAATTTCCCACCCCTGGCCCTAATATATGGTCTGGGGATCCTAAGTTTGCGTAAGCTAGACATTTACCTGAGGTCCGGCAGGTCCAACAACACCAGCGGGTCCGGGGGCACCAGCATCTCCCTTAGGTCCAGTGGCTCCCTTGTCTCCCTTGGCACCAGGCTGACCATCAGCACCCTACACAACAGGACAACAGCAGAAAAAAGCTCAGTGGAGATGTCACACAGTACAGGCTCACTCTTAATACCTCCAGGTCTCATGAGGAAGAGAATGAGGTAATAAGTCCCAAGAAATTGTAGTTTACTATGATTGCTACCAATAAGTTGAAGATGTCCATGAATTTGACAGAAAGGTGTGGCTACTCACAGGGGGTCCAGCGAATCCAGCAGGTCCAGGGGGACCACCCTCACCACGGTCTCCCTAAAAGGGCAAGATTGACCAAAGTCAAAGGTCAAAGGTGAGTGAAAGCTGCAGTGGAACACCAATCACTCAATTAGCTATGCTAACAACACAATGGCGATGCTAACAAAAACACTTCCAACTGCTGGAAACTGGAAACCTCACTGAGTTTTTTGAACCAATTACTTTAGTAGTTAGATTCATTACAGTGAGTTTATTGAGTTTACATAGACCTTTCATCACTATTACAAGTTCATAAGTTTGCTATCACAATAGAAAGTAGCAACTAAATAATAGAGGAATCTGACATGTCGAGACTTGTTAGCACACAGCATGGTAGAGTTACAGTAGTACTTACAGGGGAACCACGAGCACCACCAGGTCCAGCAGGTCCAACAGGGCCGCCCTCGCCCTTTAGAAGGAAGGGGGAAGAGGAGGTAAGGAAATTAGGAACAAAAATGGTTTGTTGACTACCTAGTGTCCACTACTAATACTTTTCTAGTCTGATAACTGTGTCTGTGGCATAAATAGGCTGTGTTTTGTTTTAATTTGTGGGCAAAAAGTAAATGTAGTAAATGTAGAATATATAATCCCTTTATCTTCATATCCTTACCTTCTCACCAGGAGCACCAGCAGGGCCAGGAGGTCCAATAGGACCGCTCAGACCACGAGCACCATCCTTTCCAGCAGCACCATCAGGTCCCTTGGCACCAGGCTCTCCCTGACATTTAGGAAGAGGAAATATATTACTATTAGCATATTTCCCTAGCTCTAGTTTAGCTTTTTCTAGTTTGGAGACTACTACTTGGCTAGTGTTAACCAGAGACGTGCGAGAGGAGACTGTCTTTGAGTTAAAATAGCAATAGCTTTACTGTTAGCATTAGCGACAGATTTAGCTTTTGGCATATACTTGCCTATTCCACAGAGTTACACCTAATGCAGACTGACACAGAGTTAGCATCAGCCATATCTATAAGCATATTGTATTGTAATGTACTTGTCATGCTGCCCATAGGTTACATACTGTAGTATACAAAATTAAGTGCAATCTTGCATATTATAAAAAATATCTCCAAAATTCATTTAAACTATACTCTGCTTCTGATCCATTTTATATTACTTTGGGCAGATTGCAGTGGTCATCAGTTCTGCCCCTTGCCTCTACTTCACCATATACTGTGTATGGTGTATTTGACAAAAAGCAAAATAGACAATAGAGCAGCAGGCTGCCGTAGATCCAATTAGAGAAAAGCTGTTATACCTCCAGTAGCTTATTATCAGTTGTATGGTGTGAAGGACGGACACTCTCTTACCCTCTCTCCCCTGAGTCCGGGCATGCCACCAGCACCACGCTCTCCGGGCATTCCCTGCATTCCTGGGGGTCCCTGGGCACCAGGAGCTCCACCGGCACCAGCCTCACCCTGGAGA
This sequence comes from Sardinella longiceps, assembly GCA_027497455.2. Taxonomy (NCBI): domain Eukaryota; kingdom Metazoa; phylum Chordata; class Actinopteri; order Clupeiformes; family Clupeidae; genus Sardinella; species Sardinella longiceps. Next base: position 2,570,681 of record JAODXP020000031.1, read on the forward strand.
CAGACAATGAAGAGACAACAAGGGCTGTTAGCTGGTTGTTAGCTACTGTACAAGACAGAGGAAGAAGTTACATCCTGCAATATAGTCATTAAACTGATGTTACAAAATACCAGTTGAAGGGGGGAAATGGCAAGTTTATGTCATGAAAAACAGGAAAGTCTTTTCACAGTGACTTTCCATAGGTCAGACTACAGTATGCTCATTATGGTGGATGCTTGAAATGGTACAGGAGGACAAAAATCATTTTGATGTGGAGGATGTTCAATTCATGGTGTGTAATCATAAACTGCTGTTCATTGACATGAAGCTGAAGTCATTGACATGCTGCCATATCAGCTGTGCTTGTTAACATTCTAATTTGCCATAATTTGCCATTTTGTATGTAGCTTTTGCTACAGCATCTAATGATTTACAAATCAAACTGAACATCCTTTCTGTTTTCGTTTTTTTTTTTTTTTTTCTGTTTATGTGTACATACCTTAGCACCATCGTTACCGGGAGAACCAGGAGCACCACGAGCACCAGCAGGTCCGGCAGGGCCATTGGCACCACGCTCTCCAGGGAAACCTCTATCTCCCTGGGGGGGAAGCAGACAGAACATTAGCCCAACATTAGCATGGTGGTTTATCCACCACACAAGCCCACACTGTGGTGATGTGATACTGTATAATTTGATATGTTGTTGTCTATGATGTTGTTGTTGTTATTGTTTTTGTTGTTGGGAAAATGGGGTTTGAAGATAGTACAGGTCACTTACTCTTGGTCCAGAGGGTCCAGATGGTCCAGCCTCACCAGGCATACCCTGTGTTGGGTAGAGAGGGAGAGAGTTAATGCATTTTATGCAACATTCAAACCTACAAAAACACAACATGTATTCCATGTTGTGTGCAAATACAAATGTGAAATAGGTGGCATAATGAATAGATCATGACTGCCGCTGTCTGTCTACACAAGGTCTACAAGAGCCCTGTTAGCATGGTGCATAAGAAAAGGCTAGCAAGCGTTATGTCTCTGTGTGTGTGTGTGTGTGTGTGTGTGTGTGTGTGTGTGTGTGTGTGTGTGTGTTAGATAGAGGGAGAAAGGTAGCACTGCAGCAAGTGTGTGATTTTGCTAGTGCTTGAGTTTTTTGCTTCTGCACATGTTTGTGTGTGTGTGTGTTTTAGTATGTGTGTGTGTGTGCATATGCTTGTATGCATGGGTGTATATGTATGCTATATGTATGTATGTATGTATGTAT
>JAODXP020000031.1:2572017-2589517 GCA_027497455.2 Sardinella longiceps
CAAAGATTCTAGAGCGGACCCAGAGACGGTTCTTTGGCGGAGCGCTCTAAAATCTTTGCAGAGCACTATGACTATTTCACACCACCATTTTTCTAGGGGTCTAGTTAAACAGAAGATGAGAAGAGATTCACTTAGGCCAAGGTTTATTTGCATAGAAAGAAGACAGGAACTTGATAGCTATGGTGTCTTTTTGCTTGTAGTCTTGCTAGTTGATTGTAGTCTGAATAGGGCTTGAAACTGGTTAACCAAACCCCTTATCACAATCTAGTGGTCTTGAGGATCAGTATACAGTAGGCCAAGGTTTAGCCTGGGTTAGATAAAGCTAGGATTAGCTTAGCTGTTTTAAGCAATTGGTTTTGTATGATGAGCGTTTTTGTCTGAATGTTTGGTAGGAGGAAAAAAAAAAAAGGAAAGCAGAAGTACTGTAGACTCAAGAGTAACAGCATAGTGAACATGTGCTCAAAAGGAAGAAGTAGGCTAACCCTAAATCGCAAGCTTTTGGTATTTTGACTTTTCAGTTGGTGACACTCTGTCTCACTCAGTCTAACCCACCATGTGTTTCGATAACTGCATTGTATTCTATTATTTGTGACTATGCTTAATCATGCTTCAGTCAAATGATCATCTCTAGGCTGATTATTTGACTGGCTGCAGTTTTGATATAGATGTTTATCGGGCTGCTTAATGATGACGTGTTTCTCTTGGCCGTCTGAACTGAGGAGTTGTGTTGTGTTGGTGTGCTGCTGCTGCTGCTGCTGCTTCCCCAAATAGAACAGTGCTAGCAGTGTGGCATTTTTTTTCGGGATGTGTGAAGTTCACTTTCTCTGCTCAAGTTGTGTTCTAATAAATGGCTAATTATATTAGGCTAGCATTTTAATTCGCTCTGCCAGACATTTCCCATGATAGAACATTGGTCTGTTGCCATCCCAATTTGATTGAGGAACTGGCAATTGGACTGTTCAGTGTATGGTGCCCTTGGTCCCACAGTGATTGTGGTGTTGAAGTGTTCCCTCTTTCTCTCATTGTGAAACTTGTCTACTTCCTAGGCAGAGCTGCAAGGAATTCCATAGAATTTGTGATTGCTCATTGCTCATTGCGTTAATATTAGCCCTAGCCTACGTCATGATAGGGTTATCCCCTTGTTTCATGAGCTCAGCTGCGAAATTGGCCCTCAGTTTACCTCATATTTTATTAAAGGAATATTCCACCCTTTTATGAAATTGGGCTATTCACCCCCTTACCTGGTGTTATGTGGGTAAAAGCATTTTTGTCTCAGTGCATGCATTTTCCTAATCTGGCAACATCAATCTCTATTTCAGCTTTAGCTTAGCATAGACACTGGAATGTAAAGTAGCCAGATAGCAAATCTTTGGCAACATTACATTCCAGAGCCTATGCTAAGCTAAAGCTAAAATTGGGGTTGCCAGAACGCAAGACCAAAATGCTATTACTAACACATGTAACTCCAGGCAAGACAGTGAAAACCCCAATTTCATAAAAACGTGGTCTATTTCTTTAACTTCAAATAAAACTTTTTTTGTTTGCCTGCTCTTCTTGTAGGGATCATCATAGGGAACATTCGCAAGCCTTTTGTAAAAGTTGCCAAAGACCTTATTGTTTAAGTTAGCAGCAGAGATTGCTTTCTTGAAGACTGGCAAGAGCCGTTGAGTCACTTCCTGTTTTCTTCACTTTATAGGAAATGCGGCAAGGCTTCAAAGAGACTCTCCACTCTGTAGGCTACTGGTTTTACACGGCTCGAACGTGACACAGTCAGGACCCCTGACACTTATATGCCATACGACGAGTAGCCTACTGTAGTGCTACTGGTGTCTTTTGGTCTCAATGGTAGGCCTATTTTTTGCCCCCAACGGCATTGTCCAGGCAGCACAGCCTAAAAGGCACTACCCTTACCCTATTCCTAACCCTAATCCCCTCAACCCTCATCCTAACCCTAAACTGGGTAGAGTAGTGCCTTGAAGGTAGCGCTGCCTCGAAGGCACCGCTGAGGGCAAAAAATACCAAAGACCCTGAAACTAGTTAGCGCATTCTACTACTGTAGGTCAGTTTGGACTCCAAAGTAACAAAGAGATCCAAAGAGATCACCCACTGGTCACTAATTTGTGCTTCCCTGGTACATCAGTATCACTTATTCCACATCCTAGGCAGGGTCAGATCTCTCAGCCGAGACTGACACATAGGCCTAATTGGACCGTGAATTGAATTTCACAGCAGCTGGAGTTCTTTTAAAAGTAGGTTGCTGTTGCTAAGGGACTAGATAGAAGGTGGTTAGCCGCATTCTTTTAGCTCAAGACTGTTCCGTAGCGGTAGGTTATGCGCCCCTTCCTTTCCTTTCTGAGGAACTGTTTCTTACGAGGCTAACTTTAGGTGTGGAGGACGGAGTGTGAAGAAAAAGATGCAGTCATTTTTCCTCTGTGTTTCCAAGTTTAGAAGAGGAAATTCATGTGTTCTCTGTGCGGGGCTTAATGTGGAGGTACACAGTGTGCCGGTCTATGTCCACTAGAACAAGGCCTGCACAGTTGCAAACTGCCTTGGGGGGAAGGGGTGATGGTTGGCACTCATTTCCATATGAAAAGGTTACATCTGCTGTCGCTTTCTTAGGAAATTATTTATGCCTTGGCCTCAGCTATCCTACTTCAAATGCTTAGTTGTGTGTATACATTCTTTTAAGTGTAATCTAAGTAATGTAAGTTTAATCTAAATATACAAAAACATACATTAAGTTTAGTCTAAGTAACATCTGTGTCTAGGCCTAGGCATAGTCTAAATGGCAGAAACATACACACACACACACACACACACACACACACACACTTACTCTTACTCACACACAATTCTCCAGTGCTACCAGGCTGCAACGACGATGCCCTTGATTCCTGTCTGTGTGTATTGACCATCGGTTCATACCACAACCCTCACATTCAGGCACGCTTTAAATAGACACTAGGCTATCTCCAGTTTGAAGCTTCAAAAAGCGGACTGAAAAGGACATCTGAGGGCTGTAAAATACACAGCGTTTGAAATCTCTGGAGGGAGAAGTTTGTTTCGCCCTCAGGCAGTGGCTGACAGAGACCCACAGAGACGGGGTCTTAGGGTCGTGTGATATGGAGGGGTGAGTGTTAGGTCTGAGCCTGCCTGACGCCCATGCAGCAGACACCTCCTGTAGGAACACGCTTCGACGTTGGGTATATTGATGTTCAAGGATTTTTATTTGTCACATACAATACTTCCATAAGACATGTAGTGAAATTGCATCATGAAAAGACAGAAAAAGGCTAAAAGGAGAGAGGGAAAAAAAGAGATAGGCCTAGTCTATGATAAAATAGATAAAAACTAAAAATCTGAAATTCTAAATAAAAGTAGTCCATGTTGTGATCAGCGATTTTGCGATTGATGTTGAAGGATGGAAGAAAGTGAAATTATTAAATGAAGAGGGAAGTCCAATGCCAAGAAACTGTCTGACACAGACAAGTACAAAAGCAGACAGAGGTCAAAACAGTAGCACAAGTATAAGCTCAAATTAGCATAAACTTGCCCAAATTGCAACCATGGTATTATTACACTTCTCGTTTCTGTGCTACAGTCCCTCATTGCGTTTGTGTGAGGTGTTAATTATCTGATTAAGAGTTTATTTGTCATATGGGTGGCAAAAATAGTCTCTAGCAACACAAAGTGCATGAAGCACACTGATATGGAGTAGGCCTAATGCTTTCTTTCTGACTTATGCTGAAGATTGTACCATAATATTCTTTCTTTGTTCCTTCCAGTCACTTACCTCACCAGAGGAAAACAGTGCAGGAAGTTGAGTAACCCACTGGTTGTTTGGTTACTTAACCAGTGTGTACAGTAATGTGGGTCATTTTCTGGCTGCTTTCAAGTCCGCTGTTAAACTTAGATACAGTATCAACGTCCTATATTACTCTCTCTCTCTCTCTCTCTCTCTCTCTCTCTCTCTCTCTCTCTCTCTCTCTCTCTCTTTCTGGTTTACTGAAATCAGGTTGACAATGTATAGAAATTCTTCAAAATATGTTACAGGCATTAAAAATATTTTACAGGCATTAAATCATGCACCAATTAGTCAATAAGCTGACAGCATTGTTATTGTGCATTAGCCAGGGTCGGTGGCTGAGACCCGTAACAGCAACAAACTGCAGAATCTGACTTGACAGGCTTGGAGGTTTTCCAAAGGCAAAGTCATTTAGCCTCCCTTCACTAATCTGTCATCACTTTCCTCTGTAAGCCGTGCTTTATATTAGTGTAGTTGAAGTGTTTTGAGTGTTTCAGATTCGCTCAAGTGAAACCTGTTGCCATAAAAAGCTGCACGTAGGTAGAAGAGGCTTTGGGACACGCATAACACGCTGGATGGATGGATGGATGGATGGATGGATGTGTGGAGGAGAGAGAGAGAGAGAGAGAGACAGTCGGTTTGCTGCTGGTTGTTTGCTGTGTGAGTGTGAGTGTGGGTGTCACGCGTTTGATGAGCCAGTCAGTGTCAAATCTGAGGGTGCTGCTGCCTGGGCGCCATGGTTACGCACTCACCCTCCTTGTGCTGTTTGAAGTGTGCAGCCACGAGAAAACTATGGGATGTCTCAAGTTGAGAGTGAAGTTTGAGGCGTTTTAAAAAGGCTGCCTGTCCGAGGCTGAGATGGGACTAGATTTGCCCTTTTATGGTCAAGCAGGGTTCATGGGTTCTTCACGGCCCCCTCATCCTCTCCCTCCGGTCATGGAGAGTGCTTAGGAGAAAATAACGACTTCAAACTAATGCTTGCCTTGCCTAATGTTTTTCTGCCTGTCCTTTAAAGTCTCATGCTCCACGACCCACTGAAATAGAGTGTATGAGTGAATAAGAGCAAGTGAAATCAGGAGGCAACCACCTGTTTTGTGGTTATTTAATGAACGAGACTTTTGAAGAGCTATTAATTTGTTGACAATGACAGTCTGTGCCTGTCTGTCTGAAATAACACCAGTACACACTCATTCACCTACAACAATACTTATGCACTCACACACATTTTTTTCTCTCTCTCTCTCTCTCTCTCTCTCTCTGTCACACATAACTATTTACTTGACACTGAATGATCTATTACCGTAATAATAATTTATAGTTATATTCTCTTATAGTAAGTTGATTTATGAAGAAATCAGTTCAGAATCAGAAAATTGATGATGATGATGATGACGATGATGATGAGACAACTGATTCCTTAGGATTGAGTTAGCTCTAGTCTGCTCTAGCCTGGCTAATGTTATTCCAATGTTATTTTAATGTTGTAGTCTGACTAGTCAGGCTAACTGATCCCAGCATAACCCCAGACATCTGTGCAATGTTCTGTCGTGTCATGCATTGGCCAAACAACCCACAACATCCTTGTTTCATGCGTAACTGTCCGCGTATGAATGCTATCAAAGTATATCTGGAAATTGAAGTGAAACTAGCTTGGCTGTTTGGATGTGCATCTGGTTAAGGAAGCCTTTGTCAAAACCTGCTACGTATGTGTCTCCCCACTGAAAGCATTGCATCAGACGTTACATTACATCAGCTGGCACTGCCATTCCATTCCGTTCAGTTAAGGGTACGACAACCTTATCCAGAGAGAAAGCCACACCGTCCAGAAAACGAGCGCAGTTTGGGCAACGTTGAGGAGTTTTCATGTGGAAAAAAAGAAAGGAAGAGAAGTGTGTCGGCATCCCGTTGGGGTTTAGCAGGGAAGGCTTACCCTACCTCTGTGCTCCAGTTTGTGTGGCTCTGAAATCTTTAGGGCCTTCAGCTTGGACGAGGCCTAGCCTATATCTGGCACTTCTCATTGTTCTCCCAGCTAACGCCTCTGTCCACTGAGAACTGGGATGCCAGAAGGAGGAGGTGGAGGAGGAGGAGGAGGAGTTCCAGTTTAAAGGTGACATAGAATGAATTGATTGAGTATTGTACCTTGTTCTCTGATGTGAAAATACAATATATTCAATTGTATTCTATGCTGTCAAAAATAAGGTCAAGTGACATTTTACAAGCCTAATTAATAGGCCTTCATATTTAGGATATGTACGCCTATTGAAATGGCCCTTTTCCTTAAACAACGTCCACACCCTCCCTGGCAGCCACAATTGAACTGCAATGGCTTTGTGCCATTTCACATCAGTTGTAGACTTTGTTCTAATTTGCCCATGTATTTAGTGGCTATTTCTAAGTTTAAGATTTCAATATGAAAGAGGGCAGAACCATGCCTAATGTTCATGATGGCTGTTTGACTATGCACAACCTCTCTTAATCCATCAAAGCCAATGTAAAAGTGGTTTTCCATTCTATGTCTCCTTTAAAGTAATAGGACTGATGGAAATACTTGTAGATGTGTTCCCTTCTTCCTGTCTCCTCGTCAAGCCGTGATGGCAAAGCTGGAAGGGATTGTTTGTTTGTTTTTAGTTTTTTTTTTTTTTTTTTCATGGCAAGTAGCCTACAGTAACAACATTTTGATGGATTTGCTTGTGTTATTTTTTGCGCTTGTTTGATTTTCCTGTTGTCAGTTGAAACCAAGCCAGTGCATCTAGGGAAAACTTTCAGCCTATAGTCATCCTTAATGTCAATCATAATCAGATCTCCCCAACACTTTTTCTTGGTAAAAATCAGATTATGTCATCTTTTTCAGGGTTTCCTGTTAAAATGAGGTATTGGAAGAGATAAGTCTACACAGGGTAATTTAGTCCACCTACTTCCCCAAATGCTAAAGAAGGCAGCTCTTGTGTTCATTTTGAGTGTAGAGGGCCTAATCTTCCAACGCCTAGAGTACTATGTGCATTTATAAACATTAGGCTGGGTGTTGAATTGCAGTCGAATATAAAACGTACATTAAAGTAGTGTGATTATCTTTGATAAGGAGGCTATGTTGTAGGTTTTGTATTCTTCTGTGTAGTATGTACTGTCTGTCATACTTGGACATGTGCGTCCCTAAGACAGAGGTTTTCAAGAACTCCTCATAATCGCAACACAAATGTAACCATACAGGCCTATAACCATTTGATCTGTTGGGTGCTGTTAGCAGTGCCCTGACACTGCTGAGCCTTGGGGGTTCCCTACCTTAAGGAAACCAACATCAGGCCTATTCACCGATCATTGTAGCCTAGAACTCTAGACGTACTCTAGTAGCGAGTATTATATGTCTAGCTGTCAGCCATAGGTTGCACTCAGACATCGGTGGTGTCTGAGCTAGGTTGTATTCAGACGTTGTGGTGTTTAGCCTATCACAACGTCCTACCTGGACACGGAGTCATTGGACAGGCTTAGCGTTGTTTGAATCGTCTTGTTAGTTGTTGAGGTTTTAGCCGTCTTACCCGAGGGGTCTGTCTCGTGGCCAGACTATACATTTTATATGATAGTCTGGCTTGTCAGGCTACCATCATTCAGGGGTGTAGCACCAAATTCCATGGCCAAGGGCCTCCCTCACCCCCTGGAATTACATTTCCAGACTCCTCAACCCCCCAGCCACCCACTACAACATCCCTGTTATGTGTCATCCCTGTTATGTATGTTATGTTTTTCCAAATGTAGATGTCCAGGTTTTCTCTTCTCAATGACACCAACTAGACTCATCACCTGGCTGCCATCCTCTCTAATGGTGCCAGCAGGTGAATGTTGTTGTTCACAGAGTAGCCTAATTTCCCTTTTTGTTCCCAAAGCAGCCATCCCTTTTCATCTGAACACAGAGCAGAACAGAACAGAATGTCTCACACACATCTCTTGTGCCAAACACACACACACACACACACACACACACACACACACACACACACACACACACACACACACACACACTTCCACTCTAGTTCCATCAGCATTTGGACCCTTCATCAGGACACCACTCTGTTTGCCAAGTTCAAAGTCACGACAGAAATTAGCCGTCGCAGGACATCCTTGAGGATCTGGGCGGTTTAATAACAACAACGTTTATGTCTTTTGGCAGTCTCATGACTTGTCCCTGAGTGACTGGGGAACGCTACACGGTCCCAGCCTGCCTGGAGGGTGTGTGTGTGTGTGTGTGTGTGTGTGTGTGTGTGTGTGTGTGTGTGTGTGTGTGTATGTGTGTGTGAGCGTGTGTGTGTGTGTGTGTGCGTGTGTGTGAGAGAGTGTGTGTGTGTGAGCGTGTGTGCGTGCGTGTGTGAGAGAGAGTGTGTGTGTGTGTGTGTCAGGGTCTGCTTGTCAGTTTGGCTTAGGCCTGCACTTTTCCCCTTATAGCCTGGTGTTGCTGCTGCTGCAGCCTCCAGCTCCTCTGTCTGAGCAGGACACTGTGAACAGCTAACAGGCAAAAGGCTGAGCGAATGAAAACAGCCCTTTTTCAGTCTATGATTTAGCTGTGCACTAAATCCTCCTGTCTTGAGTCAGGCTCGGGACAGATTGCTGGGGCTGATGACTGGGGCCTCATTTTCCTTTAGTCTCTGGTGTTCTAAAGCTGTGGGGTGCCAGAATATGCACTCTTGCACTTCTCTCTCTCTCTCTCTCTCTCTCTCTCTCTCTCTCTCTCTCTCTCTCTCTCTCTCTCTGTTATAAAGAGGTGCTGCGTTCAGTTAAGAGTGGGCAGCTTGTCTTTGGTGAGCATATGAGTTGATTGTTTTGTATCAGTTTCTCATTTGTATGTTGGAAGATTTCCTGTGTATTGTGAACTTTTAGTTCATTAAAGTTTTGTTTTCTCTCTCTCTCTCTCTCTCTCTCTCTCTCTCTCTCTCTCTCTCTCTCTCTCTCTTCTCTTTCTCTCTTTCCCTCTGTTTTATCTCATTCTTTCTCTCTCTATCAATCTACAGTACTTTGTCTACCCTTTCTCCCCACCTCCCTCTCTGTTTCAATCAATCTATTTATGCCTTTGTTCATATCCGTAAGTCTGATTATTGCATTGAGTATGCAGGGCTTGGGTTAAAGTGAAGGTTCGGAGTAATTCAAGCATAGCTCTGTTGCACAAGCCTGCTGACCGCATTACATAGCGAGTGGAATGAAAGAATTTGGAACAACATACCGGTAGACTGAACGTGAACGCGAAAGTGAACAGACAGTTTACGTTGAGCCAATGGAACACACAATCTTACTTTCGGTTTCGGATGTAATATGTTACTTTGACTACATGTAAAGCGCTCGTTCACATTTGCGCCCGCGTTTAGTCTGCGTTGTTTAATATCTTTAAATTCTTTAATTTCACTCACTAGTGCAGGCAGGCAGCAGGCTTGTACAACAGGACCAAGATTGAATTACACCAAACATTAACTTTTAATTGCTCATTTTTCAGTTGGAGCTCAGCTGGGAGTCATAGCCATAGTCATAGTCATCTCATGCCCAGCCAAATAGCCTCTCAGTAGCCTACTCAGTCCTGCTGCTGCTGGCACTGTCCATTTTTGGAAGAGTCTCTTTCTGGAGCTCAGGCTCAGGGTAGCATAGAGCAGTGAGTGTGTTTAACAGCAGGCCGAGTGGCCGTGTGCAAAATGGACTCTCTGCATGAAACCTGCCCACTCTTCAGATGTGTTTGGAGTCATAGGAGGCTATTGTTCACTTCTAATGCTAAAGCGAGTGGGAAAGAAGCTATGGGTGAGAAGGAGGATTCGGGAGGAGGAACAAGTGGTGACAGATTAAAAAAGAATGGCAGCAATGCATGTGAGAGGTGTAGAAATAGAGGTGTGTGTGTGTGTGTGTGTGTGTGTGTGTGTGTGTGTGTGTGTGTGTGTGTGTGTGTGTGTGTGTGTGTGAGTGAGTGAGTGAAGTGAGTCACTCTGGCCTGGTGAGTGGCTTTGTAACATTTGGTTCCTTCTGACTGTGGGTGTGTGTGGGTAATGTGTGTGTCTGTAACAGAGAGAGAGATAGTGTGTGTGTGTGTGTGTGTGTGTGTGTGTGTGTGTGTGTGTGTGTGTGTGTGTGTGTGTGTGTGTGTGTGTGTGTGTGTGTGTGTGTGTGTGTGTGTGTGTGTGTGTGTGTGTCTGTGTGTCTGTCTATTTGAGTCACTATGGCCTGGTAAGTGGCTGTGTAAGTAACATTTGGTTCCTTCTGACTGTGAGTGTGTATATGTGTGTGTGTGTGTGTGTGTGTGTGTGTGTGTAGCAGAGAGAGGGAGTGTGTGTGTGTTTGTGTGGCACTGACACGTGCGCGTGTCTGCCCATGCAGAAAGCAATCTGCCAGGCGCACACTGGGCACAGCGCAACACACATGCTCACGCATATACACACATACACACACACACACACAGACGCATGCGCAGCTTGCCAGCCTCATCAGTCTGTTGCGTTTGTTGTGTTTACATGTTAAAAAAGAGGGTTTCGTGGGAAGTGGAAAGCGTCCCAACGCTCAATGTGTTTTTAGCTGCTCTTATTTCCCAGGCTAACGTCATTAAAAATGTAATGTGCTTTTCTCTGCTGTTTTCTGCAGTTCCTCAGACGGAATAGGAATTATAAATAAGGCAACTGCTTCTGGCAGTGAATTCATCAGCTGAGGTGTCAAGTTAGGAAATGAAGACTGAAATATGCCATCTTTTCTTTTACGTTGGGGAGATTCCCCAGGTTTTTTTTACTAGGCTGTAACAATTTGTCTCTCATAGTGGCTCACAGCAGGCTATCTGGGTTGTGTGTACGTCTGTGTCTCTGTCTGTGTGTGTGTGTGTGTGTGTGTTTGTGTGTGTGTTTGTGAGAGAGAGAGAGAGAGAGAGAGTGCCTGTCTGTGTGTGTGTGTGTGTGTGTGTGTGTGTGTGTGTGTGTGTGTGTGTGTGTGTGTGTGAGTGAGTGAGTGAGAGAGAGAGAGTGTGTGTGTGTGTGTGTGTGTGTGAGTGAGTGAGAGAGAGAGTGTGTGTGTGTGTGTGTGTGTATGTGTGTGCGCGGTGCGCTCCTGCACACTTGTAGCGTTTGCAAGCATTAGTATGCTGCACTGCATAGCATGCTGAAGGAGAAGCATTGAGGTTTTAAAGGCATGTTTTGCAAGCGGCCCAGTGTACTCAACATGCTATAAACTGCCAGCAAAGCTCCTTGCAAAATTCACCTGTCAAAGCTTGAGCAACACGCGTTTGTTTCTCACACTCAGCCAGTGCTCACAGTCAGCAACACACAAACTGGACATTCAGGCCTTTTTCCACTACACAAACTTTTGCTTTGTCTTGCTTAGTTTTGTTTTATTTTGTTTGGTTTTGTGAAGACAGATAGATTTAAGACCTTCGTCTATGAAGATTGCTGCCCATGCACAGTAATGTTAGTCTAATTTACACACACACACACACACACACACACACATGCACTTTCACACCTCTTTGGTGTCCGTTTTTAGACATACTCTAGGCTACATAGGCTTGAGACAAGGTAGACTTATTATTTTGGGAGAGCAACATGACACTTATGTCATCCGTCTATTCTGACTTTACCCCAGATGTGTGAAAGTGTGTGTCTGTGTGTCTGTCTGTCTGTCTCTCTGTGTGTGTGTGTGTGTGTGTGTGTGTGTCTGTGTGTGTGTGTGTGTGTGTGTGTGTCTGTGTCTGTGTCTGTCTGTTTGTGTGTGTGTGTGTGTGTGTGTGTGTCTGTGTCTGTGTGTGTGTGTGTGAGAGAGAGAGAGAGAGAGAGAGAGAGAGAGAGAGAAAAGGCAAAGCAGAAAGAGAGTAGGTGAGAGAAAGGAAGGGCAGAAAGAGAGAGTAGGAGAGAGAGAGAGAGAGAGAGAGAGAGAGAGAGAGAGTGAGTCAGAGAATAGCCAAAGGCAGTGTTGAAACACCAAAGCATGCTTTTAAAACATCTCATTAGTTCAGTTTTGTTATGATCCTTTGTTGTTTTTATAAGGAGGCTGTAAAGAGGAGAAGTAATAAGACAAAATAAACTAGCCTAGTTTATCTCTCTAATGTATGTATGTATTCATTCATTCATTCATTCATTCATTCATTCATTCATTCATTCATTTATTTATTTATTTATTTATTTATTTATTTATTTATTTATTTTCCCTGTATAGTGCCCCATATCCTTGTCTGTAAAAATCTTTATATTTAGATTCTGGGTCAGGCAAAATAGGCTACTTGGTGTCAATGAGGTCATCATGTATCATGTGTTAGGATCAGATTAGTGCTTCTTGCTTTGACATGTGTAAGACAAGAATTTGATGTTAATTGTTTTACATAATGGTGTAATATTTTGTCAAAAGTAAACACCAGCTACATTGCTTAAGTCAAGAAGGTTCAATAAAGTCAACAAATGTCAAAAACACAGTCCTCTAGGACCTAATTGTAAATATAACTCAGATAACCTCAAATAATAGGATGTACATTAACCACAACATCTCAAAAATCTCATATACTGTAATATCCCTCAGAGAGTCCAACCTAATTGAATAAACCGTCTATAAACAACAAGACACAAACCACCTGTGTAATATGAATGTCTAAAGATTTGGGTTTAGCCGTGACAGTTCCAGCTCTGAGAGATGGCACTGCCCAAAATATTGAATAAACCGTCAATAAACAACAGACACAAACCACCTGTGTTATGAATGTCTAAAGATTTGGGTTTAGCCATTACGGTCACAGCTCCAATACAAGATGGCAATGCCCAAAATATTGAATAAACTGTCAATAAACAAACAACAGACACAACCCGCCAGTGCAATATGAATGTCTAAAGATTTGGGTTTAGCCATTACAGTCACAGCTCCAAAACAAGATGGCACTGCCCAAAATAGCCAAACTGGTTCAGAGTGAAAGAAAAAAAAAGGCCTCCACTAGGGAATGATGCTCATCTAGAGCTGTGTGTCACAGGCTTTCTGGCGCTCTCTAAAATGGCTCTTGGCTATAGCTGTGGTGTGGAAGCACGCCCAAGGAATCCCTACCTCTCCATCTCCTCCTTCACTTCACACCATTAACAGATTAGATGGAACCAGCTCCAGCCAATACTAACTTAGGGGCCCCAAGGTTAAGCAAGGCTATGAAATGGCCAATTTGTCCGTCAGGCTGTCTGTACAGTACAGGCTCTCTCTCTCTCTCTCTCTCTCTCTCTCTCTCTCTCTCTCTCTCTCTCTCTCTCTCTCTCTCTCTCTCTCTCTCTCTCTCTCTCTCTCTCTCTCTCTCTCTCTCTCTCTCTCAAATGCTGTTTTCAGTTAAGAGTGGGCAGCTTGTCTTCGGAGAACATATGAATTTATTGTTTTGTATCAGTTTGTCCATTGTATGTTGGAAGATTTCCTGTGTATCGTGAACTTTTAGTTCATTAAAGTTTTGTTTTAAATTCTTAAATTCTCTCTCTCTCTCTCTCTCTCTCTCTCTCTCTCTCTCTCACTCTCTCTCTCTCTTCATTCCCACAGGCCTGTTGGTTTGGAGGGAGCCGCCTGAAGCTCACGAGGCTCAGCCGCAGGCTCACTCACACACGGGACGGTGTGTGTGAGTGTGTGTGTGTGTGTGAGTGTGTGTCCAACACCTGAGCCTCCTCATCGCCGAATCCCCTGAAGTGCCCATCTATCCAGCGAGCCATCCGGCCAGGCAGCTGGGCAGGCAGACAGGATGTCTGGGAGGGAGAGAGAAGGGAGAGAAGGGAGGGAGAGAGGCCAGCGGCTCCAGAGGCCGTGGTCGGTGTACAGGGCAAACACCTTTGATCTCTCCTCTGAGATGATGGGGCTTGCACTTGCAGGTAAGATGCCAGAAGACCAATGGGGTGCCAAGTGCACTCATCAGTTTCAGCTAGGTACCTTTCTGTTTGAACCAATGTTGTTTGGATTGGATTCAGTAGATAGTGTTTAGTACTGTACCTTTCATTATCTTTATGGCATATTAAATTTACATTTAGGACATACTTAGGACCGTATACAGTATGGACAAAGAATTGAAGTTGAATGTTTGTACCTATTTAGGGTTGGGACTTTTCAGAAATTTTCATGTTTGATTATTCAGAAAGTTAACAAACAGTTAATCGATTATTTGCGAAAAAAAAAGATGTCATTTGCCCACTTTCAGAGCCATAGTCTACATACATCCCCACGCAAATTAATGTAAAAAAAACAACAACATAAAATGACTTATATTTCTCCAAAGTTATTAAGGAAATACAGCATTTTGGCCTTCCGCAGCATGAGAGCGAAAGGATCAGTGTGCATTAAGGTGCGAACTTGCACCACATCAACCGTGTAGACCTGATTGCGATGTTTAGGGATTTCGTGAAGGAATTGACCGTCAGTTATTAGAGCTCTAATGTAGCTTTTGTTTCTGCTGTTAAATATTTTTTTTCGACTGTACTTTTATCCAGAGCTTAATGACGTCCCAGATTGTGAAATAAGAATCCAGCTCTTGGCTGGATTTGTCACAATGTTTTGAATGCAGCATAGGCTATCATGAGCATTTTTGAATGCATGACGAAATATGGAACTTTTCTGACCAAAATTGCCAACGGATAACAGCTGGTGATAGGAAGAACTTTCACATAGTTTTGTTCAAACTCAGGACGAGAGGGCGGGCGAGCAAGGCACACAGGTATGCATATTCCAGTGGATCACACGTTCATGCTTTCCGAGGCAGAGACAATTTTTATAAAAAAAACTGACGCGCTCTGTAATAGCCTTCAGTATCCAAGTAGGCTACGTTAAATAACGAATAACATTTTTTTCTCAAATTACGTAGGCCTAATAAGCAGTAACCAATTTATCAACAGCATGCCTGTTTCCCTTCACATCGGAGAAAACATCGCGACTAGGCAATGCGAATGCACATACTTTTTGCCAAACTAGCTGATATGAGAACAGTTCTCCAGTATCAGACCGCATTTTAAATGACGTTGGTAGGTAACAGTGTCACTGTAATTGCATTGAAATTTATAAGCTATAGGCCCATGTTTCTTGAGAAATGGTCCCACACTGCTATTCTCCTCCTAACCTCCTTCACCTCTCCTCGTTGTTGCGCAATAGCGTACCGGAAGATGTAGCTGCTCTAATGCGCAATAAATTAAACGATTATTCGCTAAGCTTTCATTTTTATTCGAACAAGCCTTAACAAACAAATAATCGATAATCGATTATTCATTAACAACCCTATACCTATTTGATTTATGTGATGTGATGGCAGTGACAATTTACCTATTGATGATTAAATTGCTCCGGAAACAATACCCAAAATGCTTTTACATTTCAGCTTTTGTCTCTTGTCTCTAGTTTCCTTTTGATTCTTCACATGCACAGAATTTTTTCATTTTGTTCGCCTTTTGCCACAGACAGTACCCACATTTCTTTTCTGTTCCTCTTGCTCTGAAAACCAGCACACACTGAAACAAGCTTGAAAGTGAAGGCATTGTTACTAATTGACTTATGGAGGACATTGTCATACTGAAATTAAATGCCATCTTGTTTTTTTGTTTGTTTGTTTTTTGTAGGAAATGGCTTGGACCCAGATGAACCTGTTCTGGAGTTCAGTCTCGGTGAGTCAGTTTGATGTGGTGTGGTGGTGCACACACACAAAAAAAAATGTTTACAGAATATTTCCATTCCATTGGAGCTTATGAATGCATCTCCTGGGATGGGCTAGAGTAGACAGAAGGATTTAGAGGTGGATAGAAAATGATAGATAGACAGACTGACTGACAAGCCGAGAATGGGATATAACCTGCATGTCTCACAAGGAGCATTGAGTTGCCATGCAGCAGTCAGTCAGCCACACCTGCTGAGCCTCCAGCTAGAGACAGCAAATGATCACAGGGAGACTTAGCCTGACATAGCCCGACCATAATACTGCTGTTCATCCGTATTCATGGTCTGGAGGTTCTTTAACCTGACGCGATTAGGGTGGGGGGGGGGGGGCATTCACCTCTGGTTTGAAACGATTGGACAGCTCGTCTAATCAGCTTCGCTTATTGGCCGGTAGACTCTCTACCGATGTAAACACGCCCCGGAAGACCGTTCCCAGACCATGAATATGGATGAACAGCAGTATTATGGTCGGGCTATGTCAGGCTAAGGGAGACTGGCAACACAACAACAACAACAACAACAACAACAACAACAACAACAACAACAACAACAACAACAACAACAGCAACAGCCCAACATGTGTCTGGGCTCCCTGCGGACATGCATTGCAGTCTGCTGAACACAGGCAGCCATTCCTCTTCTCCACGTGCGGCTGAGGAAGAAGGCACATGGTGGCCTGGGGGCGTCTCTGACCGATGTGATGTGTCTCTGACCGATGCGATGTGTCTTAGAGAGAGAACTGGGGAGTTGCTGAGCTCTTCTGGAGTTGCTATTAATGGAAAGAACACAGACAGACAGCGGCAGGGGGATTAAAATGGCAAATATTTAGGCTACTGCTTAAACGTATGGCTCCTTGTAGAATGGGCCTGACGTTAGGCTATGTTCTCGAGGAGTGTTCTGTCCAAAGCAGAGCTGATTTACGGTTTGTTTGCATCAGAGAGAGAGGAAAATGGAGCGAGAGGAATAAATGTTTGTTAAGTTCTGTGTTCTATTTTCGCAAGGGGGATGGAGTGTGTGTGTGTGTGTGTGTGTGTGTGTGTGTGTGTGTGTGTGTGTGTGTGTGTGTGTGTGTGTGTGTGTGTGTGTTGATGCTGATGCAAAAGTTCTTAAGATTAATTTCTGACTTAATGCATTTATGTAGAACGAAATTTCCCACACTTGCAGTGTGTTGCTTTATCTTGGTCAGTATTCAGTTATCTTTGGTTTGTATAGCAGTGTAGCGGTTTTTACAGCAGGTAATAGTGGGCAATGCAAGCATTTTCCATGTACTGGATTGGAAGTCGTAATCCTCTGTTTTGGTATTCCAGTTTTAAAACATTCATTTATTCAAACAATGCTCACAGCTCTTCTTTGCCATAGTTATTTGGCTAAATAGGTTAGGCTAGGTTAACACAGCTTGCAGCAATAATCCATTTGCATTTTTTATTACTATTTCAGAATAACAAAGATCTGTTTCAAAATGTTTTTTGTGTGTGTGTGTGTGTGTGTGTGTGTGTGTGTGTGTGTGTGTGTGTCTGTCTGTGTGTCTGTGTGTGCGTGTGTGCGTGTTATTAAATAATAGCCTGCAGCGATCTCATCACGCCGTCTCTGGACCGCAAGCCCAACACCTTTGTGGCAGTGAGCTGCACCACACCGCCTCAGGCCTTCTGGACCAAACACGCTCAGACAGAGATCATCGAGGTGAGCTCACTCCCATAATCTAATCTTAATCCTCGGGACTACGCTGCCAACTCCAGCAACATGACTCACTACTACTGGGTTTTTCCCAGTCCAAGCGGGTGTAAAACGTTTTTGTTTTTGTTTTGTTTTTGGTGCAAAATTAGCCACTTTTCTGTTGAAAGGAGGCCAAAAATGCAGCATTGCATGAGATGATCAGGCAAAGATGCAGGCAAAAAATGTTTACACATCAATGACGGCTAAAAGCTGTTAGCATGCCAACTTGTCCCACATAGAAAAAATGACTGGGATTTTGCAATTTACGACAATTTTGCTCTCTGTCTATAAGTAATTCATCTATGTGAAGTAATTCATATGGTTTACTTTGTCTTTTGAGCTTGT
>JAODXP020000031.1:2592017-2602017 GCA_027497455.2 Sardinella longiceps
TCACTAGAGGGGTCTTTAGAGTATAAGAGTGCAGAAATGGAATCAAGTGCAGCACGAGTGCAGTGGAAGGAAGAGAGGTATAAGGACTAAGTACTAGGACAGGAGATGCTCTCTGAAGAGCTGGGTCTGTCTTGAAGAGTTTCTTAAAGACAGACAGGGACGCCCTGCTCTGGTCGCACTCGGTAGGTCGTTCCACCAGCATGGGACAATTAATGCTGTGTTTATAACCAGGATTGCATATTAGACAACTCTTCATTTTTAAAGCCAAACATAACCCTCTAGGTTTAATCCATTGGAGTCCATGTGGAGTATTTCACTGTGCAGTTGTAAAAAAGTGGACAACATCGATACAGTGTTTGAGCATCTGGCTGTAGTGAAAAATTATGAGTTTTGGCACATAGATGTAC
Source organism: Sardinella longiceps (assembly GCA_027497455.2). Lineage (NCBI taxonomy): Eukaryota > Metazoa > Chordata > Actinopteri > Clupeiformes > Clupeidae > Sardinella > Sardinella longiceps. The sequence goes on from JAODXP020000031.1 coordinate 2,592,425, forward strand.
AAAGTCACTGTAAATGTCTCAGGATTTTATTGCATGAAACATTCTACCTTCTACGTTCTACATTCTACAATCCACTGGCTGAGATAGGAGCTGTTGACAGTGTTCATAGCTGTCATAGCATGCAGGTTGTCAGTTTTATTGCCTTCTGTTGCCTGTCAGGGCAGCGCTGAGAGCATTTAATTAGTAACCTTTTTCCCCTGTCTCCTCCCTGTCCTCTCTCTCTCTCTCTCTCTCTCTCTCTCTCTCTCTCTCTCTCTCTCTCTCTCTCTCTCTCTCTCTCTCTCTCTCTCTCTCTCTCTCTCTCTCTCTCTCTCTCTCTCTCTCTCTCTCTCTCTCTCTCTCTCCGACCTAGATGTATTTATTGGGCTCGGCACTGTTGACTGTGAAAGAACTCCTTCAGGACAAGGAACACAGGCTAAACCTGACGCTAAGGTAAAACAACTGATCTCCAGCGCTCACCGTAGCAAAGGCCGATGGACTGTACTCAAATAGTATTTGAGTATGGATGCTGGGTTTATCAACAGACTTAAAGGAATACTCCTCCTTTTTATGAAAATGGGTTAAAATGTGGGTAAAAGCACTTTGGTCATGCGTTTTCCTACTCTGAACTCTCTGGCTAGTTTTCTTTCCAACACCTATGCCAAGTTACAGCTAAAATTGGGGTTGCCAGAGTAGAAAAAGGCATGCACTGAGAGCAAAATGCTTTTACCCACATATGCAACTATAGGTAACAGGGTAAATAACAGCTTTTCATAAAAAGATGGAATATTCCTTTAATTGTTAACTATACTATGCCATAGTTAAGTTAACAGTTCAGTGTCACCTGATGTTCAGTTTATCTCAAGTTGACTTAAGTATACTAACGTTTGAGGCTATGATGGGGCAGTTCTACATGTTGAGCAGAAGGTAATTTGTTTAGTATGACACTGAATATAATCTGTTTAGTATAACATTAAATATAATCTGTTTGGTGCTAAAAATGAAGACAGTCTCAGTGTGGGCAGACTAGGCAAGTAAAAGTTTCTGCTGAGTCTCTCATGTGTAAATCTCTATGCATAATGTGATCATATTGCTCAAGTGTTTTTCCCCACTGATAAACATCCCAATGATATTATACTCTGCTATTGCATTGTGAGTTCTTTGCAAAGTTGTGTTGCGGTGATTCAGTTTTGATTCAGATGACCTTTGCTCATGTTAATTATGAACTGTGTGGGCATTGCATTGGTCGATGTGTGGCTATCTTGTCTGTGTGTTCCCAGGTCTGCGGAGAACGAGCGCGTGGGCTCCATCACTCTCGTGGCCTGGCAGATGGAGGAGAGACGAGACCAGAGGACCCCTGTCTCTCGGTTACCAGACACCATCAACGGAAGGGTGAGGGAGAGACTCAACCGCTAGCTAGGCTAGGCTATCATTAACGGCTCGTCAGTCCTCAGCTCCTAGCAGTTAGTATTGTGTTACAGTTTGTTCACAGACCAATTTGGATCATCGCAGGCAAATCAGTGGGAGGTGCTTTCTCCATAAAGCTTTAATTACAGTGAAGTGCACTCAATCGCACTCACTCGTCGAACATCAACACGGAAAGTTAGTGCAGTGTACTTTAGCTAAGTGAATAGCAGGGTACAATAGAGAGAGGTGTTCTTTCTATGTTATTATGAGTCAGAGTTGAATAAAGAGTGAACTTCGAGCAAAGAGAAGAAAACTTCTTCCAGTGACACTGTTATGAGTCAAGTCAAATCGGTCTGAGATCACATCAGTTATTAGCTCAGGATTCACAGTTAGTGTGTGCTATCATGGGCAAATGATTCCAATTCTGTTTTCTTACATCAATGCATTAGTGATGTATATTTTAGTCTGGTAAAATAGCGTGTTCATCATGAAGAGGAAGAAGATAGAGAGAGAGAGAGAGAGAGATGTTCTGTTCTGACTGATGAAGAGAGAGAACAGTGGAGAAGACAGCGATGATGTCATGTTGATTTGTGCATTCTATTTTTGTTGTTGCCATAGACGGTTCTGTCAGTGGACGAGAGCCTGACAGAGTCTTTGGGAGTTCGGTCCAAGTATGCGTCATTGTGCAAAGACACGTTCCTGAGATCAGGTAAATGACTCATACCATTTTTTTTTTCTTTCTTTCTTTCATCTGGAGAAATTCATGTTTGGGCCCCTGAAGTTGTGGAAGGGAATATCAATGTACAGTAACTTATTGTGAAATTGTCATCAGTTTCAGAAATATTCAAAAGCCCCATAATTCAAAAGTAGTGCTGTCAAGCGATTAAAATATTTAATCGCGATTAATCGCATTTTTTCCGTAGTTAACTCATAATTAATCGCGATTAATCGCAAATTTCTTTCTATTCTAAATGTCCCTCGATTTACTTTTTGTCCCATTTTTATTTATTTATTTTCATTTTAATGCTGTTATCAGCATTCATTGGTGGGGGTGAATACCAATTTAAAAGAAAAGAAAACCTAGTTACAGCATCAGAAATTATTAACATGTTCAAGTACTGCCAGAGAGATGTTGATGTCTTTTATGTTGCTAGTTCACATGTTTACAAAAAAAAAAAAAAAACATGGATGGTGGCCCTTTAAATTATACTAACCTATATTTTAAAGAGGCTCAATGAAAATATGGCATTATGGTCTACATGAGTAAACCTACAGTACATTGCATGAGCATACCTTTAAAATGCATTTTGCCATATTGGCAATTGCCCTGCAAGAAGCTCTCATTTTAGTGACAAGGTCATACGTTCAGAATCAGGTAGGCTATAGGCTATGCCTCTCCTTTGCACAAATTCTCTCTCTCAGTTGCGCTCCGACCTGTTTCACCTCTCTCACTGGCGCTGCAATTTTGAAACTTATATTAGCCTATTTGCGGGGTATTCAGTTCAAGAGAAGGGATTTCTAAGTGACAACATTAATCCTCAAGCTAGTTAACAGCCTAAATATGCGAACATGCGAGTGAGCGTCAACGATTGTGTCGGTAAAATATTTGTTTTCACTGACATCAAATGACGCTCACAAACATTCTCTCTCTCAGTTGCGCTCCGACCTTCACCTCTCTCACTCGCGCTGCAATTTTGAAACTGATATTAGCCTATTTGCGGGCTATTCAGTTCAAGAGAAGGGATTTCTAAGTGATAACATTAATCCTCTATCTAATTAACAACCTAAATATGCGAACATGCAAGTGAACGTCAACGATTGTGTCGGTAAAATATTTATTTTCACTGACATCGGAGCAGCAGAGCAGAGTGCAGACACATCTACACCCGTGTGTGGAGTGTGTGTGTAGGCTACTGTAGGCATGAGTAGCCTAGGTCCTAGGCTAAGCAGTAGGCCTACTTCAAGCCTAGTACAAACACAGGACATACTGAAACGTCGGGAGGTGTTGGAATGTCGGAGATATTTTTTTTTTCACATTCCATTGATAGTGGCGGGTCAAATGCGTTAATCGCGCGTTAAAAAAATTGACGGCGTTAAAATGGGTTTGCGTTAACGCCGTTATTAACGCGTTTAACTGACAGCACTATTCAAAAGATTTAGTTCACAATGAATGGCTATGTCCCTCTGTCAGTTAAGCACTATAAATATCATAAGTGCTTTGTTGTAAGCATCCTTAAAAAAAAAAGTCCAGCTGCCTATAACTTACTGGTGCACTTACTATGACTACCATGACCTGGACCTATGAGATGCTTCTTAGACATTTATAGCTCCATAAATGCCACCCACATTTGGGGTTACAGGGAAGAGGGAACACTCTGCATCTCTTCAACAACATTCCATGTTAAGGTGGTCTGGCCTCAGTATTTGATCGTGTTTGAAGTATTGTGGCATGTTTTTAGAAGGACCTAGAGCTAATGTTTAATGCACTCAAACTCTCCCCTAAAGTAGTGGTCCTTGAAATGTATTTTTATTTAAACAACACTAGACCAAGGTACAGTACAACCATGTATCATATTATGACTTATGCTAACATTGCATTGATTTGTGATAAAGGTCTATATTTGGAATAGCCTAGAAATCTATATGTATACCCTAGCCAGTAGCAAATTGATTTGCTCAGCGAGAACTGGTATGTCTAGCCATCAGCCATAGGGAACCGTGATATTCAACCCTCATTGGGGGTTGATGTGGGGGACCAATCATAACACTCTACTGTATGTGGACAGGGAGTCGTTGGGCAGGCTTAACATTGTTTGAATCAGCTTGTTTGTTGTTCTGTTCTGTTCTTTTGTCTTCTATATTAGTCATTGTCATTGTTGTGGTCTTATTTATTTATTCTTTATTATTTATTTTCTTTTTAAATGCCTGGCTGCAACCCAATTTCCCCTGGTGGGACAATAAATTTGACTTGACTTGACTTGTGATATCCATCGTGGGCATGTATGTCTGGCTTGTCAGGCTATGTTGGAAAGGAAGTGTAAGCAGTACTTGCGTATTGGCATGGGTTTGATTAAGAACAGGGATATGGTCTGGTTGACTTTTTCTCTCTTTAATTTTTGAAAGACCTATATTTGGAAAGAGTGTCTCTAGTTCTTAGATATTGACATGTGGGTGGATGACAAATAAGCCTGAAAAAAGGATTTTTAAAAAACTTCAAATATCATCCCTAAAAAGTGTTTATATGTGTTGCTGTGAGTCTAAACTTAACCAATACGTAAATATTTTTTACATTTTTTAATTAAAATAACTATATGAATTTGTCAAGGTAGTGCCTAAAACTGTCATATGGTGTGACATTAAAACAATTTGATATAAAATAAAAATTAGGTATTTTTTTCTTCTTTAATTTACGTCACTGTACTTATTAATCATGTTTGCTTTGATATGCAACATTTGCTTGTGAATATTTAGGATAAAAACTTAACATTTGACAAGTTATTATGTCAAGGAGGAGAATGGTCTGAACTCTAACCAGATATTTTAGCGTATTTCTGACATTCTTTGTCAAAAGTTGCTCAAAATTCTTGAGATTCTTGCAGATGTCATTTCCTTTCTACACTATTGATTTTGTCATGATTTGTCAGTTAGAAAGTCTTGTTTTATGACGTTTTCTATGATTATTTGATGTCACACCAAATGACATAGTGTCACGCCATATGATGAAATGCACCAAATCACAATGTATCAGCGCAAAAAAAGGTATTTCATGAAAATAAAATCATTAACAATGAATTTTGAAGTCCACTGAAAAGAACTTTAGGGATAACATCTATTTTTCAACTGCATATTACATGTGAAACATGGTGACATGGGGAAAAAATGGGAAAGGGAAATATAAATTGTACAGATCCTATTTTGCTAAATTCTTATCACAGATTTAATATATTTCATATATGATTTTTAAACTGAATTCGTGTTTTTACATATATTTCAATATAAAAATGCAGTTTGGTCATAGAGTGTGACAGAAATGTCATATAGTGTGACTGTACATTTTCAATGTCCCAATGTAATAACAATGTAATAACAATGTCACTCCATATGACATAGTGTCACTCAATATGACATTTTGACAGTTTATCTAATTTATTAGACAACTAAATACAGCTAGATATTATTTAGCATGCAACTGACCACATGGCAGCAATGCTTTCTAAGAATTCATAAAGAAGATTTGTGAAAAATAACAATTTTTATTGCAAATGATGTCACACCATAAGACACAATTTTTTGGCCACTATTGATGATGTCGGATATGGAGCTTTTTATATAAAAATCTAAAAGGCAGACCTGACCTCCTGACCATGGCAATCACTCCTGACATGCTACTGTAACTTCCTGATGAAGCAGGGTCCGTGTCATGGCAATGATGTCCAAATTAATGCCCGTTGAAAATATAAAATATAGTGTCACACCATATGACGACCATTGTAGGGACAAAATATATTTGATTAGAACTTAGTTGGACGTTATGCATGGGCATCGAAACTTTCTGTGGTTATAGAAAACATCCACTTATTTTATTTGCCTGGTAAAATTTTAAAGTATTTATACTTTATATGGATATACATTCTAATTAAGAAAATCACACGCATAGTGGACAGTCACCCCATATGACATTTTTTATGTTTGGATAGTTGTTTTATGTCAAAATTTAAATACAACACCAAAATTTTTAGTATGCAGGAAGCTGATCCTATCAGACCAACAACATTTCCATATCAATTCTTAACAATTACCATTTTTTATACGTGTGTGACAAAAGGACAGTCTGAATTTTGCTATCTGTCATCCACCCATGTTCTTTTTTTATTATTATTATTATTATTATTATTATTATTTTATTTTATTTTATTATTTTTTTAAGATATTTTTTGGACTTTTTGCCTTTAATCGGACAGGACAGTATAGAGATGGACAGGAAACAAGTGGGAGGGAGAGACGGGGGTGGGATCAGGAAATGACCTCGGGTCGGACTCAAACCCGGATCCCCGGAGTAATGGTATGACGCCCTAGCCCACTGAGTCACAGCGCCCCCGATATTGACTTGTTCTTGTGATGTTTTTAATTTAGTGTTTGGAGGCACCATGTCCCGCATGTACCGCTTCCCCACCACGGACGGCAACAACCTACGCATCCTGGAGCAGATGGCCGAGAGCGTGCTGTCTCTCAACGTCCCGCGCCAGTTCGTTAAACTCCTGCTGGAGGAGGACACCGCCAGGTGAGTGTGAAGAATCCACCTGTGTGCACATGTGTGACCAGCCATGGGAGCCGGCCAGAACACTTCCATATCAGCAAAGTCGAAGAGCGATACAGATAGAGATATAGAGTGTTTCTCAAAGTCGAGAATGCTTCCTAGGTAGCACACTAGCCTTGGAAGCCGTACACTTCAAAAACGAGGTTCCATCAGTGCATCCTTGAAAAATCTATGAACAAAGGCCTCTGTCCTTGCAAGAATTTAGAAGGATGCTTGACTTTGGAACAGTACTTGGCGACTGACAATCACGTGGAATGCTCAAAAAAGCAGCCTTCCAAGCATGCCTCCTCGACTTTGAGAAACGCTCATAGAGTGTTTCTCAAAGTCAAGGAAAGCCATCCGCACACCGGCTCCGACAGCATTGCTGAGCACTTTCGAATTTGACTATTTCACAAAGAACCTAGTACAGTAGCTTGTGGAATTAACAATGGATGTCAATGGGCTTTGAGAAACCGTCATAGTGTTTATTTGCCCCATAACGATAGTCTTTTCTACACATCATTCATTTTGTTCCAAGCAGCAGATGTAAACACTCTTGACTGAAGTGTCTCACACAGAAACAGATTGTAACATCCTCAACAGACATAGCAACATAGACACCCATTCTCACTCTCTCCAATACAACACCTCCCACATACATAGCCTCACAGACATGTAACATAAACCCCTCTATAGACTTGTTTCACACCTGAACATTCCGACATTCCATGGTAGTAAACTGAACATTCTGTCATTGAAATGCATTGGATTTATGCCTCTTTCTGACTTGAAAAAAATGGGTAATAACATCTCAAACATGTTTAAATTCACTTTCCTTCAAATAATACACATTTGAAGCACACAAATAGGGAGGTCCCGAATAGTTTGAAGCTTTATGCACATAAATGTAAAACGACTTTTATCTACTCGGGACCTCCAAATTTGCGTACTTCAAATGTGTATTATTTGAAAGAAAGTGAATTTAGACTTATTTTAAATGTTATTACCCATTTTTTTCAAGTCAGAAAGAGACATAAATCCAATGCATTTCAATGATAGAATGTTCAATATACTACCATGGAATGCTTTAGAACCTCGGAATGTTGAGGTGTGAAACAAGTCTATTATCCTCCCTCCTAATGTGTTTGCCCTTTTCACAAAACACAAGACAGTGACTGGAGCATATAGCATGCCACAAACCAGGATACAAGAAGACTCTTTAATATATATATTATTCATATGTATATGAACTCTACATCCACATCATTTACAGTATATACAGCGCTTGTACATGAATCTGGATGAATCACATAGAATTTATTTATACATATTTTGTCTATGTAAATGTAATCTTTAGCAAGGCATTTAAACCTACAGTGAGTTGCTCTGGGGAAGACTGGCCCTGAAGTAACTGATCGTTGATAAGTGTAACTCGCTTTAATACATTAAAAAATGGCTCAGTTGGCTAAGGCACCATGCCATAAATCCAGGGACCGGGGTTCAATTCTGATCCTTCCCCATCTCTCTCCTGCTCATTTCATGGCTCTCACTGCCCTGTCACAATAAAAGGTGAAAAACAAATAAAATATCTAAAAGAAAAATGAAATAACTAGAAAAGCGCTCAGAGAGCGCAGACCTCCGCCAAGGCAATGTGGTCACAGACACAATATAAATTCCAGATCATATTCAATCAGTTCTTGCTTGTCCCAATATACACATTGTCCGAAAATTTCATCCAAATCCGTGCAGTACTTTTCGAGTTATCCTGCTGACAAACAAACAGACAAGCAAACAAACAGACAAACCAACGCGACCGAAAACATAACCTCCTTGGCAGAGGTAATAATAATAATGTGAACCGTGTGTGTGTGTGTGTGTGTGTGTGTGTGTGTGTGTGTGTGTGTGTGTGTGTGTGTGTGTGTGTGTGTGTGTGTGTGTGTGTGTGTGTGTGTGTGTGTGTGTGTGTATCCTTAGAGTGTGTGAGCTTGAGGAGCTAGGAGAGCTGTCGCCCTGCTGGGAGAGCCTGAGGAGACAGATTGTCACACAGTACCAGAACATCATTCTCACCTACCAGGACACTCTCAACAACCTACACAACTACAAAGGTTAGGAAGCTAATCACTGTGTGTGTGTGTGTGTGTGTGTGTGTGTGTGTGTGTGTGTGTGTGTGTGCGTGTGAGGGGGGGGGGGTGGGGGGGGGTGGGGTATATGTGGAAAGTTCATTAGTCAGATGTGTGTGTGTGTACAGTGCGTGTACGTGTTTGTGTTTGTTGGAGGGAGGGGGGGGCAGTTATATGTGGAAAGTGCATTAGTCAGATGTATGTGTGTTTGTGCGTGTTGGAGGGGGTGGTTATATGTGAAAAGTGTATTAGTCAGATGTGTGTGTGTGTGTGTGTGTGTGTGTGTGTGTGTGCGTGTGTGTGTGTGTGTGTGTGTGTGTAAGAGTGTCACATTGCTGCATGCTGGTCATACCGCATGTATAGTCTTGTGTTCATCCTGTAAAAAGTGACACAACCACAAAGTGAGATCGGGTTAATCTGTCTAATGCCAAACAAAAACTAACACCACCCTTTGCAAACTCCAGTAATCTCTGTGGAGGTTTACCCAGAGCAGAGAATTATACAGTAGCTACTCATGAGCAGGTTAGAAGGCATCTGACCTGGTTATGAGGGCAAGCTAATAAGCTCCTAAGACAATGAAAGATATCTGTGTTGGTTAAATGTATTAGAGCAGGGGTCTCAACAGGTAGTTCACCACCTGCTAGAGAATAGCAGGCCTTCAGTATTGTCTTGCATTGTACTGTAAGCCTTGTACTGATAGCAATCAGGCGCCGTGCCTGATTTCAGGCGTACCAACATGACTGTGGGAAAAAAAATGTTTGCCTTGAGATATAAGGGTTTAAGTTGGATTC
>JAODXP020000031.1:2612017-2617017 GCA_027497455.2 Sardinella longiceps
CCCTCAGGACATCGTCCGTGCCAAAGAGATCATCGCTCACATCAACACGCTCAAGACGCAGGTCAGCTACTACACCGAGCGCCTGTCCCGCGCCGCCAAGGAACGCTCAGCCAACGGCCTGGAGAGAACGCTCGCCATCTTGGCAGACAAGGTGAGCTCAACAGCTAGACTAGCTCAACAGCTTCCTGTCAGATCAATGTCAGCAGGATATGATGTCATATTGTGTGATCAAAAGGGTTTTTGTCCAGGTTCCAGAGATGATGTGACCAATTTGATTTTTTTTAGGCTTTTTAAGGATAACATTGATGTTATGTCATATCCTGACATTATGTATGAAAGTGCTTCAGTGGTTTAGCCAGCAATGTTACAAAAGTAGATATATATATAAATGAGCCAGGTATCTACCTTTCATACATTATGTATGTAATATATATACTGTATATATGAATACCAAGGTACATAAAAAAAATCACACATTTAATAAGTGGTATTGGTTTGAAGAGATTGAATCTGATGCATGCACTCTGGAATTGCAGTTTAGCCTGATTCTAAAGCTGGTATTGATCTTCATACGCTTCATTATGTAATGTCTTGTGTACAGTCTTGCTACGTCAACATCCTCACAGCTATTCCTTTCCTGGTCGTCATTTTAATTTAATCTGGCGTTTAGTACTCTCTTCTCAGGGAAGTATTGATCACATAACTGGTTGTAAGAGTCCTATTGATTGCTTGAGGGGGTAATTTATGATTCTTCCTTTGCTCTGCGCTTCAAACCTTGTATTAAACACTTGTCCTCCAGATCACCTTTCTGCTGAACAAAATGGCTAGTTGAAGTCTCTGAGTAGCTCTAGCAATGTAGTCGCTTTTTCTCTCTCAATAAAGACAAAAAAAAATTTTTTCTTCTATTTCTAGATAACAGGACACCTGAGACATTGTTGCACCAGCGTTCCATATCAGTGCTCTTTAGAATGCAGCCTTGTGGATCTTCTTTCCACGTTCGGCGTCATTCTTGTCATTTGCTTCCACTTTGTGCATTATTACCTTACATAGGGACACCTCGGTGGCCGTTATTCCTTACTTATTTCCTGTGGTAATAGAATACTGTTTTCTGATTGGCTGTCAGGGTGTCCGTTAATTTTTGAGGACACCTGAGGCATTGTTAGGTAAAAAAGTAAAATAAATGTACTTGGCGGAGGCAAACCTCGTGCATTATCACCATACATCGGGACACCTCGGTGCCCGTTATCCCTTACTTATTTCCTGTGGTAATGTATGCATATAAGGCTGTGTGCATAGGTTTATGTTTGAAGTCTTGGATGTTTGAAGTGTGTTTGATGTTACTGGACACCTTAATCTCCATTGTTTTTGTGTGTGTTTGTGTTTGTGTGTGTGTGTGTGTGTGTGTGTGTGTGTGTGTGTCTGTGTGTGTGTGTGTGTGTGTGTGTGTGTGTGTGTGTGTGTGTGTGTGTGTGTGTGTGTGTGTGTGTGTGTGTGTGTTCCCCAGACGCGGCAGCTGGTGACGGTGTGCGACTGCAAGCTGCTAGGCTCGGCCATCCAGGCGCTGAACGCCGCACGACCCGAGTACATCGCCTCAAAGGTGTCGCCCTCCGCCGAGTCGGAACAGGTGGTGCTGCGTAACGATCAGGACACACTGCTGGCCAAGTGGAGCGGCAGCAACAGCCGGACCTCGCTGCACGCCGACTGGCACGAGGAAGAGTGGGTAAGGAGCATAGGGACATGGACAGGGCGAGTACCAGGGACTGGGGAGGTCATTGCCATGGATGGTGAGCAAGGGGACTGGGGAGGTCATGTCAGGGCTTTTGCCATGGATGGTGATCGTGAGGGTTATGCTGGGGCCAGGGAGTGCGATGGGGGTGGGGAGTGGGGGTCTATGGAAGGGGAGGGTTTTACCAACCATGAGGGGTGGGGGGGATCACATCAGGGCTCTTGCCATGGAGGGTGGATGGTGAGCAAGGGGGTTGGGGGGATCATGTCAGGGCCAAGGATGGAAGAGGTGGGTTTGTCATGTCAGGGCTCTCACCATGGATGGTGAATGAGGGAGTCATGAAAAAGTTAATGCACACACATCCCAAATTTTAAAACTAGGAGCAGGACAAAAAAGGACAACACTGTTCTGCTTCATTTAATAGACCATTGGGAACAATTTTGTGGTTGAAGCAGACTTTTTCCTCCATAACTGAAGGAGGGGCTCATGTTAGGGCTCTTGCCATGGATGGTGAGCAAGGGGGTCATGCCAGGGATGAGGGAGGGGTTTGCCAGAGCCAGGGATGGCAAAAGGCGGGAGAATGGTCGGGGGCGGGAGAATGGTCCAGGGACTGTGGCAGGACCAGACGGCCACTAGTCACGAAGCACAGGGGCCAAATGAACCAAGGTAGTCGTTTCACAGAATGTGATGTTTCATACAGTACTGCACTTTCTGTGTCATTTCGAATAATAACTGCTGCTTTTGTTAAAGCTAAAAAAATCCCATTTTGTTTTTTTTTTTGGTTAATTCTTAATCCTCTATTGTTTTTGTTGCATGGATAAAAATCCTCTGCTGAATGCATAAATGTAAATGTATCTTGCGCATCATGGTACATAATCCTTATACAGCTTATTCAAATAGTGTGAGGATGTCACTTTGAAGTACTGTAGATAGTTTTGTCTGGTTTGGTTTGTTTTTGTTCACAGGAAACCTTGCTGAAAGGTCTCTTTGTCACCCGCTAAATCTGCTGTAAAAAGGTGTGACATTTTAGGAGGCAAACTGACACTTTTGCGTGTGTGTGTCTGTGTGTGTGTGTCTGTGTGTGTCTGTGTGTGTGTGTGTGTGTGTGCGTGTGTGTGTGTGTGTGTGTGTGTGTGTGTGTGTGTTCTGTGTGTGTCTGTCTGTCTGTGTGTGTGTGTGTGTGTGTGTGTGTGTGTGTGTGTGTGTGTGTATGTGTGTGTGTCTCCAGGAGAAGGTGTGGCTGAACGTGGATAAGAGTCTGGAGTGCATAATCCAGCGAGTGGACAAGCTGCTCCAGAAGGAGCGTCTCCATAGCGACAGCAGTGAGGACATGGCCCAGAGTGACCACCAGGGCGGCGCCACGCCTAAGAAAGGTAACAACGAGAAGAAGATGCGAGCCTTCTGGATAAACCCCGCCTCCACACAGCAGGACTCTTCCTCCCAGACTACATCACCATCCTCATCGTCACCGCCACCCTCCACCCAGCATGCTCAGCCGTCGTCGCATTCATCACCATCATCATCGTCACCTTCATCACCCTCGACCCCATCCTCATCCTCACTGCCTGCCCATCCTCTTGCATGCCAAGCCGTCTCTAATAGAAACTCGGCTAATTGTAGGTTTCTATACTGTTCTATACTTTTCCATCATTTTCATTTTTTATTAATTAATTCATTTATTTATTTGCATGTTTTTATTCGCAGTAGCGTGGTAGTCATGTTGCATTGCATCGCATTTTATGTTGCATTGAGCTTGTTGCAGCAGAAAGTTGCATCATATCTTCGTATATCGTTCACAAAAAAAGAAAAAAGAAAAAAAAACTACTAGAAAGCATATGTTTACATGTAGTATGTCCGGATTGGGCAAGTTGGGGTGGGGGTGTGTGAGTTGAATGCAACATCAGCACCACTTGTTCACTAAAGTTTCTGTGCTTTATCTCTCTGAGTTAGACATAGTACTGGGCTACTGGGCTACTTCTTAATATCAGGTGCATGGCCATAGGGAGTGGAGGTGGATGATAAAACACTATTAGTATTCACAGCACTCTCTGTCTGATCACATCACCCTCTCTGTCTCTCTCTCTCTCTCTCTGTCTCTCTCCTTTGCACTCTTTCTCTCTCTCTTTCTTTCTCTCCCTCCTTCTTTTTTTTCTCTTTCCCCCTCTCTGTCTTTTTGTCTCTCCATCACTCTCCCCCTCTTATTCTCTCTCTCTCTCTGACCATATCACTCTCACCCTGTCCGTCTCTCTCTGTCTCTCTCCTTTGCACTCTTTCCCTCTCTCTTTCTTTCTCTCCCTCTTCCTTTTTCTCTTTCCCCCTCTCTGTCTTTTTTCCTCTCCATCACTCTGTCCATCACTCTGTCTCTCTCTCTGTCCACATCACTCTCTTATTCTCTCTCTCTCTCTCTCTCTCTCTCTCTCTCTCTCTCTCTCTCTCTCTCTCTCTCTCTCTCTCTCTCTCTCTCTCTCTCTCATCCAGCACGTCTCTGCTGTGAGAAGTGTTATACTCTGAGATATCTAAGTGCATGGTTTTGATCTCTCTGTTTGAGTTCGGCACTCTCATCTCCTGTCATGTTCCTCCCTTTCTCCATTTACATCTCTTTCTATCTCTCTCTTTCTATTTCTCTCTCTTTTTCCCTCTCTGCTCTCTCTCTGCTTTCTCTCTCTGTCTCTCTCTTTCTATTTCTCTCTCTCTTTTTCCCTCTCTGCTCTCTCTGCTTTCTCTCTCTCTCTCTCTCTCTCTCTTTCATCTCCAGTCATGTTACTCATTCTCTCCATTTACATCTTTTTCTCTCTCTTTCTTTCTCTCTTTTTCTCCCTCTCTGCTCTGTCTCTCTGCTTTCTCTCTATCTCTCTCTTTCTCTCTTTCATCTCCAGTCATGTTCCTCATTCTCTCTTTTCAAATCTCTTTCTATCTCTCTTTCTATCGCTCTCTTTTTTTTCTCCCTCTGCTCTCTCTCTCTCTCTCTCTCTCTCACTCTCTCTCTCTCTCTCTCTCTCTCTCTCTCTCTCTCTCTCTCTCTCTCTCTCTCTCTCTCTCTCTCTCTCTCTCTCTCTCTCTCTCTCTCTCTATTCGCTTGCTCTCATCCAGTTATGTTCCTCAGTTTGTCCAGTATCCATTTACCTCCATCTCTTTCTCTTTCTCTCCCTGCTCTCTCTCTGTCTCTCTCTCATCTTCAGTCATGTTCCACAATCTCTCCATTTCTCTCTCTCTCTCTCTCTCTCTCTCTCTCTCTCTCTCTCTCTCTCTCTCTCTCTCTCTCTCTCTCTCTTTC
>JAODXP020000031.1:2622017-2662017 GCA_027497455.2 Sardinella longiceps
CAGGTTACACAGTATATCAAAAATCATCAATCAATAATCAATACTTAACTATACGCATATGCAAAATTTGTACTTTTTTTCAATTACAGTAAAGTTAGATTGTGACATGTTAAAGGAGAAATCCGGTGTGATAAGGACCGCAAGTATATTGCAACATAAAAAGTCCAAACGTTTGCTGGGGAGAATGATTTTGATGTGGTGCAGGTCGAAGACCGCTTGCTAGTTATAGCGTCCGGGTGCATATGGCTAGGTGTAAGTGGCCAAATCGCTTTAAATAGTTTATTTTATAGTCCTAACTTAATTATAAATAGACAATAAAAGTAAACCAGTAAACATTCTGTGTGTCTCAGGTGAGGAGCTCTCCATGCTGGAGGACATGAGCATCGGGGTCAACGACCTTCGGAACGTGACCTTCAAGGTCACACAGGCTAGCTCGGGCTCCGCCCCTGACATGCTCCCCGTCATCACCGGCAACCGCGATGGCTTCAACGTGCGCATCCCGTTGCCGGGGACCCTGTTTGACGCGTTGCCAAGGGAGATTCAGAACGGAATGCTGCTAAGGGTCCAGCCTGTGCTGTTTAACGTCGGCATCAACGAGCAGCAGACGCTGGCAGAGAAGTGAGTGATTTACGGAGGAATCCTTTAAAGTTTGGGAACTTTAGTTACGGAGGAATCCTTTAAAGTTTCAGAACTTCAGAATAAATTGTCAAGGTCTTTTGAAAGTATTTGAAAACACACATCAATAGGCATGAGTCACTTATGAGAATATTGTTGTGGGACAAAAAAAAAAGTGATTGATTTACGGAGGAATCCTTTAAAGTTTCAGAACTTCAGAATAAATTGTCAAGGTCATTTGAAAGTATTTGAAAATACACATCAATAGGCATGAGTCACTCATGAGAATATTTTTGTGGGACAAAAAGGAGTCAACCAGATAGGCAACCATCACTGCAACACACTAGTTGGGCAGATTGGGTCCTTGACTTGACTAGAACAAAATTGGGCCTGTTCAGTGTATGGAAAGACCTTGGATTTTCAGGTGGCGTGGTGTGTGTGTGTGTAAATTGCTTTTTGTGAATTTTCTGTATTGTAATAAAGAGACATAATTGTGAACAGTTCTTATATCATCACAATGTGTAACATATAAGGTGACCAAGGGTTTTTGAACACAAGAGTGGATTGGCATATTTGATTTATAGTTTGTATCATGGAATGTCATGAAGATGAGACAGTTAATTCTGGCCTTGTGCGTATAGGTTTGGAGACACGTCGCTACAGGAGGTCATCAACCTGGAGAGTTTGTCTCGTCTCAACTCTTACTACGAGCAGTTCAAAGAGGTCCTGCCTGATGACTGTAAGTAGAATCACACTATCGCTTCAGCAGCCAATCAGATCTGATTTCTGCTACTGTAGTTCTGCTTCAGTTCCCACTAACACTAATATGGTTCTGTAGGTTTGCCCCGGTCCCGGAGTCAGACGTGTCTCCCCGAGCTGCTGCGGTTCCTCGGGCAGAACGTGCACGCCAGGAAGAACAAGAATGTAGACATCCTCTGGCAGGCAGCAGAGGTAAGGCAGATTGAGGAGGCAACGACACACTCCTTTCAGGCTGAAAATCAGGCAGGCCCGTAGAAAAGATGTTCAATAAATGTTTAAGGAAACATTATGAATTCAAATTCAAAGAGAGGTTTATTAGCATGACTATTTAGGTACAGTTTTGCCAAAGCAATGACAGACAAGTAATAATAACACCTCTAACAAAAGACATGGTAACAAAAGTACTTGGAACATGTTAAGGGTACAAGAGTACAATTAATAGTATGATAAGTGTGTGTTGTGTGTGCATGTGCATGTGTGGGTGTCTTGGAGACTAGACTAGAATAGACTGGAAAACTCCCCTCCATACACACAGTGATCACTGCTGTTTTGTTGTTAAATATGTGCCTACCTTACTGTATGGAAGGAAATAGATAATAATTATAATCATAAATAGCAGCATTATTTTAATTATCTATCCACCCCTTTACAACATTCTCTGCTTTGCAAACAAGGGGTTTCATTTACAGTCTTCATATTTTGTAGTCTTCATATTTTCCCTGGATGCTAGCTACATGAGTGAATGGGCATTTAGTTGTTCCGATTATGTAATCGTCATGGGAACAGCACTCGGTTAGCCCTTACCACTAACAGCTAATTTTTCTCCCTCTTCCTCTTTCTTCCTTCCTCCTCCTCTTCCTCCTTTCTCTGTCTCCTCCTCCTCTTCGTCCTCCTCCTCCCTCTCTTCCTTCTACTCCTCCTCATCGTCCTCCAACCCCTCCTCCTCTTCCTCCTCCTCCTCCTTATCATCATCTTACTCCCTCCTCATCTTGCTCTTCCTCCTTCCTCTCACACACACCCTCTTCCCCTCCTCCTCCTCATTGTCCTCTTCCTCCACCTCCTCATCCACCTCCTCATCCTTATCCTTCTCGTCTTTCTTCTTCTCTTCCTCCTCCTCCTCCTCCACCTCATCATCCTTCTCTACTTATCCTTCTCCTCTTTCTCCTTCTCTTCCTCCTCCTCCACCTCTTCATCCTCATCTTTCTCTCCTTATCCTTCTCCTCTTTCTCCTTCTCCTCCTCCTCCTCTCTTCCCTCCTTCCCTCCCTCTCTCTCCTTCAGATCTGTCGTCGGCTGAACGGCGTGCGCTTCACCAGCTGCAAGAGCGCTAAGGACCGCACGGCGATGTCGGTGACGCTGGAGCAGTGCCTGATCCTGCAGCACGAGCACGGCATGGCCCCGCAGGTCTTCACCCAGGCCCTCGACTGCATGCGCAGGTAAGACACTTCCAGCTCCTACTGGAACTTCTGCTTCAAATAAGTGTGTTGGGAGAAAGTGCAAACTGCAGAAAGGCGCCAAACGTCTAATAGAACACATACACACACACACACACATTGTGTATGCACAAGTGCAACTGCAGGAGAGCGCAGTACTACTGACACAAAAAAACACACACACACACACACACACACTTTTCATAGCCTACTTTATTTGATTCCACCTTACAGTCAGGAATCAAATATTCTGAATACGGTAGTTCAACAGATTAATACAGTTCACAAATTATGTTAGACACACACACGCACACACACGTACTGTATCTTTTATGTCATTATTTTGTAAAAGGGGAACACAGACCCTAAGTGCCAATGAGAAAAGTTTTTTATTACTATTAATAAAACTTGTCCTTGAAAGTTTGTTAAACCCAAGGGAGTGACTGAAAAGGAAATTGTAAAAGATGCAGACCACAGTGAGTCTACAGACTACAAGTATTTTCAAGGTCTATTTTCCAGGGAGGATTTTTTGAAGTGTTTGAGTCACACTCTGCTACACATGATTCTGATCAGTGCAGAGTGAGGAGTTTAATTATGATTTTGATCATGAACTGATTGAATAGCAGATGTGTAGAGTGCTCACACACTAGTTACATAACCTCTTAGAACAAGCCTTTTGAAAAGACACTTTTTGAAGACCCCTGCTATTCATGTTACTGTTTCTTCCCTACTTTGTACACTTGACTGAAACACTCAATGGCAGCTTTGAAATAAAATCACTCTTTACTTCATCAAAAGCATTGATTAAACACAGTTTACCAGTCAGCAAAATTGCACAGTAATAATGCAACAAATCAGGCAATTGGGTTCTATATATTTACTGTATGTCATGCTTCTGAAGTGAAGTTCCATCGTAGAACTGAGCGCCTTCCTGTCTCTATGACGACTATGACGGAAACATGCCAACCGCCAGCAGGAAATGCTCAAGCCTGCACTTGTAGTCTCAGCTCTGTCCTCTGGAGTTAGCACTTCCTCCTTGTGTGTGTGTGTGTGTGTGTGTGTGTGTGTGTGTGTGTGTGTGTGTGTGTGTGTGTGTGTGTGTGTGTGTGTGTGTGTGTGTCGGTGTCCGTGCAGTGTGTGTCTTTGCGGTGTTCACAGACTGCTGATGAATGCTTTTGCAGCTCCCAGTCTTGGTGTTTTTTTTTAGTTGTTTATTTTTAAATCACACTCCATGATGCGGCTTCTCTCATGTGCTGCTCTCCGGCTACCTCATGTCACTCTACACCCCACCTACCCCCACCCCCCTTACCTGCACCCGCACCTTCACTTGCACCCGCAAATTCACCTGCACCTTCAACTTCACCTACACCCGCACCCACAACTGCACTTTCACCCGCACCCTCACCTGTGCCGTCACTGTCAACTGCACCTCAACCCCTCTCCTTCCTCGGAGTCACCTCTTGCAGGGATGAAAGGACGAATCCATCCCTGTTGACCAGGCTGTAGGGGTTAAGGGCTGTTTTGGAGGGTCGTGTGTCTGGGGGAGACATTCTAGAGCATTCTAGAGCATTCTAGTGCATTCTAGTCTCCATGCAGACTAGTCTAGTGTGTTCTACTCTACTGGTGACCCTCTCCAGGACTTGCATTGTTCTCATGGTACGCCATGGACAACCAGTCATGACATATACAGCACTGCCATCTTACATGTGTACACACACACACACACTCACACACACACACACACAAAAGCACAGAGATTAGTACACACAGACAAGGCTATTTTTTCTTTGTGCTTTTACTTATACACACATAGACACACACAGACACATACGCAAGTACAGCTATTGGCACACACAGAAAAGGCAAGTTTTTTCTCTGTGCTTTTACTTATACACGTGCACACACACACACACACACAGATGCTGCAAAGCTGAATATATTTATATTGTAATGGTCCCTCTTCTCAACCTGTATGCCCCTGGAGCGCAGTCAGCATCACTGCTCCCATTCTGTCCATGTCTGGGCAAGAGAGCTCCTCCTTCAATAGCGTGTGTGTGTGTGTGTGTGTGTGTGTGTGTGTGTGTGTGTGTGTGTGTGTGTGTGTGTGTGTGTGTGTGTGTGACACGAGAGAGAGAGAGAGAGAGAGAGAGAGAGAGAGAGAGAGAGAGAGAGAGAGCAAGCAGAGTTCAGAGGGAGGGGAAGACGGGAGGAGGAGGGGAGTGGAGGATGTCCTAGCGGGGATGGAGTGGTCATCACCATCGCCTGCTGCCTGCCTGCCTGCCTGTCTGGGTGTCCATGGGAAGCTCTCACCACTCCTCCCCAACCTCACCCCCCCTATCCCCTGCCCCCGCACCCATGTCCCTGCCCCGGCCTTGCCTCGCCTCCTTGACCCTGAGCTTCCCAGCAGGGGAGGGGCTTGTTGTGCCTGTTGCTGTTGCATGCTGGGAAACCAGAGCGAGGCAAACGTTTGCTGCATGTCCTGGCTGGGTTCAATCCCCGCTTCTTCTCTCTCTCTTTCTCTCTCTTTCTTTTTCTTTCTCTTTATCTCTCTCTCTCTCTCCTGTCTGTCTCTCTCTCTCTTCCTCTCGCTCTCTCTCTCTCTCTCTCTCTCTCTCTCTCTCTCTCTCTCTCTCTCTCTCTTAGTGGCTATGGGGTGAATGCAGCGCCATACATAGTTGCTCTAGACTGCTACTGCTGTTTACTTTACGGTTGTTTTCTTTGGATGACTAAGATGCAGACAACTCAATGTTTTTCCTTTGATTCTCTCTCTCTCTCTCTTTCTCTCTCTTCCTGTCTGTCATCTCTGATGTTTTGTGTTTGTCGCCTGATGGTATTTGTTTGTTATGTTTGTCCTTTGAACAACATCGTTGCCATGGTTTTTGTCTCCATCTGGTGGCCACGACGTTTTTTTTTGTTGTTGTTTTTTGCTTCTGTCGATTTAATTTTGTTTTGTTTGCTTGGCCCTCCCCTCCTTTTTCTTTTATCCTCCATACTGGTGCCATTTCTTTATCCATCCTTTCCTCTGAGACCCTCTTCATCCCTCCATCTTTGCCTCTCTCCCTCTGTGTTGCATGTGTTCTCTCCATCTGTTTTCTCTTCTCTGCTGTTCCACCATTCCCACTCCTTCTCTCTCTCTCTCTCTCTCTCTCTCTCTCTCTCTCTCTCTCTCTCTCTCTCTCTCTCTCTCTCTCTCTCTCTCTCTCTCTCTCTTGGCCTGTGTTGCTTGCTGTATCTATCCCACTTTCTTCTCTGATGTTTTTTTTCTCCTCCCTTCCTGTGCCCTTTTTCTCTTCCACTGGTTCCCACCCCTCTATTATCTTCCTCTGTGCATCCACCTCTTCTTCTCTCCCTTCTCCCCTTGTCATGTATGTTCCTCCTATCCTCTTCTTTTCCCATCTGTTCCTTCTCTCCTTTCCTCCTTTCTCCCTGTCCTCCTTCTCCCCTCCTTTCCTCTCCTCTCCTTTTGGCTCCTCTATGCACCTCCTCTTCTTCCTCATCCCCTCTTCTCCTCCTCCTGTCGTCTCTTCCCCTTGGCTTACCCTTGTCTCCTCCTTGCTCTCCTCCTCCTCTTTCTCCCCATGCTCCTCCTCCTCTTCCTCCTTCTGTCTTCTCTTCCCCTTGGCTTCCCTTTGCCTCCTCTTCCTTCTCTGCTCCTCTTCCTCCTCCTGCTCTCCTCCTCCTCCTACTCCTGTTTTTTCTTTCCCTTTGGCTTCCCTATGCCTCCTCCTCCCCCTCTTCCTCCTCCTCTTCCTCCTGCTGCTCCTCCTGTGCTCCTCGTGTGCAGCATTGGGACGAGGGAGGGGGTGACCCAGAAGAACCTGAGCGGCGTGCTGCCGGTGCGGGACCTCAGGCTGGACCCCACCCTCTTCTACTCCCTCCCCCTGCTGGCCCTCAGCCCCAACCTGCTCTTCGTCTGGCTCTTCCTCAGCGTGGCCTTCTTCCTGGCCAAACTCCGCTACAGCTGAGGAGACTAGCTGCTATCTACTTCCCTCTTGCTCCATCTCCCTCACGCCACAGCTGAGGAGACTACTCTCTCCTCCTTTCTGCCCCCCATCCCCACCTTTCCTTCCCTCTCTCTCTCTCCTTCTCTCTGGCTCTTCCTCAGCGCGGCCTTCTTCCTGGCCAAACTACGCTACAGCTGAGGAGACTACTCTCTCCTCCTTTCTGCCCCCCATCCCCACCTTTCCTTCCCTCTCTCTCTCTCCTTCTCTCTGGCTCTTCCTCAGCGCGGCCTTCTTCCTGGCCAAACTACGCTACAGCTGAGGAGACTACTCTCTTCTTTTCACTTCTTCTTCTTCCTCTTCTCTCTCTCTCTCTCTCTCTCTCCTTCACACCTGGCCAAACTGTCCTATAGCTAAGGAGACTACTCTCCTTTCTCTTCTTCTCTCTCTCTCTGTTTCTCTCACTCTCTATCCCTCTGACTCCTCTCTTTTTCCTTTTCTCCGTCCCCATCTTTTCTTCTATCCCCCGTTCCTCTGCTCCGTCGCCATGCTCGGAGACAAAAACAGAACCTTAAAAGGTCAGAGGTCAGACAATTTGCACTCTCAAGGGTGGAGGTCACGATCACGTTCAGCATTTAGGCCCTGACTGGGTCAGACTCACTCTTATCTGATCCAGAGCACCTTATACAGCCCTGACAGGACGCCCCCAGGCCAATGCAAGCCGATGCGAGCCGTACAGCAAGCCAATGCGAGCCGTACAGCTCTGGTACAGTCCAGGATAGGGCTACTGCTACTGCTAAAGGTCTTTAAGACGCTCACTCTCCCCCTCCTGTCCTTCCTTCGCCTGCTCTTAGCTTCCATGCGATGGTTGCAGAATTCAACTACCGCCACTGATGCATTTCTACACTCATTTATAGACAAACCAATGAACAGAGAAGAATATTCCGCTGGCATCATTGGGAAGAAACTAGAGACTATACCATGGGAAAATTTTAAATGATCACTTTATGGATATTAGCCTAACTTATTGATACAGTATATGCATTCAGATTTGTTTTTTTTGTTTGTTTGATTTGTTTGTTTTTCTCCTGTGTCGATCTAACAATGGCTTTTAAGTTTGCCAGTGAATTTTCGGCTGGCCGCAAGCTTTATAAAGGTACTTATATATCAGATACATTTGGTTTTATATTTATACATTAATTTATTTGTGATGTATTTATTTATTTGTTTGTTTATTTATTGATGCATTCATTCAGGTTAGTGGATATTCTCTTGTTGCTTGCCTTTGCCTATTGTCTTCCACGTGTGTTGATGCTTTGGAGGTGAAGTCAGGCCTGTGAATCAGTCAGTCAGGCTTAGTCAGCAGCTTTATAGGCCAATTCAGACTGAAGATCCACGACGAGATGAGACGGTTTTAGAAAGGAGTTGCGGCGGTGTGAATCAATTGTCGCAGGTTTTTGCAAGCATTTGCAAGCCGTCGCAAAAGATTTTTAACATGTCAAATTGCCGTTCCGGAGTTTTAGAACGTCGCTGGTTTTTAGAACGTTTCAGGCTGTCTCGTCACGAATCTTTGGTCTGTAGCCACCACACAGATGCATGTGCCGCTGTCTCCAGACCAGTGCTATGCTCATGTTTTCCTCGGGGGCTTTTATTTTGACGTCTTCCTGCTTCCTCTTCTTCTTACACTTGACCCACCATGCACTTTGTATAAGATTCTCAGCGGGCGTTTGTTTCCAGTTGTGGTACTGTAGGATTGCATAAGATTGTTAATAGGTTTCAGGGGATTATATACTGGTACTGCAAGGGTGTGATAAGCGTACAGTATGTTGGATAGGTCATTATTTTTATACTGCCTTTTGTTTTGTTGTTTCTCTGCGGAATTTAGATGCAAGTATTGTCTGCTTATAATTCTGAAGTTGGCCATTCAGAGGACAGATGATAGATTTTCTTCGTTTGTTTTGAAAAAGATGGTAATATAGGATTTATAAATATATATAGAGAGAGATTTATTATAATATATTTATGATTGTGTCATGCATATTTATTGCAGCCCCCTCATCCCTAATCTCCCCTGTTCTAGATTAAAATCATTAATATCTCTATATAATAAGAATTTCCCTACTGTTGATACCTTAGCTGTCCATGTACAGTACCAAAACTATTTTGGAGACCTGCAGGGCAGTTTAACCAAATAGTGCCAAAGTTTCCCCTCTGGCCTAGGGTGAATTAGCACCTAGCCTGTAGCCACGGCAACATGAGGATCAAGGATCTTCAAGACACGTCATATAAATTTGGATATTAGATGCTGCCATATTGAATCAACATCAATATTTAACCTGGTCAATACCTGATCTGTCAATACCTGATATATGGATATGTAATCTCTTAGAATTAGTTTTTTTGTTGTTGTTGTTTTTTTTTGCCAAAAACATGTTTACATGGATATTGAATTCACAAATGCATTTAATATTATACACTTAGTGGGCACTTTGAAACAGGCCAAGGGATAACGATTGGGTCGATTCCGTCTTTTAAACGAGACTGGTTTGTTTTGCTGCATGGCAGAGATTTTGAGTTGCAAAGAAATCTCTTGAGAATGAAATGCAAGATTTTGTACAGTGAGTCCTCTGGAATCACATTTTGTATGATGGAGCGTTAAAGTATATTTGCAATGCTAACTGTTTACATTATTAGCTCTGGACTACAGTATATGCAGTTCTCGTTCTCTCTCTCTCTCTCTCTCTCTCTCTCTCTCTCTCTCTCTCTCTCTCTCTCTGTCTCTCTGTATTGTCCATTCTTTTCTTCAGCGAAATTAATTCTCTCTTTAGTTTTGAGTTCTGTTCTCAGTTCAGGAGTGTAATGGCCAAACGTGATTATAACTACCTCGGTTCCTCTGCATCATAGTCAGGTTAGCCAACAGAATCAGAATCAGAATCAGAACTGGCTTACGGAATCAGAATCAGAACAGACTTTTACAGTACAAGCATCCCAGCACTTTGGCTGGGTAGGCATTGGTGGTAAAGGTCTGTCCTGTGTGTGTGTTTGAGGGATTGCTTGTGTGACGCATACAGTATATTGTTGTGTAGATTAAGTCAATACAGCTGGACATACTTTTCCCTGGTCACTCACAAAGCCACCAGTACCTTCAGTAATGGTGCGTTTGCCAATTTTACCGTCATTGTCCAACCCAGATATTAGCAATAGCAATATGAGATATTAAAGATTAGGCCCCGCCTCTGTTTTCCAATGGCAACAGGTGAGGCTAACTTTCCAGAGGCAAGGCTTAGGCTTACTCGTCTGGACAAATACTGGTCACTTTGCTTGTAATACGACTTTGTTTTGAATTGGTGGAATTTTCGTTTATGATATGGATGTTTTTTACTTTTCCTATTCATTTCTTGGTCTATCATAGAAAATATTCTTAATTATATTTAAAGATCAGATATGTTTGGGTTTTTTTTCTTGCTAAGCTGATAAGATTTAAAAAGATATATTTATATTGTTGTGAAGCATATAAGTATTAAGTATATTATATTTGCTAATGATACTATTTTTTTTCATGCATATCATTGTCATGTCTGGTCAGGTCATATCTAATGTGTTTGTCTATACTGGGGTAAGGTGAAGGGGATGACTGAATACAGTCTATACTGGGGTTTCTAGTGGATTAAGCAATGGGACTGAGGAACTAAGAACTTTGAGGGACTGCAAAGCACAATGTGAATATATGCCCCTTACTGTCCAGTGTCCACCCCTGTGTTAGAGTACTTTAAATGCGCAGCAGACACAGAGTGTGCTCATAAATGCTAATATAATTCTATAAAGGAAGTGATCAAATTGACTGATGAGTCCTTATTAGTTACATGAACTGTTAGATACGTTAAAATTGAGTCCAGACTTTTGTATGCTTATAAAAATAAACCAAGTCAAGTAAGCCACATGTCTACTAACAAAAAGAAAATGTTTATGTATTTATGCCTTTACCCTGGCCCCCACATTTACGCTGCTCCCGTCGTAACGTAAGCCTCCCGTCTGCTTTGGCTACCTATTGTGCATTTGCGTTTGCGTTAGTGTGTGTGTGTGTGTGTGTGTGTGTGTGTGAGCGTGAACCCATGCTAGCATGTGCTGTCATGTCCATTTGATGCTGTTTACATTATGATTTGAGTCACATTTTTTTGGTTGTTTTGTCACCTTTAACGCTGCCCCATTGTTGTCCTCTGTTTTTGTCTTTATTTCTGTTCTACACTTGCTGTCACCCTCTCCTCTGTCCTCCTCCTCCTCTTCTTCCTCCTCTTCCTCCTGTCCCTCTAGCGAGGGTTGTCGGCGTGAGAACACGGTGAAGAACGTGGGATGTCGCAAGTATGCCTTTAACTCACTCCAACTCAAGGCCTTTCCCAGGCATTACCGACCTCCGGATGGGACCTACGGGAAAGTAGACACATGATCTCTCCCCCTCTCACACACACACACACACACACACACACACACACACACACACACACACACACACACACACACACAATTAAATTTTTTCTCAAGTTAGTCATAACGTCACACAAAGCTGCGTACACCCAGCACACATACAGTACTCGTGCACACAAATAGCAATGAAAGAACACTGTGTCAAATTTTTAAATGTGTATCGATGCTGTGATATACTATATCGATGCCGTGATGTACTATACCTGCCACTTCCTCACGCCCCCCTCTGTAACCACTGAAGTCATGTGTGCAGTTAGGATTATGAATTATGAATTATGAATATGCACTGGCTATTCTACCCATATTTACTGTGTGCACTGTATGAAATTGATCACCTTAAAGGAACTCTCAGATGTAATTAACTTATTGTTCTGTAGTTAAGAGGGCTTCATACTTTCATTCTGTACTAAAATGACAGAAATCCAGTTGCTAATAGTAACATACAGTAAGGTCTACAAATCATAGGTAAGAGGGCGGAATTAGGCTTTTATTTTGACACATAGCATATGCCCTGTTAGCTATGTTTTCTTTTTAAGTGCAGCCTAGTGTGCACTCATTTCTGGGCAAATTGTTATCATTTTTGTGCAGAATGAAAATGCATGAAGTCATTTCACAGAACTACAGGCTGAAAGCACCAGAGTTCTCCTTTAAATATTACTTACTCTTAAATACACACCAGTCAAAGTATGGTACTCTGAACTTGATCTATAACTTATAGAGCAACCCTGACATGCAATCATGTTTTTATTAAATCTGAAATATACAAAATATGTAGGCTACTGTATGTGTACTAACTTAACATCCTAGTATACTGCCAAATACCAAATGGAGGAGTATAGAGTCAGTAATCCAGATGCAGCATACTACAATTAGCTAACAGGACAGAGTAAAGAGAAGAATATTAGGAACACCAAGAGTTAAAGTCTTGTAAATGAGAATGTTAAAATGGATGCAGACTATCTTAAAGGTTTTGCTGTATGCAAGTATTTGCTTGGCCAGTCTAGCTTGACACAGACACAGCTAAACATGTCAGAAGGCAGACCGAAAACAACATAGTCACTGTAACAGTAGATCACTTATTAAGTAAATCCATAGAATACTTGTAGGCCTATCGTGTTCAGTAATTTATGAGTCCATGTAGGCCTAGCTAATTGTTTCTGCGTATCTGCTGCCTATTAGCCTATTAGCCTGCTCTGTCCCTCCAGCTGCTAACACCCTCGCTTTTCTTCAGTCAAAACAACATCAAGACTTCTGTTAGGACCTCTGAGGAGATTGTGTGTGTTTGTTTGTTTGGTTGTTTGTTTTTAAAGTTCATAGGACATCAAATCAATATTTTGTCTGTCTGGTTTTTGAACTAGATAAAGTAACAGAGTAAACCCTTCCTGATACCTCTGACTTCACAACTATTCCGCATTCTGAACTTTCAGTCATCACCTGTCACATCCACCACCGCCACAACATGGCATTGCTATTTCTTTAGCAGCGTGAGGCTTGTCTGTCTGTGCGTTTTCAGTGCTTTAAAGATTTAAAGGTGCAATCCATTATTCCCACTCTTGCCATGCATTCAGCACTTGCACCCTGGTGATGTAATAGTCCATCACAAATTCCAGCCAATCAGGATGGTGCTTCTGGAGTATGGACAGGGTGGAGGGTCATGTGATTGGTTCACTTAATCAAAACTGAAACTCGCTGATTGCGCCTTTAAGTGAGCATTTTAAATTTTGGCCATAGAAGAAAATAAGTGTCTTAACCCCATGTGCTTAAACTGAAGCTTAACGTCCCAGAGAGACCAACAGTTCCCCCTATAACTGGGCTCATGTTCACCATCAACTGTGAAATGCAACAGCCTATGACTATGTTATTGTGGTGCATCTACTTCTATGTCCAATGTCCATATTATTTTTTATGCGTATAGATATCTTATTTTTGTCTTGAAATTCTTTGGTTATCCATAGAGCATATTTTGCATTACAATAATTATTATTATTAGTGGTGTATACTTTAAGACACTTGCTAAAAACATATTTAGATTGGACCTGTATTTTTATTTATTTCTTTCTATTGCACTGAACCATATTGTGTATCATATTCTCTTACGAACCTATATAGGTCAGATTTCTGCTGTAAAAATGTGCTTTTGACAATATGCCATTAAAAAGAGAATATGATGAAATGAATGTTGTGTCATTTATATGACTCTGCATGTGTGATCGATTAAAGGGATATGTGCATATCTAGGATGGCTGATGGTGTGAATAAAACATCCACCCTTCTTATGTCATTGAAATTAATGTGAAGATGGTACTAAAACAAATTGTATGATAAAAGGCATACAAAGCAAACAGTGGCACACAAGTTGCATGGTGTTCCTTTAATACTAATATTCAGGAGACCATCAATGAGAAATAGAGCCAAAAAAGAAGGATTTTGGAGAACAAACTTCCTCAAACACTTTTTGAAGATATTTAATATTTTAGATGAACATTTCGGTAATGTACAATATTTAGTTACCTCTTTTTGCACTGTTTAATGAAACAACCTACGCCAAGACAAAGGCAGAGGAAACTGCATCTCTACCGTGATTAATAACAAACTGGCCTGGTTTTACCTCTTACCCTGAACCTTGTTTATGTGAGGGATATGTATGCAGCACATTTTATTCAGTGTCATTCAACCAAACAACAATTAAATGGCACCAGATCCAGGCATGTCATCTTAAACCTTAGTCCATAAGCCCTACATTATAAGTGTGGGGTTTTACACGTTTGTTTTTGTTTTTTAGTGGGAAAAGATTCTGGGTACTGTCTTATACAGTTCCATAGTTGGCTATTTTCTTATTAAAAGCAGAGGAATTTCTGTTTGTATGTTTTTATTGGAACAACAGAAAGAAAAGACTTCATGGATGTATGGATAATGATGAAGTGATAATGCTTTTTGGTTTCTGTGTGTTGTTGCTGGAGCCATGGACGAGAGATTGGCACCCAAGGAAAGCCTGCGCCAATACCTACTCGATGACACTGTTCAGGAATAGTTTATCAAAAAGGGTTTGCAGTGCACTTCCCAATTTAATTCAAAACTGAGCAGAATCACATTCATAAGATCTGGGCGTAAGTTAACAGGTCAGAATGCACAAATAAAAAAAGTACTGTATATAGTCATGATTTCTACATTTATGCTTATCAAAACAATGTTCAGGTATCTGCAGTTGTAAAAGCACCACATTTTGTGCAATATCAAAGGACCTTTTAGGTTATTTAACGTTAGGTCCCCATTCCCGGCAGCAGCATCAGTACCAGAGAGGGTTGAAGCGGATCTTTGTCAGTACTGCATATCCCAGTATGCACTTCGGTGTTTCTTCCGGATGTTGCTACGTGTTCAGTTTGAAGCAGGAAGGTCTAATTTTGTACTGGCGAAGCTTGTTTGCAGTGGAGCTAACAATATCAAAACTGCTGTCGGAGGGCCTACTGGTCTTGCAGGTTGGTTGTTGACTATATGGTCTTATATTAAACATGCATATTGTCATCAGAGTGTCATTGCGGTGTCCTGAAAAGGTTAGCGCTGTGCCTGACTTAAAAACAAATAGCCTGTCAGGACAGTAACGTCAAGTAAAGTAGGTGTAGCTAACATTAGCTTCTGTTGTCTGTCATCTATGTCAGTAACTCATAACGTTTAGTTTATATTTTCGCAGAAGTTGTAGGCCAAAGTACAGGTTGGCTTTAATTTTTGTTTCAATAACTCCTATCATATTCCTCTGTTGTGTTTATGAGAAAATGGAGTTGGTATGGAGCTGCCATAGCTAACTCACCTAACTAGCATAAGTGTCTCTGCTAGCATCTAGCTGCAAAATGTAGGCAGAAATTTGGGATTTGGTCGTTAACGTTATAGTTTAAGTCTTGACAATGACATGTAGTTAAATATGCCTCCGAACCACATAACATTAATGTTACATCGCTGTCTAGCTTTTTATAGCTAATGTTAGTCTCACTTGAAGTAGCATACTTTCTTGGTTACTGAATATGAAACTCAGACTGTTGACGTATGCTAACTTTAGACAGGTTCTCTACTTACATGTCAGTGACTCCGTTCTCTCACAGCCCCGGGGCCTAATTATCGCCTTACCATCAATTTAACATTTAGGCTATTGTGTGGAAAGCTGTCGACAGCTTGCTAGATTACATAACGTTAACTATGCAGCAAATTTGTCTTTGTTAAGTGTTTTTAGTGGTCTCTTTTTTTAATGACCCCATTTTTGTTGTTAAGTGTTGTAACTTAAACATCTGTGTAGAAAGATGCTGTGGAATAAGCTCCAGCTACCAGCAAGGTAGACACTTGTTACTGTAAATAGTAGTAGGCTAATGTGCTTTAAAAGTTTTGTAAAAGTAATTCAAAACACCTCTCTCTCTCTCTCTCTCTCTCTCTGTCTGTCACACACACACACACACACACACACACACACACACAGAGGGAGAAAGTGATATTTTAAATTAGCTTAGTCATGTATCTCTCTCTCTCTCTCTCTCTCTCTCTCTCTCTCTCTCTCTGTCTGTCTGTGACCCACACACACACATACACGTCTCCCTCTCTCTCAGGTACACAGAGGGAGAAAGGGATATGTTTTTAAATTAGCTTAGTCATGTATCTCTTCAACCTTGGCATACAGAACTAGAAATGGTTTATCACGTGAATGTGTGAGGCCCATTTGCTGTTGATATACCTCACTATGGCATGTCGCTCTCTTCCATCCCTTAGCAATATGTTGCCGACCACCTCCTACCCCCCGCAGAGCCATGGCAACGGAAGCCTCAGCGCCCGTGACGCTGCACGGCACACGGCGGGAGCCAAACGCTACAAGTACCTGCGGCGACTTCTCCACTTCCGCCAGATGGACTTTGAGTTCGCCATGTGGCAAATGCTCTACCTGTTCACCTCGCCACAGAGAGTGTACCGCAACTTCCACTACCGCAAGCAGACTAAGGACCAGTGGGCGCGAGACGACCCGGCTTTCCTGGTCCTACTGAGCATCTGGCTTTGTGGTTAGTCCCTTGACTAGGGTCTTTGGTATTTTTTGCCCTCAACGGTGCCTTCCAGGCAGCACTGCCTTCAAGGCACTACTCCACTCAGTTTAGGGTTAGGATGAGGGTTGAAGTGGTTAGGGTTAGGAATAGGCTAAGGGTAGTGCCTTTTAGGCTGTGCTGCCTGGAAGGTGCTGTTGGGGGCAAAAAACACCATTGAGCCTTGACTAGTCACACTGTAATAGTTGTGACTTCAGGGCTTGATAGGGATAATCTTCATGGTATGCATGGTTTCTCCAGTGGCTTAAAAGACCTTAAAAAAATTCTGGGAGGACAACCTGCAAAACTTGTGAAGGCAGTAGGATTGTGAAATAGTTTGGATGTTTGATGAAAAATGACTGATTAGTTCACAAAGACATGTCATGTGAACATTTATTAACTCATTCATTTAAAACTGGTTGCTGTCTAATCCTCACTTTAAAAGAGTTAGCCCTATGTTCCCACATGTCTTAGGGTTGTTAGGGTTAGGGATATAGGGCTGTGGGAACATGGACATACTCCCCCTTAAAGGTATAATCCGGAGTGAATCTACATGTAGCCCTGCTGTTTTATACTGCTAAGCGCTACTTAAAGCCACTTCAATGATCGAATTTTGTGCATCGTAGACCAATTTTGCGAAACGGCAGCTAACACTAACTGAATGAGGCATGTCAAAAACGAAACCTAATCGATTTGCTTTCCTTTTGAAATGCCCCATTCTGTTACCGTTAGCTGCCGTTTCGGTATCTCAGTCTGCCTTTCATGAAATCCGGTGATTGAGGTGGCTATCAATAGCGCTTGGCACAATAAAACAGTAGGACTACGTGTTGATTCACGCCGGATTTTTCCTTTAAGAACGTTTTGATAAGTTATTTTTTCTGCTCCTGTTCTGCAGTGTCCACTGTGGGTTTCGGGCTGGTTCTGGACATGGGCTTTGTGGAGACGCTGAAGCTGCTTCTGTGGGTGGTGTTCATCGACTGCATCGGCGTGGGCCTGCTCATCTCCACACTAATGTGGTGAGGACGCTACAGACAGCACATGTACTGTACATAATGGCCTTGCACTGTCAGAGACCAAAACTGATAACATGAGAAGGAATGTTGATAAACATATGATTTGTTGTTTACATACTGTTTAACTCTGTATAAAGCACATGGATAAAACTAGAAAAAGCGCTAAGAGATTGTTGATATACTGTTTATAATCACTGATTATTTTCTGCACTTGCTATTAACTTATCATGTTGGTAGTTTGAGTGACAACAGTGACATTTTCACAGTCTTCAGCTTCAAACATTGTGCAGAAAGGCTGATTGTCTGTAATAACAGTGTAGTAGAATGAGTATCTAAAGGCAATGTTAATCCTTAACCTCTCCGTCTTTTAAATGTTGATGTTAAATGTTTAAATTTTGACTTGACTAAGAGCTTCTGGAATGCATCCAGTTTAGCTCGAGGGTATCAAATTGGGATAATATTGAGTATATTTGTTATATACTCCCCTATATATAATTCCCTCACTCTCCACCTCAAGCTAGTGTGTGGTGAGCATTCTGGCGCATAATGGCTGCCGTGCATCACCCAGGTGGTTGCTACACATTGGTGGTGGTCAGTGAGGTCCCTTCCACTGTAAGGCGCTTTGGGTGTCTAGAAAAGTGCTATAGAAATCAAATGTGTTGTTGTTGTTGTTCCTCCTTCAGGGTGGTGACCAATAAGTACCTGATGAAGCATCCTAATAAGGACTATGATGTGGAGTGGGGCTACGCCTTTGATGTCCACCTCAATGCCTTCTACCCGCTGCTCGTCATCCTGCACTTCCTACAGCTCTTCTTCATCAACCGTGAGGACACAGCTAATCATTTACATATATATAAGTAATATTAAATATTAAATAAATTATTAATTAATAATTTATAACTATGAATTATATATATAAATTATTAATTATAACTATTTATAACTATTTATAATTACCTCCACCAAGGAGGTAAGTAGTTTATGGTAGCCTTGCCTGGTCATAACCAGGCCATCGTTCCAGGCAGGCTTTGCTTCGTACAAGGGTCTGGGATTCCAGCTGTTGAGAAACAAATCGCTTTTTGGAGGTGTTTCAAAAAGATTGGATCAGCCCATGACTGAGAACATATTTTATTCTCGAGCTGCTTTCTCCAAGCTCTCTGATTGGCTAGGATGGGGTGCATCCTGAGCGTACAAGGACTGAGTACTGAAGGGAGATGAGAATCAAGCGGAATTGCGTAGAAAGGCAGTGGCTAGTGTAACGGAGGCCAGCTAGTGCGGCTAGCTCGGTGGTAGTGTGTAAATCCTCATCACCCAATTCCATGGGCGCTTCTAACACGCTGAGTTAGGAGCTCGGGCTTTTAGCTCAGTTGGTTAGAGCGTTCCACTCCCACGCCGGGAGTTTGTAGCTTGCGGTGTGGCGGGTTCGAGACCCGTGTGCGGTGCGGACCGCCACCGGCTACACTAGGCTACTTATAGCCAGGCGGTTAAAGAATCTGGTTAGCATGCTACCAGACTGGAAATTCTGTAGCTGCAGGCATTTAACCCTAAGTTGCTCTTACAGTGATGTAAGTGACGAGGTGCTGAGGTGCAAGTGTGTGTTGTTTATTTGTTTATTTGTCTCTTTCTTCAGATCTTGTAGTCATCAATTCAGACTGGTTTGTGGGCTACTTTGTGGGAAACACCTTGTGGTTGATTGCCATTGGATACTACATCTACATCACATTTCTAGGATACAGTGGTGAGTTGATATGTTGTTGTATTACCTTCTCTACATAGCAAACTTATTCATCATTACTTATTCAGCTATGAGATTGTTCTTTTACTGTATGTAGGATCCTTGCCTTTTTTTATTGACAGCACTCTTCTTTAAAGGAATAGTTCACCTCTTTATGAAAATTGGTTATTCACCTCCTTACCTGGAGTTACATATGTGGGTAAAAGCATTTTGGTCTCAGTGCTTGCATTTTCCTACTATGGCATTCCCAATTTTCCCCATTTTTTAGCTTTAGCTTAACATAGGCGCTGGAATGTAATGTTGCCAGATAGCAACTCTTTGGCAACTTTACTTTCCAGCACTTATGCTGAGCTAAAGGTAAAATTGGGACTGCAAGACTAGGACAACACGTGCACTGAGACGAACATGCTCTTACCCACATATGTAACTCCAGGTAAGGGGTGGAATAACCAATTTTCATAAAGAGGTGAACTATTCCTTTAAAGGAGAAAAGGGGTTGTTTCACACCGGTTTTCCCCTTTAAGTTGTTGTGATATCTATAGAGTAGAGAGGCCCATGTTGTACTCAGGTAAAACTAAGAACTTGAATTTGAGTTAGACCCACCACTGGCCAAATAATTCCTTGTTTATGTTACATGTATCTCCTGTGACTCCTCACTGTCCTATCAGAATAAAAGGCCCAAGGCCTGAATACTGTACTTATAAAAAACAATACATATTCATAAGAGGAAGTGTGCTTCAAGTGTGCCTGATGAAGTGTTTGTGTCCACAGCGCTGCCGTTCCTAAAGAACACCGTGGTGCTCCTGTACCCCTTCGCTCTGCTCGGCCTCCTGTACATCCTCTCCGTGTGTTTAGGCTGGAACTTCACCAAGGGCCTCTGCTGGTTCTACAAGTACCGAGTGCAATAGAAGGCCTCCTGAGGCCCCGGGCCCTTGGACTGCCTCAGGCCCGGCCAGACTAGGCCACTTCAAAAAGACTTTACTGGGGACACTGAGTGTTTGGAAAGACCTGCTTTTTGCTCTTTTCTCCTTTTTTTGAGAGGGCCTGTGTGTGCTTGTCTTTTGTATATCATGTAAATACTACTGTGCTTGTAGATAAGAACGGTGAATGAAAAAAGTGATTGTGGATTGTTTAAGATTTCTTTTTTTTTTTTTTTTAACTGGTCAAGTAGACACTTCTGCTTGATGAAAATGTGGAGCAGAATACCAATGGTTGACTTGGGTTTGGTGACATGCATATGATAAACAACCACTGGTTGACTTACTGTATGTTTAGTGACATGGCTATGATAAGGAACCAGTGGTTGACTTGGGTTTGGTGACATGCATATGATAAACAACCAATGGTTGACTTGCATTTGGTAACATGCATATGGTAAGGAACCAATGATTGACTTGCATTTGGCGACATGCCTATAAAAAGGAACCAATGGTTGATTTGCGTTTGTTGGCATGCATATGGTAAGGAACCAATGGTTGACTTGCGTTTGGTGATATGCATATAATAAGGACTTGAGTGATCAATACTTCCTCAGATTGTACATTCCCCGTTGTCTATCACAGCGCCTTCAATAAAAGATTTTTTTTCTTTTTTTACACTGGATTGACTCAGCCTCTGCTATTGGATAGATATTGACAGAATATCAACAGGCTTCTGTTGCTATACTTCACATTGTGAAGAATTCTGCAGCAAAGCTGTAAATGATGTGCTCATCAAATTACGATACCAAAAGAGGGTGATTCAAGTTAGCTACTTTTAACCACTGCGCTCATTGCTGTTATGCAATAGCAGCAATGCTACTTATAACCACAGCGTTGAGCTCTCATGCAATAACAATGCTATTGACAGACATGTTGTAATACTTTTAGAAAGTTGGAGTAGGTGATTGTAATGGGGTATATTTTTAGCCTGTGAAGTGTAACATTATTACTCAGAAAACCCCTCTTGCCAATTGGTTCTATGTCAAGGTTCATAGTGCCTCACGTTAGTAATAACTGATATTATGTACATCTGTGTACAGTGTGTTGTGAATGCAAGGACCCCCAGTGATATAGAAAGGCATTGTTTATTTATTCTGTGTGAAGAGAGGAGGACTGAGACCAGTTCATTTAGTATGATAACTGGTCTATTGAAATAATAAGGCTACTGTATATCTCTAATTATAACTACACAAAGTCTCAGAGCTGTTTGCTCAGGGTGATGACATGACAGAACATCTCCACTCCCAAGCTGTTAAGTGTTGGCTATCATTCCATACTCTTGTCATTCCATGCTAAAGACTTCCTCTTGGCAAGCTCCATCCAAGATGGCTGACCCCTGGCAGACTGTTGTAGGGACGGCGGAGAAGATGACATCTGTGACCCGGAACTAGCAGATGATCCTTGTGCTGTAACGACAACATAGCATAGAGAAATTCTTTCCATGGGTTGTATAGATTGGATTGTAGATCGTAGTCCATTGTTTTCCCTGCTGCCAGCATGTTAATCATTAGCCACTGTCTATTATTGTTAGCTAGATTGTATAGTACTTGTCTAATCATTGATCAGGAGTCAAAGCTGTATCTACTGTACCTGGTTTGGAATTAATGTTGGTCAGGTGATCTCCACACGGAGCGGCATCATTCATTCTGCTGCTGCTGCTGCCAAGACTGGCTTTCTGTGGGGAAGACAGAGGGGGGAGCTGTAGACTGTTTGCACACACAGGACAACCTGTTCTCGGAAGGCTGTTCAAAGTACATGACTTTATGTAAATACGTACAAACGTACAATTCAAATATTATAGCAGGGGGCTATAGGTAATAGGCTACTTTGTTTTTTTTAGGGTTACAACATCCATAAATACTATGAGGACACAAGCATATTGATGTCAAAAAGATTTTATCTCTGTGTTGTCAAGATAGCCAGATAAATATCCATGCCAACCAGCAAGCATCATCAGCCTCCCTTATTGATATCACATTCCACAACCTTTCATCACAGAAGAAAATAATGTAAACAACAACAACAACAAAAAAGGCATTGTGATGCCCTTTTGAAATTTGGTACCCAAGGCAGCTGCATGCTAGAAACAATAGTTGCTAAAAAAAGTTGCTAACTTAGTTGCTAAAGTTTTTAAACTTAGTTAGCCACTATGCTTTTGGGAAACTGACCGCTGGTACCGTTAGTGGTGATGATAAACAGAAACCGGATCTTACTTTCTCGTCGGCCATGTTTGCCCAGTCCCATCTCCTCTCCCCTGCCGTCTTGTCTGTCACCCAGCTGGTGGGTCTCTCTGGGGCTCCTCTGGCCGTGGGCTTGGGTGCTGCTGGCAGAGTGGACGCTTTGGCCACTACCTTGGGTGGAGTGGGCTCTGAGGCAGTTTTGTGTATGGACCTGAGCTTCATCTGTAAGAGTAGAGACTCAGGGGTGGTGGTGGTGGTTGTGGTCTCAGAGGCAGGCTGAGCTGGGCCACTGGGCTGGTGCTGGGGTTGGGGCGGAGGCTGACTCTGATTTCTCCAGGAGGGCTCCACGCTCAGGCCCTCAGCGGAACCTAGAGATGATCTGAAGCCTCGGTCTGTAGGTGAAAATACCAATCAATATTAAAGTTCTCACCAGCTGTTTAACCTAATAAAACTTTTAAGTCAGCCATAAAATCAATGGTTACATGTGTTGCAATTTGATCAATTATCACATTTAAAACCTGCTTGAAACTTATCTTAAACTATCTTAAAAGTTGCTTGAGTGAGCAACAGAGAAACTGCACCCATAAATATGCTTTATAAGCTGATGTACAATATGAAAATGCATGCCATAAAGTAAAATTTGAAGTAGAATAGCAAATGTAAATAAACAATCAAATAAACCCTTGAGTTAGTAGTGAGGGTAGAAACATACCCCGTAGTCTGGCCATGACAGGGGGCTCTTTGCACTTCAGATCTTCAGTAGATGAGCCAGTGGGCACACTGACAGGGTGGCCAAAGTCCACACTCATGGAGGGCTGTCTTCCCAGACTGAAGGCCTTGTTGTTGGTGGTCTCTGCTCTTACGGTTGAGCCAGCCGTGCCTCTTCCTGCGTGTGGGCCTGGCAGATCCTCAGAGATGGCCCTCATGTAGCTGGCTTCCAGACTGTGACGCTTCTGTTTGGCTTCCGACTGGAGGAGCGCTTCCGAGCGGTACTTGAGCGAGAGGGACGTGGAGCGCAGGGTCACCCCAAAGGCATTCCTCTTCTCTTCTGCTGTCTCTGCCTGTCTGCTCTGGCATTCAGGGGCTTTGGCCTCTCCTCCGACAAGCACGTCTGTCTTCTTCTCATCCTCCTCCACTGTTCTGCTGACAGAACCGTTTGGCACAAGTTCTCTTCTCTTCAGACTGGGTCTTTTCTCAGGAGCAAATGAGTGTTTCTGTGGGGATTCTTTGGCCTTCTCTTCTGCTTGGTCCCTATAAAGCCTG
Organism: Sardinella longiceps; assembly: GCA_027497455.2. Taxonomy (NCBI): domain Eukaryota; kingdom Metazoa; phylum Chordata; class Actinopteri; order Clupeiformes; family Clupeidae; genus Sardinella; species Sardinella longiceps. Next base: position 2,645,469 of record JAODXP020000031.1, read on the forward strand.
TCCAGAACGGACTGCTGTTTCTGTGGAGATTCTGGTTGGTCTCTTGTCTGATCTGGTGTTCCTTTGTTTACTAAAGTCTTTACTAGAGGCGATTCTACCGGTCTCCTGAACTCATCTGTATTACTTCCATTCCATTCTCCGCTATCAACAATTTTTGAGCGGCGTCGTGCTGAAGATATAGAAAAAGACCCAGAATTTGGTCTACTACGTATTTCACCGTCAACTGACATTTCCCTTTCCTGACCACCAGGTGTCGCTTTTGCTCTTAGAACTACTTGAGGCTGCTGTGCTGAGATTTCTCTCTCGCTCTCACTAGCTGAGGACTCTGCTCTCCTTCTAAGAGGGGCTGTGAATGAGCCTTCATACGTAAGCTTCCGGAGACGAGGAGCAGCAATAGGCTGATGTTTAATAAAAGAATCCCCTTGACTGGAAGCCTGAGTGCTTGGGTCACTGCCAGGACTCCTGGTCTCCTCTCGAGAGGGGACATTCTCAGTCTCAGTCTTTAGTTTGGGGCTATGTTCATCTACAGGCCCATCCACACTCTGTTCATTCTCCTCATAAGTCTCTGAGCGCAGTGTGGGAGCAGAAACAGGAGACTGGTTCCCCTGAGTTCTCTCAGAGTTATCCAGTTGTGCGTCTGGTTCTGTCAGATCAACAAGTTCCTCCTGACAGTCCTCCTGATCCACGGACTCCTCAGGTGTTTTTGGTTCAGGCAGTGTTGTGGACACCTCAGGCTTCAGGTCCTCAGGCTGCAGCTCCTCAGGCATAGGTTGAAGGTAAAGAGGGTTGACTGTGATCTGCCTCTCAGGGTCTGAGACCGTCCGCTCTTCTAGGTCTCCATCCACACTCATCTCACCCTCCAGAAGGTCCTGAGAGCTGGATCTGGGGGCAAGAGGATCCTCAGGCTCAGGCGTGAGTAGGCATCTCTCCTCCTGTGGATCTGGTGACGTGCTGTGATCACTGTCCACGTGAAGCCCCAGGAGAGCCAGGCGTTCCCTATCAATGGTGACGATGTGGGTGGAGTGGGATCGGAAACGGGATTTCTCCTCGGACGGACCGGCTCCTTCCGCCGCCTCCTCCTCTCCCTCTGAGAGGGCCTGGACCAGGTCATGCATGCTCTCCGAGCGAGTCCGGAAAGCACTCTAATTCCCAGAAGACAAAAGACAATAATTAACTCCTTCCTGGTCAACATGGAAGACATTAGCAAATAAAGAAAGTCAACAACAGTGCTGTGTGTCTACACCTGCTCAGCAATCATAACAAGGTAATTAGTGGGAAAATGATGAGCCTAAATTAATTTATTGGCAATCTTATATACAGTATAATCTAATCTTTATTTTCTAAAATCTTAAACAGCCTGGTCTATGCCTGATGTCAAACCCAGTTATTAGGCAGTGGCCTAGGTCTATAGATAAGTAACAAACACGCAACAGGGGGCGCCATGGCTCGCTGGTTCAAGTCCAACCTGAGGTCATTTCCCAATCCTTACCCATCTCTCCCATTCATTTCCTGTCACTCTCTACTGTCCTATCAAATTAAAGGCGAAAGAAAACCCTAAAACAATCTTAAAAAAAATAAAAAATAAATAAATAAGCAACAAATATCCCTACCTCTCTATCTCTCATGACCAAAGTTGTAAATTTGCGTCTAGTGTGAGGATAGTGTGAGCTATTACGTGTCAACACAGATATACATGATTAAACACGATTATACTGACATCTGCTGTATAATTGACAATGGAAATAACATAAAGAAAATGGCAATAAAGAAACACTCTTCTTTTGAACTGGGATGAGTGAACAAAAGGACCCAGAAGGGTGTTATTGATGGGAATGGTTATTGATCAATTGGTATGATTGGGAAGACTGAATTAAAGGGCACAACAGTTATTGTGTATTGATCTTACAGAAGGCATCTTCTTTGCTTTGTTGCTGGGTCGCTGGTGGCGAGGCTTGACAGACAGGCGGTGGCGTGCGGCTGACGTGTCCAGGTTGGAGGTGAACTGAGCGGGCGTGTCGAAGTCTGCGGCGGGAGGAAGGGGTGTTGTGTCGGCGGGCGTGGGACTGTGGGCTCTGTAGGAGGGGTAGTACTGGGGGGACAGAGGCCTGGAGGGGGGCTGGGACGACACCTGTGGGGAGAAACACAAAGACACGTCTCTTTATTAGAGTCCTTAAAAGAAGGAAATACACAAGGAAGGGGTCTGCACACTTGCACTATCTGCAATGTTGTTTCTGCTTTTAAAATACTTTGTAATAAACCAAAAAGTGATCTATTCCTTATGAAGTTGCATGAGATTTTAGCATTTTGTTACATAATGACACAAAGTAAAACACATTCATTTGGAATTAGATTCATGGGAAAAGTTCACGGAAATAAAATAGGCTGAGTGTGAATCATAAGAGTGGGAAATAATATTGATCCTGCATTCGATAACTAGTTTGTGTGTGTGTGTGTGTGTGTGTGTGTGTGTGTGTGTGTGTGTGTGTGTGACCCCAGAGTGGCTTTTTACCTGCTCCTCCTCACTTCCTGTGCCAGCCAGGCTGAGAGAGCTGTGATTCCTCTGTGGGACGGGAAACAGACCACACTGAATGAGAAACACTCTAATGTAAAAGTCTACCTCACAATAAATTATTATTATACTGTCATTACATAATATCCAACATTGACAGTAACGTAATATAAATTATTCTATTTTGTTGTTTTTTCATTAATTTAATTTCATTTCATTAATGATGAATAAAGAAATATTTATTGTTTAATAAATATTTATAGTCATTGTGACAACAGCTCATTTGAAGTAAATCCTTTCCTCCACTGTTCTGATTTACTTTATAGGATGATGTGTGTCGTCCTCCGTCGTGGAAGGATATTTCCGGCGGGCTGTGAGGTAAGCCGTCATCCTCTGAGGTCGCTCCCGAGTCCTCGTACCGCTTACTGGGAATCAACAAGGGGGAGGCCCCAGGTGGAAGTTCTGCTGCTGCAGCTTCATCTGTTAGGGTCATTACATAATTATGACATATTCACAGTTACTTCACACATGGACACAACTAGATATCATCCAACAAACAACAAAATAACCCCCACCCCCATGAGGTCAATTCATGCAAGTTCTGCAAATTAAATGACAAATTCAACTTTAAAGTAAACTCCTTAAGGGTTGAGTGCTTAGGGCATTAGGTGCATACACTCTCAGATAGAGTGTTGTCCTAGGTCTTTGGTCTTCTAGTCTCTATAGTAAATAGTCAATTGGTACTATAGTCACATGGTCCAATTCATACAAGTTGTGCAAATTCACACTGACAAATTCAACCTTAGGGTTGAGGGCCTAGGGCACTGGGTGCATTAGGGTTTGAGACGAGCTACCTAGATCCAGGTATAGGGGCTATCCTGGATAGGCACTCAGGGCTTAGTAGGTATGGTCCTAGTCAGTGATACTTTAGTCTAGGGCTATCCAAGGGCTATTAGTTTGGCCAGGGAGGAGGTATGATGTCTATGCCTGTTGAATTAAGTTTAGTTTCAATGTAATATTTCAGTTGTTGTGACAGTTGTGAAGTATAATTGTAGGTGTCTGACCTGTAAGGCTTTGATTTTGCTGTGGACGTTCTCCTGTGAAAGCACACGAGGAGGCTCTGAGGAGCACTGGGCCTGGTCAGCTAGGAAGATACTGTCATGAGACAGCGCTCTTGAGTTTAGTGTCCCTTTGGGGTACCTGTAGGTCAAACACAATACAACACAATACAATACAATGCATTTGAGCTCTTTTTCACAACAGATGTGTGTGCCTTATATTTTTTTTTTTTTCTCAAGATTTTTGTTGGGTTGTTCTGCCTTTTTTTTCTCCAAAGCTACATTCCAGGAAGCTCTCTCCTTCTATTGTCTTTCACAGCATAATGTGTCTCTGATGTTGGCCTTGACTTCAATTTATGACTGTTTGAAGGATCTTTCATTTCATTCATTTCATTTCATAAAAAAAATTACAGTGACTATTTCCAAAAAGAAAACTATATTTCTCTTAGTCTGCATCTACCGAGTTTGTAGCTTTAAAATTTGCATTAAATGTTAATTATGTTATAATAACTATAATGTATATAGTACATTGCATACAAGACTGTATTAAATGTTGACATGGAAATACAGAACATTATCAATTTGACTTCTCAATTTTAAGTCCCACTCAGAATCTTGCAGAAGCCTGACAGTCAGTTATACAGTATTCCCTCTAGCAAACAGGCCAACAATTAATAACAATTAATCACTATAATAAATGTATACTATACTAAAAATATACTGTAATATATTTTTAAATTATAAATTATTTATTAATCAATGTCTACTAATATGAATATCTCTGGGTTCGGCGATGTGGTCTTACAGCAAGTCCTCCTCTGAGTCGTAGCTTCCCCTAGTGTTCTCGGGCGCTGTGACATCACTGGCGGACTGACTCTGTTTGATCTGTCCAGTGTCAGTGTCCTTCCTCTTCAGCCTCCCAAACAGACGTGTCTTCAGGGCTTTAAACCGGGACTTCTTCCGCCCTGAAGTAGAGAGAGGCACTATTACTCATGAATGTCAGGGTCTGTAGCGAGTGGGACTCTAGAAGAGGTTTGTCAAGGTTTTTGGTCTTTTTTTTTACCCTAAATGCCGCATTCCAGGCTGCACTGCCTTCAAGGCAGTACTCCCTCCAATTTACGGTTTGTATGAGGGTTGGGGGGTTAGAGTAGGGTTAAGGTAGTGCCTTTTAGGCTGTGCTGCCTGGAAGATGCTAGCCTAGAAATCTAGACGTACTCTCGCGGTGGCAAATAGATTTTCTTAGCGAGTACGTCTAGTAGCAAGCCATAGGGAATTTGATTGGATGATGCCGTTTGCGTCATCTAATCACAACACTCTATGTGTTTAGTGCCGGGCTTTGCCAAAAACAACAGCCTTTTGAATTGGTGTTTACATCTTCTTCATTCCTCTGATTGGTCATAGGCTATCCTATTGCGTGCAGTAGTTTGACAGATAACAGCCTTGTTCCGCCCAAGATTGAGTCCGGTCGATCTTTCAATGCCAGACTACCGGTGTACATTTTAATGTTATAGGATGACTTGACAGGCTAGGAAGGGGCCATTAGGGGGGAAAAACACCATCAAGCATTTTTTACATTCAAGAGTGTACATTCAGTAGCATTAAGTGTTTAGTCTCACCTGGGCCTTCGTCCCCGCCACCTCGTTCTGATTCTGCATGTCTGTACATACTGTAGTTTCACTTCTGGACAACGAGAGACAGAATTACAAACATATTTACAAACAATATAGTCTATTTGCCTGAAGGGTCAACCTGGAAATGTTGAGTACACCAAAGTTTTATTGCAGAAATGTATAGTATGGCTTCCCAGCATGTAGAAACTGCCGGATGCTAACTTGCATATGTTGGGCAATTTGCATAATTAGCTAAATGAGCATAATTGCAGATAGGCTCGTGTTTAACTTTTCAGGTAGAAACGGATCCGTCAACCAATCAAAATTGACTCCCCCTCCATCAGACACGCCCTCCATCGTCATTTTAGTTAGCAGCTATTTACAGTTAGGCCATTTGTTTTTATTAAATATATTTTGACCCTGCTTTGACCCCGGGACCCTGCAGTTTGTCTCAGACACTCACTGGTCAGAGACCACCATTATGAATAAAGTGATAAGTAAAGCATCAAGCATTAAAGTGCACAAAGCACTGATTTCAGATATCCTCACAACAATCAATCATCATGTGTTTTTACCCATGCAAAACCAATGTTTACTGTTGTCCTAAAAACATTTCAACCAATAACTCACCTTGACAGGAGAAAATTAATATTTTTTTTTATCCTACCTCACTAGTTACTTTCTTCCTTGATGATTGGCAATTAAGCACTTGTATCTTCTTTTTCAGTATTATCACAAGTTTTTTTTTTATCACAAATCCATCTCCAAAGCACTATCTCTCTCTCTCTCTCTCTCTCTCTCTCTCTCTCTCTCTCTCTCTCTTGCCAGACTGATCAGTTCTTGCAACCTACATGCCAGAGGCTCTCCGTTGACTTTGGCACCAATAGAAGCGGCGGTTGCCTAGCAGTCTCCGAGAATGACGTGAGGTGACATTAAATAGCCGGGAGACGGGCCGTCTGAACGTCTCTCTCTCCCCTTCTCTCTCTCTCTCTCTCTCTCTCTCCCTCTCTCTCTCTCTCTCTCTCTCTCTCCTTCTCTCTCTCTCTCTCTCTCTCTCTCTCTGGGCCTCATCCTGCTTTAAATCCTTCTGGACACACACCAGGAAATAAAGCTTTCCCCAGGCGTTCCAAGTGGCCATTACTCTCTAGGATACACCACCCTCGCTCCCCTCCCATCTCTCTCCCCCTCCAGGGAGTGCTCCAAAGGGCAGAACCTCACTCTCTCCCCTCTCTCTCCCCCTCTAGGGAGATCCAAAGGGCAGAACCTCACTCTCTCCCCTCTCTCTCCCCCTCTAGGGAGATCCAAAGGGCAGAACCTCACTCTCTCCCGTCTCTCTCCCCCTCTAGGGAGATCCAAAGAGCAGAACCTCACTCTCTCCCCTCTCTCTCCCCCTCTAGAGAGATCCAAAGGGCAGATCCTCACTCTCTCCCGTCTCTCTCCCTCCTCTATGGGATCTCAAAAGGGCAGATCTGCACTCACTGAACCACTGAACTGCAGATTGTGTGTGTGAGCAAGTCAGGGGAGGACATCTGACATCTGATAGCAAGCACCAAACAATAACAAACAATACGGCTTTTGTGTCTCTAAAGAGCAGCTCTGATTCCCCTCTGCGGAGTACGGGGCACCTGAGGTAGAGACCCAGGCTTGGCACCTCCACTCTCCGACAGACAGCGTTACCTCTACACCTGATTTATTTAAGTCATTAGCTCTTGTTTTCACTTAGAGTCTCAAACCACCAGGCCATGGGGTTCACTGTGGCTGTGTAAGGGGATCCTGTCACCGGCTTCACACATCCTGTTACCCTTTCGAAGGGAAATTTCCAGCACTTGAGAGTTACGTGTAAGACGTGTCACCTGGCAGCACCGTGTTGGAGGCACTCAGCGCTATGAGTTTCTAGAATCAGTTTCCTCAGGGCAGACCCAGGTGCTTTAAGTTCACCTGGGACTCCAGCTGAAATAAGGCCTCTCTACCTGGCCCACAGCACAGTGAGAGAGAGAGAGAGAGAGAGAGAGAGAGAGAGAGAGAGAGAGAGAGAGAGAGAGAGAGAGAGAGAGAGAAGAGTGAATGAGATAGACAGAGAGAAGGAGGAAGAGAGAGAAGAAGGTGGAGAGAGAGAGTCCCTTGAGCAGCTGGTGAAGTCAGCTTGTTTCCACCATCACCATGGTGACGCCAGAGGACGGATTCCACCCTCCACTCTTTCAGCTTACTGACTGAATCTCAATGTCCCTCCTCAACCCTTAACCCTAGACCCTCAAAGACTCCAGGGGCAAAAGAAGAGCTGCACTCTGACTGTCTGAATCCCAATACCCCTCAACCCTTACTGTAGCCCTAAACCCTCAAAGACTACAGGAGCAAGAGAAAGGCTGAACCCTGATTCACTCTGAACCTCAAATCTCTATACCCTCACCCCCCAATACTCTCTCAAGTCCTCACATCTGCTCAGCCGGTACATCTAGCATTGAGACATTGGGACTTAGTAGATCTTTTGATTGGTCAGATGGTTCACCAATGATGTCCACCAATCACAACTTTATGTGTTAAGAGAGATGTTGGGCAGGCTTAGCTGTGGTTCTATGTTGGCTTCCGTCCGGGATTCCATCAATGGATCTATCTAATCTGTCTACCAACTGAAGCCAGAATAAAGGGTTAAATGACTTGGACGTGGACATTGTGATTCATCCAGGCCTTCATTTATGATCTGGGAGTCAGAGGCTTTGTGCTGTTGAAATGATTTTGCTTTCAAATGCCCTGCTTCTGCTCCTGGCCCAGGTAGACCACATCAGACACAAGCTAAATGAGCGTGACCACTGTATAAGCATGACTCTGTGGATTTGAAACCCCACACTCTTTCCAGCTGCTCTGGTCATCGGTGATTACTCCTCTTATCCATTCAGAGACTATTGTGTGTGTGTGTGTGTGTGTGTGTGTGTGTGTGTGTGCGTGTGAAGCTCTGAAACCGGCGTGTGTGTTTACCCAAGGCTCAGCACACACAGACCTGGCAATAAATCCATCCTGAGAGAACTTCTGCACAGTGGAAAGCATACACTGTGTGTGTGTGTGTGTGTGTGTGTATGAGAGAGAGTCTGTGACTCTGTCCAGGTGTGTGTATAATTCTGTGTGTGTGTGCCAGTGTGTCTATATTTCTACGTTTGTGTGTACGTGTGTGCACTTGTGGTTCTGTGCCTGTGAGCAGGTGTGTATTCATTAGTGTGTGTGTGTGTGGTGCATATCACACTTGTGTGCATGTGTGTGTGTGTGTCTGAGGGTTGGGGGTAAGTTGGAGAGTTGCAGGTGTGTGAGCACATTCAGTACACCATTTGAGATGGTGAGATAGTTTCAGCTTTATCACAATTTTCTTCCCAATCCAATTCAGCAGAAACCCAAACACCAGCTGGCTGATTGTCAGGGTGCGCCGGTGTGTAGCACACTAAAATACACCCAAACACAGCATGTAATCCTCTACTGACATCCCTCTATTCCCAAAACAACTCTCAGCTCTTAGCTCAACAACTCCTACAGATATCTTCTAGGGCCTGCCAGATAGTGCCAGCCAGGTAGCACTGTAAGTTACGTAAATGACAAGGGAGTTGAGGCCTTGTTTTCTGTGTGCTTGTTCTTTGAGTTCAGGTTTCAGATGGAGAGACGACTTAGGGCAAATCTCTAGAGTGTCTTCGTCCCTGTCTGTCTTCACTGTAGGCTAAAGAAAGAAAGCTCCCGCACACTGTTCACATTTGTAAGGTTTACCGCGACGTTTCGGTCTACTGACCTTCTTCAAGCAGTTCAACCTTCGTCAAGCAATTCAACCTTGGTTGAATTGTTTGAAGAAGGTCAGTAGACCGAAACGTCGCGGTAAACCTTACAAATGTGAACAGTGTGCGGGAGCTTTGTTTTCTTTAACGTTAGTGACCCAGGGGTTCCACTCTGACGCTTGACGCTTGATCTTCAAAAGGAGGTGTGCAAGAATCCTACACTAACTCCACTTTAGGCTACACACCTATAATTGCACCCACACCCAAATGACCCATTGATAGCTATGCCAGCTCATCTTTAATAGCCAGACGCTGTCCCATTTCTCTTCCAGACACAGACAAACACACACACACACACACACACACACACACACACACACACACACACACACACACACACACACAGCAGAGGTGTTCCCAAGTTACAGTAAAGGGACAAGACAATGAAGAGAGATAATGGAAGGAGATCAGATTAGTTCCGATAGAGGCCAGGCCACTCAGACCAAGCTGTCATAAAGCTGGCACACACACACACACCTACACAGTACAGTACACCCTTGTTTACATGCACTCAATACAACTGTCCTGCTTTTGTTGGTTGCTTTGATACAATCACATTGCTGAATTTATGAATGAATAGTGGAGGGACACCTATAACCCTAAGTAACTACCCCAGTCTAAAAACACGTGAAACATAAGGACAGCTTTTATAATACTTCATAATCTACACACCTACACAGTACATCCTTGTTTACATGCACTTAATACAACTGTCCTGCTTTTTTTTGTTGTTTGTTGCTTTTATACAATCTCATCGCCAAATTTATATGATAGTGGAGGATATATATGTAGCGGTGGCGGTCCGCCGCACACGGGTCTCGAACCCGCCACCCCGCAACTACAACCCCGCGTGGGAGGAACGCTCTAACCAACTGAGCTAAGCCCAAACTTCTAACTCAGCGTGTTAGAACGTCCATGGAATTGGGTATGGGATACATATACACCTGTAGCCCTAACTAACTATCCTGTCCCCAGCCATCAGTCAATCTTAGTGCAATAAGCCGTAAAAACACGTGAAATGTAAGGACAGCTCTTATAATACAGTACTTCATAATCTATTAACTCTATTAGTCATGTCGTAAATGAGCAATTAACAGATGCTGTCTCTGTGTTTAAGCTTGCTGGAGAGTTTTAGACAAAACTCCCTCAAAATAGCCCACTCAGCATAATGGTTGAGAAAAAAGACACCCCTGACAGAAACTGCCACCTCTAACATGGATAATTATTATCATCATGATGACATGTCTGTGAGTTTCACTGAGGTCTGGGCTGCAATAGTCAAGAAAACAAGGGAGACGGTTCTCCCTCACAGACAAGCAGGGTTGTGAGAGCATACAGATCAGAGTTGCCAGACACACAATAATTATCCTACTTATACGGTAATTTTGAGCTCTGTCCAGTGTCCAAGAAATGTGAAGCATGTTTGTCTAAAAGGTTTGGGAAACCTTTGTTTTTTTTAAAAAATACATAGTAGCCTATATTATACAGGTAGTTCACAAAATAGTTTGAAAAATGTTTGGAAAAATCATATTAATTCTATATATTTTTTGCATTTGTATGATACATTTCCTCCAAAAAACAATAATTTTGAGGCTTTGGTACGACACTTCAGCATTTCAAATCTGGCAACACTGATAGAGATGGACATCTAGGTCAGATAAACAATGTGTTAGGCCAGGTGCCAGACATTGTTGACAAGATTAAGGTCATAAGTGATGTCCCACCAAAAGAGCCTTAATGCCCCTAAGTCAGCCCAGCAAATGCAACCTGTACAATGCCATGCGGATGTACAGTAATGCATTCCAGCACGTAGTTCACAAATATGTCCTACAGGGCCGTCGCAACAAGGCAGGCAAACCAGGCAATTGCCTGGGGCCCCAGGCTGAAAGGGGCCCCCAAGATTGACTGTTTAATCATTTTAGTAGTTATGTTGGTGGTGTTTTTCAACAAAAAATGACTTAAAAATGGAGTTAGACAGCCGTACAATACAAATAATTATATTGATGATGTTTGAAAATTATAACAATGTGATTCATGTAAGTATTTATAGGGAGTGAAGGGCCCCCATGTCCTGTTTGCTTGGGGCCCCCTAAGTCCCTTGAAACGGCCCTGATGTCCTAACAACTGAGGGAATAGTAGGCTAATGATATTCACCTTGAGGATCATAGAGGTAGGACCACTTAAAGGAGAAATGCAGTGGGAATGAACCCATAGCCCTGTTTAAAAACAGGCAGTATAAAAAGTTTATTAGGCTACAAAAATTGTTTACGCGTTTAGCCGCAATGGCCTTCGTCAGGACAATGAAAGATGGCTGATTGTTTGCCACTCTTTCTAAGTGCAATGTAAGTCAATCACGCTTCACATAAGGTGAGGCGATCACGACACAAAACACCTGATAGATGAGAAATGACTTTTTTTAAACTGCTTTTGAAATCTCTGCACTGAAGATCACCATGAGTCAGTCACATCCTGCAACACTTTTTTTTAAACTATAGCTCTGTTTTTCAAGGTCACTGAGTACTGTCGGTAGGGAAAAAAGAACAAGCAAATTTTATACAGCATAGACTGAATAGTGATCTAGCAGCAAATATTAACTGAATGGGGGACAGAAACTCACTCCTATGCCCCATTTAATCAACTGGCAGTTTGATATTATGCCCATCAATTGGACAATCAATTGTTTTCATTCATTTTTCCTCCAGACAGCACTCTGTGACCAAAATATAAACACACCACAAAGCACACCAGATTTCTCCTCTAAATCAGACCGCTATAATTCTTACAATGATGTAGAGTACATTTGTTGCCTATCTGTTCTGTTGTAGAGTTAGAGCTGAACAAGCAGAGCAGGCAATGTATCCCCAATTTACATCCTAATTTGTTAAAAAAAAATTTTGATTGACTGGTTTGTAATTTTTGTATGGTAGTTGACTTGATCTATGAACGAGTTATGAAGTATTTCAGTTTCAGATCTAAATCTAAATGTGACACCAGTCTCCAGTCACGTGCAGCAAGAAATCAGAAACAGCTGGCTGCTGGTGACATTAAGGACCACTTCATGGACAAGGAGTTTCCCCAACATTTATTTATTTATTTATCCTGCTTCCCACTGCCTCCTAGCAACACATGCCGTAAACACAGACATCGGAATAACAAGCTATCATGGGATATTAACCTAGCCATCCGTGACGCTGGTGGCTATTGCTTTTTATAGTGCTTTGATGATTACAATCCATTGTTCATCTCTCTCGTGGATCTCCAGCTGAGCCACCACGACCAACCCCATACCCTGTTTCTGTTCTCTTTCTTGGAATGAGAGTTCACAGAGGCATTCACCAAGTGTTGCATAGACATTTTTTTGTGACAGCAAGAACACTTTGTCCATCGCTGTTAATATCATTTCATCATGTCTGTCTACACATCCATTCCCAGAGAGTGTTCCACTGATATTCCAAAACATCTGTGTTTTTATGACTGCTTAGACTTTAATAATACCCAATGTGTCATAAGGACTCTAACATTAAGACAGCACCAGGTTCTGAGACCTGAGAAAAAAAAACCTGCTCGATCATTAACAGTGTTAAACTGACAGACGCACGTGGGGTTTCGCTCTCAAGAATGCACCTGCTGTCTGTCTGTGAACCTTGGACAGGTGTTATCTCCTTCAGACTCTCCCGGACTGCCCCCACCCTCCGTGACCAAACAATACACCCCTGTTGTGAGGTTAGGCAGGGCTGTTTCAAGGTACTTATAGGGCCACAAGCAAACATCCCCCATAAACACCAACATGAATCACATTGTTATAATCTTCAAGCATCCTCAATATAATTATTTGTATTGTACAGTTGTCCACCTCCAGTTTAAAGTCATTTTTTGTTGAAAAACATCACCAACTTAACACTAAAATGATTACACAGTCGATCTTGGGGGCCCCTTTCAGCCTGGGGCCCCAGGCAATTGCCTGGTTTGCCTGTCCTGTTACGACGGCCCTGAGGTTAGGCCTACTTCTCCCTTCTCCTGTACTGTCCACTCTGTGTCCTCTGGAACTCTAGTTCTGTTGGCCTATCTGAGTTTCTGTTCTTGGACGATTTGCATGACTCTCTTACCACCTAGCCTACACACTATTAAAATCACAGCGAGAGGATGAGGTCAGATAAATCCATCACCTCAGGCAGGCAGTGCTTTAATTGTCTGTGCTGTGTCACTTTGATTGATTCCGAAGTGCATAGTGTCTTTTTTCAGACCCAGCTGCCATTACAACTGATGGCTTGTGTGAATGCATGTACTGTATGGATGATGTAGCCCACTGCACGGCACAATACATTAGTGTGTGTGTGTGTGCGTCTCTCTCTCTCTCTCTCTCTCTCTCTCTCTCTCTCTCTCTCTCTCTCTCTCTCTCTCTCGTGTGTGTGTGTGTGTGTGTGTGTGTGTGACTAGAATTATGGTTTAAAGCCATGAAAGTATATATATATATATATATTCTCCCTTTTATCAAACTCCTGAGAACCTTATTTTGCATTTAGGCTGCATAGCACATGGAGCAGATGACATCATCACATAACCACATACTGTAGGTCATCTCCTGGAACAGCCTGTCCCATACATTGCAATAACATAATGGACACATTAACACCAGCCTGTAGAGCAAATCATGCACCACTCGCTCACTGGAGCTGTGAGGGAGACGCCGATAGGCTACATCACAGCAACAGGTGTTCCCTGCATTGAGTTACACTATGCTGAATTATTAAATTCCGTATAAGTGCCAAATCTGATAATGCAGTACAACAAATCAGGAAATATTAGATGTTCTATTCACTTTGACACAAAACAAGAATTTGCGTTGCTTTTAAAAAAGTTTGGTACCTGGCTCATTACGCACTGAAATGTAGGATACAGGAGCTATTTCCAACCCAGCTGGCGGTCTAATTGTAGACACCCGAATCGGCTACGTTGAAACATACTTTTGCCTCGCTTAGGACAAGCAAAACATGATCTGGTATGAGATTACAATGAGAAAAGCACCCAGGCTACTGCCGTCTGCACTGAAAATGCGGGGAAACTCACCTAATTGCGGAAGAACGATGTCCTCATTGATCGTCAGATATATTGCACGTCCACTAGTATCTACTTTGTCTGTTCTGGCGTGTGGACTTGTCTTTCATTTGCATCAAATCTTCTCATTTGCCTCGCATCGCCGGTCGAAACCTCAGAGCTGCGTAAAAGGACCTCCTCCTCCTACAACTCGTGGGCAGCGCACAGACGCACACCTTTCATGTAGTAACCTAGTCAACCAGGCCACTTCTGTTCTTCAAGTTGGCGGACTTGCTGAAACAATCACTACAGTTCAGACGTCAACTTCAAATCGAATCAAATGATGTGGAACAAACAGATCAGGGTCAACGCGATCACATGGACCACGAGTTCTTCATTCAAATACGTCATGTTGTAAAACAAGATAAGCAACCTGATATTATAAACAGAAAAGTAAAGTGACATACATGCCTGTATGTGGTGTCGACCGTGGTCATTTTCATGCAGAACTGTATAACAACACTCAATCGTTATGTAACCACGCCGGTATCCAACAAATCCGCTTGAAGGTCGGTGTAACGGAGGACGCTAATGCCTTCTCAAAGCATCTTACCGTAGTAGTCTAGTGTGGTTCACACGCGAATTAAAGATCACGAAGCAGCCAACTGAACGTACTGAATGGGGGGTGAGAAAAAGAGAACTAATGATAGACTTTAGCTTCACATGCCTCTCAACCACGTCTCTTCCACATTGGACTTATATCAGATGAAGGTTAATTTAAGACTATGAAAACCTAGTATCGTTTTCATTTTAAAAAGCCTGGACAGAGTAACTGTATAGGCCTACAACATGCTTTATGATAAAGTTCAAAGTTACACTTAATTACTTAAGTGTTACATAATCACTTGAAGTACAAATGCATTCTAATGTTTTGACAACAAAAAAAGTCTTTCTTTATGAAGGTGACTAAAAATGTCAAGGTTCCTGGGAGTGGGGCACAAAAGATAGCAGTGTTTTATGAATAAAATAAAAGAAGCAGGTTTATGTACCAAAATTTAACAATCTAAAGTCAACAGTGAAAATCACCATCAATTTATTGAGGAGTGTATAAGCAATTCACATTCAGTCACAATGATGTAATATTTCTTGTTCATGTATTTAATAGAAAATTACTGATTTGTAAAAACAATAAAAATAATGTTTCTGTTTTTCCCTGAAGAATCCACCCCGCAACTCAGAGACGCATTAAGATGGATCATCTTCAGTCATACGAGTTCCGAAATACTGCATTCCTACAGGGATAAACACACAACACAAAAGGATTACATGTAAAAATGACATGAAAGTAGGCTTACTGAGCATATAAAATGCCTGTTGGTGATGTTTTATTTTCAGGCTTACTGGCACAGTATTTTTAAAACCGAGGCTACAGAGGCTACTGTAAGTTAGTCTGGCATATTTGTAAAAGTGCTTTATCACTTGCTGTCCTTTGCCAAGTCCACTGCACATAGAAAAACAAAACTGACAATGAATGCCCCACAGCAGGGTGAAACCGGAGTACTGCAAGCCTTTGTTAGAGTAGCCAAACAGAGGATTGAATATCATAACAATTACATGGGGTGATCTGATATTATGGAAAACAGGTCAAAATAAAATTGTTTTCTGTCATACATGCACCCCCTGCACTGTAATACAGACTAGGAGCTGTGTTGAACGTGAACACTTTGATGTGTGTGTAGTTATAATGTGCATTTAGGTGCTGGCATTACATGCAACCATGAATTATGGTATGGTAGCTGGAAGTAAGACTGGGCCACATCCACATCATGTTTCAGTCATAAAGCAGACACTTTTATCCTAAATCAACTTACATATGTCAATTACTATACTCCTAGAAATTTAGGATTAAGGGCCTTTTTCAAGGGAACAACGGTATTTGGAATATGAATCCATGAATCCTAGGCTACTAGGATGCTAAGCTACTACGGCCAGTGTGTGTGTGTAAAGTTCAATTCAGACTGAAGATCCGCAACGAGGTGAGACGGTTTTGGAGAGTAGTTGCGGCGATTTGAATCAATAGTTGCAGGTTGTTGCAAGTAGTTGCAAGCCATCGCAAAAGATTTAACATGTCAAATCGCAGTTTTGGAATTTTGGAACGTCGCAGCAGTCTTGTCGTGGATCTTTGGTCTATAACCACCGTAAGAGAACAGAACTGACCGTTTAGGGGAGCGATGTTCTGGGGTGCTGTGGAGAACCCGATCAGGGGACCAGGGCCGACTGGGACTGACAGAGCGACGCGATGGAGACGAGGGCCGCAGAGAGGAGGAGAGGGTGGAGGACAGCGTGGAGGACAGGCCCTGCCGACGCAACTCCTGCGCCGCACGCTCCCTGAGACAGTCACACAAGGGGGAGGGGGACAGAGAGAGACTTGGTATAACGAAATAGCAAAAAACATTGTAGAAGGGATTATTTGTAGGAGTATTTGTGTGTGTCTGAGAGTGTGTGTGTGTGTGTGCGTGAGTGTGTGCA
>JAODXP020000031.1:2669517-2678509 GCA_027497455.2 Sardinella longiceps
GGGGGGTATGCGACAACAATTTTTGCGCCACAACACAACAACAATGAAGGCAGCACTTGTCGACTAATGAGGAATATGAGATGCATTTGTGTAGAGAAGTAGCAGGGGGGTTTGGGGGTTCTCCCCCAAGAAATTTTGTAAAAATTAGTTTCCATTTCCTGCAATCTGGTGCATTTTAACAAGTTGCTAGATAGCTTCTCATAGCAATTAATCAAATGAATTATCTAATGCATTGCACATTATTTGAATGCTCCATGAGGTCATATAGCAGCCTGGCTGAGTTGTATTCGGCAGTCGGTTGTAATATTTCTTACAACTGAACCAAAATTTATTTCATTTTAGACTTTAATGGCATTTACTGTTGAATGCTCAGTTTGATGTGATGCAAATAGTCTTTTATTCTTTTGGACCCTTTTTGGATAATAATGAGGAACATGCCTTGGACAATCTTTCTGTGCAATTTGCTAAATTCCCTGATATTCATTCTAAATAGTTTAATTGAAAGTGTGTCTTTCTGAATCAGTGGCCTAATTAGCACAGGGTATTTTTTGACCAACATATCAGTCATGGGATGCCTGTCTGAAATGACCACTTCAGCCTAAAATTGGAGGCTAAAAACAGCTGTTATTGGTATGTATAGTGGTGTTATTGCTACCTGTTGGAATGCAGCTTATTTGATATGGCTCATCATGCAGCCTACCTGTTTCCACAATAGCCTACAGTACTTCGAAATCATTAATTAATCTGTAGGATAAACCGTTTATCACAGCAACTAGTAATGATATATGTATGACATTTGGGAGAGAAAAACTCCCGAGTTATTAAATAGAAAAAAAAAACTGATAGATTTGGAACTCATAAGCGCACGCGACCACATCGCAATATTAAATGCGTTCGCTGTTTTTATATCGCGAAGGGTCGGGTGGTGGGTAGAGGTAGGGGCAATTCTAAGGTTACCTGCTGTCATTCATGCACAATAATCTTTGACATATGATCTCACGTCCTTTCATCTTTGTCTTTAGCTCTTTCTCTGCCATTACGATCTCGTTGACGTTAACGTAGGCTACTGACTGAACTGAAGTTTGCCTCGACTCATCAAACAGAGTTAAAAGCCCGCCCATAATGAAAGCTGATTGTTTTACTCGGCAAAGTAAGCCAATCTGGACACTCTTTGTCTTGCATGCACCCGACATGCTCTATATGACCGTTCCGTCAGGCACCCCTTCTCTCTCTGCCCCTCTCGCTCACTCTCTATGCGCGCATATTAAGATGCGCGATGTAGAGGTAAATGTTTCACGTGCATGATCTGGCTTGCTAGCTCTAGATTCCGGGAGATATTATTCAATTCACTGCCACCAAAAGGTACGCTGGTCACTTTTTAAATTACGGTCAAAAATAACCGGATGGAGGTTTCATTCGTTCGGTCAAATAAATTTAATACCTTCTTCTGGAAAATTCCAGTCATTCCGGGCAATTTAAGACATTTTTAGGCCTTAAAAACCGATTATTGTATTTAAGACTTTTTAAGATTTTTTAAGGACCCGCGGGGACCCTGATACCTCAACTGGCGCACATTTCCTTCTTTGTGGGCAGTTACTTTTAGTGAACTTAGGTTATAATATACAGTAAACTTATATATAGCAAGTATAGTCCCGTGTACCAAAGCGATATGTTACTGAGCGGAAGTACGAGGTGGCGCTAGTCTTATGGAGTCACGCTATATCACTGCAGTGTTGTATGTGTGTGTGTGTGTGTGTGTGTGTGTGTGTGTGTGTGTGTGTGCTGTGTGTGCAGGTCAGGTCTGTAAATGAAATGCAGTGTTGTGTGTGTGTGTGTGTGTGTGAGTGTAAGTCAGGCCTGTAACTGCAGTGTTGTATGTGTGTGTGTGCGCAAGTCAGGCCTGTAACTGCAGTGTTGTACAGTATGTGTGTGTGTGTGTGTAGGTCAGGTCTGTAACTGCAGTGTTGTGTGTGTGTGCGCAGGTTAGGCCTGTAACTGCAGTGTTGTAAGTGTAAGTGCACTGCTGATGTGTGTGTTAGTGTGTTGCTCACAGTGAGAATGGCTGTCTGCAGGTCCTCCACACGCTGCTCCAGGTGAGCTCTCTCACTGATAGCCGTCTCCTGGGTGATCTGGTAAACAACACAGAACACACACACACACCCATAAAACACTGGCTTTTCCAAACACACATTATCATCAGCATCAGCCCGGTATTTTTACAGTCAGTGCATCCCTGACTCCTATTATCCAGCAGCAAACACACACACACACACACAAATACACAAACACACACACACACACACACACACACACACACACACACGCAGAGATAAACTCTCTCTCTGATACACACACACACACACACACACCCTCTCTCTCTACACACACACACACACACACACACACACACACACACTCCCTCTTTCTCTCTCTGACACACACACACACACACACACACAGATAGACAGAGAAAAAGAGATCAGGGATTGGAGCGGTAGCCCAGCAGGAGCTAAAACAATCCTCTCTCTGTGCTGTTCTCTCCTGTGGGGCCTCTAGTCTGTTTCCCCAAATAGCCTCAGACGCAGGTGTGCAGAACAAACACACTCACAATAACCACCACACACACACACACACCTGAGATGACCTCTTACGCATGCAACTAGCTCCACACATTCTACACACACATACAGTACATGGGTACGCGCACGCACACACACACACACACACACACACACACACACACACACACTCAAAAGCCCTGAGAGAGCGAGCATCTGAAAACACATACGTAATCGCATACGAGGTTCTTGGAGAAAACAAACGAAACCAACAAACAAAAACAACCCCACTCACTTTTCCATAAAACAAGCTCTTAGCTGAGAGCTCAATAACAGGTTCCTGCAAATACGCCTCTGTTTCCTTCCTGAACTTTCATGACCTAATACCTGATATCTGGAGGGAAGAAGCTGTTGTTCTAAGTAGGTGGCTTGGATAGACCTTAAGTGTGTGCACTTGTGTGCGTGCATGTGTATCTGTTTGTCTTTTTATTTGTGTTTGCATGTATATTGTATGAATCCATGTGTGTGTGTGTGTGTGTGGTTATACATTGCACAGGTGACCTGGTCTGATTTATGTCTCTATGTACGACACTATGCTATTTGATGTGGGCAGTGATGCTGTTGTACTGAGTGTGTGCCCCATTACCTTGAGTCTCTCCCTGAGACTGTCTGTGGTCATACACCCCCCCCCCCCTATTTCAGTATTAATTTTTAGAGTTATAGAAATATTTTTGGATCGTTTATACATATATATTAGTAAGTCGTTTGGCATTGTTACCAGACAACCCATAACAGCGAGATTTCACATCATCATCATCAGTGTGGGTGTCCCATTACCTTGAGTCTCTCTCTCTCTCTCTCTCTCTCTCTCTCTCCTCTCTCTCTCTGTACAGTATACTTATATGTACTAATATTGGGTATGCCAGGCATCTCCCCTATTGTACCGCAGTGTGGGTGTCCCATAGTCCTATTACCTTGAGTCTCTCCCTGAGGCTGTCTCTCTCAGTGGTCATGCGCTGCAGGTCTGCCTGGGCCTCGTCTCTCTCACTCTCCACGCGCTTCAGGATGCTCTGGGCCGTCACTCCACCACTGCTGCCACCCTTGGAGCTGCTGCTGCTGCGCACCGACCGCGCTCGCATCACCTCACGCCGCAGGGCTGCTATCTCCTGCTGGGCCTGCAAAAACACACACACACACACACACACACACACACACACACACACACACACACACACACACACACACACACAACAAACGCATACAGTCAACATCTAGCCAGACATCCAGTCCACATCAATAGGAAAAATCATATGCTAATTTTGCAGCCTAGTTACAGTAGCTTTTCTGAATCGGAAGTGAAAATTTGCTACAACATACTGTACGCTGACATTAACTGAATTTCAGTGGAAAAAAAACTCACCTATTCAGTTTTATTTTTTTATGCCCCGCAACTGACTCATGGCTCTATGTAAAATAAATAAATAAAAAAACTTCCACTCTGCTGGCCAGTGACAGCAACCCAAAGGTGAGCTCACCTGCTGGTAGTCCCTGCTGGACTTGTCCCGGTCAGCGGTGAGCACTTTGACATTGGCCTGGATCTCGGAGAGGTGGCGCTCGTACTTCTCCAGCATGCCCTGCATCTCGTCCCTCTCCCGCAGGATCCGCATCAGCTCCGAGTCATATGTCCCACCCTGGGCGCCAACACACACATGGTTAGAGGCACTCACACACAAACACACACACTCACACATACAGCAAACTGGCTGGGGTCAACCACGCCATGGTGGAGAAACCATAACATCAGGTTTCCACATCCGAGCCCCACATTGTGAGTTCATGTTGCTCTGCATAACAAGGTCATCTTTAATTTACACCTCTTGATGGTTCATTATAACAATTAGTTTGGGTCAAAGCATTAATTCATTACAAAAAAAAGAAAAAAAGGAAACATGTTAAAAAAAAAGAAAGAAAACAAAACAGCAATAGGATATCAGTTTGTAGATCTGCTTTATTGTCTAAAGTACTTTAATGCTGGTTGAATCCTAAAATTTCCCTAACCCTAAATCTTGCAAAAAATTTAACTTGTATGAATCAGCCAATTAAGTCAGGTAAGTCTTTGAGGATACACGGTTTAGGACTTCCTGCGGACAGTGGGCACAGAGAGGGTGTGTGTGAACACAAACCCTTCTACAAGCTAAAATGGCCAAACTGGCTTATAGGGCTTTTAGCATTTAGGCAATTAAGAGCAAGTCTGCTTTCATTAGCTGCATCTGAGGCCAGAACCTCCTTAGGCAGTGGTAGAGTAGTGGTTAAGGAACCAGGCTAACTTGATAGTAGTCAGGAAATTGTGGATTTGAATGCCTGCCATTGTTGTGTCCTGAACTACCTTGAAGTAGCCTATATGACAAATATAAGTCACTTTAGATATAGCAACTGCTATTATCCAAATATCAATATAAATGTAAACGTACATTCAGTGCATTGTCTTTGCCGGGTAAAGGGGTTTCTGAAGTGTTTTCAATGAAAAGTGCTGGGAATCAACACTTCTAAAAGCAAATCTCACCCGACTCTCTAACAGGGGTTTAGTAGAGAGGCTAGCCACAAGTCATTTAACTCCTTATCACTTTCCTACCTGGGGTTTTGCAACATCAACAAGTCGACTATTTACAGAAAGAAAATGTCTTGCCTTACAAAGGCATGAATAGATAGCGGTTCAAGCCTACATGCCTGCCTATGACTATGTTTAGACTTTATCTGTGGTGAGGATGGAATGCACCTGAATACAGGTGTGCAGTAGTAGGTGGGTGCGGAGCTGTACCTTGACAGGGGAGTGGCGAGTGGGGCTGGAGGTGCGGGCGAGCCCTCGTGTCGGACTGGTTGACCGGCGGCTTCGCTGCATGTTGTTCTGCCAGTCCACCGTTGTCCGTCCAAGGCCCCTATCCTCCTGGTCCTGGGAGATGTGCACTACTCGAGTCAGGCGACTGCCACAGACCTGAGACTCAGTGACTTGACCTCCCCCTGAAACATAGACATCGGTGATCACCTTATGAACTTCATTATGAACATCAGAGTAAACACCCCATGAACACCTGTAGTTCCCTTATTTATTAATACACTACCTTGGTAGATGCAACACTATTAAGCAAAATATCGAAGAGTGCACACTCTTGGAGGTGCTGCTAGGCGCAATGAACAATATATGAATAATATAGCTCACACTCAAGCCTCTTTTTTAATTTATTTTTACCAACATTTCGGCACTGTGGCCTTTGTCAAGGTTTGAGATGCAACACTATTCATATTAACTCAATGTTTACTACTTATTGTCTTTGGCAGATGTTCAAAATATAAAGACTATTGATATTGATGATTGAGAAAAAATAATTCCAAAGCGTCAATAAAAACCAAAGGACATTGAATACAGTTTGTCTGGCATCCACGCAACAGCCTCATCATCACCAGGTTAACTTGGATAACACCACTCCAATGTGTACTTAGTCCATTTATGGTACTTGATTCTTGTGGGAATGTTATATTACGTGGATGGGCTGGGCAGTGGTTAACTGGCTATTAGTCACTAATGGTCTGCTGCGGTACCAGTCAGGGCACCTTTATCTTCTCACGGTCAGCAAACAGTCTTTGGAATTTGTGAGGGCAATTCACATTGTTTTTAGATTATTGCCTGTTCGTGTTCAGATACACATTATCAGTAATTATTTTGAAACAGCTTAATTTGCAAAACAATGTACTGTATGTCAGTGTGGAGATGATTAAATGATCATGCTGTATGTAAACAAAGACCAATAGCAAGACCAAATCACAGTCCAAGCCTCATGTTTTTAGTAGAGAAAAGTACATTACATTTACATTTATGCGAAGCAGAAGTTTTTTTCAATTTTTTCAATCGATGAAGTGCTAGTCGTCACCTGTAAATGTGAGGTCCTGTACTATAGTGTGCAGCTGGTGCCTCTCTCTCTGTAGCTCCCTCAGTAAAGCCTGCAGGTCCTCGGCCTGGTCCTCAGCAGACTTGGAGCGTAACTGGGCCTCACGCTCCTCATCTGATCCAGAACTCAACTCTGACTCATCTGTGTCAGCCTGAACTGTCTCTACTTTCTAAGACATACACACACATACTCAAAGTCTGACTATTCCAATTATAATGATTTTATAAATAATAATAATAATAATAATAATAATAATAATAATAATGTCTGAATTGGTCAAGTTGAATGAGAGTGAAAAAATAGCATTTGCTTACAAAATTTAGCTTAGTAACTGTATTTTCCAAACCAACAATTCTTTGCTGAAGACCATCTAGGATGTTCTGAGAAGGAAGAACATTATAATGACCATGCATAAACAATTTATCATTATATGCCAGGTTTTGAGGTAAATATGAGGTACATTATGTTAATGTTTTGTACAAGTTATATACCTTGACTGTCTCCTGTTGGTTATCCACCGTGGCCACTGCAGTCTGAAACAGCAGGCCTCTAAAATATTGGACAGGACAATGAATCTCTACCGCCTCCTACTGGTCTGACATTAGATTTTCTGAAGAAATTCACAACAGATGCATTTTCTGTTTTCACAAGC
This sequence comes from Sardinella longiceps, assembly GCA_027497455.2. Taxonomy (NCBI): domain Eukaryota; kingdom Metazoa; phylum Chordata; class Actinopteri; order Clupeiformes; family Clupeidae; genus Sardinella; species Sardinella longiceps. The sequence goes on from JAODXP020000031.1 coordinate 2,676,672, forward strand.
AGTAAGTTTTACACCATTAATTAATAGGCTTTAAGTATTTCAGATAATAATTTCCCTCTTTATACACTGGTGTGGTGACCATAGAAGTTCTCGAATGGCAGTGGTTATATTTTCTGAGTGTGTTTAGAATGTTTTCACTTTTTTCTTGTGTTATAAAATATACACTGACTTACAAAATAACAATTTAATAGTAGGAAACTGGAGAGAATGCTAAAGTACTCTTCAAAAGGATGTAGAGGTAAGCTAGGGAAACTACCATCTCCATGGTAACCGAATCTCAGTCTCTCAAAGCACATTAGAATAACGTTAATCAGCTTACCAAATTTATTTCTCCGTCTGCAACAAAACCGGCAAAACGCTTCACTTCAAATAAAAGAACAGCCTTTTACAGAAACGGTTAACAAGAAAATCTGCCCTGAAAAAGTTAAAATAGAGTCTGGCAATGTAACGTTAGCGAACTTGCAGTAGCACATAGCTAACTTTAGCAACAGTCTGACTTTTGGATGAACGCACTTGCGGTCCACCTGCTTCAAAGAAATGTTCGGTCTGTATTAATTGAATGCGCCGTAACGACTATACATTTTTGCTGTCCTAATAATTAACTTCTTACTAACGCTAGCTTACTGAATGACTTTCTACAGTCCATTCGGTCGCCTGCAGGTGCTAAACCGCTTTTCTGCAAGGATAAACATTCGGACAAATCACAACTCTGGACGTCGAGCGTCACCAACGTAGCTGTTGATCTGCACCAATCACCAAACATTTTTTGCGTCCGTAACCTTGACAACTTGGCATTCGTAGCGGGGCTTTGTAGTTTGCTCCATAAAAGCACATTCGTGTGTTTACAACCTCACTGCTCTCCGTCAAAGTTTTACAAATGCGAATGTGTCCTCGTTGGGCTGGTGAAGAACACTAAATCTTGAGCACTCCGTAGCAGTCTTGTTGTCCAGTCTTGATATCCTTTGGCAAACTTCTCTTCTCCACCAGTGCTCCAAAAGTAATTTAAATCCACATAACTGACTGGATCTGTGTGTTAAGTTATTATCAGCACATCAGCACAAACCTGCACCAAGTCATTTCAAGTAACAGCATATCAGTATGGTTCATCTGGTCTGTATGCGATGATGACTGATGTCAGCACTACATTTAAATTTAGTGTTGAGTGGACCCCTACTTGTCAACAAGCATCTATATTTCACCACTTTGATGTAAGAAGCAATCCAAGCACATGACAAAACATAAGACAACAAATTAATGAAGATTCAACCATTTTAATGCACAGTTCTACTCACCAATGCATGAAGGATGAAATGAACGTACAATAACATTCGTTATAAAGAACCAACACTGACTTTTGTCCTCCAATTTAAAAAAAAAAGAAAAGAAAAAAAAAGAAAATCACTTTTAAAAAAACATCCAATTCCATCAAAACGATCATTCTCTTTCTTCTGCATCAGCTTTACTGAGTCCACCCACTGTGGTTTTTTAAACAAATCCATCCACTCAGCATGTCATCCCTCCATAGGCTTGCAAACTCCCGCAGTCTCTATGGTGGACCCGCTCTCAATCCAAGCCTCCACACAAGCAAGCACTGACTTTTAACAACAGTTTCAGTGTTATGAGTTTTGCACAGGGGCTATAGTGGACAGTAGCCTAGGTTACAAGTAGGCAGAGGATAGGTGTTAGCCTGGGGCATGCTGCTACTCACTGATAGCACCCCCTCACACACACATACAGCTCCTTGTTAGGAGACGCACACCTCGGCTGGAGGGGTGCTGGCTGGGGCGTTGGAAGCTCCTGATTGGGCACGCTCCAGGTCAGAGGTCTGGCTGGTGGAG
>JAODXP020000031.1:2678609-2693609 GCA_027497455.2 Sardinella longiceps
AGTTACGTATTGCTGAAACACTCTAATGTAAAAAGTTACCTCACAATAAATTATTAAACTGTCATTACATAATATCCAACATTGACAGTAACGTAATATAAATTATTCTATTTTGTTGTTTTTTCATTAATTTAATTTCATTTCATTAATGATGAATAAAGAAATATTTATTGTTTAATAAATATTTATAGTCATTGTGACAACAGCTCATTTGAAGTAAATCCTTTCCTCCACTGTTCTGATTTACTTTATAGGATGATGTGTGTCGTCCTCCGTCGTGGAAGGATATTTCCGGCGGGCTGTGAGGTAAGCCGTCATCCTCTGAGGTCGCTCCCGAGTCCTCGTACCGCTTACTGGGAATCAACAAGGGGGAGGCCCCAGGTGGAAGTTCTGCTGCTGCAGCTTCATCTGTTAGGGTCATTACATAATTATGACATATTCACAGTTCATTCACACATGGACACAACTAGATATCATCCAACAAACAACAAAATAACCCCCACCCCCATGAGGTCAATTCATGCAAGTTCTGCAAATTAAATGACAAATTCAACTTTAAAGTAAACTCTTTAAGGGTTGAGTGCTTAGGGCATTAGGTGCTAACTCTAGATGAGTGTAATTGTACTATAGTCACATGGTCAATTCATACAAGTTGTGCAAATTCACACTGACAAATTCAACCTTAGGGTTGAGGGCCTAGGGCACTGGGTGCATTAGGGTTGAGACAGCTCCTAGTCCAGTATAGGGCTATCCTAGGCCTCGGGCTTAGTAGTATGGTCTAGTCAGTATACTTTAGTCTAGGGCTATCCAAGGGCTATTAGTTTGGCCAGGGAGGAGGTATGATGTCTATGCCTGTTGAATTAAGTTTAGTTTCAATGTAATATTTCAGTTGTTGTGACAGTTGTGACGTACAATTGAAGGCGTCTGACCTGTAAGGCTTTGATTTTGCTGTGGACATTCTCCTGCGAAAGCACACGAGGAGGCTCTGAGGAGCACTGGGCCTGGTCAGCCAGGAAGATACTGTCATGAGACAGCGCTCTTGAGTTTAGTGTCCCTTTGGGGTACCTGTAGTTCAAACACAATACAACACAATACAATGCATTTAAGCTCTTTTTCACAACAGATGTGAGTGCCTATTTTTCTCAAGATTTTTGTTGGGTTGTTCTGCCTTTTTTTTTTCTCCAAAGCTACATTCCAGAAAGCTCTCTCCTTCTATTGTCTTTCACAGCATAGCGTGTCTCTGAAGTTGGTTCGATTTGAATTTATGACTGCATGAAGGATTTTTCATTTCATTCATTTCATTTCATAAAAAAAAAATACAGTAACTATTTCCAAAAAGAAAACTGTTTCTCTTAGTCTGCTCTGCATCAACCGAGTTTGTAGCTTTAAATTGCATTAAATGTTAATTATGTCATAACTATAATGTATATAGTACATTGCATACAAGACTGTATTAAATGTTGACATGGAAATACAGAACATTATCAATTTGACTTCTCAATTTTAAGTCCCACTCAGAATCTTGCAGAAGCCTGACAGTCAGTTATACAGTATTCCCTCTAGCAAACAGGCCAACAACTAATAACTATTAATCACTATAATAAATGTATATACTATACTAAAAATATACTGTAATATATTTTTAAATTATAAATGATTTATTAATTAATGTCTACTAATATGAATATCTCTGGGTTCGGCGATGTGGTCTTACAGCAAGTCCTCCTCTGAGTCGTAGCTTCCCCTAGTGTTCTCGGGCGCTGTGACATCACTGGCGGACTGACTCTGTTTGATCTGTCCAGTGTCAGTGTCCTTCCTCTTCAGCCTCCCAAACAGACGTGTCTTCAGGGCTTTAAACCGGGACTTCTTCCGTCCTGAAGAGGAGAGAGGTACTATTACTCATCAGGGTCAGGGTATGTAGCGAGTGGGACTCTAGAGGATGTTTTTTTTAAAGGTTTTTGTTGTTTTTTACCCTCAATGATGCATTCCAGCACTGCTTTCAAGGCACCACCCCTCCAAATTACGCTTTGTATGAGGGTTGAAGGGGTTAGGGTTAGGGTTAAGTTAGTGCCTTTTAGGCTGTGCTGCCTTGTGCTTAGTCTCACCTGGGCCTTCGTCCCCGCCACCTCGTTCTGATTCTGCATGTCTGTACATACTGTAGTTTCACTTCTGGACAACGAGAGACAGAATTACAAACATATATTACAAACAATATAGTCTATTTGCCTGAAGGGTCAACCTGGAAATGTTGAGTAGACCAAAGTATTATTGCAGAAATGTATAGTATAGGTCCCCAGCATGTAGAAACTGCCGGATGCTAAATTGAATATGTTGGGCAATTTGCACAATTAGCTATTAGCATAATTGCAGATAGGCTCGTGTTTAACTTTTCAGGTAGAAAAGGATCCGTCAACCAATCAAAATTGACTCCCCTCCATCAGACACGCCCTCCTTCGTCCGGCAACGGACGTGTACAGTCTGAACTTAACATAAGGCTGCTCATTGTTATCACAAATGAGGCCAACTACTGTTGCTTAATCAGCAAACTTTAACAGTGATGTTGGAATGATGCTGAACCAAGCACTTATCCAGCTTGGCCAAGTAGTTTGACCCAAGCCTACTACGTGGGCATCCCAGGTTCGAATCCCACCCAAGCATAGTGCTCCGCTTCCTTAAGTTGCTTGTACATTTACTTTTAAACCTAAACCTGCTCCAGACACTATACTGGGCTATTAATGCATGTTTAGGCCATGAGTTAATGAAGGGCTGGGTGGCTCTCAAGGTAAGAACACTGATGTTGGTGTGCAAGGTCACCAGTTCGCATCCCGGGTGGTGCATGTCCTTAACACCACAAACGAGTGCAATAACAACCACAATGACCTCATTACAGCTAAGGCCAGGGGGAGCCAAGACGACCGCAGGGGGAGGGATTCATTTACCTATTTAATATCAGTAATAGATAGCATCTGACTCGAGGATTGAACCTGCGACCTCACAGTTACAGTCATGAGTCCAACTTTCTAACCAGTCAACCAAGAAGCCCTGACTCCTACTTAACTGACTAGGAGGGTCTTGAATGGCTGGGAGAGAGAACAACTAAAAAGAAGCTCACACAGGCTCTCTCTGAAAGGGAATCAAACCCGCAACCTTGGCAGCCACATGTGGCATGAGGAGTTTGGCTCATACAGGGATGGAACCCAGAACCTTGGCGTTACTAGTACCGCGCTTTAACCACCTGAGCTAGCCGCGCTTTAACCACCTAAGCTAGCCGCCGCTGCACTCCTTCTCAGTCCTGGTCTTTGTGTGAAAGTAGGCTGATGTGGCGAGGGCCAAAAGCCAACACGGGGCTCGAACTCACAACTCTGAAATTAAGAGTTTCATACTCTACCAGTTGAGCTAGCTGGGCCTTTGGGAGAGCTACTACTGGTCTTGGGCTCATGCATTGAAGAGTTTGGCCCATACAGGGATTGAACCCGGAACTTTGGCGTTATTAGCACCACACTCTAACCAACAGAGCTAAACACCGCTACTATACAGTCCTCCTTTGTTTTTGATGTGGCGAGAGCCAACATCGAGAGCGAGAAGCAAGAGATTAATTTCACAAAGAAAACAAAATGCATATTAACATCTATAAATCATGAATAAAAACATATTTTGTTAGCCTCATAGGATAATTGCCTAAGTCATATTTCAGTGTTTAAGATTCAGATACACAGTCACACCAAATGGATGTTGATTCCCTGCGCCCTCATAAGACAGTCTGTTTTCCATAGATGCCAATTTTTGAAGTTGTTATGGTTATGTTCCTCACAATGTTGATAAGGCTGGTATCCTGACAGCTTCATAGTCTAATGAGTCTATGGCAGATAGTGTTTTTGTTGTTTCTCTTAATGTTGGTGACCCATACTATATATTTCTGTAATAAAACTTTGGTGTACTCAATATTTCCGGGTTCACCAAGGGCCTCTAAGGGCTGGCAATAAACTAATACACAATATTTGAATAAAAAAATAGTGTATTCGCTTAATTTTAGTTAGCAGCTATTGACAGTTAGACCATTTGTTTTTATTAAATATATTTTGACCCTGCTTTGACCCCGGGACCCTGTAGTTTGTCTCAGACACTCACTGGTCAGAGACCACCACTATGAATAAAGTGATAAGTAAAGCATCAAGCATTAAAGCAGAGAGGATTCAAGCGGAGCATCTTTGATTAAAGTGCACAAATAAAAGCACTGATTTCAGATATCCTCACAACAATCAATCATCATGTGTTTTTACCCATGCAAAACCAATGTTTACTGTTGTCCTGAAAACATTTCAACCAATAACTCACCTTGACAGGAGAAAATTAATATTTTTTTTTATCCTACTTCACTAGTTACTTTCTTCCTTGATGATTGGCAGTTAAGCACTTGTATCTTCTTCACAAGTTTTTTTTTTTTTTTTAATCACAAATCCATCTCCAAAGCACTATCTCTTCCTTTCTCTCTCTCTCTCTCTCTCTCTCTCTCTCTTGCCAGACTGATCAGTTCTTGCAACCTACATGCCAGAGGCTCTCCGTTGACTTTGGCACCAATAGAAGCGGCGGTTGCCTAGCAGTCTCCGAGAATGACGTGAGGTGACATTAAATAGCCGGGAGACGGGCCGTCTGGACGCAACTTCTCTCTCTCTCTCCTTCTCTCTCCCTTTCTCTCTCTCTCTCTCTCTCTCTCTCTCTCTCTCTCTGGGCCTCATCCTGCTTTAAATCCTTCTGGACACACACCAGGAAATAAAGCTTTCCCCAGGCGTTCCAAGTGGCCATTACTCTCTAGGATACACCACCCTCGCTCCCCTCCCCTCTCTCTCCCCTCCAGGGAGAGATCCAAAGGGCAGAACCTCACTCTCTCCCCCTCTAGGGAGATCCAAAGGGCAGAACCTCACTCTCTCCCCTCTCTCTCCCCCTCTAGGGAGATCCAAAGGGCAGAACCTCACTCTCTCCCGTCTCTCTCCCCCTCTAGGGAGATCCAAAGGGCAGAACCTCACTCTCTCCCGTCTCTCTCCCCCTCTAGGGAGATCCAAAGGGCAGAACCTCACTCTCTCCCGTCTCTCTCCCCCTCTAGGGAGATCCAAAGGGCAGAACCTCACTCCCTCCCCTTCTCTCTCCCGTCTCTCTCCCTCCTCTATGGGATCTAAAAAGGGCAGATCCGCACTCACTGAACTGCAGATTGTGTGTGTGAGCAAGTCAGGGGAGGACATCTGACATCTGATAGCAAGCACCAAACAATAACAAACAATACGGCTTTTGTGTCTCCAAAGAGCAAGTCTGATTCCTCTCTGCGGAGTACGGGGCACCTGAGGTAAAGACCCAGGCTTGGCACCTCCGCTCTCCAACAGACAGCGTTACCTCTACACCTGATTTATTTAAGTCATTAGCTCTTGTTTTCACTTAGATTCTCATACCACTACGCCGTGGGGTTCGGCTGTGTAAGGGGATCCTGCCACCGGCTTCACACATCCTGTTACCCTTTCGAAGGGAACTTTCCAGCACTTGAGAGTTACGTGTTAGACGCGTCACCTGCAGCACCGTGTCGGAGGCACTCAGCGCTATGAGTTTCTAGAATCAGTTTCCTCAGGGCAGACCCAGGTGCTGTAAGTTCACCTGGGACTCCAGCTGAAATAAGGCCTCTCTACCTGGCAGCTCTGGCACAGAGAGAGAGTGAGAGAGAGGAGTGAGAGAGAGAGAGAGAGAGAGAGAGAGAGAGAGAGAGAGAGAGAGAGAGAGAGTGAATGAGATAGACAGAGAGAAAGAAAGAGAGAGAGAGAGAGAGAGAGAGAGAGAGAAGAGAGGAAGAGAGAGAGTCCCCTTGAGCAGCTGGTGAAGTCAGCTTGTTTCCACCATCACCATGGTGACGCCAGAGGACGGATTCCACTCTCCACTCTTTCAGCTTACTGACTGACTGAATCTCAATGTCCCTCCTCAACCCTGAACCCTAGACCCTCAAAGACTCCAGGGTCAAAAGAAGAGCTGCACTCTGACGGACTGAATCTCAGTATCCTCCTCAACCCTGAACCCTAGACCCTCAAAGACTCCAGGGGCAAAAGAAGAGCTGCACTCTGACTGTCTGAATCTCAATACCCCTCCTCAACCCTGAACCCTAGACCCTCAAAGACTCCAGGGGCAAAAGAAGAGCTGCACTCTGACGGACTGAATCTCAATGTCCCTCCTCAACCCTTAACCCTAGACCCTCAAACTCCAGGGGCATAAGAAGAGCTGCACTCTGACGGAATGAATCTCAACACCCCTTCTCAACCCTTACTGTAGCCCTAAACCCTCAAAGACTACAGGAGCAAGAGAAAGGCTGAACCCTGATTCACCCTGAACCTCAAATCTCAATACCCTCACCCCCCAATACTCTCTCAAGTCCTCACATCTGCTCAGCCGGTACATCTAGCATTGAGACATTGGGACTTAGTAGATCTTTTGACTGGTCAGATGGTTCACCAATGATGTTCACCAATCACAACTTTATGTGTTCAGAGAGACGTTGGGCAGGCTTAGCTGTGGTTCTATGTTGGCTTCCGTCCGGGATTCCATCAATGGATCTCTCTAATCTGTCTACCAACTGAAGCCAGAATAAAGGGTTAAATGACTTGGACGTGGACATTGTGATTCATCCAGGCCTTCATTTATGATCTGGGAGTCAGAGGCTTTGTGCTGTTGAAATGATTTTGCTTTCAAATGCCCTGCTTCTGCTCCTGGCCCAGGTAGACCACATCAGACACAAGCTAAATGAGCGTGACCACTGTATAAGCATGACTCTGTGGATTTGAAACCCCACACTCTTTCCAGCTGCTCTGGTCATCGGTGATTACTCCTCTTATCCATTCAGAGACTATTGTGTGTGTGTGTGTGTGTGTGTGTGTGTGTGTGTGAAGCTCTGAAATCGGCGTGTGTGTTTACCCAAGGCTCAGCACACACAGACCTGGCAATAAATCCATCCTGAGAGAACTTCTGCACAGTGGAAAGCATACACTGTGTGTGTGTGTGTATTCGTGTGTGTGTGTATGAGAGAGAGTCTGTGACTCTGTCCAGGTGTGTGTATAATTCTGTGTGTGTGTCAGTGTGTCTATATTTCTACGTCTGTGTGTATGTGTGTGTGCACTTGTGGTTCTGTGCCTGTGAGCAGTGTGTATTCATTAGTGTGTGTGTGTGTGCATGTCACACTTGTGTGCATGTGTGTGTGTGTATGTGTGTGTGTGTCTGAGGTTGGGGGTAAGTTGTAGAGTTGCAGGTGTGTGAGCACATTCAGTACACCATTTGAGATGGTGAGATAGTTTCAGCTTTATCACAATTTTCTTCCCAATCCAATTCAGCAGAAACCCAAACACCAGCTGGCTGATTGTCAGGGTGCGCCGGTGTGTAGCACACTAAAATACACCCAAACACAGCATGTAATCCTCTACTGACATCCCTCTATTCCCAAAACAACTCTCAGCTCTTGGCTCAACAACTCCTACAGATGTCTTATAAGGACTCTGGACTGCCAGATAGTGCCAGCCAGGTAGCACTGTAAGTTACGTAAATGACAAGGGAGTTGAGGCCTTGTTTTCTGTGTGCTTGTTGTTTGAGTTCAGGTTTCAGATGGAGAGACGACTTAAGCTCAATTCAGACTGAAGATCCGCGAGGAGATGAAGCGGTTTTAGAGAGTAGTTGCGGCGGTGTGAATCGATCGTCGCAGGTTGTTGCAGGCAGTTTTAAGCCGTCGCAAAAGATTTAACATGTCAAATATCAGTTTCAGAGTTTTAGAACGTCGCAGCCCGTCTCGTCGCGGATCTTTGGTCTAGAGCTACCTTTATAGGGACTGCCAGATAGTGCCAGCAGGTAGCACTGTAAGTTACGTAAACGACAAGGGAGTTGAGGCCTTGTTTTCTGTCTGCTTGTTCTTTGAGTTCAGGTTTCAGATGGAGAGGCGACTTAGGGCAAATCTCACATGTGTCTCCGTCCCTGTCTCCACTGTAGGCTAAAGAAAAGAAAGCTCCCGCACACTGTTCACATTTGTAAGGTTTACCGCGACGTTTCGGTCTACTGACCTTCTTCAAGCAGTTCAACCTTCGTCAAGCAATTCAACCTTGGTTGAATTGTTTGAAGAAGGTCAGTAGACCGAAACGTCGCAGTAAACCTTACAAATGTGAACAGTGTGCGGGAACTTTCTTTTCTTTAACGTTAGTGACCCAGGGGTTCCACTCTGACGCACCTGCTTGACGCTTGTTCTTCAAAAGGAGGTGTGCAAGAATCCTACACTAACTCCACTTTAGGCTACACACCTATAATTGCACCCACACCCATATGACCCATTGATAGCTATGCCAGCTCATCTTTAATAGCCAGACGCTGTCCCATTTCTCTTCCAGACACAGACAAACACACACACACACACACACACACACACACACACACACACACACACACACACACACAGCAGAGGTGTTCCCAAGTTACAGTAAAGGGACAAGACAATGAAGAGAGATAATGGAAGGAGATCAGATTAGTTCCGATAGAGGCCAGGCCACTCAGACCAAGCTGTCATAAAGCTGGCACACACACACACCTACACAGTACAGTACACCCTTGTTTACATGCCCTCAACACAACTGTCCTGTTTTTGTTGGTTGCTTTGATACAATCACATTGCTGAATTTATGAATGAATAGTGGAGGGACACCTATAACCCTAACTAACTACCCCAGTCTAAAAACACGTGAAATATAAGGACAGCTTTTATAATACTTCATAATCTACACACCTACACAGTACATCCTTGTTTACATGCACTCAATACAACTGTCCTGCTTTTTTTGGTTGCTTTTGTTTGTTGCTTTTATACAATCTCATCGCCAAATTTATATGAATAGTGGAGGGATATATATGTAGCCGGTGGCGGTCCGCACCGCACACGGGTCTCGAACCCGCCACCCCGCAAGCTACAAACTCCCGGCGTGGGAGTGGAACGCTCTAACCAACTGAGCTAAAAGCCCAAGCTTCTAACTCAGCGTGTTAGAAGCGCCCATGGAATTGGGTGATGAGGATTTACACACTACCACCGAGCTAGCCACGCTAGCTGGCCTCCGTTACATATACACCTATAGCCCTAACTAACTATCCTGTCCCCAGCCATCAGTCAATCTTAGTGCAATAAGCCGTAAAAACACGTGAAATGTAAGGACAGCTCTTATAATACAGTACTTCATAATCTATTAACTCTATTAGTCATGTCGTAAATGAGCAATTAACAGATGCTGTCTGTGTGTTTAAGCTTGCTGGAGAGTTTTAGACAAAACTCCCTCAAAATAGCCCACTCAGCATAATGGTTGAGAAAGAAACCCCTGACAGAAACTGCCACCTCTAACATGGATAATTATTATCATCATGATGACATGTCTGTGAGTTTCACTGAGGTCTGGGCTGCAATAGTCAAGAAAACAAGGGAGACGGTTCTCCCTCACAGACAAGCAGGGTTGTGAGAGCATACAGATCAGAGTTGCCAGACAAACGATAATTGTCATATGTGTGCGGTAATTTTGAGCTCTGTACAAGAAGGGGAAAGGTGAAGCAAGTTTGTCTAAAAGGTTTGGGAAACCTTTGCTTTGAAAAATCATAGTATATTATATATTACAGGTAATTCACAAAATAGTTTGAAAAAAATATATAACATTTTATGTTTGTATGATACATTTCCTCCAAAAACAAAAATTTGGTACGCCTTTGGTACGACACTTCAGCATTTCAAATCTGGCAACACTGATAGAGATGGACATCTAGGTCAGATAAACAATGTGTTAGGCCAGGTGCCAGACATTGTTGACAAGATTAAGGTCATAAGTGATGCCCCACCAAAACACTCTTAATGCCCCTAAGTCAGCCCAGCAAATGCAACCTGTACAATGCCATGTGGATGTCCAGTAATGCATTCCAGCATGTAGTTCACAAACATGTCCTAACAACTGAGGGAATAGTAGGCTAATGATATTCACCTTGAGGATCATAGAGGTAGGACCACTTAAAGGAGAAATGCAGTGGGAATGAACCCATAGCCCTGTTTAAAAACAGGCAGTATAAACAGTTTATTAGACTACAAAAATTGTTTACGCGTTTAGCCGCAATGGCCTTCGTCAGGACAATGAAAGATGGCTGATTGTTTGCCACTCTTTCTAAGTGCAATGTAAGTCAATCACGCTTCACACAAGGTGAAGCGATCACGACACAAAACACCTGATAGATGAGAAATGACTTTTTAAAAAACTACTTCTGAAATCCTTGCAACCATAGCCCTGTTTTTCAAGGTCACAGAGTACTGTACTGTCGGTAGGGAAAAAAGAACAAGCAAATTTTATACAGCATAGACTGAATAGTGAACTAGCAGCTAATGTTAACTGAAAGGGGGACAGAAACTCACTGCCACACACAATGCCAGTTTGATAGTTTGTGCATGTTGAATTATTTTTTTCATACTTTTTCCTACAAGGCAAATCATTTTGGCAAGGCATTTTTATTTGTATAGCACATATATATTATATCATGGCAATGGCAACTCAAAGTGCTTTAACAAAAGAAAAAGTAAAAGTAAAATGACTGTATACAAATCTCAATCAATAAGACAATATATAACAAAGAGTAAAAATAATATACATGCACAAATACATACACATGCACCCATATACTGTGCACCTATACAGACAGCACTATGTCACCAAAAACAGGGCTATCGTCACACCACTAATCACACCAAATTTCTCCTCTAAATCAGACTGCTATTCTTGCAATGATGTAGAATAAATTTGTATCTGCTCTGTTGTGGAGTTAGAGCTGAACAAGCAGAGCAGGCAATGTATCCACAATTTACATCCTAATTTGTTACATTTTTTGATTGACTGGTTTGTAATTTTTGTACGGTAGTTGACTTGATCTATGAACGAGTTATGAAGTATTTCAGTTTCAGATCTAAATCTAAATGTGACACCAGTCTCCAGTCACGTGCAGCAAGAAATCAGAAACAGCTGGCTGCTGGAGACATTAAGGACCACTTTATGGACAAGGAGTTTCCCCAACCTTTATTTATCCTGCTTGCCACTGCCTCCTAGCAACACATGCCGTAAACACAGCCATCGGAATAACAAGCTATCATGGGATATTAACCTAGCCATCTGTGACGCTGGTGGCTATTGCTTTTTATAGTGCTTTGATGATTACAATCCATTGTTCATCTCTCTCGTGGATCTCCAGCTGAGCCACCACGACCAACCCCATACCCTGTTTCTGTTCTCAGAATTCTCTTTCTTGGAATGAGAGTTCACTGAGGCATTCACCGAGTGTTGCATACTTTTGTTAGAGCAAGAACACTTTGTCCATCGCTGTTAATATCATTTCAGCATGTCTGTCTACACATCCATTCCCAGAGAGTGTTCCACTGATATTCCAAAACATTTGTGTTTTTATGACTCCTTAGACTTTAATAATACCCAATGTGTCATAAGGACTCTTTAAATATTAACATTAAGACAGCACCAGGTTCTGAGAAAAAAAAAAAGCCCTGCTCGATCATTAACAGTGTTAAACTGACAGACGCACGTGGGGTTTCGCTCTCAAGAATGCACCTGCTGTCTGTCTGTGAACCTTGGACAGGTGTTATCTCCTTCAGACTCTCCCGGACTGCCCCCACCCTCCGTGACCAAACAATACACCCCTGTTGTGAGGTTAGGCAGGGCTGTTTCAAGGTACTTATAGGGCCACAAGCAAACAGGACATGGGGGCTCTTCATCCCCATAAACACCAACATGAATAACATTGTTATAATCTTCAAGCATCCTCAATATAATTATTTGTATTGTACAGTTGTCCACCTCCAGTTTAAAGTCATTTTTTGTTGAAAAACATCACCAACTTAACTACTAAAATGATTAAGCAGTCGATCTTGGGGGCCCCTTTCAGCCTGGGGCCCCAGGTAATTGCCTGGTTTGCCTGTCCTGTTGCGACGGCCCTGTTGTAAGGTTAGGCTGACTTGTCCCTTCTCCTGTACTGTCCACTCCATGTCCTCTGGAACTCTAGTTCTGTTGGCCTATCTGAGTTTCTGTTCTTGGACGATTTGCATGACTCTCTTACAACGTAGCCTACACACTATTAAAATCACAGCGAGAGGGTGAGGTCAGATAAATCCATCACCTCAGGTAGGCAGGCAGTGCTTTAATTGTCTGTGCCACTTTGATTGATTCCGAAGCGCATAGTGTCTTTTTTCAGACCCAGCTGCCATTACAACTGATGGCTTGTGTGAGTGCATGTACTGTATGGGTGATGTAGCCTACTGAACGGCACAATACAGAACCACTTTATTACCACTTTATTTATGAAAGGAGAACAACCAAGGTTATACCAAGTTGTTGATATAACCAAACAGGTGTGTATTCATTAGTGTTTGTGTGAGTCTGTGCATGTCTACATCTCTCTCTCTCTCTCTCTCTCTCTCTCTCTCTCTCTCTCTCTGTGTGTGTGTGTGTGTGTGTGTGTGTGTGTGTGTGTGTGTGTGTGACTAGAATTATGATTTAAAGTCATGAAAGTTTAAAAAAAAAAAAGATTGTCCCTTTAGAGAATATCAAACTCCTGAGAACCTTATTTTGCATTTAGGCTGCATAGCACATGGAGCAGATGACATCATCACATAACCACATACTGTAGGTCATCTCTGGAACAGCCTGTCCCATACATTGCAATAACATAATGGACACATTAACACCAGCCTGTAGAGCAAATCATGCACCACTCGCTCACTGGAGCTGTGAGGGAGACGCCGATAGGCTACATCACAGCAACAGGTGTTCCCTGCATTGAGTTACACACTGCTGAATTATTAAATTCCGTATAAGTGCCAAATCTGATAATGCAGTACAACAAATCAGGAAATATTAGATGTTCTATTCACTTTGACACAAAACAAGAATTTGCGTTGCTTTTAAAAAAGTTTGGTACCTGGCTAATTACGCACTGAAATGTAGGATACAGGAGCTATTTCCAACCCTGCTGGCGGTCTAATTGTAGACACCCGAATCGGCTACGTTGAAACACACTTTTGCCTCGCTTAGGACAAGCAAAACATGATCTGGTATGAGATTACTATGAAAAAAGCACCCAGGCCACTGCCGTCTGCACTGAAAATGCGGGGAAACTCACCTGTTTGCGGAAGAACGATGTCCTCATTGATCGTCAGATCTATTGCACGTCCACTAGTATCTACTTTGTCTGTTCTGGCGTGTGGACTTGTCTTTCATTTGCATCAAATCTTCTCATTTGCCTCGCATCGCCGGTCGAAACCTCAGAGCTGCGTAAAAGGACCTCCTCCTCCTACAACTCGTGGGCAGCGCACAGACGCACACCTTTCATGTAGTAACCTAGTCAACCAGGCCACTTCTGTTCTTCAAGTTGGCGGACTTGCTGAAACAATCACTACAGTTCAGACGTCAACTTCAAATCGAATCAAATGATGTGGAACAAACAGATCAGGGTCAACGCGATCACATGGACCACGAGTTCTTCATTCAAATACGTCATGTTGTAAAACAAGATAAGCAACCTGATATTATAAACAGAAAAGTAAAGTGACATAAATGCCTGTATGTGGTGTCGACCGTGGTCATGTTCATGCAGAACTGTATAACAACACTCAATCGTTATGTAACCACGCCGGTATCCAACAAATCCGCTTGAAGGTCGGTGTAACGGAGGACGCTAATGCCTTCTCAAAGCATCTTACCGTAGTAGTCTAGTGTGGTTCACACGCGAATTAAAGATCACGAAGCAGCCAACTGAACGTACTGAATGGGGGTGAGAAAAAGAGAACTAATGATAGACTTTAGCTTCACATGCCTCTCAACCACGTCTCTTCCACATTGGACTTATATCAGATGAAGGTTAATTTAAGACTATGAAAACCTAGTATCGTTTTCATTTTAAAAAGCCTGGACAGAGTAACTGTATAGGCCTACAACATGCTTTATGATAAAGTTCAAAGTTACACTTAATTACTTAAGTGTTACATAATCACTAGAAGTACAAATGCATTCTAATGTTTTGACAACAAAAAAGGTCTTTCTTTATGAAGGTGACTAAAGATGTCAAGGTTCCTGGGAGTGGGGCACAAAAAATAGCAGTGTTTTATGAATAAAATAAAAGAAGCAGGTTTATGTACCAAAATTTAACAATCTAAAGTCAACAGTGAAAATCACCATCAATTTATTGAGGAGTGTATAAGCAATTCACATTCAGTCACAATGATGTAATATTTCTTGTTCATGTATTTAATAGAAAATTACTGATTTGTAAAAACAATAAAAATAATGTTTCTGTTTTTCCCTGAAGAATCCACCCCGCAACTCAGAGACGCATTAAGATGGATCATCTTCAGTCATACGAGTTCCGAAATACTGCATTCCTACAGGGATAAACACACAACACAAAAGGATTACATGTAAAAATGACATGAAAGTAGGCCTACTGAGCATCTAAAATGCCTGTTGGTGATGTTTTATTTTCAGGCTTACTGGCACAGTATTTTTAAAACCGAGGCTACAGAGGCTACTGTAAGTTAGTCTGGCATATTTGTAAAAGTGCTTTATCACTTGCTGTCCTTTGCCAAGTCCACTGCACATAGAAAAACAAAACTGACAATGAATGCCCCACAGTACTGCAAGCCTTTGTTAGAGTAGCCAAACAGAGGATTGAATATCATAACAATTACATGGGGTGATCTGATATTATGGAAAACAGGTCAAAATAAAATTGTTTTCTGTCATACATGCACCCCCTGCACTGTAATACAGACTAGGAGCTGTGTTGAACGTGAACACTTTGATGTGTGTGTAGTTATAATGTGCATTTAGGTGCTGGCATTACATGCAACCATGAATTATGGTATGGTAGCTGGAAGTAAGACTGGGCCACATCCACATCATGTTTCAGTCATAAAGCAGACAC
>JAODXP020000031.1:2702572-2740072 GCA_027497455.2 Sardinella longiceps
CCTTCTTGAAGAGACGGACGCTGAGCTGCAGTAGCTCAGTGTCACCCACGGGGGTGCCAGTGTACATCTGCTTCGTGGTGCCCTGTGGAGGGAAAAAAAAAAAGTGTCCAATTACTAATACTGTGTGTATTCAGTTAACAAAAGGCCTATGAAAAACATAAATACATAAAAACATGAATAAAAACACTTGTGTCGTAAGTTGTCCAATATTCATATAGTACTTATAATATTTGGTTGACCATAGGCAATTGCATTGCAACCAACTATAGCCGAGGTTGCTTTGACAGCTTGCGGGTCTCAAACCCTCCACGTCATCCGTTACACAACAAATTAGCTAACTTGGTTTTTCCCAATTATGGTTTTGGGAAATACACCTCTGGGAGGTGTAAATGTGGATCACATACTTTTTCATTCTTGAGCAGCTGCTTGCGGATGGCAATGTCTCGGCGGGCACTGAGAGCTCCACAGCCTGCGCCCAGGTTCCGCAGAAGATTGGCCCTCTCCGTGCGTCTGTTCACAGCCGCCATGTTGAGGGCACCCAAGTCGTGTTCAAACAGCCGGTCAGCATCTATGGACAATGAAGGAGAGATGGTGTCAAATCATTTGTGAGGGTGAATCAAATAGCACTTCTCTCATACCCAAACTTTCAGTGGTAGTTCACATTTTGTTTGAAAATAAGTTTATAAGATTTATTCATTTCTACATTTTGGTCAACCGACCTTCATCAGGTAATTCCTGATGAGGGTCTTTTGCCCCAAAAGTAAAATTAATTTTTTTTTTGGTTGTATAATAGACAGTGTGTGGAAGTCTCTCTCATAGAGTGTTGGTTACGTTCAAAGCACCCGTTTATGAAATGTGCAAAAAGCATATTGTTTTTTTGAAGTTAGAAAATAAGTTGACGGTTACTAAAAAGATTATTTTTCTTGCTCTGGGGTGCTTTTACGTAAAAATAGCTACTAAATAACTTAGCAACTGTGTTGATTGTAATGCAATTCTCCAATGGCAACCAACTAGCAAGTATAGTTTTATCTGTTCCATTCTGATCAGCACTGTTCTTTTAAAATTCCTCCATCTTGTCATCATCTCACCTTTAGGATCATCGAGCTCCCCCTTGCAGACGTCTTTGACACGGGCCAGGAGCTGGGGCCCAGCCAAGCGGCGCGAGACGCCCGCCCTGAGGAGCACGGCCCCTGGGGTGAACTTGAGCAAGGCTGCCCCTGGGGCTCTGGGCTCCTGCTTCTGCTTGGGCATCAGGCTTGACCAGTCCACGTCAATCACGTCCAGAGGACCTGCAGTGAGGAGGAGGACCAATAGGATGGCAGTCACTGTCAATCTGACCACTCTACCAGAAATCGTCCTCTAATCACAAAGCCAAAGTCGACTTCAATGAACATATGGACCATATGGGCAAACAGTTTACTCATGTTTACACTTTTTATTTCTGGTTACGCTTTTTATTTCCTATGCTATGGTTTAGTTCATCATATTCGGCAGAAACATTTAATGTGTGACTTCACTAGACACTACACTTCCCTGTTTTACATGAGCAAAAAGTCAAAGAATGTACCTGGCACTCGTTCATCGTCCTGCTGGTCGTCTCGTTTCTGAGCGTTGTCGGCAAGAATCTCATCCAGCTCATCATCGCTGATGGGCTCGTAGTCTTCACCTCCAGACACCATGGACTGGGCATCCTCTCCCTTGCCTTCATCCTCTTCTGCAGACACACACACACACAGCAGGAACTTTTAGGGTTTGTTTAAACGTATCCAGATATTTTTAAGAATGGATATTTTTTTCTGTGATCCATTCCTTCTTTCAATTGTATTTACACAGATCCAGCAGAATCCACAAAAAAACTAAAATGTTTTGAAAATATAAGTTTGAAGTAAACAAAAGGTCTTAATAGATGAAAATGTCAGTTTACTTTACAACATTTTGGAAAGGCCATTGGGCATTTACAGATCATAATCATGGGCTGTTAACTACATGACCATGACTGTAGCTTAAAAGTGTGTTGCAGTCTCTTGCTCACCATCCAGGCTGTCCACCTTCTCGTCTTCCACGGCCTCGCTCTGAGCATGTGCGATATCTGCTGGCTTGTCTGCATCCACGGCGACTGCCTCCCGCGGCAACAGGGGCTCGAAGTCTGCACGCTCCATGATGCGCCCGTCTCCTCTCATGACCTTGGGGTCGCCGTGAGCCATGGGGTCAAAGGGGAGAAGTCTCTCCCTCTCTCCCCGCTCACGTTCCCTCTCTCTCTCCCTCTCCCGTTCCCGCTGCTCCCGCTCTCTCTCCCGATGCTCGCGTTCCCTCTCCGCACGCTCTCGCTCGCGCTCACGCTCCAGGCGCTCATGTACGGCCCCAGACAGGAGACCTTCCGGCAGCAGGCGTTCCCGTTCACGCGGCTCTCTCAGGTCCCGCTCCCGTTCGCGAATGGGCTCGCGGTTGGCACCCCGGTGGGGCAGTAAGGGTTCACGGGGTCCTACTCTGGGACCACCCCAGTCCCTCTGAGGTCCCTCCGGCTCCCAGTCCCTGGGTTGCTGTGGCCCACCCGGGCCGAGTAGGCCCATGCCACCCAGGGGTCCAGGGGCGTGTGGTGGGGGGCGTGTGTCCTTGCGGTCGCGGTCAAAGGCCTCACGGTCGCGCTCACGATCTCGGTCTCGCTCCCTCTCTCGGCTGTCGTAAGAGCCCGCACGGGAGCGCGCCTGCCGTTCTGACTCGGGAGAGCTTCGTCGGGAACTGTGGCTTCGAGAGTCCTGCCGATCTAAAACAGGAGAAAAAGAAAAAGCATGTTAGTTCAGTCTGCAGAAAAAAGCTAGTTAAAAGGGCTTTATATACCTTCATGAGGTACACAAACAAAAATCTGTAGAATTATTTTGTACATAAAGCTCTCTTACAAAAGTTCACTAGCTTGAAATACGATGAGCTTTATAATTCACTACTTACTGTATCATAATCTAATACAGATTCAGAGCCATATGTTGTACAAATGTAATTTTGGGCTGCAGTTCTAACCTGATGACGTGCTGCGGCTGGGTTCTCCTCTCCTGAGCTGATCGATACGGGACTTCCTCTCGGCCCCGACCGGCTCGCCAGCCACTCCCCTCTCACGTTCGCGCTCCCTTTCCCGATCTCTGTCCCTCTCCCTCTCTCGCTCCCGTTCCCTCTCTCGTTCTCGCTCACGCTCTCGTTCTCGCTCCCTCTCGCGCTCCCTGTCCCGCGCTGCGTTCCCCCCCGGCTGTCGTCCTCTCCGCGCCCTGGGCACCTGTGGGTTCTCGTCTCGCTGATGCACCTCGTTGGGGGGCGTGCGGAGGCGGCGTGACGGGCGTCCAGGCGCGTTGCCTAGGACACCGGGCCGCACGGCGGGGTGAGGGTGCTGCTCCAGGGGGGTTGTGGGTAAGAGAGGTTTCCGTAGCAGGTGTTGGGGCAGGAGAGGCTGTAGAGGTGGTGTGGGCAACAACATGGGGGGGTCGGGGAGGAGGGGGGCGATAGGGGGGTCTGTCCTGCCTCGTCCCATCCGTCTGCTGGGAAGCGCCTCGAGGGGAAGCAGGGGCGCTCTGGGTTCCGGGACCGGCTGGACCTGGGGTGGGGGTGGGAGGGGTGGAGGTGGCGGCGCTGGTTCTCCACGGTCGGGTACGTCCTCGTCGGACCAGTCGGACAGGTGAAGAGGGGAGCGCTGATTGGCTGCCAATGCTCTCTGTGACAGAAGGTCCTCTTTGTTGATTGGTGGAGGGGTCCGCGGGCCTCGCCGTCTCTTGCTGAGCGGGTGGTGACCGGGGGCTCCTGGTTCATCCTCCGAAGCGTCCGAGTCGGCGCCGCGTGAGCGCTTGCGTTTCTTGTCCAGAGCCTTCTTCTTGGGGCCCTTCCTCGGGGACAGCAGGGGTGGAGGAGGAGGCGGAGTCTCCTGCGGAGGGTTGGTGACCACAGGCTCTTGGATGAAACGCTCCTCACGTCCAGCGACTCCCGGGCCTCGGTCCTCCTCCCGCCGGTTCTTCTTGAGGACCTTCTTCTGGGCTTTGGTTCTCTTCTTGCCCTCCTCGTGAACCCCGACCGGCGGCTCGCGCTCCCTGTCTCGCTCCTCTGATGCCCCAGGGGCGGGCACGGCGTGCGGGGGGCTGGCCTCGCGATCCTTCGCCCTCCTGGTGTCCACCGCTGCTGCTGAAACGCCTTCCTGATCTCCACGTCGATCTCCTCCGCCACTGCTGCTGCCAGCGCTACCACCTGCACGGACATCATCATGGCCACGTCCGCGGACATCCTTCTTGTCACTACCGCTGCCGCCGCTGCCACCGCCGCTTCGCCGATCGTCCTCCTTCCAACGGGACGGCTTCTCCTCAGCAGGGGTGCGGGGGGGAGAGCGGGAGGGAGGGTCCTGAGGTCGGACCACCTGACTCAAGAGACGGTGCTTCTCACCTGTGTGCACACACACACACACACACACACACACACACACACGCACACACACACACACACACAATCAGATTGTAACAAATTAGGTTTGTATTTCCTTCGGGAACAATAGAGTACCCTATTTTCTCTCTTCAACCCACTTTGCCATCACTGACACACTCTTTTCAGTTTCTCAACTGTGTGCACAAAAGCACATTAACAGACTTCATCCAGGGGTGTATTCCAAGAAGGCAGTTAAGAGACAAACCTGGGTTAGTTAAGCTGGAAGTAGTGGTAAAGCTCATAATAGAGGAGCCTCGACTCCTTCTTATCTTAACTAAACAAAGCCTGCAGGCTCCTCTATTAGCTGGTTTACGACTTCCTCTAGGTTAACTTATCCAGGTTTATCACTTGGAAAACCCCCCAGGGCAGACAGCTAAACAGATCCATACCTTTATCCTCAGCGCTGTCCACACTGTCAGCAGGACTGGCATCTCGGGCACGCTTGGGAGAAGAGCGAGGGCTGGGGGTGTTGTCCGCACGGTGTCTCTTTCTGCTACACACACACACACACACACACCACACACACACACAAACACAAATTAAAACTTAAGCCAAAAATTACAAAATGAGCAAACAAAAATAAGGTTCATGATGAACTGAACCTGAAGCCTGAATTAAAGTTTGGCCATTTTACCTCGTCTTGCGATCCTCGTGAGAATCTCGGACAGAGCGGTCATCTCTCGTTTCCTCCCTCCTTTCTCTGCGCTCCTCTCTTCCTTTCTCTCTTTCCTCCCATTCCCGCTGTCGCTCTCGCTCTCTCTGCTCCCGCTCCCGTTCTCTCTCCTTCCTCTCACGCTCTCTCTCCCTCTCTCGTTCTTCTCTCTCCCTCTCCCGCTCCTCTCGCTCTCTCTCCCGCTCGCGTTCCTCACGTTCTCGCTCGCGTTCCCGCTCTCGTTCGCGTTCCCTCTCCCGTTCACGGTCCCGTTCTCTGACGCGCTCCCGCTCGCGTTCCGCTTCACGTTCTCGCTCCCTGTCCTTCTCCTTTTCCCTCTCCCTGTCGCGTTCCCGATCTCTCTCCCGGGCGCGGTCGTCTCGGCGGTCATCCCCGCGGTCGGTCCGGCGTTCATCCCGTCGGTCATCGCGGTCCGGCTCCTCTCCACGGCTCTGGTGACGGCCAGGGGAGGTGGCCCTTGTATCTGAAACACACACAGAAAAAACAAACAACTTCTTCATTCACAATGAAAATAGTTACCGCTTTGGCTGTGACCAACAAAGTAGAAAAATTGTAGGTTATTGTTAGTCCAATTGTTTTAATGGTTCAGTGATGCCCTATAATGCTAGTATGGGGTGGTATAGTTGGGGAATCATATAATTAAAAATTGTTATACTATGATCGCAATGCAATTTCCCATTGCCAAGTAACTAAAGCCGTCCGAAAACGGATTCCGACAACATTGCGGAGCACTTTTGAAATCGACTATTTCGCAACGAACCTAGTACAGTAGCCTGTGGAATCAACAATGGATGTCAATGGACAGCTCCAACAATACTTCAATCGCTGGTGTGCGGGGTTGCATTGAAAACAATGCAATAGAATGTTGGCTAACTGGTTAGCAACTATGGCAGATTTCTCACCTCTATCCCTGTTGTCGCGTCGTTCGCGGTCAGCATGGCCACTCCTGCGGTCATAGGACGAGTCTCGGGCTTGCTCTCCTCTGGGCCGCTCGTTGCCATAGCGGTCAGTGGTGCGGTCGTTTCCTCGCTCGCTGGCCCTGTTGTCGCTTCCGCGCTCCGAGCCCCTCTCCGCACTCCGCTCTCGAGCACCGCTTCTGGACTCCCAGTTGTCGTGGCCACGCTCACGTTCGGGTGATGCTCGCGAGCCTCGTGATGAACCTGCAGAGAACATCACACACATATACATGGTGAAATCACTAGTAAACACTATTGTTACAAAAATACACCTCTGGCTTGCTTAAAACATTATTTACACCATCCATTGAGGTAAATAAGTTAGTTTAATTTTACTGACAACAAACTATAGTTTATCCTGGCCATTGCCTTCCTATGCAATTCTGCTCGATTCTAAGCTCCTTTTAGTATTCTGCCTGGGATTCCAGCCATTGGCCTTGTTCAGTCAGGGTGCATCTCATCCTGGCCAATCAGCGCGCCTCCACCTCCAGCTAGCAATCATTTCTCAATAGCCGGAATCCCAGATCATCGTACAAAGCGAAGCGTAGAGAGGCTGGTTATAGCTAACTATAGCTACAAAAAAGTAATCACTAAACCAAGTGAATAGTCAATAAATTGATCACTAATAAAAATAGGCGGAAGTTGTAGCCCAAGAACAAACACTGCCAGCCTGCAGATGCTCACCTTTCTCAGTGGATTCAGCTCCACGTCCTCTTCCTCGGCCAACTCTCTCGGCGCGGGCATCTGATCTGGCATCAGTCCTCGCTTCACTTCTTCCCTCCTCGCGCTTCGCTTCTTCTCTCCTCCCGTAACTCCCACGATCCTCTTGGGCAGCGGTGTCCTCCTTCCTGTGCGATTCGCCTCGCTCTCGATCCCGCTCGCGGTCACGTTCCCGCTCTCTCTCCCGTTCTCGTTCTCTCTCCCTGTGCTCGGGCGCTTCTCGTGTCGAACGCGCATCGCTCCGAGATGAGTCTCCGCGGGAGTCTTTAGCGTCCTGCCTGTGAGGGCGCTCATCTCGAGTGTCACGTCTGTCGCGGGTGTCTCGCCGGTCGCGGCTGTCCCGAGATTCCCGATCGTCCCGGGCATCCCGTGAGCTGCTCTGCTCCGTCTCGTAGTCCCGCTCGTCACGTGTGCTCTCCTTTTCACGCCGGCCTCGAGAATCTGGCAAAATAAAATACAAATCGTTAGACGACAAAATTACTGCACCCATTACATATTACAGAAAAAAAAATATATAAAAAGCTTAATTCTGAGTGTGAATGTAAACAGGTTTTTTTATTCAGCAGATGGACATGCCTGATGGACATGACTGTGTGTGTGTGTATATATACACACACACACATATATATATATATGTGTGTGTGTATCCAGACTGTCAAAATTTGATTAGATTATCAACTACATATTACAAGATGATGCTATATGCTGGATGTGCATGCAATACAAATAAAGTTTATGCATCATATCAAATAGCATGAGATGCGTGTAGACACAGAGGAGTGTGTGTGTGTGTTCCCCACACGTGTATCTCCTGACCACACACCATCTCTGCGTTCATGTCTTCGCTCCTGCGGGGGCGGACTCCTGTCTCGTTCTCCACGACCTCCCCTCTCCCGGCCCTGTGAGTGGCGTCGGCCGGGACTGGCCCGCCTCTGGCCCGGAGACGACGGTCCCCGCGGGGTCAAAGGTGAACGTGAGCGCCTCAGAGCTGAGGAGGAAGACGAGGGCGGAGGAGAGGAAGAGGAGGCCGGAGGACCTGGCTCGCTCCTCGAGTACGAAGGAGAGGCGGGGCTGCGTCCGCGGCGGCGTGGGGAGGGCGAGTGTCTCTGAGCGGAGGAGCGGGAGCCCGAGTGGGAGGAGGGAGAGTGGTGGCGCGCCGCCGAAGGGGAGGGACTATGCTGCTGACGGCAGGGTGATGCACGAGACCTACAAAACACACACACACACACACACACCTGTTAAAGGGACACTATGCAGTTTTGGCTGAAAAACTAGTGAACTAGCTAAATAAGATACAGGCCCATTCATACCCCATGTAAAAGACATACGGATACTTCTGAGGTGTTTTCATGTTCTATTCATTGATTTCTAGTTTACAGACGAAATAGATCAGAGTTTTGCACAACCCAACGCAAAAGTCAGATGGCGGTTTGGAGACAGAAATACTGACATAAGGAATTGCATGGACCATAACTTTGACTTTATTTGCTACATAGCCACCTTTTAACCCCCCCACCCCCCACCCAGAGATGAAAGAACACAAAGATTTTTCTGGGAGTCAGAGACAGGTGCAGTGCATTTGATGTGCTGCTTACCTGTGTGGGGAGGCTGAGGCAGGGAGCTTCTGGGAAGACACTTTAGGGGAAGGAGACTTGCGTCTGCTGAGGGGCGAAACATCCCTGGAGGGGGAGGAGACACTTCCGGAACGTTCCTCTGACATCACAGACCTCTTGGCCTTGTGTGAGCTCTCAGAACGGTCCCTGCAAGAAATCACACAGCTTGCACTTTACACACACACAAGGCTAACACACCCATTCTAGCACTGTACAAACAAATACTGTAATATTTAAAAATATTATATATATATTTTTGCTCATGATTATGCTCAGTAGAAGAAAAAAAAAAAAAAACTTTAGAATAAGAGACAATACATTACAAGCGTTTGGCTTGATGGCTTTAGTGAGTATGGATGCAGCTACACACACACAAAATTAGTCACACACCACTCATGAAATCTAATGTACGTTGTACCAAATGTTGTTGCTCCTATACTTACTGTACCAAAAGCATTCTACAACCACAAAGAACAGGGATATGAACAGACTGACAGATTTTTCCTTTCGTTTTCGCACCTTCGTTTTTCTTTCTTCTCCTTGTGCTTCTCGGTGTCACGGCCCCTCTCCTTGCCCTCTTTGGCGCGGTCCTCAGACTTGTCCTTGTTCTTGTGCTTGCCCTTGTGTTTCTTGCCCCCCACGTGGGGCTCCACAGGGACAGGAGGAGGGGGGCTGGGGGTGCGGGGACCTTTCTTCTTACTATGACCCCCCTTGGAAAACCTGCAGCACAGACAAAGGAACCAAATAAAATATGTAAAAAAAAGTCATAAGGTCCGGTCAGTATTTCTTCTCCTCACGTTCTTGAAACTCTTGGAAAAACTGCAGCACAGACAAAGGAACCAAATGAAATACGTAAAAAGTCATAAGGTCCGGTCAGTAATTCGTCTCCTCGCGGTTACTTAAAGTTGACTGGTATTTAACAGACACTTTTATCTAAAGTGACACAGACAGGGTGGGGTTTCAGCATTCAAACTCCGCTTGCCCAATTGCCAGTCGATCAACATAACCACAGCTCCACCACTAAACACAGATAGAGATTTTACGGAGGACAGAATTTTGTAATCTTTTGGTCTTAGACTTGCAATAGTCTACATGAAGTTTTGCTACAATAGATCTACAGTTCTATTACACACACAAAGATCACCAGTGAACATACTGAGTGGCCTGTAGAGACAATTTCCATGTAAACATAAAAAAATACTTGAACATCTACTACATTAGGGTTTGCATATGGTATGCCTAAACAGAAGCGCTGTGGAAGCAGTTTTCAAACTGTCTAACTCTTTTAAAACTTCAACTTATATCTTAAACTTAGGGTTAAGTACTTGCTCAAGGGCACAATGGTGGCAGCTGGGATTCAAACCCAAAACCTCTAGGCTACTAGCACAAAAGTCAGGTTCCTTCACCGCTATGCTACCACCTCTCTAGGACTTGAAACTATCTCTAAAGAGTGCCACTGCACCGCTAAGCTAATGCCCAACTTAAGGTAAGTGCCTTGCTCAAGAGCACAATGGTGGCAGCCGGGATTCAAACGCACAATTTCCAGGCCACTAGCACACTAGTCAGGTTCATTCACCGCTACGGTACCACCATGACTTGAACTTGAAACTATCTTTGAAGATTGCCACTGCACGGCTAAGCTCACGCCCATCTCTGCCCCTGGGGCAACTTAGGGTTAGGTACCTTGCTCAAGAGGGCACAATTGTGGCAGCGGGGATTCAAACCCAAAACCTCTAGGCTACTGGGACAAAAGTCAGGTTCCTCCACCGATATGCTCTAGGATACCACTGCTCTAGGATTTGAATTTCAAATAATTTCTTAAGACTGCCACAGCACGGCTAAGCTCACGCCCAGCTCTGTCCCAGTTCTCACCGGCTCTCTGTCTCCTCGGGACGGGCCTGGTCCGACACTGGAGAGGAGATGACCGAGGAGGAGGAGGACTTCTCCTTCTTCCCAGAGCCGGTGCTCTTTCCTGAAGACTTGTACTTGGGGGAGCCGCTGGACTTGCGGGATGAGGGGGAGCCTTTGGAGCTGCTACGTTCAGGGGAATTCTGGGGGAAAGAAACAAAAATCAGGAGAGGTGATGTCATTCATCTGTAAGCCAAAGGATATAGAAGCCCATTTTGGGCCACCTCCAGCAGAAATAAATCCAGTCAAAACAAGTCAGAATTGTGAGAAGCAGTTTAATGTTCATACCTTAGACATGCTGCCAGTCCTGTTCTTGGAGGTTGATTCCTGTTGAGAGGAAATTTATATATTTATCCTCTGGTGGTTTCAGTCTCGACCTTTCCATACGATGAACAGTCAGGCTGTAGTTTACATAATTGCTATAACAGGGCTACAACTGTTATACCTCTTTCTTAATGATGATCTCCTCTCTCTTGTCCAGGTTTTCCTGCTCCAGCTTCATAAGCTCCCGCTGGATCTTCTGCCTCTTCATCTCCAAAGACAACTCGTAATCGTAGTCACCGTTATCAGAGTCTGCAACGCAATCACACCACATCAGATCAGATACCGTGTGAGCACAAAATAAACATAATAAGCCTTTCCACATAGACATCCTGAGGATTTAAAGGTATACTGTACAGAAAGGGGGTGCTTTTTTTAGCTTTTACTTGGACAGGACAAAGATGAAGAACATGGTGTGTGTGTGTGTGTGTGAGTGAATGAGTGAGTGAGTGAGAGAGGGAGAGAGAGAGGAGAGAAAGACTGAGAGAGACAGAAAAAGGATGATCTTATGGTATGGGCAGCTGTGCCCCAGCTAAGCATATGGAGAGATAGGGTGCCAAGTTAACTGTTGCTTAATGCTGCATAAACCCTCTTTGGTGTCCATTTCTCACCTTCACGGGTTCCCTCCCACTCTGCTGTCTCTTCCTCGCTGGCTGGAGTTCTCTCCTTAGTAATCTTTATGTCCTCTTTCTCCCGGTGTCTCCCCCGAGATGAGTCGCGCTGCTTCTACACAACACACACACACACACACACACAGTGAGATCAAAATCTTCAAGCATCACCTGATTCTAAACTCATAGGCAAACTTGGCTAGGCATTTAACAGAGACAAATGAAAGCAAATCATAATCCAGAGCTTGCATAAGAAGAGTTTTTCCTATGTTGGGACATTTGTGCTTATTGATAGAGCAACATTTGCATTTGAACAAGGAAGATGATGTAGCGCCTCTCTTGTGTCTCAAAGCAGGGCCAATGTGCTCTGGTTGTGGGTGATGTACTGTAAAACGGGGCCAACATGCTTACTGTGCGTTCAGACCAAAAGCAAATCAGGCGACACGGGCGACAGAAGTAATTGACTTCTTAATGGGCAATTTGGGCGACAAAAGCGGAAGGTGACTTGGGCGATTTGGGTGATAAAATTCACTTGGACAGCTTGTCTAATCAGCTTCGCTTATTGGCCTGTACTCTCTACCCATGTAAACCCGCCCATGAAGACCGTCCCCAGACCATGGATACGGATCGTTGAACATTCGTATTATGGGCGGGCTGTGACAGGCTAGTAAAACAGGGCTGATATGCTTACTCTTGTTGTGGGTGATGTAGGCTCTTCTGGGTCTCTTTTCTGGGCATCTGCTTCAACATCCTGTCTCTTGTTCTTCATCCTCTCCCTGAGGTCCCCTGTGAGCCTCTCTGCGGACCTGCTTTAGCAGCAAACATGCAGTCAGTATTATTACCTCCCCCAAGGAGGTTATGATTTCGGTTGCGTTGGTTTGTCTGTCTGTTTGGTGGTTTGTTTGTCAGCAGGATAACTCGAAAAGTACTGCACGGATTTGGATCAAATTTTCAGACAACGTGTGTATTGGGACAAGAAAGAACTGATTCGATTTTGGTGGTGATCAGTGATCCAGAACACCATCTGTGACCGCACTGTCTTGGCGGAGGTCTGCGCTCTCTGAGCTTTTCTAGTTACTTTTAGTTTATAAACATACTCCATTTCTCATTAAGTCTTTTCAAGAACACATAAACACCAAAAACTGGAAACAAAATACACGGCCCCCAAACAATAACCTACTTTTCAATACAGAGATATATATAGAAACAATGATCTACTTTACAGTGCACTGCAGACATATAGAAAGAAACATTAGCCTAACAATTTTAATCTTGTTGAGCAAGGCAGACTACACTATAAAGAGCAGAATCCAAACAGTTGATCTTTGACTTCCATGTTTATGGTGAGTAAAGTTAATCATAACTGCAGTGATGTCCTGTACAGTGTAGTAGGACAATCTGCATTTGTCTTACCTGCTAAATGTTCCAGAAAAGCCTTTGCCCCTTGGCTGAGTTCCATGTGTATAGCGACAAGTATTGCCGTAACTGCAGTTCCCAGTCTTTAACCAATTTCTACAGTGTGTCTGAAAGAAATACACAGATTCCAAGAATAACGTTACAGTTCATCATCGATGCTTGATTGAGCCACCAGTGATAAATAACAGTACAACACAACCGGTGATGTGAATGAGGTGAATTATCTGTGCACACCCAAGAGATGTGTTAGCACAGCATCTGTCTGGAAGATGTCTCACCTCAGCAGCATTCCCTCCGGTGCTGGGGCCGAGTCTCTCAAAAACGCTTGGCCTTCGAGAGGGTGTGGTGCTTGTACTGCTGTCAGATATGGTCTTCGAATTCTCCACTGTTACCTTCCGCCTGATCTTGGACATTCTGCAGGGCTAAGAAAACAACAGGTTGCGGTTTTGAGTGTCCATTGCCATCAGTTCAGATAACCTAGCGTTTGTAAGGTCTGTGTACAGGAAAATGAATGGTGCCGACATCTGACGCCTGAAATCACAACTCACAACAAGACTAACGTTAGTCTGTAATGTCTGTGTATGGTTAGTCTATGTCTATGAGTTGACTACCGTTAGTTAGCATAACAGAAGCACTGCAGCGCATTCAAATGAAGCAGAGCTGACAGAAGCTAGTTAGCTGTGGCTAACGTTACTTGATACCCACGCATGGCTTTGGCAAGATTATCAAGCTGGTCTACGAATATTACACATTTATAGAGTGCACAATGACAATTTAGCGACAGAAAGCTGTAAATAATCTCTTGGCCACTGCTTGCAATCTAAAAAATACTTTTGGCGCGGACAGCCTTTTCTGGAAGACATGCAGGGCAATGTTTGTTAACATTAGCTATTTTTGCTAATGGACTGCATGACTATTGTCGCTCATTCTTCATGGTTGTGTTTTAACCATGCTCTTACCCAAATTATTAATCAGGCGTCGTGTCCAGTTTCACAGACTATGGAGACCTCTCTTCTATAATTACAAGTTAAAATCTTGCCTTTTAATCACCGGGGTTGCCCGACCCGCCTTCATGATGTTAGCGATAGGGTGCTAAGCACTTTGCTTGCTAACTTCCATGCCATAGAAATGCAAAGGCTACGTGAAAGAAATGCACCATGGGATACTGGAGGACCATGTGTCATAGAACGTAATGTAGCCTAGGCCGCCTAGATGAAAAGAGGGGAAACTGTAAAGGCTACTATAATATATTGCAGTATTTTGAATTCACTGCAGTAATGACAAGGATGATAGGCCTACTGTAGGCTTACAGTGCAAGATTGTGTTTGTAAACCCATGGTTATAGACAAATGAACTCAAGACATATTTGTGATTGTGCATGTGTTGATTTATTTGGGTCAAGATGTAAACATACATTTCAAAAGAAAGTGAGAATCACACAAACTGATACATCACTATATCACAATAACAAAGTTGAGCTTATCTGCAAATACAATCTTATTGTAGTTTTTTGATGACACTGAGGGAAATACTCTTCAGTGCCAAAAGTGCCTCTTTGCATGCGTCAACAATTTTATTCGGAGGCAGGAGAAATCCATACCTGCCGCGGTCCTGTAGTTCAAATGTGAAAGAGTAGTCAATTCCTAGGTTATAGGCCCAGTCGTCTGATCCTCCAGGAGCTAAATCTATGAAGTGACAGAGAAAATATGTATGTAAAAATCTGTAAAGTGACGGAAAAGTGGGTGGATGGCAAAAATATAGCGCAGAAGCAGTTTCATAAAGTCATTCCTTTGACTGCCTGATTGTTGGTTGTAAATTATGGTCATGGTATAAGAAGATTTAACTGATTTCAGCAAGTGATCTGAGATACTGTATAATATACAGGGGTGGCTGTGGAAACATGGGTATTACATTAAATTAAATCCAATTCGATTCAATTCAATTCAATTCAATTCAATTCAATTCAGTTCAATTAAAATGAATTAAAAATCCTCATTGATCATCCCACCTGCCATCTAGGTTTTGCACTTGTATGCTTGTTGGTTGCTGTGTATGGAGACTTTGTTATGAAAAAGTTTTGGAGCACACCAGCAATGTATCTCCAATTCCAGGCTCTATCTCTGTAGCTTAAACTACTTACATATGGTTTTTGAGCCAGGACCAAATTTGTAGGTATTTCTGTAATACTTCTGGATGTCCTTGGCTGCCGCCTGAGCCATTTCATTCTAAAAAAACAAACAAACAAACAAACAAACAATGCAGTCAAGATAACATTTTCGACAATTCTCGTGAAACAAATCTCTATTTGAATCACTTAATTCTGTGATTCCGTTCAGCAATTACTGTATCAACAGCACACTGAAGCGTTACTGAACATACAGAATGTACTGTGTAGAAATGATGGGATGCATGCTATAATGAAACTGACTAGCTCCTCATGGTTGCGTGCCAGCTGGTATCCACAGGAGTAAGGGAAGAGCAGCATTTGGGAGTAGGAGTGGATGGAGATGTAGAGCTTCATGGTGTCCTTGTGGCTCCGCAGGAAGTTGGCCACGGCCTGAGACTCCGGCTCAGACTCCGGATACTGGCCACAGTAGGTGTCATCACAAGGGTTGCTGCTGGCCCCTGACGCTGAAGGGTCAGAGAAGCCGTACAAAGGTCAGAAAGTCAGAATGGTAGTGTAACGGAGGCCAGCTAGCTCGGCTAGTGTGGCGGCAGTACGTGTAAATCCTCATCACCCAATTCCATGGGAGACATCTAAGTATATATGTTTGTCATGACTTACTGCACCAATTTGCATCAAAGTTCCTGTTGAGGTCAGTTCCAATACAGCGACTGGTTGGGTGAATTGCACGGTTCTTTCTCCACATACGTTTCTTGAGTGAAGAATAAAGAAAATTAAATGTAATGAAAAAAATGTACAGTGCAGCCTGACATGGGTTTGAGTTTGTTTTTGAGTGTGTAGAGCAGGGGTGCTAAAAGTTATCAGTGATGGCCAATTTAGGGACCCGACACTGAACTGAGGGTCGCCAAAGGGACAGGGGCCGAAAAAGATAAATTAAAAAAATCTAATTTATAATTATTTTAATGATCAGGTAACATCTCTTTAGTTTACATTAATTGCAATAAATAAATAAATTCCTATAGATGCCACTGAACATCACTACTGTATATATGGAGATTCATTTTTTCAAAGCAATGAAAGGCTTTTACAGTTTTACAGACAATATCAGATGTTATTGCAGACCGGCAGAAATGTTCCCACGGGCCACGGAACCTATGGTGTAGATTCTAGAATATGGCTTACTGTGGTCCAAGTGTATTTGTAACCATCTGGGTTCATCATAGGCAGAACATAGATGTCCATTGAGTCCATCATCTCTGTAATTTCACGGCTAGCATCGTAATAATCCAGACACTGACAGGGAGAAATTGAAATTAATATCAACGCCAATGTAGAAAGCTGAGGCCTTCAGATATTGCCATTATTAAATGAATTAAATATTTATTGGGATAGGCTCTTGTTTCTCGTTTACGAGAGGGTCCCAAACAAGACACATTACAACAAACAGCACATTATTATTTGTTAATCAAGGAAAAGTGTACTAACATGGTCCACAAACCACATGCAAAATGCCGGAGCGATCCACTCCCTCGCATGGATCCCACAGTCTACCCACATCGCCTTCTTCGGAGTAGCACTTGGTTTGCCAGATAGCTACAGAAGGATAGAACACAAGCAGTATTAATTTCATTGTCATAATTGGAATGAATATTTCTTTCGAGACACCCCATACAAAGATCATGGAATAGTGAGCTTGAATCCTCTCTGCCCCATATGCTATGCTACGCTCTAGAATGTTTGCCGCAAACCCCTGTAACATGAGTATGGGCAGTGGTAGCATAGTGGTTAAGAAGCCTGACTAGTGTCTGGAAGTTGTGGGTTTGAATCCCGGCTGCCACCGTTGTGCCCTTGACCAAGGCATTAAGTTGCTCAAGAGGAACCTGGCCCTGGACTAATTGATAGTTGACAAATGTAAATCGCTTTGGATAAAAGTGTCTGATAATCTGAAATATAACTCCAGTTAAATTTATTTACTGCATACACCTCATCGATGTATAATAAAGATTCGAAACATTCAAATATGATTATTATGACTCATGGTGATTCCTTTTTTATCGTGATACATGTAGGCCAAAAATGCTTTTTCAATGCTTTGAAATTCATCTGAGGTTATCACCTTCAGGACGTATAGTGGGCGCTTTTCAAATGAGGACCCGATGAGAAGCACCTTCACCATGTCGAGATTCTTACTTGTCGTCTTGTTGATCCAGTGATAAATCTGCAGATACAAAACCTCTCAGTGAAACATCGTGACACCAGAAAGTTTCTATTAACACTCAGCTGAAAACTGAAAGTATGAAATTTCTTACATCCTCCAAGGAGTGGTATCTCTCATGAAATGATGGCTGTTTCTGTCTTGGATCTTCTATTGAATCATTTCTGGTCTGACTCTCAATAAGTTCCTCTGTGTTGTCCACCATGACACTGTGAATGTGAATAATGCATTTTAAGGCAATAGAAAAGGAGTCCGATTGTAAAGCATAAATGAAAGTAAGCTAAGACAATACTAAAATGAGTCCACTGTCTTACTGGTACGTTATCTCGTTGCTTATGAGCTCCTCTTTAATGGTGGGCACACTCTCTCCTGGGACATACAAGTGGACCTCTGAGTCTGCTGCTATGTAAATTGGTGAAGCTGGTTGCCATAGCACAGTCTGAGGGAGAAATACTTATTATTTAATACTAATACTTAAACTTAAACTGCTGGATGAAACAGTGTGTGTGTTAATTTATTTTTATGTTAATAAATCTCTCTCTCTCACACACACATACACACACACACAGAGAGAGAGAGAGAGAGAGAGAGAGAGAGAGAGAGAGAGAGAGAGAGTATGAAATATGCCTACATCTTACTTTATCAGCATAAGGTCTGACCTTACCTCATACTGAGATGATATATTTTTCACGACATCCACTTGCTCTGGTGTTGATGCAGTGATGGAGAAAACCTTACCACTGTTCAATACATACAGTATTATTGCAATGAATAATGTATAATAATTAATTTGTTTCTCATTCAGATAACATTTTTATACCAAATATAACACAGCAGGGGCCTGTCATTTAAAAAGGTGTACCACATATATATATATTTTTGATATGTAGCCTAACAACATAATTCATGCTAGTCGTAGACTATGTAAACAAAGGTAGGCCAACAGGTAAGGTGCTAATATGTTGTGGTGTCCTACTGTCACAGCCCACATGTTGTTGAAAGTATATCATATTCATATATATTCAGTATTTATAAAGTTTACATTTTTTCTGTAATGTCACAATTAACACTATAATCCATGATCATGTCAGGTCAAGTATTACTAGAACCAGACAGATATAAACAACAACTTACCTTTCTGCGGTGTGGCATTTCTCAGGAAATTTGTATAAGCTTAGCACAAAAACTATCAACAAATGGAGCTTCATGTTCTTTAAACTGACAAAGAAATGTCTCCTCTAAAACTGGACCATCTGGGATGAGTAGTCTGGAGAGGGCAATAGAGCAGTATTGATTTTGAAGTTGTTTGTTCCCTGGTTTAACATTTAACAAAGCAGATTTTGTATTCTATATTACTCATCATTGACTAATTCTCTATTTAAGCGATTTGTATTGATTTATGGAGCAGTTCAGGTAGCCTGTCTGTGATCATTTTTCCTACACTTTTTTCTTTAAAATAAAATAGCCTGCTGCAAAGATAGTGTAATTAATACATCCAGGCCAACAGGTGGCAGTATTCGATTTTTGTGAATCATCCGACGGAAAATGACATCAGCATAACCTACTACCGGGTTGTGGGGAATGTTGTGTTGTCAACAAGATGTCAGGCCACGATCACCTGAGTCTCTGCCTTTGTGATTTAATCAGGTAATGGGTTTAAGATTATACTTTTATTTACAATTGTAAGCTATGTAAAGAGAAACGTAACATAATACGCCACAGACGGTAGTTGTAAGCAAATTCTTGCTCGCAAGGCGTCCCTAGCAGAGTTTTTACCTAACTGGTTAACCACGTCAGTGTTGATTCTTGTCAGAAAATGAATGAAAATGTAAAAAGTGGTACATTTTAGTGTCTGCATTAATGTACTTTTTCGGTGTGATAACGTTAACTAATCCAAGGTTGGGTGTCATCTTAACTTGAGCAGTCTATTACGGTTTGTAGCATTATCATTTTTGTAGCTGCCCTACATTTGGCATTAGCCTAGTAATGTATCAAGAGTAGGCACTTTAAAAACAAAACATTAGCCTACTTTGTTCTCCTGGAGCGTTCAGGAGGCACACGTAAACTGTTTTGCCATGGTTCCTTAAAGCAGAAAATTGGTGATAACGTCATTGTCGTCTGAAAACAACTCTTGTATGAGAGGAACACTGTCCCTATGCATGTAGCACACATGGTTACATTGGCTGTACAGTTCTAATGCATCCTGCAGTGCGCATACACTGACTGTAACGTGTCTTTCCCTTCTCTTCAAAGGCTACTGTGGTCGTTAGTACTGCCATGTGTGTACCTGTGCCTGGTGTTAACCACAGGACTCTTCCTCCTGGTGCTGGGGGTGCGAGCATGGCTGCAGATGAACCGGAAGAACAGACTGACGCAAGACCCAGCGCCTGCAGTGGCTTTCTTCCACCCCTACTGTAACGCAGGAGGCGGCGGTGAGAGGGTGCTGTGGTGTGCCCTCAGAGCACTGCAGAACCGGTGAGGAACTAGAGAGTCACTCAGGCTGTGTCTCAAATTGTGCACTTCTATCAGTGTACTACAATGTAGTACAGGCCTGGGCAAACTAAGGTCCGGGGGCCACATGCGGCCCGCTGAGCTATTTAATCCGGCCCGCGGAGCCTTCCCAAAGTAGAATAATTTATCTTTTAGCCAAGGAGACTTAGATTATAGGCCTAAATTATCAAATTGATTGTAGTCATGTAATACAAATCCCCATGAAATACAGATCCCCCTTGCAGTCTCACAGTGCTTGTCAGTGTGAATGCACTATGCACTGAAACAGTGTTTGAAGTGTTCAAGGGTGCGATTTGAGACACAGCCTCAGTCCCTCTATAAACATGGTGGTTTTGTGATACTCTTGCCTGGTCATAACCAGCTTCTCGGTTTACGCTTCTCTTCGTACGAGGGTCTAGGATTCTGGCTATTGAGAAACGATTGCTTGCTGGAGATGTTTAAATTCAAGAAGGATTGGATCAACCCTTGACTGATTCTAGCGTTGCTTTCTCAAAGTTCACTGATTGGCCAGGATGGGATGCATCCTGAGTAAGCAAGGCCAATGGCCGGAATCCCAGACAGAGTTCTGAACGGAAATTAGAATTGAGTGGAATTTCGTAGAAAGGCAATGGCCAGTGGCTATTGACACTCCAGTGCATGTGATGAGTTTCGATGAAATTAAATCTTTCTGAAAATCCTTTCCTCAGGTACCCAGATGTGAAGTTTGTGGTCTACACCGGAGACCAAGACGTGACAGGAGAGCAGATCTTGGCTGGCGCCCGACGCCGTTTCAACATCACTTTGCCCCGACCCATTCAGTTTGTTTTTCTCAAACACCGCCTGTTAGTGGAGGCCAGCCTCTACCCTCACTTCACCCTGCTGGGTCAGAGCGTTGGCTCTATCTTCCTGGGCTGGGAGGCGCTCAAAGAGTTTGTGCCCGACCTCTACATCGACTCCATGGGCTATGCCTTCACCCTGCCCGTCTTCCGCTACCTGGGCGGCTGTAGGGTGGGCAGCTACGTCCACTACCCCACCATCAGCACAGACATGCTCTCAGTGGTGCGGGATAGAAACCCACGGTAAGACGGGGATGGTGCACTAAAATAATAGCACTACTCTCATTTGCTCAAAATAGCTGTAATTATGTGATCGACAAATAATATTTATAATTAAAAATTGCAGACTGGCATATGCGCTTTTTTTGTAAATGTATGAAGGACTGATCTAGTTATATTCTCAACACGTATTTGTATGTAACTTCTATCTGTGGCTGTAATGTTTAAATAGTGATAGCAGACCATAAACTGGTAATACACATATAGTGTATCAGGAAGTTGACACATTTGTGCTATCATTTTAATCATTCAGCTATCATAGTAGCACAGAAGTGTTGCAAGATGTTAACACACTTCTTGTTTTTGTATCTATTTCCCCCAGATTCAACAATGCAGCCTACATCTCCAGTAACCCCCTACTGAGTGCTATAAAGGTCATCTACTACTGCGTGTTTGCTCTGCTGTACGGCCTAGCGGGCTCCTGCAGCGATGTGATCATGGTCAACTCCACCTGGACGCTGGGTCACATCCTGGCCCTGTGGCGGGCCCCTAACCGCACCAGCGTAGTCTACCCGCCCTGTGACGTCCAGTCCTTCCTCAGCGCCCCTCTGGAGGACGAACAGGACAACGAAAAGGGTTCCGCGGAACGCAAGTGTCATTCCGTGGTCTCCGTGGGACAGTTCCGACCCGAGAAAGACCACCGGCTTCAGATCCGGGCCTTCCGGAAGCTTTTGGAGCGTAAAGCGGGCGGCGCTGGCGGTCGTGAGGCGGTGAAGCTGGTGCTGGTCGGCGGGTGTCGTAACCAGGAAGACGAGGACCGGGTGCTGATGCTGCGGGGGCTGTGCCAGGAGCTGGGTGTCGCTGACAGGGTGGAGTTCAAACTCAACATTCCCTTTGAGGATCTGAAGAAGGAGCTGAGAGAGGCGACTATTGGCCTGCACACCATGTGGAATGAGCACTTTGGCATCGGTGAGGACACAGGAGGAGGAGGAGGAGGAGGAAACCACTCCCTGATTTTAACAGATTATACTGAATTCTTCTGAGCTTGACTCATGCTCTTAATAGCCAGTGTTTCTTTTGAATATGGTTCCTGTCCACATCTGAAAAATTAGGGTCAGTCTGTAGGTAATGGTAATGTTAATTAATACCGCTATTGATATAAATCTGTATTATTTATCACATTTATACAACAGTGTCAATGAGTCAGTATGGTCCATGTTTCACACACATAGACATTTGAAAGACAGGAAAACTATGCATAATGTTTAGTCATCATTTGGTTGAATAAGTACCGGTAGTCTATATGCTTAGTGTGGCCTATTTTCCTGTCTGTCAGTTGAGTAAATATTTGGCCAGCACTCATCTCTTTGAGTGAAACCTGCTTCTACCCTTCTGAACCCACACATAGACATAGAATACAGTGGGTAGAATACAGTGGGTGTGATGGTCTGGTCTTTTTTGCCCTCAATACTGCCTTACTGGCAGCACTGCCTCCAAGACTACCTTCATTTAGGGTTAGGGTGAGGGTTGAGGGGGTTTGGGTTAAGGTAGTGCCTTTAAGGCTCTGCTAGCTGGAAAGCATCCTAGAAATCTATATGTACTCTAGCGGCGGCAAATAGATTTGCTCAGCCAGTACGTCTAGCAGCAAGCCATAGGGAATTTGATTGGACGACACCATTGGTGTGCACTAATTACAACACTCTATGTGTTTAGGTCGGGCTTCACCGAAAAACAACAGCTGAGTTTGGTCTATCTATCGATGCCAGACTATATCTTTTGATGTTGTAGGATGGCTTGCCAGGCTACCTGGAAGGTGCTGTTGGGGGCAATAAACAACATTGAGTGGGTGCGGTCCCCTTCATGACTGTCTAACATGTGTATTCACTATTCACAGGTGTGGTGGAGTGCATGGCAGCAGGCACGGTTATTCTGGCCCACAAGTCTGGCGGCCCCAAGCTGGACATCGTGACTCCGTACGACGGCGGTCAGACGGGATTCTTGGCAGACGACGAGGACAGCTACGCCGACGCCATGGAGCGGATCCTGTCTCTGACTCATGCCGAGCGCTTGGAGATCCGGCGCCGGGCCCGCCAGTCGGTCGGGCGCTTCTCCGATCAGGAGTTTGAGGCGTCCTTCCTGGCCGCCACAGAGAACCTGATGGGAACACTAGAACGATGAATAGACGGATGATCCGAGAGAGAGAGAGACAGAGAGAGCGAGTCGCGGACTGATTCCTGGATAAATGAGGAACTGGATGGGTGAAAGGATTGCATGCTTATGTGCGGATATGCAAACACTTATCTACCCATCTGTCCCACTTTATCCACCTCCAGTGGGACTAACATCAGCTTGAGCTGAGCTGGTGTTCCACCACCCGCACCAACACCCCCAATATCACTGCATTCCAACCCTGGGCGCTTCAACACTAGGTCCCGGCTGGAGAAATATGGATGGCAGACTAATACGCTGCTTTGTGTACCCTAATACTTCACACACAGTGCACTGGGTTTAGTTATTTTCTTGCGTTTCCTAGGTTTAGATGCAAGACCTGAGAATTTTACTGGGAGTTAGCTGGTGTAAGAGTCAGACAGCGCCATCTTGTGACTGGGAGTGGCTATGGATAGAGTTACAGTACATCCCAGTGGAGTCAGAGTGAATCAGAGATTGTTTACTTCCGACAGATCAACTTGACTGTTTTGTTTAACGTCCTGTCTGAGTCAATGTTTTACGATGTCTCAAACCAAATCCCCTGAAACCTGGACGTCCAGTTTTGTGTTTGTGTTGCGTCACTATTTGTTCCTGCATTCCCTAAACCATTTGCAATTCCTGTCCCCAAAAAGGTTTATGTTATATAATACCCTTACTACTCTGACTATAACTCTGACCATATGTCATTTCAGTTAGGTGAAGTAGCAAATTTATGATTATAAATTTATGATTTTTTTTCTGTTTGTTTTGATGAATGGCAACTCAGTTCTGCTTTGTTACAGTACTATCAATGCTCAAGTCAATGCTTTTGTCTACTGGCAGTGTGTGATATTTTTTTTTTTTTTTTTTTTTTTAAATCATGATACAAATGAATGTATTTCTGAAATAAATTATTTCACAAGAGCAGATTTGTTTTGTTCTTCTTGGAGAATATTTGCTGTTATTTTCCAAACCACTTGTTCCAAACCAGAATGTTTTCACTAGGCTTAAGATGTCAGTGTCTCAGTCTTCCTTTGCCAAAAATTCTTGTTCGTTTACAAAAAACAGCGTTTCCTGTAAATCATATTGAAACAGATGATTAACATCTGGTTATCTTTGTATTTCATTGAATGTCTTGAAACCACATGTTACAAACATTGAAATTTTTGTGACAGAAGTGAGACGTAATATTATCTGACAAAACTTTCCTTAATCTCCGCAGATTAAACTTCCATCACAAAAAGTCCTGATTGGATTGAATGTGTAACGGAATGCGAGAGAGGAGAGAGGCTGAACACACAAACATCTCTGCAGCTGCCGTTTCCGTGCCTGTGCCTGCCGAACCCTGGGGCTCAGAGAATAACAGTGTGTGTGTGTGTGTGTGTGTATGTGTGTGTATGAGTGTGTTTGTGTGTGTGTATGAGTGTGTTTGTGTGTGTGTATGAGTGTATTTGTGTGTGTGTGAGTGTGTGTATGAGTGTGTGTGTGTGTGTGTGTGTGTGTGTGTGTGTGTGCATAAGTGTGTGTGTGTATGAGTGTATTTGTGTGTATGTGTGTGTGTGTGTGTGTGTATCTTTGCGTGCGAGTGCAGTTAAGGACAGGGGAGTGTTGTGCTCTGACCACACCAAAGTGCTGCCAAGTCTGACAGGTCATTGTACCGGGAAGAGAGAGAAAAAAGGAGGCAGAGCAGAGAGGAAAGGTATTTAAGAAATCCAAAATTTGGAAGCACACTTATACTGTCCAACTCTACTGCAAGATGAAAGTCGTGGCGGCTGCTTCTCTGGTGCTGATATTGAGTCTGGGAGCCTCAGGTGAGTATGTGTGTGTGTGTGAGTGAGCACCATCTCAGAGCACACTGTAAATATTTATTTGTTGAGTCAGATTATCATGACTAACAATGTATAACACTATCTGGCTTTAAATTGTCATGACTAAAAAAAGAAACATTATCTTACTTCAAATTACAGAATGTGCTGTAGTTTGTTGTGTAGTTTTTGACTGAAGATGACATCTTTTATTCTGATGAATTATATTTATATACTGTAGCCTATGTATTCCATATGTTTCCAACATTGTGGATGTTACGTGAACTATTATTCAAAAATGTTATACATTTTTGTGTATGTGTGTGTATGCGTGCATTACATTTGCACAATTAAATTAGATGGCACATTTTATTGACATTATTGATGTGACACTATTATGTAATATCCCTGGGCAATGCCGGCGCTAAGCCCATGGAGAGCAGACTCTGAAGGGCACCAAACCTTTCATAAATAAATAAGCTACAGTATAGCTTAACTCAGGAGAATAATTCAAATTTCAGGAGAATAGTTCAAATTTGTTGCCTGCTGGTTTTCCAAGGGAAAAAGTTCTGAATAAGTCGGGAGACATGGAAACTTCGCTGTTATCTCTTTAATCAAGACATGTCTGAACAGAATATGGTAGCTGCCTGTGCTACTGTACTTATCAGTGTTTAGTCTCTTCAGCATGGGGGTCATTTGGTTCACAATTGTTCCCTTTCCATCACATGGATATCTGATGATGAAAGACGTACTGTACCTCACATACCTGGATGCCTATACATCTTTGATCTTATGATAGTAGGGAAGCGTGTTGGTTTACTTCATGAAATGAGAAAAGCATCAAATTGCTGTTTAGGTCATGTTTTAAAATAATTTCTGTTTGCATACTGTTTTATTTTTCCCCAAATGGCAAGCACTGGGCCATGACAAAAGCACACAAGTGGGTTATGCACTTTTGTGTGTGTGTGTGTGTGTGTGTGTGTGTGTGTGTGTGTGTGTGTGTGTGTGTGTGTTTTTGTCGGGAATGTAGCCTGAAGCATAGGCATATAGAATAACAACATACTGTACCTATGGCCTGAAGCACCCAGGGGTGCCTTATGGATGTAATCTAATGCAGGCCTGGCTATGGCTTCCTCTCACAGGCCTTCCATTCTTCCAATGGGATCTGGCTCCTCAAGCGGACAAGGCTATACACATGTCTCTGGAGCAGGTCAACTCTCAGTATGGGAGAGAGCGTCTCTTCAAGCTGACCAAGGGCTCTGTCAAAAGGGTGAGAACATTTTAACACCCCCTTTTTTATATCTTAAACACTCATTTTTCTTGATCCATCCCCCTTTGCTGATTTTATTTTATTTTTTTAATTGTTTAATTATTGTTTTTTTTTTTTAATTATTGTTTCTTTCTTCGTTCTTTTAGGGCACCGAAATTTTTACCTCCCCCTTTTCTTATTCCATTCACCTTCAGGCTGATTGAAGACAAATTGTAGAGCCTAGAATGTACAGTAGCACTCCAGAATCTTGGAACAAAACATTTATTTTCTTGTTTACAGGTTGTCTCCTTGGGGATGAACACACATGACCTGATCATGAATTTTGCCGTGAGGGAGACAGACTGTCTGAAGACGTCTGGTGCGGATCCACTGAACTGCAATTTCCGCCGAGGATTCTTTGTGGTATGAATGATTCTTTGCAGCTGCAACCCCAAAAACCCAAGAGGTTAAAAATCTCCAACTTCTCTAGCTAGAATTGTAGCCTTTGGTGACCACCAGTGAACTGGAGATCACAGAATAGCTCTCTCTCTCCCTTAAGAGGATCATGGCGCTGCAATCCAGACATCTGTCCTTGAGTCACTTTACACATCAAAGAGGGAGAAATTACACTGAAATAAATTTGAGTGTTGTTTTAGTTATAAGTACAAACGCACAAATATTGAAGAGTGGTTTATGGACAAAAATGCTTGTGGCATTCATTGGCGTTCATTCCTTTTCATGAAAATTTAAGTCTATAATTTGATCATTTGTCCAAACTCTTTTATCAAAGTTTGACACAAGGATGACAGATCTGCTGGGTCATGTTTCTGTCCCTGCTGCGTTTCACATTCCCTTGGACACATAACATCTAGATTGAAATGAATGTAAAAGCAAACAGAGTTAATTCAGCCAGACCCAAGTGTTTTTTTATTATCTTGGTTGTTCTCCTTTAAGTGGGGCACAGGCTGAAGTCGAATGGACAAAAATGTAAACAATGTCTCTACTGTGACATAATGGCTATATCCCTGTGTCCTCTCCAACCCCTAAGCACATAGATCGATCTCATGATCTCATTAAGCTATGAGGGTTCAGTGTCTAGGGTAAAGGGAGGACACTGGATTTAAGTCTAGGGCCAAGGTGAGGGCATTGGGTTTAAGTGTAGGGTCAAGGGAGGACATTGTGTTTAAGTCTAAGGCCAATGGGGGACATTGGGTTTAAGTCTAGTGTCAAGGGGAGGGCATTGGGTTTAAGCCTAGGGTCAAGGCAGGACATTGGGTAGTCTAGGGTCAAGGGGAGGGCATTGGGTTTAAGTCTAGTGTCAAGGCAAGGGCATTGGGATTGGATCTATAACTGTTATTGGACTGATGTGCAAAACAGAGTGAGGTTGACCAGTACAAGTTGAAGTTCAATGAGTTCACAGCTGGAGTCCAGTCGATAACGGGGAGGGCGGGGAGCGCTGACTGTAGTTTAGAGTAGACAGACTGTCCAGTCCACTGTTCACTGAGGTAGCTGTGCTGTTCTGTGCTGTGCTGTGCTGTGCTGTGGTGCTTGCCAAAGGGTGATGCAACCCAGCCCACCTCAGCGCTGCATGAGCAAGGACACTGCGTGAGCAAGGTCACTGCACAACTTGGCCTCGGCCCCTGTTGGAGCATCTGAACGATATGACCTAATGGTTAAATCACAGTGTCCACAGTGACATTTAACTGTCATCATGGATATTAAATCACGTGTTTGTTGTACTGTAAATAGTGATGAAATGATCTATTATCTTT
This sequence comes from Sardinella longiceps, assembly GCA_027497455.2. Classification (NCBI taxonomy): domain Eukaryota; kingdom Metazoa; phylum Chordata; class Actinopteri; order Clupeiformes; family Clupeidae; genus Sardinella; species Sardinella longiceps. The sequence goes on from JAODXP020000031.1 coordinate 2,730,141, forward strand.
AGACATTTATTGTGATGTTCAGTCTTTTGTGAGACTGTCAAGGCTTTTAAATCACGTGTTTATTGTAAATAGTGATAAAATGGTCTATCTTTAGATATTTTTTGTGATGTTCAGTCTTTTATGAGGCTGAGATTTTTATCATGAGATATTTTGAGGTGTAAACTGTATTTTTAATCATCGATTTAGAAAGTGCAGGCAATGAATCAGTTTATATTGTTATATTACTAAAAGGTCTTGAACAACAACAAATGGTCACTGCTTACATACAATGGAGTATTCACGAGGCTTCTGGGCACAAGTTGTGTTTTGATTGTCTCTTTCCATGGTTACTGATCGGAAAACATGAAAACAAATCTCTTCTCCTAGAAGTGGAAACTCCCAAATTTTATCTCCTGTTTCCTGCCAGTGTCTCATTCTCACTCTCTTCTCTCTCTCCCTCTCCTTATCTCTCTCTCTCTCTCTCTCTCTCTCTTATCTCTCTCTCTTGTCTCTCTCCCTCTCCTTATCTCTCTCTCTTGTCTCTCTCTCTCTCTTGTCTCTCTCTCCCTACCTCCCTTTCTCTCTCCCTCTCCCTATCTCTCTCTCCTGTCTCTCTCTCCCTACCTCCCTTTCTCTCTCCCTCTCCCTATCTCTCTCTCTTGTCTCTCTTCCTCTCCCTATCTCTCTCTCTTGTCTCTCTCAGTCGGAGGCCTCCTGCTACTCTCGTGTGCGTATCACTGGTGAGACGGCTCAGGTGGTGGGACTTAGGTGCAGCCAAGCTGACAGCTCCAGTAGCTCTGAGTCCAGTGAAGAGGTACAGTAGGAGAGACGTGTGGTTACGAGTGTTTCTCAAAGTCAAGCATGCTTCCTAGGTAGCACACTAGCCTTGGAAGTCGTACACTTCAAAAACAAGGTTCCATCAGTGCATCCTTGAAAAATCTATGAACAAAGGCCTCTGTCCTCGCTAGAATTTCGAAGGATGCTTGACTTTGGAACAGTACTTGGCGACTAACAATGACGTAGAATGCTTGAAAAGCAGCCTTCAAGCATGCTTCTAGACTTTGAGACGCTCTACGTCCTCATGAATAATCCCATTATTGAACGGAATATTCCATTTCAGATGGAGTTTATGAATGCATCTCCTAGGATACTGTTCTATAGAATGAACATGGAATCTCTGTAACCTTGTGTTATTTGCATGTAACCGTCAGCTGTACATTACATCACATACATAGGCTACAGATGCTCATACTACATAGCTACTGTATTGGAAGGAGTGTGTGTGTGTGTGTGTGTGTGTGGGCATGAAGTTTCCTCTAGGATCAAAATAGTATGAATACCATACCAAGTTTCCCAATTCAATGTGTTGATTTCTGAATTTATGAGGTGAATACATGGATGTGGGGCTGGAATGTATTTCCTTTCTTCATTCCACTTTCTTGTGAAATTATGATCTAGTTCAGTACGTAATGTTACTATCTAACACTGACACTTGTAGAAAACATTACGTCATTGTGGCCAGTGCATGTGCTTGGTGCTTTTAAATATTAATCTTATCGTTTTTCTCTGCCAGATTGGAGGAAGGACTTGGGTCTACAACCCATTCGCTCCAAGAGGTACGTCACTCTGAATGTTAGCACGCTCAAGGGAACCCCTGGGGGTGTCTGAGTTCTCCCCCTGGGTTGGTGGAATTTGGCCGGCCTGCCTGGCTCAGCCTTATTGCAAATAACACTATTGGGACACTTTATGATAAACAGCTGCCAGCTGCACTCACTGTAGAAGACTGTGATCATTCCCAAAGACATCTGCAGTAATAGTCAATCCACTAGAACTACATGTAAATATAACAAATACACTGTAGGCCTACATTATCTACTAATTCATTATGAAAGTCAGGCCTGGATCCTGGCATCCTAAATGACTTGTAGCCAATGGCTTAGTGTGTTAAAATTTCAGGAGGGCTTGGCAATGAATTTCTAGAAAAATGTGGGTAAAATTCAAATCTGTTAGATGGCAGCAAATAGCTTAGCTTAATTACTACTTACTGAGGACTATTTACAGTACTTATTTGATCATTTATGCCTATTCAGCTCCTGTCAACCCTCCGGTTGTGGACATCCCCACCATGGCACCATTCAGAGAGAGCCGTCCCCGAGACAGGTCCTCAATCCGGGGAGATAACTTCAACAACCACCTGGAGCAGTTCTAGAACGGAATCGTTCCGTTCAGCGTTCATTCCATTCACCTGTGATGTTGGAGCACAGGAACTCCCGTCACGCAGTTTAGTAATAGCTGCCATCCGTTAAGGCCACACAATACAGCTTTGCAATAAAACACAGTTACATCACCAAATTGAAGTGTACTCAATATATATTATATATGAACAAAAAGCACTGGGACTGTAACTCTACTGTACTGTTTCTTTCTCTCTCTTGAATAAACACCATTTTGTTGAACAAGCTGATAATCATTTACCATCCTTTCCCAATAGCCCAGGTTAATACACTTATTAAGCAAAATATATTCCTCTCTGATGTTGATACATGGGGGAGGACTCTGCATGGGAAAGCTATGATTTTATTCATTTTATTCAACCATGTAGGCTAACACTCAGTACTGGGGTTGCAACGTGAATGCAGGTTTTGTTTGTTTGTTTGTTTGTTTTTTAGTTCAAGGTTTATACATGGTGTGGCTTATATGCACAAACTTATAAAGGCCAGTATCTTATAAATGCCATGAACTGAGATTCATGCAAAGAATCACACACGGAGGAGAGTTTGATTTCAACATTTATATATTGATCTTACACTGAAATGCATTTATATAGTGATTTTATCTTGAAAGCAGAGACACTTTGACTTCATTTCCCCCGATATGATTTTTTTTAATTCTCCGAGATGTCCAATGCTGGTCCCAGATAAGCCTTCAAAACTTCAATACCGGGAAACGTAATGCTTGATTCAGTCAGATATAGGCAACTTTAAATAACTTGGAAATATGTTCAGACAGAGGATTTTAAAACTGGGCCATCTCTCTGGTGAAAAAACGTATGGAGATCATGTGTTGACAGTCAGGTTGTGAGCAGCCATGGTTACGCTGACGGTGAAATACCTGTGATGCACGTCGTTTGCAGACGGCACGAAAGAGAGAGTAAAGAAAGGCTTCCGCTGTGCTTCTTCAAATCACCTTTTCAGATACACGCTGGACCCCAGTACAGTACAGGTGAGCCCAGGTGTGTAGTCACCTGTTGTGGAACTCTACAGCATTGGTTGTTTGCAGAGTGATGCATTGAATTTACAAAGGCTCTAATGCTATTGATGCAGTTCTGGTGGATTATGGTTGCTATTAAGATGAAAAGGTTTTTTACAATTACTTGTCCAATCAACCTCCTCCCTCGACATGCTGAACACACAGCAGGAAGTAGCCCCTTTATTAGCGGACTTAATGAAACGTAATGAATCTTTAACCTACATCAAACATATTCCTAAGGTCCAGTCGTTGGAAGGCAGAGTTACAGGCAGGCAAAAGCAGCTGGAAAAAAGTAGTTTTTTTGTCTTTCTCATTTTGTATAGACAGTTACTGCAGTGATGACAAAAATGAAGAGATTGGAAAAAAAAAAAAAAGGCTCAAACCATCACGGCACACGTTACACCCAAACATGAGTGACAAAACAGTATTTGTTTAACATTAAAACACTTCTCTGGGCTTGATTGAGAAAAGCCTGGTGTGTCCATAACTCCCAACTTGGCCAAAGCCGAACTTTGTTTCTATGGCAATTAACACCAGTTCTGTCAAACAAACATACTCAAAAGTGTTAGAAAGCAAACAAACAAACTCTGGTCAAACCCACGTCTGGTTACATCCAACAACTACGTACTTCTGCCTCTTCTTGGGGCTTCACCACCAGTTTCAACTCGAGAGAAATTTATTCTCAAGGTGCATGCCGACCTCAGACCAAAATCCTACGGTCTTCCCTCCCTCCTTCACACGTTCTAAGCAAGGGAGAACCTCTACATAACCTCCTTCATCAGTGGTCCTTGGCCAACTACAAAGAGTCCTTCAGAAAAGCATGAGACAAGCTTACAATTTGGAGAACATTCTAGAAATCACGTTAACAAAGCAGTCTGAATGATTTGAGTCCGATTTAAATGATTTTGAGTCCAACCACACAAGCGGACAGTTTGCAGTTATAGTCCAGGGTGAGAGAGGATGGTCTCCCCAAAACACACACACTTTCTCTCTCTCGTACACACACACACACACACACACACACACACACACACACACACACACACACACACACACACACACACACACCCACCTCTCCACCACAGACTCATCTCAAAAGGCATCTTGTCCAGGACTAATCATTCAATCCTAACAGTAAAATAACACAATCTCTTCCCGTATTAAATAAATTTTCATATATAAAAAAGGCTAAAAACAAAAACAAAAACCCACCCTTTATCCCATGTACACACACACACACACACACACACACACACATATAACCAGCAATGTCTGTGGCAGACCCACACACATGACTGATGTAGAGGTGGAAAGTCCCTCCTAAGCAAAGCTTGGATATCGATTGCTCAGAAGAATCCGTGTTAAGAAGATATGAGAGAATACAGTCCGGTAGTTTGGCATCTCTTGAGAGAGAGTGGGCAGATAGATAGATGCTTGATAGATAGATAGATACTAAAAGTTGAACTACTGTCAAGAATGTGGTTCCATCACAAAAGACACACCTCCAACAACAGGCTTTGTGAGGAGCAGTTGAGAAGAGAAACAGAAGATTGATATAGACCTTAAAAGGTCTTTGTATAGACCTTTTTTTTACTTAAGTTTTTTCTTGTCTGTTTTTTTTGTCTGCAGTCAGTCAAATGCGAGAGCAGCTAGGCTAGTTCTCAGGCTAGTTTGAGCAGCTAAGCTAGTTCTCAGGCTAGTTCGTGAGATCAGCTAGCCAAGTTCTCAGGATAGCTTGAGCAGCTAGGCTAGTTTGAGCACCTAGCGTAGTTCTCATGCTAGTTTGTGAGAGCAGCTAGCCTAGTTCTCAGGCTTGTGTAAGAGTGCAGCTAAGCTAGTTCTCAGGCTAGTTTGTGAGAGCAGCTAGCCTAGTTCTCAGGTTAGTTTGAGCAGCTAGCCTAGTTCTCAGGCTAGTTTGTGAGTTTGGTGCCGTTGTCCCGTTTAGGGGGTGCTGGCGGAGGTCCGCGCCGCAGCGTTGCATAGCCTGAGATGTTCCCTGATGAGTAGCCTCCCCCGTTACCGTTGGCGGTGCCGTTGCCATGCTGCTCCAGCAGCTCGGGAGGGGGTGGGGGTAGCGCCATGTCGTCCATGGTTGCCGTGACAGTGGAGTCACCGCCGGCGCTGCTTAGCGAGCCCTGCCGACTGCCAGACTTGCGTCGGAGTGTCCGGTGGAGGTCCTCCAGGAAGTTGGGCTGGCCCTTAGGGGAAGTAGGTGGCGACGTTGCCGCCGGCCGGTGGACCTCCATTGCCGTGGGGATGGAGGCGGTGCCGTTGCTACGGCGAGCCACCGTAGGGGGAGGGGTCTTCTTCAAGGAGGCGCGGCCTGCGCTCCAGATGTTGGCAGGGGTGGACTGGGGCTGGGGGTTGACCACAGCTACGCGGGAGGTGTTGCCCAGCAGGTCAGCAGGCAAGGGCGGAGGAGGGGGAAGGTCGTTGTCCAGTGGTGGAGGGGGGAAAGGGTAGTCGCTCTCTGGGGGTGGTGGAGAGGGGAAGTCGCCCACCACCTTCCCCACTTTGGCCTGCAGGGCTGGGGGTAGGTGGCCCAAGTTGAGTTTCCCTGGTTTGGGTGGTGCTGGAGGCCCAGAAGAACCGCTCGTGGACCCGGGCCTGCTAACCAGGTTCTCCAGTCGTGCCCGGGCCTCCAGGTAATCGGCGGACGAGTCAGACTTGATGCTGGAGTTGCGCTGAGGGGTCGGCGGGGGTTTCTTGCCGGCTCCCGTTGGAGATTTCTTCAAAGGTGAGCCCCCGGATTTTGGAGGGGTTGCAGGAGGCAGGGGAGGAGGTGGAGGGAGAGCAGCCCCAGCCCCAGCCCCAGCTCCAGCCCCAGGACCGAACCCAAACCCTGGCCCTGGTCCCGGTGGAGGGGGTGGTGGAGGAGGTGGAGGTGGAGGAGCAGGAGCTGGGGGAAATGCTGCGCTGTTATCCGGAGGAGGTGGAGGAAACTCGGGCGTCTGAGCCTGCACTCCACCCCTTTGCCACTTGGGTTTGGCCTTAACAGTAGGAGGCGACTGCGGAGCCTTGAGGCTGTCCACGTGATTGGTGGTGGCAGCGGCTGGGAACTGACTGGCCAACTGCTTGACCAATGAGGAGGCGGCCGACCTGCCGATGCTGTGCTGCTTGGGGAGGGTGGGGGGCGGCGGAGTCTTGGTCTGGGTCTGAGTCATGGGTGGAGGTGGAGGAGGTGGCGGAGGAGGTGGTGGTGGACCGGGAGCAGCGGCTGCAGCTGGGGCGGGTGGAAACACAGACGGGCCCGGAGGCTTTCTGGCTGTGTGAGGAGGGAAGGTTTTGGGAGGGGCGGAAGGCGGGAAGACCTGCTGGAGGGAGGATGCTGGAGCAGGAGGAGGAGGAGGAGGTGGAGGAGGAGGTGTTGAGTGAGCCTGGGGCTGCTGAGGGGGTAAAGGAGGAGCAGGGGGTGGGGGAGGAGGTGGTGGCGGAGGTGGGGGAGGGGGAGGTGCCGCTGACTGCGTCAGAAGCTGGGGCGGAGGCGAAGGCGAGAGATCCGTCGGGGGTGGCGGAGACGGAAACCTCTGGAAGCCGTTGGAGGAGGGCTTGGGGGGAACGTGAGCCACCGGGGGTCCCGGGGACAATGGAGGCGGAGGAGGAAACCCGTTGCTCCGCAACAACGCAGGCGGAGGTGGGAATGCTGCTCCAGCCGCTGGACCGCGTTTCAGGACCGCCATGGCTGAACCCGGAGCAGGCATGCTGGCCGGAGGAGGTGGAGGAGGTGGCGGTGGAGGGGGAGGTGGAGGAGGGGTGTCGGCCAGCGGAGGAGGCCAGGCTCCGTTGTCCTTGGCGCCGTTGTTGACCTGCGGCTTGGCCGACTGCGGCGGCGGGGTGGGCATCTGGGGCTTGTGAGTACCGCCGCCCTGCAGGCGCTGAATGGTACTGTACTTGGCGAAAACGGTGGGCGTACTGGAATGCGGAACAGCCTTGAAGATTGGTGGAGGGACGCTGCACACAGGCGGGGGTGGAGGAGGAGGAGGAGGAGGTGGAGGAGGAGGAGGAGGAGCAGCAGTGGCTGGAGATGGGGGGTGAAGGACAGGCATGGAACCCAACGGGCCAACAGGAAGAACCTGAACCTGAACCTGAGGCTTGAACTTGGGGGCAGGAGGAGGAGGAGGCTCGGGGGTTTGTGGAGCTGGTGGTGGTGGTGGTGGTGGAGGTGGCTGAGGGGTGACAGTTGGGGCTGGTGGTGGAGGAGGGGGCGGCTGTGGGACTTGGGGGGTGGGTGGCATCGGAGGGACGTACGCAGTGGGAGTGGGTGGTGGAGGCGGTTGGGGTTGGGGGGCAGGTGGAGGTGGAGATATTAGTGCCACGGGTGGAGCAGGCGGCATCTGGGGAACTGCAGGAGGAGGAGGTGGGGGTTGAGGGGTGTGTGGTGTCGGAGCAGGGGCTTGTGGTTGGGCTTGTGGTGGTGGTGCAGGCTGTGGAGGTGGTGGGTGGTGACTCTGGGGAGCAGGTGGAGGAGGTTGGGGTACCTGGGGGACAGGAGCTGGGGCCGGAGCTGGGGCTGGAGGTGGGGGATGGGGTGTGTGTTGGGCCTGTGGTGTGTGTGGGGTGTGTGGAGGATGGTGGTGGTGTGAAGAGTGATGAGAATGGGAGCTGTGGGATGTGTGTGAGGTGTGGGATGTGTGTGAAGTGTGTGAAATGCTGGAGGCTCTGCTCGACTCCGACCTCATCTGGAAGAGAAAAGGGAAACCAGGTCAGTCTCTTGTTTACAGCTCATTCCCACTGATGTATTTGACAGATGCCTTCATTCTCATCTACTTCAGGGGGTGAGGGTGCAGGTGGTAGAGGTGCCGTTTGGCAACCAGAGGTTTGCAGGTTCAAGCCTCACTTCCACCTGACCCCATCAAAATGTCCTTGAGCAAGATAATTAACCCCAAAATTGCTCCCAGTGAGTAAGGTTGGTGCCTTGCATGGTTGCCTCCACTGAGTGTGAATGGGTGAATGTGAGGCATATATTGAAAAGCAATGTATTTTGAGTGCTCAGAGGAGTAGCAAAGCAAAGTGCTATAGAAATGCAGTCCTTTTACAATGTACCAATACTTCAAGGATTGGAGTGAGGATTTGGAGGGTGAGTGTAACAGAGGCCAGTTAGCTAGGCTAGCTCGGCGGTAGTACGTGTAAATCCTCATCACCCAATTCCATGGGCGCTTCTAACACGCTGAGTTAGAAGCTCGGGCTTTTAGCTCAGTTGGTTAGAGCGTTCCACTCCCACGCCGGGAGTTTGTAGCTTGCGGGGTGGCGGGTTCGAGACCCGTGTGCGGTGCGGACCGCCACCGCCTACATAAAGCAATGTATTTTGAGTGCTCAGAGGAGTAGCAAAGCGCTATAGAAATGCAGTCCTTTTACAATGTACCAATACTTCAAGGCTAGCCTCTCCTGCAGCAACTTGGGGTTAAGGCCCTTGCTCAGGGGAATAATAGCAGTGTGGATTCAAACCCACAATTTTCAGGCTACTAGCATGCTAGCTAGTTTCAGACACTACAACAGCTCGGTTCAAAACACACTGGTCTGTCAGGGAATCAACATTGTTCCAAATGACGCTTTTGCACACCTCAGTCGTTTGACAGGTGCGTAGGATATTATCCCAGTGGGGTTATCATTCAAGAGTTAAAAAATCCTGCACACTGTCCTTTCCACCAACAAACTTTATTACAACGTTTCGGTCATCCGACCTTCTTCAGGTAAAGTTTCACCGGTTACTTTACCTGAAGAAGGTCGGATGACCGAAACGTTGTAATAAAGTTTGTTGGTGGAATGGACAGTGTGCGGGATTTTTTAACTCTTGAGGGAATCAACATTGAAAACAGCCCTCCTGACCAACCCCCAGTATCAGAGTCACATTATGAGAATCATCAGAGAAGAGAGAGGGTGGAAAGTGGATTACAAAGAAAAACAATTAGTGCTGTCAAACGATTAAAAAAATGAATCAGACTAATCACAAAATTCTGCAATGATTAATCGTGATTAATCACTTTTAATTGCAACTAATTTCCTCCAGTAACAATTTTTGGATGCTAGGGTATGTTGGATCCTTATTTTGCCCTGTAAAGGCCCTGATACTTAATAGTTGGCTTTACACCTATACCCTACCCTCAAGGATTCCCCAAACATGTTGTTGGACATTCAGGAGCTAGGCCATAATCTTTGTAGAGTTTTGATAGCCGAGCCATTTTCTGTCTGAAATTGAACATAATACATGCCATGAAAGTGGAACCATATCCATCAGGATTAATCGGAGTTATTTTTTTTTAATCTGAGTTACATTTTTTGGATTAATCACATGATTAATCAGTTAATTTTGCCAGCACTATAAAAAATAAAATAAAAGGTAGTGCTAAACACTCACCCGACTGTTCTCCTCCATCTGAGTCCCTCTCTTCCAGGCCTCGGAGAAGATGGAGCTGACTACGCTCTGGGAGCGCGCGTGGCTGGATGACGTGCCGTCGGAGAGGCCGCTGTCTGTCACACTCGAGTGATTGGAGTGAGACTCTGGTACAGACACATAACACACATCAAGTCAGTCATGTACACTTCGCCTTCCAACAGAACTGTTCAGTTTCATCTCCTTGAGTGTACAATAGTCCTTAAAACATCCCAATGTCCTCTAAGCCCCAAACACTGAAAATGTGAATAGTTACAAGTTACAAGTAGTCACAGTACTACACAATATGAACTTCTCAATGATCATTGACATC
>JAODXP020000031.1:2747572-2757572 GCA_027497455.2 Sardinella longiceps
GACATTGTTTCAATTTGTTCACTTATAAATGAATAACAGCTTTTAACAGCCCATAACAGCCCAGATGCTAAGTGTTCACATTTGTTAGTAGATGCACCCTGGCAAAATAACTCTATTTACAAATTGATTCTGACAATGACACAAGTGTGTGTGGCTGTCTGTCCCAGTGTGTGTGTGTGTGTGTGTGTGTGTGTGTGTGTGTGTGTGTCCTCTTACCCATCTGTAGTTCGGGGATGGTCTCGACCAGTGCCCAGTCTGGGCTGTACCCACAGTGGGACTTGTCCAGCAGGCTGTCCAGCACCTGCCTCACCGTCTGCCTCTCATCCACCATCATAGTCTTGGAGCTCTCATCAGACAAGTGCACTCGGATCACCAGCTGAACCAGAGAGAGAGAGAGAGGGAGAGAGAGAGAGAGAGAGAGAGAGAGAGGTGGGGAGTTAGGCTTCATTCACAAAGCAAGTAATGCAGAAGCGGAGTGTGTGTGTGTGTGTGTGTGTGTGTGTGTCTACGCATGTATGTGATTGCACCTGCGTTTGTATTCACACAGCAAGCAGTGCGGAAGCGGTGTGTGTGTTTGAGAGTGTGTGTGTGTGTGTATGTGTGTGATTGCACGTGTGAGTGTATGTGTGTGATTGCGCCTGTGCTTGTATTGTGTGTGTGTCTGCCAGCGTCTCCAGTGCACAGTGGCTGTTTTCAGGTCAGGTTGATGGAGACCACCGCTAGTGGCATCCCCTCTACTATAGAGGATACTCTTTGAGTTGTGTGTGTGTGAGTGTGTTCTGAGCTCAATGAACATGAACTTGGGTTGTGTGTGAGTGTGTTCTGAGCTGTGCAGATTGGAACACATAGCCAGCTCTAACTCCCAACTTATCTAAATGCAAGCGAAAATTAAAACAGCACATTATGCTTAAGCACTGATTGCAGTCTGAATGGGTATTTGAGGATAACCTGATTAAAAAAAACAGAATCTGACCAAAACGAACTCCTAATAGCCACATCCTAATCATTTTCATTTTGAACTCTGGCATTCCCAGAAGCCTGGAGGGGATCTCGGAAAACATCAATCTCCGAATCTCGGAAAACAAGTCGGAAAACATCAATCTCGGAAAACAAGTCATCTCAATTAAGCAAGACGCCTGTCCTACAACTGTCCTGCAAATACAAAATAACCCAGATCAAAACTACAAGGACTAAAGAGCTATTAGAAGATACAAGACATGTCTGTTGGTGAGCTCTTCACAGGTTTTTACTGCTTGTTATTCGGAGTGTGCTCGTGTTTGTGCTTGTGTGTGTGTGTGTGTGTGTGTGTGTGTGTGTGTGTGTGTGTGTGTGTGATGAGGTCTCGACAGGTTTTTACTGCTTGTGTGTATGTGTGTGTGTGTGTGTGTGTGTGTGTGTGTGTGTGTGTGTGTTGAGGTCTCGACAGGTTTTTGCTGCTTGTTATTCTCTCATGTCTGTGGCTTTGGGGCATAAGTGCACCCGGATCAGGATCACCAGCTCAACAGGCCGTCTCTGTGTGTGTGTGTGTGTGTGTGTGTGTGTGTGTGTGTGTGTGTGTGTGTGTGTGTGTGTGTGTGTGTGTGTGTGTGTGTGTGTGTGTGTGTGTGTGTGTGGTGGGGGGTTAAAGGATAAAGCCAAATAAAAAACGCAGATGAAGATCTCTCCAAACCCAATGGTCTGAATGGCCCGCCCCAATCATTTGCACAACAGCAGCTCAGCTCAAACGGGCTTCCCCATTAGAGAGAGTGAGGGACTACTAAATCCTGTTTTCAACGCATCGTAGGGACTGTTTTTGAGTGGGATTTTGTACTTCTGTGTGTGTGTGTGTGTGTGTGTGTGTGTGTGTGTGTGTGTGTGTGTGTGTGTGTGTGTGTCTGTGTGTGTGTGTGTGTGTGTGTGTGTGTGTGTGTGTGTGTGTGTGTGTGTGTGTGTGTGTGTGTGTGGTGACCCCCGTGAACCCTTGGGGGAATCAAACTCACTCACTCACTCGCTCAGTCAACATTTCTTAGTGTTAATCTCCTAACACATGCTGTGCTGTGGCGGATGAATGCCCGCCCGGCCAGCCAGCGGAGAGCGGAGAGTGGAGAGCGAGCGAGTGAGCGAGCAGCGTGCCAATGAGCCGGCCTGCTGCCCTGCTGGCTGTCCGCTCTGTGCCAACACACTGACCCACATCCAGCCGGCACCCCCAGCCTTCGTCTGTCCACCCACTGAACCAGCTACAGTAGCAGTCCATTAGGGCTGCCAGTGTTGCTAAATGATTAACCTGTTAGCTGTTAGCCATCGAATTGATCCGACAATTATTTTAGACAATCAGCTAATTGGTTTGTGCCGTTTTTGACTGCCGACTAAATATTCTCGGACTGCGGTTTCTAAAACTTGAAAATCTTCAGTTCTACCTGTTTCTTGACGCTAGTCAACTAAAAATATTCAGAATGTGGTTAAAAAAAAGAACACATATACATTACAATTATTTTAATTTTACAAAAAGATAAATTAATAATAACTATAACTAAAAAACAATAAATACTGTATATTAAATCAGCCATGAAAATCTGTCCTTTGCAGCCCTATTCTCAAATTACGGAGGCGGTCAATAAAGACAGAGAATAACTTGCAAACCCCCAAAACCAGTGATACATATTTCACAGGGGGAGAGCAATCTATATCCACAATCTGGATAAGGGGGTGGTAATTGAGGGGTGGTAATTGAGCCCTGCTTGCTTCAGCTGGCCGTGTCCGCCTGCTAGCTGGTTATCAGTGTGTGTGTGTGTGTGTGTGTGTGTGTGTGTGTGTGTGTGTGTGTGTGTGTGTGTGTGTTTATGTTGGAGCTGGAAGTGTGTTCGCGTGAAATGTGTTCTCTTACTGCTGCTGCTATAGCTACTAGAGTCCCATTAACGAGCAGACGGAACTGCAGCCAGTGGCCGAGGGAGATATCAGAGTCTCTCTCTCCCTCTCTCTCTCTCTCCCTCTCTCTCTCTCCATTTCACAGTGTGTTTGCCAGCCTCCGCAGAGGCCAATCTGTTTTGAAAAGGCAGATTAGTGGCCAGCCACGCCTGGGGTCCTCGGAGAGCAAAGCAGAGCAGAGCCCGAGCCGATGGGAAGCGAGGGGGAGGAGGAGGAGGATCTGTGCGCACGTGGCTCCACTTCGCTAGTCTCACTGCACATGTGGAGGAGAGCAGTGTTACGCCTCGTTGTGTGAGATAGTCTCACACACCCACACACACTCTTTCTTACTCTCACTCACTCACACACACACACATTCTCTTTCTTACTCTCACTCAGACACACACACCCTCCCTCTCTTACACACACACACACGTACGTTTTTGTCTGGGTACAAAAAATCAGCAATCTTAAATGTGATGAAATCTTCTTCATGTCTTTCTCTCTCTAAGTACTCTCTGCTTTTTAGTCTACGGCAGCATTTTAGTTTACAGCACAGCAACCACAAACCGCCTTCTTTACACACACACACACACACACACACACACACACACACACACACACACACACACACACACACGCAGCATTTCATAATGATATATTATTCATCTAGTCGACGAGCCCAGACTAACAAACGCTCCACTTTCCCCCTCAGTGTGGCTCTCCAACACTGTGTCTCATCCTCTGCTGGTCTCACTGACTGCTGCCTGTCTGATGACTGGGGTTGGTGGCGGAGCTTTCTCTCTCTCTCTTTCTGTGTGTGTGTGTGTGTGTGTGTGTGTGTGTGTGTGTGTGTGTGTGTGTGTGTGGGGTTGATGCTCAGAGAGAGACGGCTCCTATTGTTCCCGCGAGAGAGAGAGAGAGAGAGAGAGAGAGAGAGAGAGAGAGAGAGACAGAGAGAGAGAGAGAGACAGAGAGAGGGGAAAAAAGAGAGCAAGAGAAACAGCAAGACAGTCAGTGATAGATAGAGAGAGAGTGGAAAAGAGAGAATTACACAGAGATAGAGAGACAGAGGAAGAGATGAAGAGAAAGAGGGAGAGACACAGAGAAAGAAAGAGAGAGAGCAAGAGAGAAAGAGTGCAAGAGAGCTAGAGAGGGGGAGGAAGAGATAGAGAGGGAGAGAGATGGAGAAAGAGAGATAGAAGAGGGAGAAAGAGAGAGAAATAGTGAGAGGGGGATACTGAGGGAGAAAAAGCGAAAGAGAGAGACAGAGGGAGAAAGAGCAAGACAGACACAGAGGGAGACGGAGAGAAAGAGATACAGAGGGAGACCGAGAGAGAGAGAGTGGGGGAGAAAGAAAGAGATAGAGAGAGTGAGAGAGAGAGCAAGAGAGGGAGCACAAGAGAGAGAGAAAAAGAGATAGAGATAGGGCACAAGAGACAGAGAGAGAGAGAGAGAGAGAGAGAGAGAGAGAGAGAGGGCACAAGAGAGAAAGAGAGCGAGAGAGAGAAAAAGAGATAGAGAACGAGAAAGCACAAGAGAGAGAGAGAGAGAGAGAGAGCACAAGAGAGAAAGAAAAAGAGATAGAGAGAGGGCACAAGAGACAGAGAGGGAGAGAGAGAGAGAGAGAGGGCACAGTGCCCACCCGTGCCCAGTGGGCATCGTGATCCAGGCCCACGGGCTGCAGCCTCAGCGCATTCAGACACTAATCTGTAGCAACTTTAGCCCCGTTAAGTCTCATTCATTTCTGTGTGTGTGTGTGTGTGTGTGTGTGTGTGTGTGTGTGTGTGTGTGTGTGTGTGTGTGTGTGTGTGTGTGTGTGTGTGTTACATTAAGTCTTATTTATTTCTGCAGCGTCTTTTATTGCCCCTCAGATGCTAAATCCCCCCCAAACACAAACGTGCCCGCACAGGCACGCGCGCACACACACACACTCAGACAGACAGACACACACACTGCAGTGACCTATTTTCAGCTGTGTGCACGCCGGATCTCTTGTCTCAGCGGAGTGTGCGGGGAGAGAGCTGGCATGCTGTGTCTACATACACATCTGTAGAGAGCTGGTGTGTGTGTGTGTGTGTGTGTGTGTGGAGTCAACTCACCTTTTTCACCTGAGCCTCTTTGATCTTTTCCAGTGCCACACGGATCTTCTCTGCCTTCAGCTTGGCAGCTTGCTCCTCCTACACACACACACACACACACACACACACACACACACACACACACACACACACACACACACACAGTGTTAACACACACACACACACACACAAAGCCTCCCCCCATGGGAAAGCACAACAGCACACACAGCCTCAGTGCATTAGCAAACAAAGACGAGCAACACCACGTACAGTACAGACACACACACCAGCCCGACGTGACAGAAAATCTTTAAAAATAAAAAAGAAAAATAAAACAACGAGCAGAAACAAAAGACAAAAGAAACAAACAAACAATCCGACAAAGATAAATGACATTCCATGTAGTGTTAGATATTATACAGACAAGACACACACTGTGTGCAGACAAGGCTCAAGTCGTTGGGTCGACCAAGAGGAGAATGGCATGAATGAACCATGACTAAACAGGTGGACATACTCGTCCCCCCACCCCCACCACACACACACACACACACACACACACACACACACCGCCTTACCTGTGGCTTCCAACAAGCGGTCATCATCTTGGCACCTTGGCGATGGCGCTCTACAGTATTGTCCTTCACGCTCAACTCACAACCCAAACGTAAACGCTACACACCCGCAGTTTCTTCAGAAGATGGCTGTTCATTCTTCACCAAGAAATAGTTGACACCAGGCGTATTCGCCCTTTCTTTCACGCACACACACACAGAAATTCACATGCTCATGTTCCAACAATGGCACCAGGTCTTATCTCCACAGACATCCAAATGGGAACGAAAGTAAGAGAGAGTCAACGGTGTTCTCCAAGAATGGCTGTCCAAAAAAAAAAAAAAAAAAAAAAAAACTCTTGCCGGAAAATCTTCGTGCCAAAGCAAATTTGGGAAGACTTTGGGCTTTAGAAGGAGACGTGAGGACTGTCTTTGGAGGGAAAAGATCAATCTAAGGAATTTGCCTGTAGATGTCTATCCGGAGGCCACCAGAGAGGACCATCCTCAGGCTGAAGCCGGTCAAGGGGGATTTTCCCCCACCAGAAGTCCTGCGTTGTGTTGCGGTCGGTCACGTTTTTATCGTCCAGAGAAGATGTATGACTGGAACATGTCCACTGACACTCAACACAAAAAGATGTCAGAACAGAACAGGTGCTGCTGCTGCTACTGCTCGCTTTAAGTGCTTCTCACGCCCGTCTGCTGCACCCTTGCTCACTGAACAGCTAGCAGAACATCACACACACATATGCACACACACACACATCGACAGACAGACGCTATAGTACCGATGCCGGCCTGCTTCAATGAAAATCTCTCCTCCACACTCTCTCTCTCACTCTCCCCCACTCACTCATTTCTCATTCTCCCCCCACTCTCTCTCTCTCTCTCTCTTTTCCTCTATCCCTCTCTCTCTCTCTCTCACACACACACACTCACAGCTGCACGGCACTGGGAATGTAGCCAATCAAAGGCTTTAATCCTTTTCACACAAACAGTGGGAACCCCTGCTGGTTGGCAGAGACCGGGACCCTTTTCCCCCTACCGGCTGAGAACCAATCAAAGAGCATGCCCTCTCTGTCCAGCACCCAATCAGAATTTGACATCCCCCACCAATGTGTCCAACCACACAATCACACAATTTCCCTTTTCCCACCCCCCCCTTTGGCCAGAGGGGGTTGTGAGAGGGGTATGTGGTGTTTTGGCATGAACAGTCTGGGGCAAAAAGAGGGGGTGGGGGTGGGGGGGGGGTAATTTCTTGAATGGGGGATGTGTTGGGTGTATGGCTAGTGACCACATGCACTGTACTGAACTGTACATCTGTGGCCATTGAAGACTAGGAACAGACACAGGGCAGCCTTCATAAGAAGCAATGGGGTTTCCCTCTGGGAAAGTGCCTAAAACCATGGTGGGATATACTTTATGCCAGACTGTGAAGGGGATCAAAAGACACACACACACACTCTCTCTCTCTCACACACACACAGCTTCAGTGCAAGGCACAGAATACAGAGAGAAACCGTGTCAAGCTGTAGAGACACTGGGTACAGGTCTCCGTGATTTGGAGGTAAAGTATGCTCTGTGTGTGTGTGTGTGTGTGTGTGTGTGTGTGTGTGTGTGTGTGTGTGTGTGTGTGTGTGTGTGTGTGTTGAGAGTGTGTGTAGTGTTCTATCGACACGTCTCTGCTCTCTGCATTGAGCCCAAGGCTCCTCCATTGTGAGGGAAGAAAAAAAAAAAAGAATCGCAGTGAGACAGCCAGCGGAACAGTGCCGGGTGCCTCCTATATAAAAAGCCCGGATTCTCTTTGAAGTCTTGTTCTCACCCTCACACACACACACGCAACACACACACACACACACACACACTCTCTCTCATTGCTCTCTTTCTCTCGCAGACGTTCCTCCTCTCTCCACCAATCTGCTCTGGTTCTCAGGCAGTCAGTCGGAGTAGGTCACACACACACACACACACACACACACACACACACACACACACACAGCACTGCTGAAAGAGAGAGAGAACTGAACTGATCTACAGTATCTATCGGTGGCTTTCTGGATCTGAACAGACACAGCTCTTATCTCTGGGGCTCCTCATGAACTGTACTGTGCTGTGGAGCTCACGTTATCAACACCAGTAATCTTTTAGACTCTTAAGTGAACTATATTCTATGATGAGCATGATAGCCTCTTCAATGAATGAATCTCATTTAAAGGGATATGCCACCTTTTTATGAAAGTGGGTTATTCATTCTACTCTCTTACCTGGAGTTACATACTGTATGTGGGTAAAATCATTTTGGTCTCATTTCGGTCGCATGCGTTTTCCTAGTGTGGCAACCCCATTTTTAGCTTTAACTTAGCATAGGTGCTGGAATGTAAAGTAGCCAAAGACTTGTAATCTGGATACTTTTATATTTCAGTGTCTATGCTAAGCTTAAGCTAAAATCGGGAATGCCACACTAGGAAACCAGGGGATGCGTGTCCCTTTAATGTCTCTTGTGTTGTGGCCCTCCCCGGCCACCGTACTTTTCCCATGTCTACCCTCACAGAAAATATGTACCATTTTTTTTGGGCACAATAACTACTGTAAATTATTCCGTATGAAAGGCTGATGAATTGAGTACTTTGTTCCCTCATACACACATAAGCTACAGTAACTTATTTGAGATCTATCAGCAGAGTCAGACTCAATCAGCCAGTTCTCATTCTTCTAATGTCTACCCCCACAGAAAATAATAACTAATTCTGTTGATTCTGTATGAAAGGGAGATTTGTTCCCTCATACACACATACAGTATGGTACAGTAACTTAAATATAGCCTATATATTAAGATCTACAGTATATCAGCAGAGTCAGACGTTCCTCATTGGCAAAGATGAGTGCTGGTCTTGCATATTTACTCCAAAGCCACGGCAGCCATGAGTGGAGTAGTACTGTAGGTCACATGGGAATTAGTGTTTAATTACATTCCCATGCATATTAACAACTGGCTCTGTGCATATATTAGCAGCTGCTAGCCCAATCAGTAAAGCCTGCTTTGGCTTGAGCTGATGGCTGCTGATGGGCAGAGATATTTGATTAGGATGCTAACGCTAATAGCATTATTAGTCTTCCCCACCCCCCTCCCGTAATCTGGGATTGAGCATTTGGTGTGTCTTCCTACACATGACTGTTGCCAAGATACCGATTCTGTTTTTTTACGGTAGTGTAAGTCACTGGCCTGTTAATCACACACATACACGCACACACACACACACACACACACACACACACACACACACACACACACTTTCTCTCTAATACCAACACACATCTGACCTGCACTAAGAATATTCTGTTAAAGTGAGCATGAAATTGTGAAAACTCTTTTTTTTACAATCCAACATTGTTATGATTGTAAATGTTGACAGCTACTAAGACACAACTCTGGGGGTGGTGGTGGTGGGGTGGGGGGGTCGGCAACCTGCTGAGAGAGCTAAGATTATGTACCAATCATATTAGTCTGACAGAATACAAAGACGGATTAATGCTCACTAATGTGTGAGTGTGTGTGTGTGTGTGTGTGTGTGTGTGTGTGTGTGTGTGTGTGTGTGTGTGTGTGTTTACACACAGTGCTGGCTAAACAAAAGCACTCTGACTAATTGGCATAGAAATAAGCATGAATCGGTGACCTACAAATCAGTGTGTAGCCAGCCTTTCATATATTTATACAAAGGGACATCTAACCCCATACAGACAGACAAATACGCACACACACACACACACACACACACACACACACACACACACACACACACACACACACAATAAAAAAAAATGAACAGCCATCTTCTCTAGACATCTTCATAGAATGTTGCCATTTTTTCCCATTAATAATCCATATGTGCCATGTTCATCAGTGCCACCTCCTGTTGGTCGTTTTTTTAGGTCCCCACAGACAGACAGACAGTGGACCACACACACACACACACAGCTGAAGACACGAGGGTGTCAACAGCGGATAACATTCGAGTCCATTTTTTAACTCTAGGGTTGGGCGATTATACGATCATGATTAGTGATCGTGATTTACTTCAGTTTGATCGCGTGATCAGCTGTGGGTATATTTATTTGATCACATGATATAATTGATTGTGATGAAAATCAATATTGTTCAATATGGGAAAATAAATAGTGATAACTTTTTTTTTTTCAAAGTGAATAGTTGTGTGCGCACATCCAAATATCTTATAGCAGGTGCTAAATCAAAAGGATAAACTGATGAAAAAACAAAAGGATTTGCACACTGCTTTCAAGAGACTCAATTTTTAATGTGCAACGTTTCGATCTCTTGATCTTTTTCAAGCATCAAAACTTTTTTTTTTGACATATCACCCAGCCCTATTTCCCACTAGATTCCTAACCACAGGAATCTAGGAGGTTGCTGTTGAGGACAAAAGAGACTACAGACCTTAATAAAAACACATCAAACACAAAGGACTG
>JAODXP020000031.1:2762572-2765072 GCA_027497455.2 Sardinella longiceps
CTCTGAAGGAAGAAACATAAGCAATGGCAATGTCAATTTATTTACATTCATATGATACAAATTTATTTACATTTCATATGATACACAGACACAGGTTATATTCAAGTACAAAGACAAAACATCAATAATCATATTAATATCATAATACTGGCAAATTTTTCATCATATATCCATGTACATTCAAGTAGAAAGTCAAAACATTAACGAACATCATACAAGCATCGGAACAATTTTCCAACGATTTATATTTTCTTACAATTCAGATTATTTGTATTCATATTAGTCTATTTGCATAATCTTTTTATTTATTTATTTGATATTTAAAAGCACTTTGTAATAACTACTCTTTCAATTTATTCATTTCAATTTTATCCAATTCAATTTATCCAATATTACTGCATCTTTTAGCTAGATGCATGAATGTAGATGTATTAAATGTGAATACATATGCATATCATGTCATGGCTTCTGAGAGGGCTCTTAATTATTGTGTGTGAACTTTGCATTCACAACCATGCTTGCATTGCCTGCATAGACAATGGAGAAGCTCTGGTGCTAAACTCTGACCCACCGTTGATGTTGTACATGGAGAAGCGGTAGGAGAAGTTGGCCAGGTTGGTCTCCTGTCTGAGGGGAGCATTCTGGATCTTCTGTGGCCCACTATCATCCAGACCCTGAAGATGGAAGAGTGTGTGTGTGAGTGAGAGAGAGAGGGGCACACAAAAAGCGAAACAGACATGACATACTGACTGAATGTCGTAAAGGAACCTGGCTAGTGTATTAATAGCCTGGAAATAATGGGTTCGAATCCTGGCTGCCACAATGGTGCTAAACAACTTAACCCCAAGTTGCTCCAGGGTGGCTGGCCCTGATATAATTGATAGTTGGCAAAACTGAGGGTTGCTTTGGATAAAAGCTGCTAAATGCATAAATGAAAATGTAAGTGTCTGAAGGGACTCAGCTGAGGCCTGCCTGGAAAAGTGAAAAGTCAAACCTGTGTGAGTTTGTCCAGCTCCCCTAGCCAGGCTCCAAACATCTTATCCAGATCCTGGTCCTCCTTATCGCTGTCCTCCTCTGCAGCATGGTCCAGCTCATCATCAGACACCTGATCCATCTGAAACACAACACACACACACACAATCCACTGTTATCATCACGACCTTCATCACGGTCATCATGGGCATCATCACAGTCTTCATTGTTTTTGTCAATCATCATCATCATCAGTCAGTCAGTCAGTCAGTCAGTCATTCTCATTCATTGTGGTTATACACCAGCTGCCATAATCATCGTATCTTTAAACATCTCGAGCGGTTAACTGAAAATACCTCCATGATCACAGCTGTAAACAACTCCAATGTCACTGTGGAGTTACTGTAAAACAGCTCCAGCATACCTTACTGTAAACATCTCCATGCCAGTTGTAAACAACTCCAGCACATCAATCTATAAACATCTCCCATCACAGCTGTAAACAACTCCACCAAACCCAACAGTAAATATCAACATCCATCCTATTTACTGTAAACGGTTCCAGCACACATAACTGTAAACATCTCCATGCCAGTTGTAAACAACTCCAGCACACCTTCCTGTAAACATCTCCATTCCTGCTGTAAACAACTAACTGTAAACTTCTCCCATCACAGCTGTGAACAACTCCACCATACCCTACTGTAAACATCAGCATCTATCTATTTAGGTCTCAATGTCTCTTCCTGATATCCAGCAGTCCGTGGGGGGTGTGTGTAGATCCTCACCTTGCTGTGCTGATGCATCCCTGCAGGTCCTATTGGGAGTAGCCTGCTAGCGCTAGCTAGCTACTGTATGCTAGCTCATTAGGACACGGCTGGGAACAGACCAGAGAGCCATTTACTGTAGTGTACACTCAGGCTGTTTGAGATCACTGACCAGACTAGAAAAGACCAAGAGAGAAAAGAAGGCACTCAAGTGATGAGAGGAGGATGAAGAGGAGTGTGTGTGGTGCGTGTGTGTGTGTGTGAGGGGTGTGTGTGTGTGAGAGAGAGGGATCTGAAGCCAGAGGATGAGCTGGAGTGCTCTGCAGCAACACCCACATGGCCTTATCACGACTCCCACCGTCACCATGGCAACATGGCTGGGCTGGTTGGTTCGGAGACCAAAAGCAGGGCTTTCAGTCGGGCTACATGTGCGTGTGTGTGTGTGTGTGTGTGTGTATGTGTGTGTGTGTGCTCTTGTTCTGATCTGTTCTCTCTCTTCTCTGACATTGTCATCGCTGTAGGTACGGTTGGTACTGTCACCATTCCGGCAGTTGCCCTGGTAACACCTCAGTCTTGAAAATGTGGTTGCCACAGCAACTGCCGAGGTGTTTTTTTTTTTTTTTTTTTTCCTCTCCCTTCATTCGAGGGCAGAGTTGGCGGTTCCACCAGCACCACCATAGCGGTTCTCCCACTCACCAGGCAGCTACAGCTAAGCTAACATGTGAGGTGGTGGGCTGCTGCTGCGGCTGCTGCTGTCTGCG
>JAODXP020000031.1:2770072-2772572 GCA_027497455.2 Sardinella longiceps
TCCCAGCTGCTTCAGAACAAAAAAGTGCTTAGTGTAGGCTGAAATGCATGCACTATGGCCGATATTCTCCCCCCCAAAAAGTCCATAAAAGTGCTTAGCTCCATTCATTTTAACCTGCACTAAGCACTTTTTTTTTTAGACTTAAGCACCTTGGAGAACACCACCCTATGCATTGAAACATAGTTCAAAGTGCTCAAGTGCGCCATTGGAGACATAGTCCTAGAGTCGAGTGGGGTCTCCACAGGCATGGAGTATATATAATTCTGTGGCCCAAACAAAAGGTCAGGGAAATGCAGAGTAGAGTAGAGTAGAGTAGAGTAGAGTGGGGTCTCCATAGACATAGAGTAGAGTAGAGTAGAGTAGAATCGACCTAGAGTAGAGTAGAGTAGACTAGAGTAGAGTAGAGTAGAGTAGAGTCGACCTAGAGTAGAGTAGAGTAGAGTCGACCTAGAGTAGAGTAGAGTAGAGTAGAGTAGAGTAGAGTCGACCTAGAGTAGAGTAGAGTAGAGTAGAGTAGAGTAGAGTAGAGTCGAGTAGAGTAGAGTAGAGTAGAGTAGAGTAGAGTAGAGTAGAGTAGAGTCGACCTAGAGTAGAGTAGAGTCGACGACCTAGAGTAGAGTAGAGTAGAGTAGAGTAGAGTAGAGTGGGGTCTCCACAGGCATGGCGTGTATATAATTCAGTGGCCCAAACAAAAGGTCAGGGAAATGCCCCTCTGACTCAGCTCCCTCTGGAGACCCTCGTGGGAAAGTTACCAGAGGAAGTGGCTCTTGGTGTGAATGGTATGTGTGTGTAGCCGGGGGTAATGGTGTGTGTGTGTGTGTGTGTGTGTGTGTGTGTGTGTGTGTGTGTGTGTGTGTGTGTGTGTGTGTGTGTGTGTGTGTGTGTGTGTGTGTGTGTGTGTGTGTGTGTGTCTGGTATGCATGTACTGTATGTGGTGCTGGTGGTAATGGTGCGTGTGTATGAGTGAGAAAGAGAGAGCGAGAGACAGATAGCATGTGTGTGTGTGTGTGTGTGTGTGTGTGTGGGTGCTATACATGTTTGTATGTATGTGGTGCTGGTGGTAATGGTGCATGTGTGTGAGTGGGAAAGTGAGAGCGAGAGAGAGAGTACAATATGTGTGTGTGAATAAGTGCGCGTGCATGTGTGTGTGTGTGTCCCGCTACAGCTGTAAAACAGCAGCCACTGTGGATACTGTATGTAACAGAGGGTCTTTGGACCTTGGCCTACTTCTTCCCTGCTTAGTGTAAGGGTTTGGACTTCAGGCTTGACACAGAAAAGAAGCCTAATACACACATGGGCAAAGACTTGCAGCCATACTACAGTACATTACATTGGTTTACTTGCC
Source organism: Sardinella longiceps (assembly GCA_027497455.2). Lineage (NCBI taxonomy): Eukaryota > Metazoa > Chordata > Actinopteri > Clupeiformes > Clupeidae > Sardinella > Sardinella longiceps. The sequence goes on from JAODXP020000031.1 coordinate 2,771,418, forward strand.
TATGGCATCCTGAGTTACTGGCCTGGGCCAGTGTAACGGTGGCCAGCTAGCTCGGCGGTAGTATGTGTAAATCCTCATCACCCAATTCCATGGGCGCTTCTAACACGCTGAGTTAGAAGCTCAGGCTTTTAGCTCAGTTGGTTAGAGCGTCCCACTCCCACGCCGTGAGTTTGTAGCTTGCGGGGTGGCGGGTTTGAGACCTGTGTGCGGTGCGGACTGCCACCGGCTACACCATACAACAGATGATTGTGGAAAAGATAACTAAATACAATACAACAATATGCAGCATATTTCACCAGCCCACACAGACTCAAACACACACACACACACACACACACACACACACACACACCTGCATTCATATCCTCAAAGGGCATACACATAAAACTTCCACTCCCTTACTGTGAACCCCTCCGCACTTTCTGCTCTCTGTGTGTGTGTGTGTATGTGTGTGTGTGTGTGTGTGTGTGTGTGTGTGTGTGTGTGTGTGTGTGTGTGTGTGTGTGTGCGCACGTGCACGTGTGTAAGAGTGTGTGTGTGTGCACAAATATGAATCTGCTATGTATCTACTAAAACACAACCATCTTCACATACCTCTGTGTGTGTCTGTGCTATGTATGTACCTGCAGCCTCTGGAATAAGTCTAAACTTACCAGGGAAAACAGATAGAGAACAGATACTTTAGTGAAGCTAACATTATTTAACTGTGTGTGCACATACCTCTCTCTTTGTGTGTGTGTGTGTGTGTGTGTGTGTGTGTGTGTGTGTGTGTGTGTGTGTGTGTATGTGTGTGTGAGAGAGACAGAGATGTTTTCGTGAAGGTAATATTATTTAAGTCCCTGCTTTGCACTCACTGACACAAGATTGAGGATTGGGTCTTTTCACGCTTTCTTAAGTGTGTTTAGAGTTTGTGTGTGTGTGTGTGTGTGTGTGTGTGTGTGTGTGTGTGTGTGTGCGCGTGTCACAAAAACTTTTTTAAGTCATAGTAAGACTATCCAGACTATGTATAACTACTGCAGCAGCTGGTGCTTAATGGAGTTAGCTAGCTAGCCTGCCAGAACAGAACATTGTTGTTTGCTGTTTTTGCAGTGACCCGCGTCACACATACACACACACACACACACACACACACACACACAAATACCTACACACACC
>JAODXP020000031.1:2777572-2780072 GCA_027497455.2 Sardinella longiceps
AAAATACATGCCCTTAAGTCTTGAGCCTGAGGAAGGCCTAAGAGGTGTGGTCCAGTCCACTGTGTTTAAAAAGTACACTAGACTCTAGACTGTACCACACACACACACACACACACACACACACACACTTCCCGCCAACGAGCTATGAAAGAGCTCCTTTGACAACAGTTCAAAATACTGCTTAGTAGGGCAGGTCTCACTCAAAGGGCAAAAGAGGTGTGTGACTGCACTTGTGTGTGTGTGTCCTCAAAAGGCGGCACGCCCACACACACACACACACACACACACACACACACACAGTCTCATACACACACACACACACATGCACACGCACACACAGTTATACACTCAGACACACACACACAGTTCAAAATGTACTTTCACACCCGATACTTCCTGCAATAACATCACACAATGCAGCATATTGATCAGGTGTGTGTTACTAAGGGCCGAGCGCTCGGCGCTCCTTTGGAAAAACAACCAGGTCGGTTTTTCAGCTCCCTGGATAAAGCTCATTTTTAGGGCACAACTTCTGCTTTTCTCTTACCTAACAGATCACTTTCTAACACACACACACACACACACACACACACACACACACACACACACACACACACACACACACACACACACACACCTCCCTGCACTGGATCATTATTGATGTTCTCTTTTGTTAAATATAGCCGAGAGAGAACCGCAAACACACACACACACACACACACACACACACACACACACAGGCGGAACACTGGTCCTGTCCCGTCAGCTTGTGGCTGTGGTAGAATGGATCAGGCCCCAATTTTATCCCTACCCAGACAACACGGCTGAGCCGCACACACACACACACACACACACACACACAGCGAGACCGAGGTGACGGCGGCGATGGAGATAAATGTTCAGACACTGATGCATCCAGATGAGCATAATCTGATGATGTTCACAGATAATGCCACTCAAACCCACCTGCTAACCACACACACACACACACACACACACACACACACACACACACACACACACCTCCTCTCCCTTCACCTAAGCACTCAAAGACTTAGCCCTGCTGTTCAAGGCAGCCAAGTGCTATCGGTAGGAAAGAACAAGGAAATTAAATTGAATCAAATTTTAACACAACATAGAACAGATAGCGAACCTGTTCAGGGCTTAGGGCTTAGTGGTTAGGGACATTTGGGATTCGGCCACTGAGTCATGAAAGTGTCTTACAAATCTCACAGTAAACAAGTGACTCAATTTTGCATTTGTGTCGGAGGCCAAACAGGGTGAACTGACTGGCTTTTGTTTCAAGTGGTATAAAAATGGCCCGGGGGCAATTGCACAATGAATAGGAGACTGTTTTAACAGTTTAATTAGTGACAGGTGCACACACAGACACTCAGTGGGGGCTGCCAGGACGTGTGTGTGTGTGTGTGTGTGTGTGTGTGTGTGTGTGTGTGTGTGTGTGAGAGAGAGTGGTGTGTGTGTGTGTGTGTGTGTGTGTGCGTAATGTGTGTGTGTGTGTGTGTGTGTGTGTGTGTGTGTGTGTGTGTGTGTGTGTGTGTGTGTGTGTGTGTGTGTAAATCAAACTTATGGAAATAAGGAGGATCATAACACCGACCCCCGGAAGAGGAAGTAGGCCATCATTAGCACCATTACATTATATTCCAGCCGGCCTTCCTTCTCTCCCGTCTGTGTGTGTGTGTGTGTGTGTGTGTGTGTGTGTGTGTGTGTGTGTGTGTGTGTGTGTGTGTGTGTGTGTGTGTGTGTGTGTTTCCCCTGCGCCGTCTCCACACACACACTGCGCTCTGTGTTGCACTGAAAACATCCTATCCACTTCCTCATGGCCTCACTTTCACAGACAAACAAAATGACCTCATCTCTTCTCCATATCATAGCCACACACACACACACACAGTCTGTATTTGATAAGCATTTTCAGTAACAGCTACCGTTACAAATGTGCCACCAGCTAAAGAGGTCTCACGACACACTCACTGACACACACACACACAAACTGCTGAGTATAGTTGGGAAAGAATTTTCTGGTATGTGCTGTCAGAGCATGGGTCCACACACACACACACACACACACACACACACACACACACTCCTCCTTCCTGTAGTCCTCTCTGCTCAGTCCAATTCCAGGTAGTCAGAGGGTCTGACAACTCACTCTAACAAAGCAGAACACAGAGTCACTGTGGCTCCCATCTAGATCTCTCTCTATGTGTGTGTGTGTGTGTGTATGTGTGTGTGTGTGTCTCACTGTTTCTCACGCAAAGCCCACTGTATAACCCCAGCACATCTTAAAGCCTGGGACTCACTAGAGCATGGCTAACAGGTCTCAGTGAGCTAATGCTGAATGTGTGTGTGTGTGTGTGTGTGTGTGTGTGTGTGTGTGTGTGTGTGTGTGTGTGTGTGTGTGTGTGTGTGTGTGTGTGTGTGTGTGTGTGTGTGTGTGTGTGTGTGTGTAAAGGCCCCAGGAGCCAAATACGACTTTCTC
>JAODXP020000031.1:2787572-2813280 GCA_027497455.2 Sardinella longiceps
TCCAGGATTTATCTGATACTTCTTGACTTCAAAAGTGTGTCTGAGTGTAATCAGATGGGACGTTCTGTCAATATATCCTGAAGCCAGACGGAAGCTAGAGTTGGGTTAGATTAACATCTAAGATGGAAGTGAGTTGGAGGATCAGCAGTAAGGAGAGTCCTCTGTCCTCTAATGTGTCTTCTAGTTCTATTGCAAAGGTCTCAAACACACACACACACACACACACACACACACACACACACACACACACACACACACTCTTCGTCTGGAAAAAAAATGAGTTTGAGGATCAGTAGTCAGGAGAGGAACTGTCCTCTAATGTGTAGTTCTACTGCAAAGGTCTTTCTGCTTGGTCTCCAGAACGAATCTCTCTCACTCACACATACACACACACACACACACACACACACACACCCTGGAAAAAAAAGTCACCCGAAATAGAAAACTGACGCACATTTTCAGCATCTAATGTTGAAGATGACCAATAATTATGATGTAATAATGGCACCAAAATAAATTGCGAGTATTGATCAGTCAGATGGATGGATGGATCTGTCCGATGTGGTGTCCATCAGTCAGGCTCAAAACAAGCTGAAGGCAGAACCAAAGCCACAAAAGAAATCAATGCAAAACCCCCAAAAGCAGCTCGAGCCTGGACAAGAGCATTAGTATTGACCACCAACAAGGCACCAGTCAGCTGAAGCAAATTAACTTGTGTGTGTGTGTGTGTGTGTGTGTGTGTGTGTGTGTGTGTGTGTAGGTACGTGTGTGTGTGTGTGTGTGTGTGTGTGTGGGTACGTGTGTGTGTGTGTGTGTGTGTGTGTGTGTGTGTGTGTGTGGTGGGGGGGCGTTGGCTCTACGGGAATGCAGAGGAACATCAGTGTGGACTGACCACTCAGAAGAGAAGAAGAAGAAGATCTTAGGTCTTAAGTGCACGCAAGTCAGAAGGTCTCAGGTGTGCACCCACCGCTAATGGCTAACCTTTTAGTCTGGCTGCACTCAAAAGCTCAACCTCTGGGTTAATGCCTGCTCCAGCCAATGCACCCAAAACACACACACAAACACACACAAGCACGCACATACACACACACTAAGTCAATAAACAGGGGCTGGTGCATATTATTTCCACTGAGGTATCTTGCGGGTGTTTTAGTGTTTGGTTGATAAATAAAATGGCTGCATGGGGCTTCTGCACAGCCGTGTCATTTTTCCATTCTATTCTGTTCTATTCCATTCTATCTGTTCCATTCCATTCTATTCTGTTCTATTCCATTCCATTCCATTCCGTTCCATTCTATTCTATCTGTTCCATTCCATTCCATTCTATTCTGTTCTATTCCATTCCATTCCATTCCATTCCATTCCGTTCCATTCTATTCTATCTGTTCCATTCCATTCCGTGGCCATGGTCATCATTCTATCAGAGGGATGGATGAGTTGTGATGAGCTGTGCTGAGCCCTGACCCGGCCCATGCTGTTCCACTTTCCCTAAAGAATAAAGAACAAACACTAACTCTTCACACTGATCCTAGATCTGAGGCTACAGCTTTAACCATAATGCCCTAGATTACAAGGACCAACGGGCCTCACACGCTCGCTCTCACACACACACACACACACACACACACACACACACTCTATCTCTCACACACTTACTTACTGTTCTATAGCATAAGGCATCTGGATTTCATTAACCAGTGAAGAGCTGTGTGCTTCTCTATACTACAGTGCAAGGGACGGCATGGACAAACATGCAAGCGCACACACACACACACACACACACACACACACACACACACACTCACAGATGGTGGGAATTACACAGTGCAGCGGATGGAATTTTGGAATTTTCCCACAACGACGCAGGATCTAGAGTCTTGCCCCACGCCAATCCCCAACAACCCCCCCCCCCCCCCTCGTTCTTCCCTCCTCTGATAATGTTTTAGAGTCCAGAGAGATTCTGTCCATCCTTCTCTCAGATACGCTCTTCCTTCCTCCGGGTTTGATTCCAGAGGTCATCAATTCAACCCATGGCCTGCAAAATCCGTCATGATTCAACACGTAGTCCTACTGTTTAATAGTGCCAAGCGCTAATGATAGCCACCACTCAGTTTAAGATGCACAAAATTCGATCATTGAGGTGGCTTTCGGTAGCGCTTAGCAGTACAAAACAACAGGGCTACGTGTTGTTTCACGCCAGATTTTTCCTTGAAATATCCCTTTAAAGTTTAAGTTGCCCTAAATCACTAGTGGTCACAGAGTGCTGCCTGGTAAAAAAAAAGCAAATTGAAAACTAATGGCAGCTATGCTAATGCTAACTAAACACAATAGATAGAGCAACAAAAATTACCCAGTCTGAAAGTGAGTTTCCCTTCCCAAGATTTGGGGTTGGAAGTGGGACATTTGGATTCAGACACTTTTAAGGATTTGGAGCCTCCAACACACACACACACACACACACACACTATGACCAGTTCTTGCCAAATTCATGAGGAACATGTGTTTGCTGGATCCTCCTGTATTCCAGCTCAGTTCAACAACACGGCTGCTATGCTAGTGTTTTATTGATGTTCTGGTTCGTACCCAAAGACATTTTAAGAGGGGCACGAGCCAGAAGAGGAACGGGGGCTATAAAATATGCACAAGAGGGGTGATGGAGACTAAACAGACAAGAGAGGAGCTGGAGAGGACTAGCAAGAAGTGGAAAGAGAAAGAGGAGAACAAGACGAAAAGGGGGCGACTTGAACTTCAACTTTAGCTATTGCTATTAGCTAGCATGAGCCAGACTAGCTAAGCTATTAGCTAGCTCTAGGCAGACTAGCAAGCTATGCTATTAGCTAACAATTGATAGTAAAGAAGAAACCAAAACAAGTCCTGCCTTAAGTCAAGCTATCCATGAGTCAAGTGAAATTACCTCACAGATAACTTGAAGAATAAATCTGGCCTATATGGGCCAGTCATTTTCCTTCGCAGAGTGCGTATGCTAATGAGAGAATGTGGTACAATGTAGATCAAAGGAAAGAAAAAACAAAACTGAAACAAACTTCCACATGCCCCTTGCAGCTGTTTCAGCTGTCTACATTTCACCAAATTCTCTCACTGTCATTCCTACAGTACCAACAGATCTCAGCAATGTCATATTCTCCAATCTCCAACAGGACTATTGACCGATTGATTCTCACCAGATTTCTCATATAACCTATAGAACAAAGTTAACCGCAAGGTCACTTTATCACCTGACTCATGTATGACTTGACTCAAAGCAGGATTTGTTTAGGCTTGTACTGCATCATAGCTTCAACTGCTAAACAACAGCATATAGGCTTCTGCCGAATGACTTAGCAATTGCATATAGGCCTCTCCTGGATATTCCCCACCCAGCTAACTAACTACAGTCAAAGATCAAGGAATACTGAGCTCTACTTCAACCCTCTCTGCTATTACTACAGTATAAGACTTCTGCTGAATGACTTCACCAATCACATAAGCTTCTTATGGTCGATTTAGCAACAGGAAATACTGTGGAAAAAAAAAAAGAAAAGGAGTGTGTCGATCCAAGTGTGACTCCAGTAGACTGGCGTGGCGCTACAGTTGAGTTGACCTCATATCGGCCGGAGCTCAGCACACCCTCTCTTTCTGTTTCCCATCTGGCAACAAGGTGTGTCATTTAGTCACAGCTGACAATAACGCCAGTGTCCCTGTGCCAGGGCATTACTAAACAGGTGTGTGACTAAGAGTTTGGCTGGTGGAAATGATTTTGTGTGTGTGTGTGTGTGTGTGTGTGTGTGTGTGTGTGTGTGTGTGTGTGTGTGTGTATGTCTGTGTTTGTGTGTCTGTACACGTGTTTGTTTGTTTGTGTGTGTGTGTTTGCGTGTCTGTACATGTGTGTGTTTGTTGTGTGTGTGTGAATCTACAAGTCTTCCTTCACCTTAGGCCCAATGTGTTTCTTCTGGACAAGGAGGACATTGGGTCTGAGCTTGTGTGTGTGTGTGTGTGTGTGTGTGTGTGTGTGTGTGTGTGTGTGTGTGTGTGTGTGTGTGTGTGTGTGTGTGTGTGTGAGTGAGAGAGAGAGAGGCTGTGGTGATCAAGGGACACACACACGCTGTACCAGCCCACTGCTACCCAAACAGACAGTGACACACACACACAGCATACGCTGAGTCACCGTCTCGGAAGTATTGCCAGCTTGTAACGCCCCTGCGTTTCATGCCTGTGTGTGTGTGTGTGTGTGTGTGTGTGTGTGTGTGTGTGAGAGAGGGAGTGAGAGTGTCTATGAGAGATGAAGAGTTTGTGTGTGTGTTAAAAAGTGAGATATGGAATATCGTTATGCCACCAGGTAACTGGATCTTTACCAAGAGCAGAGCAAGAGTGTGAGTGTGTTTGTGAGCGAGTGAGCGTGACTGTGTTTGTGTGAGTCAGTGAGTGAGTGTGTGTGTGTGTGAGAGAGAGAGAGTGAGAGAGTGAGAGAGAGAGTGTGAGTGTGTGTGTGCTGGAATATGGCTACGCCACCAGGTAATTGGCGCAGGTAGGGCACTGCAGTGCAGGACAGGACAGCACAGGAAAGGGCAGGACACTCAACAAATGCGACTCAACAGGCCGGCTGGCATCTCCGGTGGTCAGCCTGCCTCACGGCGGTGGGCCAAGCAATGCATCGTGGGAGACTGGATGAGATCACAGCGGCCTGGGTTGACCAAAATGTGTGCGTGAAATGTTCCGTGCACAGCCCACACTGTTGTGTGTGTGTGTGTGTGTCTCCACCGGTGAGTGTGTGTGTGTGTGTGTGTGTGTGTGTGTGTGTGTGTGTGTGCTCCACCGTGTGTGTGTGTGTGTGTGTGTGTGTGTGTGTGGTTGGGGGGTCGTTTTTCTCCCTGCCCCGGAGCTAGGACTTGTTGAGCTTCAGAGACAGTAGGTCTACCACAGACTGCATGAGCTTCAAAGCTCCACTTGTAAAATGAAACACATCATTGGTCTCTCTCTCTCAGTTCAGTCTCTGTGTCTGTGGTTGTGTATGTGTGTGTGGCGCATCTATGTGTGTTGGTGTGTGGTGTGTAAACATGGGATGTGTGTGTGTGTGTGTGGTGTGTGTACATGTGTGTGTGTGTGTGTGTGTGTGTGTGTGTGTGTGTGTGTGTGTGTGTGTGTCTGTGTATGATGTGTTTGTATGTGGTGTGTATACGTGTAGAGTGTGTGTGTTTGAGTGTGTGTTTGGTTGTGTGTATGATGTGTTTGTGTGTATGATGTGTTTGTGTGTATGATGTGTTTGTGTGTATGATGTGTGTGTGTGTGTGTATGATGTGTGTGTGTGTGTGTGTGTGTGTGTCTGACTGAGCTGGTGGCCATTGCCACCGACTTTCCATGCTTTCACTCTGTTTGCACATCATTCCGAATATTCCCGAAATAGACACCAGGGTGGGAAAGGCGGGCGTCCAATTTTCCAGTCCGACACAGATGACGGATCACTACATCAAAATACACTAATGCCTGGCTGCCAACAGCTCCATTCATTACAACGTGGCCATCTACTGTACTTCAAAGGCATCTGAGTCAGTCGACTGGGACTGAGTGAGGCGAGTGGTGGCTACAGGGATGGGAGTGTCTGACGATTTAAGATAGCAATAGCAGCTAGTGAACGCTAGCAGCACAAAGCTGCCTCTGTCAAAAGCCTGTCTCTTCCCTGTGGTCCCTTTTCCATCCAGGGACTGACTTTGTTAAGTTGAATTCATTAGAAGTGACATATGCAGAAGGATAAAAATGTTTTTTTTCCCCCATCAACTTAGCATTACAAAAATTGGCAATTTAGAACAATGTCATTCTTTTTCCATCACATACAGTACAGTATGTCACACTAACTTTTTTGATGTGCCTCGTTTTAAAGTGAATCATGTTGTAGAAAAAGGGCTTTTGTCTAGTAAGTCAAACTGTTCCAACAAGATGGCCAAACAACAACCTTCTACAAAGAATGACAATTTGGGCGAAAAAAGTTGTGGTAACAATTTTTGTGACAGATACTGCAACTGTAATGTCATCTGATGAAAATAGAACAGTTCATCTTTTCAGGTTGTTTTAGCTGGTACTCCAACTTAAGAATGAAAAGTACAGTACCTTCAACTACACTGTTAAGATCGACCTGACAAGCTATATAGGTCATGCTGCTACAACTGGGTACCAGACATACAACTGACCTCAGTGCAGCTGCAAACACACCTTAGATGCAGAGAGAGAGAGAGAGAGAGAGAGAGAGAGAGAGAGAGAGAGAGAGAGAGAGAGAGAGAGAGAGAGAGAGAGAGACTCAAACAAAAACACAAACACACACACACACACACACACACACACCTTAGACGCACCAATGAGAGCGTGAGCTTTGGGGCCCCATAAGGGCATGTACATGTAAGTCCTCATGACTGATGGGCGCCGAGAGTAAATACCAGTTCAGTCATATAGGTTAAGGCTCCACTGCAGCAGCAAAACAAGCAGAGAGAGAGCGAGAGCGAGAGCGAGAGAGAGAGAGAGAGACATTCAAACACACACAGAGAGAGAACGACACACTTAACAGAGACAGTTAGAAAAACACACATACACTGAGAGAGAGAGAGAGAGAGAGAGAGAGAGAGAGAGAGAGAGAGAGAGAGAGAGAGAGAGAGAGAGAGAGAGAGAATGAATAACACACTTAAGCAGAGAGAGACAGTAAGAAAAACACACACTGAGAGAGGAGGGTGATACACACACACACACACACACACACACACACACACAGAGAAAAGGGTACAAATAACAACTCTGCCCAAACAACCTCCCTGAGGAAATGAGAGTAGGCTACAGTACATTGTGCCCTTGTGGAGGAATGCTGAAATGGTAGGCCTGTGTTTTCTTCACGCCTCCTCCTCCTCCTCCCATCCCCTCCTCCTTCTCCTCCTCTTGTCCTCACATCCTCTGGTCCTAATTACATATCGATACTGTACACTCATCATCATCACACAACGTCCACATCAACATCCGACTCTCTGAGGATTAGATACGGGGGAATGGAATGTGCGCTTGTTTGCGCTCTTGCGCAAAAACTGACATATGCAGGCCTCCACCAAGGCAATGCGGTCACAGATGGTGTTCTGGATCACCGATCTCCACCAAAATTGAATCAGCTCTTACTTATCCCAACACATTATCTGAAAACTTCATCCAAATCCATACGGTACTTTTCGAGTTGTGTTCTACACAGACACACAGATAAAGAGACACACCGGCGAAAACATTATATCCCTGGGTGAGGTAATGAAGAGTTACACGTAGGGTTCAGTTCCTGTCTGAGGCTGATTTCAATGCAATTTGCCCATTTAGAGTCATCCTGAACGAAGCTTTGTATTCACCTCCAATGGAGGTCTCAATCTGGACACGGGTTTAGTTCTCTTGGTCTTGATACGGGCATGGTGAAACATTTGTTGTGGAGCATTTGTTGACAATCGGGCGAAAAGTCAGCCAACTTCACTTAACTTTGATGTAATTTGCCTATTTTGAGTTGTCTTGAACATGACTTGAACCTAGCATAACTTTGCTGCATGCTTAACTTCTGAGGAATGTTCAAAGAACATTTTGATACATGGATATGATGATTTGATTCTTCACGTGCGGTTTCTAGGTCATTTCTCTTTTTTTCATACTTCGCTTTTAACCTAAAAATGCCTCACAATGCCTTTGCTACAGCGATCAAATCTGCAAAATGAGAGAAATAGTCCAGCTGCTTTTTCTCAGCTCGCCATGTCAAACAGATGATGTCCATCCCAGCTGGCCCCGGGTCATGCCCTGTCGTCATGGTGATCTCACTAAAGTGGCATGAGGTCGCTCCTCTTGATGGCCAAGAGGGCAACAACCCAGGACAAGGGAGTATCGTTGGATGGAGGAATGGGCCCACACCCGAAGCCGAATCCTACACACACACACACACACACACACACACCCCTTCACAGGCACAAACACCCCCCCCCCCCCACCACCACCCCTTTCCTCTTTCCTCTGCCAGCATGAGAGGAGACTAAGGCAAGCCGGATGTCTCTAGTCTCCTGCTGGGCTACTTTGCTGCTTTGGCAAAAAAGAAAAAAAAAAAAAAAAAAACGGAGAAAAAATAATAACTACCGGTAAATAAATAAATAAATGAATAAAAATCCATCTCCAGTTTTTCTTCAACTTTAACTCAACTCCACTCCGCTCCTCAAAAAAAAAAAAAAAAATTACTCCCAGCAAGATGGTTTCCGTTTAAAGTCCAAATTTAATAAGACTCTGTACATTGGAGACAGGCTGGGGACAATGAAGCACAGAGAATGGAGAATAGAGAAAACAACAAACATGTGCTGTGTGTGTGTGTGTGTGTGTGTGTGTGTGTGTGTGTGGCCCAGGTGCAGTCAACAATCACAGAAACAGAGCTACCTAATATAACTTAGTCAGAACATTCTGTCTTTCTTAACACCAATTCTTTTTGAAGACAATGACCAGAGTCACACGCAGTGAATATTCTGGCTTTAAACAGAATGTTGGTGATATTCGGTTTGCGCCAGATACGGCTTGATCCATTGATTGATGGCAATCGGAAGGAGGAGTTTACATGCAGATCAGATCGATAGTCAATGAAAGACACTGACTTGGGGTCCAAGTGAAATGGACTTAGAAATCCTCCTACAGGCACTAGCGGGCAAGAACCAGATCGTTTGGTGACCTTCACTCACCTTGCATCCCTCTCTCTCCCTCTCTCTGCGTCATTGATAAAAAGATCTCTGCACATCATTTATCAGCATTGTCAGGCAGGCTAAAGGAGGGCCGCAGGGATGACCCTGTGTTTTCATGCATGCAGTGCAGTCACCACACTGCTATGCTACGCTACGCTCCACACAAACCAGTTATCTGAAACCATGGCTGGAATTCCTTGGTGAAACGTCCTCCAGATGAGCCCACGACCTTTGACCTGCCACAGGTCCAGGAACTGGCGTCAGTGCGGTGGGTGGCTGCACTGGCAGGACGACGGGGGGCAAATACCTCGCGAGGCAACACTCACTTGCCCTCATCCTTTTTTAAGACATAGCCCCACAGTGGAGCCAAAGATTAAAGAAAAGGTCCGGAGTGAGTTTAAGCATAGCCCTGTTGCACGAGCCTTCAAAGAGCAATATATTTTGCATGGAATGAAAGAATTTGGAACAGAATAGACCCAACACGAACGCGAAACACTATACATTGAGTCAACGGCACCTCAGATCTTTCTTTCGGTTTTGAATAGTCAGCTTCCATTGATTCAGTGTAAAATGCTTGTTCGCTTTTGCGTTCGGCCTATGCTGTTCCAAATTATTTTGTTCCACTCGCTAACCAGCGCATTTAGCAGGCTCGTTCAACAGGGCTATGCTTGAATTCACTCCGGAGCACCGCTTTAAAGAGGCCATCCATGAGGCTAAGAACCGAACAAAGCAGTTATAAAAGGTTTCTGCCAATAATACTCCATGTATCAACTCCTTGTGTAGTCAATGGAGCAAGCCGCTGTCAAAATGTATCAACAGTTGTATGGGCAGTTGAATTTGAGTTAAAGGTACAATGAATCGGAAACGTCAATTTTTCTCTAAAAATTCTCTAAATTTTTCTCTAAAGTGGGGGCTTAAAAGACATAGGCCTACCTCACAGTGGAGCCAAAAATTAAAAGAAGGACAAGAGGAAGGGAAAATATAGCAAGAACAGCCTTCATCAACCTCCGACTCCCACTGTTCTGGGATCTGTCTTAACTTTGTTGAAATATCAAGAGTCACTCTGATGTCAGATCACCAACAGCTGGGTCTCAGTTGGGATGTGGTTTCTGCCTCTTTCTTTGTCCTCCGCAGGGTGAAACTGGGTACACGTGGCAATTTTCTTGCAGCTTGTAGTTTTGTTCCCTCAAAAGTTGAAATTTTTTGTCACTTTGTCACATTATGCTTCATGGCGCCAGTGGCTATTTTGTCTTGAAATCACTTCACTCATTGCTTATAGTCTCATATCTTGGAAACCATTGATCCAATTGAGCATTCAGAAATGAAATGTTCAGGTGTGATAACCTTTCACGCCACATTTCACCAATTTCTGAGGGTGAAGTTTAATATCCAAAAAGAGAACATTTTAATACTACATGAATATGATTTGATTCTTCACGTGCAATTTCTAGGTCATTTCTAGGTCAAAAACATTTGGGTGATTTGACACAGAATGGTCTGACAAGTGTGGACAGTACTGTACTTCAGTCTAACTTGTCTTGAAGAACTACAGGCAGGACACGGCTTCATGTTCTCCTCAAAAACAACTAATAAAAGGAGACAGACAGACAGACAGTATGTGTGTGTGTGTGTGTGTGTGTGTGTGTGTGTGTGTGTGCATGTGTGTGTCTGGGGCCCCCTTTATGGCACCCGACTCCAGTCAGTCCAGACAGACACTCAACTCATGTGTTATGGTTCATCCTATGGGCCATCCCATAATACTATATGTCAGTGCATATGTGAGGCTGGGTCACTAATATGGCACCCATTCAAATCCACGGCAACAACATCCCCACTGAGAGAGACATTTCCTGTCACATGATCCAAGAGCCCAAAGAACACACACACACACACACACACACACACACACACACACACACACACACACAGTGTCAATACTGATTAACACAAAAATGAGGGGGACAGGGAACAGGGGCCATCTGCTCCTGTGCAGTAGCAGCAGCTTGGCTGCCTTTGTCAACAAAGACCAGCACCAGCACCGCTAGCTGCGTTAGCCTGCCAGGCTAACAACAGCAACTTCAGTGTGGAATACAAGAAAGGAGGGTGATTTTAAAAAGAAAAAAAGAAAAGAAAGAAAAGAGAAAGAGAAAGGCATAGACAATGAGAGAAAAGGAGAAAAGTTGACTCCCTCAGATACTATGAAGAACTAAATCATTTGTAATAATAGAACAGAAGGAGGAGAGAATTCTTAATCTCTCCCCTAAGTACTAACCCCTCAAAGAGTATGAAAAGAAATGTATACAAAATGAGAAAATAGAACAGTTGACTCTCACAGACACCGTAAATGACTAAACAATATGTCCAATAGAAGAGAAAGGACAGAAATCCCAATATACAGTAAGTCCGAAGCACCAAGCTCTGTCTCAAAGAGTATGGCTTTGAGATTGAACGACTCATGACACTTCAATCGTGTGAAGGATAAGGGCTTAGGTGTAGGGTGGACATTGGGATTCAGTCAACCAAAGCATACTGTCTGCAAGCCAGACTTTGCCACCTTTACTGATGTCATTTCCTGCTTTGTGATGATGCTACAGTATATGGGATCTTCCTGAGAAGTTATTACGAAATGATGAAAGATGATATGATATTCTCCTGAACATCCTCTTGCCCAATCCTGTTTAAACAAATACAGTTCACCCCCACATTACCAGCTACTGTTAATCACCCCTATGTGACTTCCACTGTATCGCAAAAATGAAACCATTGCACAGCGCTCCCTTCCTCTCTGCCACAGACCGATAACGACTTAGCGCGTCATTAATGAATGTTTCCTCCGATCCGCACCATCCCTCATCTCAGCTCAGCAACTGCATGCTGCTAACCATAGAGAAATCAAACCATCAAACTAATTAAATCTGTGGTCTAACTGGCCCTGGCCCTGCATCCCCCTAAATCCAGCTACACTGACAGTTTCCCTCATGTATGTGTGGAAGAGAAGGGGCGTGTGAGACAAATGTCTGCTCTATGCTATTCTGTGCACATTTACATCTGATAGAGATGTGTAACTACATCTATTTCTCATCTGGTGCTGTCTAACAGAAATACAGTGTGTGTGTGTGTGTGTGTGTGTGTGTGTGATGGGTGTGTGTGTGTGTGTGTGAGAGAGAGAGAGATGGGGGAGTGTGTGTGGGAGTGTACTAGGAGGGCACAGCTGCTGCCTCAAGTTGGCAGGCTTGGCAACAGAATCATGTTTCATAAATCGTCAGTCAGCCACGCCTTTTCCCACCACACCCAACACACATACACACACACACACACAAACAAACAAGCGACAGGATACTGGGGCATGGCACCATACTGCCAATGCAATCGCTGTTGAAACACTGGCAGCTGCTACCCAACCAGGTGCCTGCTCGTATGGTGGCGCGTTTGTGTGTGTGTGTGTGACTGTGTGTGTCCGCATTTGTCTGTGTGTATGAGCCTGTGTGTGTGCTTGTGTGCTTGTGTGTGTGTGTGTTTGTCTCTGTGTGTGTGTGTGTGTGTGTGTGTGTGTGTGTGTGTGTGTGTGTGTGTGTGTGTGTGTGTGTGTGTGTGTGTGTGTGTGTGTGCGGTGCCACAGGGGTTCTCTATATGCCCGTTGGTCCATGTCTTGGAGCTGTGTTAGGCACCAGGCAGGTCTTTGATGCCTTCCTCTCAAACGTAACTGAGCTGAGGGTGAAACAAAACCCTCATTAAAAGGCAAAGGGGTTGGAGGGTGCAGAGGGTGGAGAGGGTGTCCTTTGTGTGGCTAAGCCTCCCAGCTGGGGATGGGGGCAACGGGGCAACAGAACACAGACGCACCAATAAGGCCCCCAAGAAAAATAGCCCTCCTGCCCCAAGGACACTTTCCCTCAGATCTTCATCAAGTGTGTCGTGTGTGTGTGTGTGTGTGTGTGTGTGTGTGTGTGTGTGTGTGTGTGTGTGTGTGTGTGTGTGTGTGTGTGTCTACTTCCCCTCACACTGTGACAGCTGTGATATGTGGACACCACACACACACACACACACAAAGGGGCTCTACCTATTTCAAACACACACTCTCTCCCTCTCACACACACACACACACACACACAAGGGGGTCTACCTATTCCAAACACACACACACACACTCAAAGGGGCTCTACCTATTTCTCATTCTCCCTCACACACACACACACACACACACACACACACACAGGGGCTACCTATTTCAAACACACACACACACACACACACACACTCACCTCCACTTATATCAGTCACACACACACACACACCACACACACACACACACACACACACACACACGCACACTCGACCCAAGCCTGCCCTGGACCCTACCAAAACTAATCAGGAGAGGCCCCCCTGCAACAGCTGCTTTTCTCGTCAGTTTGGCCGTGGCCCTGCATAGAACCCAGAGGAGAACACATTCCCACATTCCCTGTTCTGACTAGTGCGTCCATCAGAAATATTCCCTCTTCCAATCTGGCAGCAGGGAATGGGAACAGCGTCCAGAAACTCCCGTGTTGCTGCGGCGCCTTGCGTTTCTCAATATTCCCCCCACTTCCAACATCCCAACTCCAAAACCCTCCTGGAGCGCTTCAGTGAATCAAGTATCTGTGCCAGATAAAAATGCTTAAGTCCAAAAAAACTAAAAAAAAATCCTGTAAGAATGTCCTAATATGTGTCACAAGGACATGATCTTGTTTTCTTGCTCCAAGAGAAGACTAGATAACATTAAAAGTCATCTCTATTAACAACAACAACAAAATGTAAAAACTTATGTTATGTTCAATGTTCTCTTGCGTGATGAAGGCATTCTCCCCCGCTTGGCCTGATACCTACATTGGGAATCCACATCTAAGTTAGGGCTGACTACTGATGTGGGCTCGTCCGCCACCCAAAGCCCTCAATTCCCAGAGATCTCGAGATTAAGAGCCTGTAACAGTTTAGGAAGAACCATGATTTCCCTTCCTCCTGGGAGGTGGGGGCACCCCCTAAACCACCAATCCCGAGAGAGTTAACTAGCATGAATCAGTTCTGTGATTGGTGGATTCTATGGGGAACCAGAGTTTTTGAGTTGCCGGGGACAACAGGATTCAGTCATAGTCCCAAAACAACCCCTGTGGTTGATATTACCTTTTCCAAGGAGATTATGCTTTTGCCAGTATTGGTTTGCCTGCCTCAAAAAACTTTCTGCACAAATTTTGCGAGTATTACGACAAGAAACAGGTGACTCCATTTTGCCAGTGGTGATCCGGAACACCATCTGAAATTTGTATTCGTATCAGCATTAGTAACCCTATTGCCTTGGTGGAGGACTGTCCAGCACTCTCATTTGTTTTTTCTAGATTCTGGTGTCTCTAATGTGATGAATTTTCGGGCCCCACACAGCCTGTGGATGAGCCCAGAAGACAGACACAGATGGTGTCCAGACAGTAGCGTGGAGTGTCCATGATCTTTAGACCTTGCATTTTGACCTCTTGCTGTTGACAGCCCTTTGCTGCAAGAGGGCAAAATATGTGAAGGGACAACACTCGTCATCATGACATACTGACCTCGGGAGGTCAGACTTTTTGCATCTTTCAGTCTGTGTAGACTACAGGAGTCAAGTGTGCCGGTGTCGGCCTACATGCTTTTCCTAAATTTGAATGTAAAAGGATCACCCACTCTGGCGCCAATAGACTCTAGTCTATAAAAACAAAAACAAAAAAAACGTACAATACACTCAAAGCCCTAACATTATTCATACCAACCAAAAACTACAGGCTACAAAGAATGGATAAACGAAAAAGTTAATGGGGACTAAAAGATAAGAGGTTTAACTGTCTTAACTGCCGTTTTACCCACATGATCCTACAGGCTGCTATAGACAAACATGACTGTGCGCATGGTATAAACATTGACGAAGCCAGTTGTTGGGGATGAAACAATAATGTCAGCGTATTAGCACGTGCCATCATGGCTACAGCGGGTCTGTTACTGTCGTTTGGGGAATATTGGCCCCGACAGCTGCGTTTGCAACTCCCCTCCCCAACAATTCACCGACACACGCGTGTGGAGAAGGCAAGAAGAGATGGTCCCCCCCGCCACCCCCGAACCCCTAACGTTACCCCGGATTGGAGTGACCGTCTAACTGGATTACTTCTTCAACTGGGCTTAACAGACATTACCGACAAGTTGGCAATTATCTGCCGACTCATCCCGTGCGCGATGGTAATCATGTTACTCCCAACAGACTGGTGAAAACAATAGCGCCAACATATAACACTTGACAGGCGTGTCCAGTTTACATAAAATTACTTGCATAATCTGGGCATGAAAAATGAGTGTGCCATCATCGTATTCTATAAAAACATTGGAAATTCATGACATCCATAAACCTACACCTTTGGCTGGATAGACAATGGGAGCTCTTAGCAAGGTTGGTACACAGCCTAGCTCTCTACACATACAGAGATAATTAGACGTATTTATAAATGGAAACATCGTAGGCCTACACAACAGACATAACTTTCAATTATAACGCAGGGCACATGAACAAGTTACAAAACAAGCTCTCATAATTAAATGGCTACACTTATAACAAGGATTGCAGTAACGTTACAAGCTAACTAGCGCGCATTAGGAAGGGTGGTGGCACACACTGGGTGGTTACAATGTGTCGAGTGATGTTCCAGCGCTGGAAGACAAACTAGCGGCACATTACAGTTGCAAGATGTCACCCCAATGTCCGTGCTTTACAGATAATGGGTCACACATTTCTGAATACACGTATAATTCACCATTGTTGCCATTGTCACCAAGGTTATAGGCCTACTCGAGAGAATTGAGACAAAACAGAAGGATGTTTAACTAGCTGCATAGCCATGGCAGACATGTGATCATGGGGTGTATTTTCACTAACGTTAGTTTGAGGCTAAATGTGGCATTAATAGTGCATCTCTATGAATCAAAACAATCACTGATAACCACAGGCAGTGGGTAACCTACCACCCAGTGTTCACTGCAAAACACACCCATGTTTCTTTGGTTGCACAAGAAGCCAACCCCATGCCCGATCATAATACTACCTAACGTTACTTAAATGTTTGGGAACATATGGTTTGTGGATACTCTGGTGCTCGAGGGACACCCAAAGGACATCCAAAAATCTTGATGCATAAAAGGCTAACGTTTCATTTTAAAAACAAATCCAGGATTCACACCAGCAGTCCACATTTTTACGGTCGCCTCTGCGGCTGTAAACTCGTATTCAAGGGATCCTCTATTCTCTGAGATTCCCGAGACAGTTGTCTCTCAAGAGGGATTGCCTAGGAGGCAACTGAAGCAAAGAAGGTCGGATTTGTGTGTCTTTATTCAATTGACCCTCATCAATTGTTAGACGTACACAATTAAAGTATTTTCAGTACTAAAAAGAAATACACAGAAAGGCAAAATTGGTGTGCTTACTTGTTCCCAGATCCAATGCCGCTACGACAATGAAGTCTCTCCTCCCGTTTCCTGGTGGGAACAGTACAATGCTTTCAGCACGCGAGAAAACAGGGAAATCCCACAAGATATCCCGGTGAACCAAAATAATGTGCCAGTTAAGGCGAGGGTATCTTCTTTTTCACTGACCACCCGCCCGAGAAAGTCCCATTTGCTCAATGATACATTGGTCGTTCTGTTCCCTCTCTCCCAATCTCTCCCGGGGAGTAGGGATTGTTGCGCCTTGTAGCCTATGTGAGAGTCGTTTCCTGTCCAGCCCTGCTCGCTGCTGCCTTGTCTAATCGACCAATCCAAAGAACTAGGTTGAATGGCTACCTCTGGAAAGACGGCCCTGCATTACCCCCACCAGACAGAATGGAGAAAAGTAGCCTGTGTAGCAACTGATTTTTAACCCTCTAAGTACCAGGCTACTACTTCTGCTACAGGAGCCTCCTCTGAAAGCCGTTTCCAACTTCTGTTACCATTCTCTGAACACTGTTTTCTAGATCTAAAAGAGGAGTTACAAAGTTCTTAGACCAGGCTACCTTGTGTTTTTACCTTTGTTGTACAATAACTGTTTTACCAAAACGGTTCAGTAAGCTATGCAATGATCTTTGGTTTGTAGACCTACTGATCTTTGGTTTTTACTTGGAGGCATGACTAATAACGTTAGAGATCAATTCTAAAGTTAAGCTAAATCAGACAGCATAGAGCTAATGCGCAATGCGCACATCTTGGAACAGATTTAGGATTAAATTGGCAATTATGAAATTATATTTAGGATCTGATTGATTATCTTTACATATTACATAAAGGAAGCCTATGTGTAGGTCTTACAGTAAACTTACAGAACATGAGAATAAGGAGAAAAGTTAATTGCAAAAGTAGAGTAGGTCTATGCGCAAAATCTTTGTAAGGCTTGCAGAAGTATCGGATAAATTAACTTACGTTAGTGTAGTCTAGTTATGGAATTGCTGATCTAGAGATCTTTGCGCACGGGGTCCTTTCTCCAGCTCCATCTCCAAAACATTCTTTATCTCGCGAATATGAACTAATGGCTCCACCTCATGGACAACAAAGATTTTTCTCAAGCTTTTGAATTCCAGTTTGTTATATCGTGGCTGTTTATCTGTAAATTACGCTGTGTGTCCTACCATGTAATATTATATTTAAAATCGTGTTTTTTGTCCTTTTGTTTCTATTATCATCAAAAGAGGATTTTTTACAGGAAAAATCACTAACTTCTAATGACGAACTTCATAAGAATTCATCTTAGGAGTGCTATTAGGTGAACCTACAAACTTTGTCATAAAAAAGATTAAGAAATAAAGAAATAAATCACAAAAATCACAGGACACCATTTTTAAAAAGTTTTATTTAGTTAGTTACAGTTCCCGGTTTCCACCTCTAGAGGGCACTGAAAGAACATCATCTACATGTATATCTACATCTGCAGAGCCGTATATAGATCTCTCTACGGCTCTGATCATCTATTGAACAAGATAAACTCTAACTCAAACTGTAGATCAAGTGGTTCTAGTGGTAGCCTACTGTATGTTTAAAATGAGTGATACAGTAAAAGCACGGTTAGACACCAAGAGATGGCGGCAGAAGTTCAAAAGTTGTTGAAAAGAAGAGATAAAGACAAGAGAAAAAGGTGATAACAAGAAGTTAAATGCAGGCATTTCTCCAGAACAGCCTATTACACATTATTTGTAAACCCCCAAAACAATTATTTTTTGTTGTTGTTTTTTGTAATGCCTAAACAAAATAAGCCCCTGATTCAGAGCATAGCCTCTGCCAGACTAACTCAGTAAGGGCAGCAAAGGTGCAGTGTTGTGATGGTGGGCAGCCCAGCCCAGACTACCTGGGTGTGGCTTTATATCCCACAATGCACCTCTTTTTCACTCAAGGGCCATTTTATTTACACACCTGCATATCCGAATGATACAAAACAATTGAATGATTTCAGTGTTACCTTGCCATCAGGTGTCCATTTCCCAAAAGCGTAGTGAGCACTTTAAATAAGTTAACTATGGGAAATTAGTTTCAATTAGCATTTGTTGGTGAAATGCAGACACAAGGTCAAGAGAATTACAGTATGCTATGTTATCTCATAATCTACATCATCATGCATGTCAGACTAACAGTTCTAATGGCTACACAATTCAACTGACTGCAACATCTAAATTAAATTGGATCATCATTACAGTGACTAAGCAGACATTTCTGTACTTTAGAGTACTGTGTATTATAAAAAAATAAAGGTCCCACTTGTCAAGTCATGAGGATTTTGGGCTGTTTGTAGCCTACAGGAAGATCATCCCTCACCCATGATTATAGCTGTAGGCCCAATCATGGGACTGATGAATGAATATTGGGAGTCTGAGTGAAGAGAACTTGTTATTCAAAGAGAAAGCCACGTGTGTATTTATCACTGGCAAAAGTAAAGCCCCTGGCAAAAGGAACTATTACAGTTTGGCACCAATATTGATATTTACAATGACTCATACCGTTCCATCATTTCTTTGGTAAAGAATTTTACAACTTGAGTAAGTCAACACATTTTTAAAGAAAATTGTGATTCTGCACAGTAAAATGGACAACCAAATCAGGGCAGGCAGTTTAATTGTGGTTCAGAAACAAATTAATAGTTTGATTGTGGATGCCTGTTGCATTATCATTATTGTATGGTTACACTTTCAGATTACCTAATAGTGAGCTGTTCCTGTTACACATCCAGACCGTGGGCGTACTGGCTGAAATGGCTGTGTTTTTATGTGATAGATTTGTGTGTGTTTTTTATGGTCCTTTTTTTTATCTGTCTTGTCTAGACAGACAGTCGGACACACACACAGTCATCTGGAATGACCGTGCTGATGGCAGCCTGTTGAGGCAGCTCCAGCTTTTTTATTAAGCTGATGAAATAATGGAAATAATCTATCTATCTTGTATGATTTGGACATAAGTGTCAATTAAACTGAATTGGATTTAATTGATATGATCACGCTGCTTCTTTGAGCTTCTTGACCACGTTAATGAGCTCAGGAAAGTGTGAGTTCATGAAGTGTCCTCGGTCTGAGTACTTGTGCAACTCCGCCTGCAAGCCATTGGCCACTTCCTCCTGTTCGTCCCAGGGCAGGAACGGGTCGTCGGTGGAGCCGAACTGAACGATGTGGCCCACGTTCCCTCGGATGCTTTCCCACTGCCATGGTCGACTGAAGTACCCGCTCTCCCGCTCGTTCTCGTCTCCCAGGTCCGAGGTGTACGCCCCCACCAGGATGATGGCGAATACTTTGCGGGTCTCGGCGTACCGCATGGCGGCGGCCGCTCCCGAGCTGTGGCCGATGATGACGGTCTCCTCGTCGCACTGGAGCTCCTTCTCCATGAAGGGTAGCCAGATGGTCTCCCGGGCCGTCACTGGGTCGGGCATGTTCCTCAGCTGGCTGCTCATGTCTGGGAGCTTTATGGATCAAACATGAGAACGAAGAATGAATATAGGATAACAAATTAAAGGAATACTTCACCTTTTTATGAAAATTGATTATTCACCCCCCCCTTACCTAGAGTTACATGTGGGTCAAAGCATTTTGGTCTCAGTGCATGCATTTTCCTAGTCTGGCAACTCCAATTTTACCTTTTTCTTAGCTTTAGCTTAGCATAGGTGCTGGAATGTAAAGTAGCCAGATAGCAACTCTTTGGCAACATTACATCACAGCACCTATGCTACGCTAAACCTAAATTTGGTGTTGCGAGTCTAGGAAAATGCAGGCACTGAGACCAAAATTGCTTGTGTAATGGACCTCAGTTTGAGACTCAATGCTGTAAACTATATTGGATGCGGAAAATTTGTGCGCTGACATAATTGATTTCATTCTTTACCCACAAAGACTGTACACCAAACAACCTCAATAAGTCATGTCAGTCACAATGTGTTTGGATGGTTGTTCACATTTGCCACTATGTTGCTGTGGGCAGATTGCCCAGGAGTCATTCTAAGTAAAAGCTTAGAAGGAATCCACAGAAAGATTCTGAGTACAAGTTAGTGTAGCTGTAGTGTTGCTTCTGCAATTTTTGTAGTGTAGGCCTAAATAAATGAAACTACATTGTTTATGAAATCATACATTTAGGCTAACTGTTGAAGCTGGGCAGCATTTTGACAGGCACAGCACAGGTCCTACTTTTAGAGACCTGATGGGCTGGCTAATTTTTATGGTGCATGGTTTCCAGGGACTGGCCTAACATTACCTTGTTGATTTGCTTGTTGGCCCATCCATACCAGTTGGAGTGCTCCACATTCCCCGCTCCATTCCCGGGCACAATGACTGCTTTCTTCAGCGGCATGTCCACCTCACCAACACTAACGTTAACCAACAGCTGCTCACGTTGTGTGTGGATTTCCTTGTTGTTTTTTTCTTCTGCTGATTTCATTGGATCGCAGCTAACTTAAATAGATCATTACTGCCATCTGCTGTTCTGGAGTCCTAACAGTTACAACCACACACAGGAGAAGATACTCTTCATAAAGTAGTCGTGTGTGTGTGTGTGTGTGTGTGTGTGTGTGTGTGTGTGTGTGTGTGTGTGTGTGTGTGTGTGTGTGTGTGTGTGTTTGTGTGTGCCTAAATGTGTGTGTGTGTGTGTGTGTGTGTGTGTGTGTGTGTGTGTGTGTGTGTAATGCACTGATGCAAATGGATGTGTACACTACACTTTATTACACAACTTGATGGATTTGTGGTAAAAAAAAATAAATCATAACTTTACACACCAACACATCAATGTCATCTTACAATCTTACTTTGAAGTGTATACATAACACATCTGTAGACGTATCAGAGTTTACATTAAGGGTTCTCAACAGACAGTGACAAACTACCAGTTCATCAGAATCATTACGAACCATTGGCATATAGATGCAGTAATGTAGAAAATAATATTTATTACATGAATGTGCATCCAATAACACTATAGAAAATTGTGTCTCTTTTTTGTTTTATGAGTCTACTACTGAAATTAAAGATTTTTTAAAAATGTGAATAATTATGTACCTGCTTTTTAAGTTGTGCAATTTCTCGACTGCATATTTGTCAAACATAAACCCAACTCACAAGGCTCACAGGTTGTTATAGTAATATTCCTCAGCATGTCTATTTGAATAGACAGCATGATACCACAGTGCAACTGAAGTTAGATGTATTGAACCAGAAAGGCACCTGCTCTCTGCCAGTGGAACTACAACATAAATATTGCTGTAGTTAATATGAATGATACACACACACACACACACACACACACACACACACACACACACACACACACACACACACACACACACACACGCACACGCACACACACAGGCACAGGCACACACACAGGCACACACACACACACACACACACACCAAATGCTTCACAAAGAACACGGTGTGTGATTGCAGTGTAAAACAAGTTCCAATCAAACTACTTAATGAGAAATAATGGGAAATAGAAGCAGGTACAGATATGGTAAATTTAAATTAAATCAAAACAACATAAACAACGAATCAGTCAACATTTAGGCTACTTGATCAATTTGAAGATAGTTAGACAGAAAGCTTAGAAGGCCCTGACATTTAGCCACAGGTTATTTGTATATCTGGATGTAAAACGACACCCAGAGCTTTCAAGGAGAAGATAATGCAAACTATGTGATCAAATGATCCAATAGGACATCTAATACTGGCAGTACTCTATGCATTTACAGTAAGTCAAAGTTATTCATCAGCGTTAGAAGTGTCAGGTTTCAGAGCTGCATAGCTTCAGTCCTCAGGTTTTGCATGAATATCAGTACATTTTTATTACATACAGTATCTGTCACTCTTTAGGTCTTTCTTGGAGTTTGGAGTTAGCAGCCTATTTCTTTGTCATGTTTGTGTTTTACCCATAGTGGCCCCAAGGAGATCTTTAAAAGAAGTCATGGCACATATTTGGTTCTGTTTCATGGTAAGTTCATGTATGATGTATTCACTATTTACTTTGAAGCATTTACTAGTAAAATGTAACTATATTCTCTTAATCATAGGTGTCTAATGCTAAAAATGCAATGGTATGTTTTGATAGTCACCACTTTGCAGAACCATTATTGTATGCAAACAACTGATTGTTGAAATTTGTTCACATATTAAGTAAAAATATGATATTTGAACAACTTCATATTTCTTAGTTTAAGTCAACTATAAAAGTTGGAGGATATACTGAAATGTGAAGAGTTTGGTTTCAAAACACTATATAAACATTTTAATTCATTTTAAGAAATCATTTTTTTAATATTCTATTTTTGAGATATATGAATCTACCAACTTTTGGGATACTTTTATTTGAGTTCTCATAAAATATAATTAACATACAGTAATTGAGGTTTTGACAAAAATTCGGAAAAAAAATAAAAAATAATAATTAAAAAACATGACTTGAATATTTTAAAAAATGTATTGAGTTTTGGAACCAAGCCCTTCATATACTGAATTTATGCATCAACAACGGCCTTTTTATATTGTTTGGTTGTTCACTTTCTCTAAATTAATTACTTGTCAGAAAGGAGAACCAGCTTTTACTCATTCTTGTACTCACTCTGTATATGCACCAATTACAAATACACTGATAGCCTATATTATAAAATGTAGTGGGTTGTTGTTAAAATGTAGTGAGTTATTAGTCAAAGTTGTTGTAAATTAATACTCAAGGTACTGTACCTGACAATTCTGTAGTACTTAAGTATTTGTACTTACTTCCCATCTTTGACCAGTTTATTGTTGTGTCATTTTCTGTACCTTACATCCATTTCTCCCCATGAAGAGATAACTTACTGTATATATATATATATAGTCTAACTATCCTCCTGTATCTCTTGTAGTTTTTTCTGCTGGTAGGAGAGGTTGGAACGGGTGCTCAAGGTGAAAGCAACAGTTTACCCCATGAGCCGTGTGATGAGTTGTCAGGTAAGTGACATTATTTATGGAACCTCTGCATTTCCTCTATCACATAGGCCAGTGTTTCTCAAACTGTGAGCTTTCCATTGGTGTTATTTGCAAGTTACTGTGATGAGGGGTTTCGAGAGAAATTTGGCTTTGAATTAGTGACATGAAAATTCTAACATTGACAAAAACCTCACAAAGTATTCCTCACAGAGATATTGTGCGCAAATTGAGCCTTCCAGGTGGGGCGTAAAAATGTTCTGCCTTCCAAAGTGGGGAATGACAGAAAAAGTTTGAGAACCACTGGCATAGGCTATCTGCACAACATTGCAGCACCCTGATAACTTCGTACAGTATATTTGGGGGTGGTCTCAGATAATCACATTTACTTACAAATAAGTGAGTGGATAAAAACATATTTATTTCACATTGTGGATATCATGTTAGTTTGGGAAATATTCACTTGTAATTTTGAGTTCAAGCAACATTGGTCTGTAGATGTGTAGTCTTAAACACATACAGTAGTTAGTTGGTTGTAGTAAGTCATCTGTTATCAGCTGTGCCAACCATGTTTCATTAAAAATCGGACATTGTCTTAGGTTCCAATGCTCTACCTTCCTTGGGCTCTCTTCATTATCTAAAGGATATTTGCTGTTATTATTATTACAGATTCATTGAAAAATGTTCCTTTAGAAGAACAAGAAGACGATGTGAAGACCATCAGAAAACGACAACCAGTTCACGTTTTTAATAAGGGTCTAATCGATTTATACAAAGATATTGTTAATAGACTTGTAAAGGACTATAATATTGAATTAGAGGGGCTTACAAAGAGCGAAGATCACAATGAACCAGAGTTTGATGATGACATGATTAAAATGATGGATGAAATGGTGGCACCAGCAGTGAATACGAATCAAGAGGGTGATGAGCATACTGCAATTTATGAAGAAGTATCTAAAAGATTTGTTGAACAGTGTGAACAGTACATAAAAGTGTCCATAAGCGATGGACCCAATGAGCACTTAATTGAAAACATTGTTTTGGAGTTCGTTGCCAGCGAGTGCTATGTTGATCACAATGCAAAGAACAGATGGATAGAAACCCAGAAGGATAGGGAAAAGTACGACGAGATTCTTGAGAAGGTGAAAAATGTGTTGAGAGGCTTTACAAAAGCAATAAAAGATTTAGGATGTAATTTGAAGAAAAAAAATCAGATGGGGCTCAGTTGCCTGAGGCAGCAGTTGGCTAAGGCACCATTCCATGAATCCGGGGACCCGGGTTTGATTCCGACCGGAGTTAATTTCCCGATCCCTCCCCGTCTCTCCCTCTCCCACTCATTTCCTGTCTCTCGACACTGTCCTGTCCAATAAAGGAATAAAGCCCAGAAAAATATCTTCTAAAAAAATTCAGATTGATTAAAAAATAAAATAAAAAAAACCATTATAACCAGTGGTTGAAGTGGGATTTGGCTTAAGGGGAAACTGACAAAATATTTGACAAATGTTCATACTTAATGAAGAAGAATGGAGTGATATTCTTCGTTGATTGAATTCATCTATTCATTTATCTGAGGTGTTGGAAATAAAAGGGAATGTCATACTATAAAATATAAACTGTAAAATGTGTGTTTAGATATGATGCAGTATGCAAATAATACACACACTTACACACTTACTATGCATATTTTATTTGCTAGTTTTGAATCTAATATGATTTTATCCCTGCATTTCTATTTTGTGTGTTTAACATTATTTTATCTCTCTTGTATAGTCACCACCAACTTTTTATGTACTTTTATCTTTCATTCGTTTATTTTATTATTTTCTTTCCATGGATATTTTTATCATTTATTTATTCTTGTTTCTTTATTATTTTAAGCACATTAAATGCCTAATGAGTATGATAGTGTACTAGAAAAAATGCTGAAACCTGAACTTGGACTAGGATTGTTTTGTACACAAATGAATGCCAATCTCACCATGTCATGAAATCAGTAGATGATGATGCGATTGAGTCATGCGCAGATGCATTACTATTTCTCCAAGGAGAAAGACTAGAACATTGTTAAGATATGCAATAACAATGCATGTGCTAGGCTATTAATTGTGTAGAGGGCTATGCTAACGTGGACACACTCAGCGCTGCAGGCTTTCTCTGTGCCAGGTCCAATGAATTAAGAGAGGTTGTGCATGGTCAAAGAGTTATCATGAACATGAGGCATGGTTCTGCCATTTTTCATATGGAAATCTTAAAGGTGACAGAATGAATTGAGTATTGTACCATGTTCTCTGATATTAACATACAATAGGCCTATATTCAATTGTATTTTGACAAAAATAAGATCAAGTGATATTTTACAAGCCTAATCAAAAACTCATATTTGAGATGTGTATTGAAATAGGTAATAGGTTTTTTGCCTAAAAAAGGCCTCACTCTGACCACCTTAATTGAACTGCAATGGCTTTGTGCTATTTGGCATCTCTTGTAGGCTTTGTTCTAATTCACCCATGTATCATTGGCTATTTCTAAATTTAAGATTTCCATATGATAGAGGGCA
>JAODXP020000031.1:2813380-2838380 GCA_027497455.2 Sardinella longiceps
GTCACGGACTCAGACTCAGAGAGATAGTTTAGATGAATACAGCAAAAGGTTTTAATGAGATAATTGCACAGGGAAAACCAGTGACGAGGAAACTGTTGCAGAGTTCAACAAACAGGCAGTCAAAACATAGAAGTATTCAGGTTTCAGTCCATAATCCAAAATCCGTAGGCAAAAACACAGGAGATCACAAAAGAGTTCATACAAAAAACAGGAGATCCAAAAACTGCCAAAGGTCAACGCTCAGAAGGAAAAAGTCACTTAACTGAATCCAAGGAAAACACACCAGAGGGAAACCAAGGAGAAAACGCAGAGAAGACAACTCGTGTCGCTTGGAAGTCCACTGAGAACTGAGTCCGCACTGTGGTGACAACAAGGCCAGACAAGGAGTGAGAGGAGTTGAGCTGCTTAAATAGCAGTCAGGTGGAGCAGGTGTGTGTATTTTAGTAATCAGGGGAGAGGGAACGGAGGACTTCAGAGGCAGGGGGCGTGGCCGGAGGAGAACCTGGTGCAGACGTGACATTACCCCCCCCTCCAGGGGCCGCTCTCGAGGGCCGAGGACCCCGACGTCGTGGGCGACCCCGACCACGGGGCCTAGGACGGTCAGGATGACCGTGGTGGAAAGTGGTGAGTAGGGTTGGATCAAGGATGTCATCTCGAGCAACCCATGTTCGCTCTTCTGGGCCATATCCTTCCCAGTCCACCAAGTACTCAAGACGGCCCTGGCGACGTCGGGAGTCCAGAATCTCGTTGACCGCATACACAGGGCCCTCGTCAAGGAGAAGCGGCGGGGGGGGCTCAGTAGTCACACCAGGCTCTGCAGGAGAGGGAGAAACAGATAGGTGATAGGGTTTGAGCAGGGATACATGAAAGGTTGGATGGATCTTGTAATGTGAAGGCAACTGGAGTTTGTATGTGACTGGGTTTATTTGTTGTGTGATTGTAAAGGGTCCGATGAATCGGGGACTTAACTTTCGGCATGGCAGGCGCATCCTTATATCGCGAGTAGACAACCACACCTTCTGTCCAACTGCGAAGTCAGGAGTAGATGACCGGCGAGCATTGGCATGGGTCTCGTGGCGGCGCACCGCTCTCTGCAGATGATGGTGGGCCTGATTCCATACCCTCTCGCTCTCCCGAAACCAGTGATCTACCGCCGGTACGTTGGAGGGTTCCCCTGACCAGGGGAACAGCGGTGGCTGGTAGCCGAGTACGCACTGGAATGGGGTTAGACCCGTGGAGGGTTGTCTCAGGGAGTTCTGTGCGTACTCGGCCCATGGGAGGAAGTCGCTCCAGAGGTGTTGGTTGTCGTGACAGAAGGTCCTGAGGAAGCGGCTGATTTCTTGCACCTTCCTCTCCGTCTGCCCATTGGACTGCGGATGGTAGCCCGAGGAGAGGCTCACGGTCACACCTAAGAGTGAAAAGAAGGCCCGCCAGAACCTGGAGATGAACTGGGGGCCACGGTCAGATACTATATCTTCAGGGATACCAAAGTTTCTGAATATAGTAGTAAACAGAGCATTAGCTGTCTCTTGAGCAGTGGGGATGCCACCAAGGGGTATCAGCTTACAAGATTTGGAGAAACGATCTACCACAATCAAGATACAGGTGAAGTTGTTGGAGTTTGGGAGATCTGTGATGTAGTCAACCCCTAGGTGTGACCAAGGGCGATGAGGAATTGGCAAAGGAAGGAGCTTACCCGAAGGCAGATGGCGTGGTGACTTAGCCATGGCACACTCTGTACAACCTGCCACAAACCTTTGTACTCCTCGGACCATGCCCGGCCACCAATAGCGGTTCCTAATGAGCGAAAGGGTTTGGTGAACCCCAGGATGGCCGGTCCCTAGGGATGTGTGGACTGTGGAGATTACCCTATGCCGGAGAGAGGTTGGAACATACAGCCGGTCTGCCGGGGTGTTGCCTGGGGCAGGATCATCTCTAGTAGCTGCAGTGATTTCGTCATCCAGGGCCCAATGGATGGCATTCATGAAGACCTGGGTTGGCAGGATGGTGTCAGGCTGCTCAGGGGTCTCGTCTGGAGAGTAGAGTCTGGATAGGGCATCGGCGCGTGTGTTCTTGGATCCTGGCCTATAGGATATAGAGAAATCAAATCGGGTAAAGAAGAGGGCCCATCGGGCCTGTCGAGGGTTGAGGCGGCGTGCCTCCCGGAGGTACTCCAGATTTTTGTGATCGGTGAGTACCACAAAGGGGTGCCGGGCCCCCTCTAGCCAGTGGCGCCACTCTTCTAAGGCCAGTTTGATCGCAAGCAGCTCCCGATTGCCCACATCATAGTTCTGTTCTGCTGGAGACAACTTCTTTGAAAAGAAAGCACACGGATGGAGACAGGAAGGCTTACCCTGTTGTTGTGACAGGACTGCACCAACACCGGAGGTTGATGCGTCAACCTCAACGACAAAGGGTAGATCAGGGTCAGGGAGGACAAGGACGGGTGCTGTTACAAAGGCTTCTTTCAGGACAAGGAATGCACGATCGGCTTCGGGCTTCCACGACAAGCGCTTGGGTTTGGCTCTGAGGAGAGAGGTTAAAGGGGCTGCAATGGTGCTGTAGTTTGCAATAAAGCGTCTATAAAAGTTTGCAAACCCGAGGAAACGTTGAAGGTCCTTGACAGTGGATGGTGTGGGCCAGGAACGAATGACCTCCAACTTCCCCTCATCCATGCTGATTCCCTCGGGATCGATGTTATAGCCCAGAAACTGAACGGAGCTCCGGTGAAATGAGCACTTCTCAGCTTTGAGGAACAACTGGAACTCACGGAGTTTGGAGAGGACGAGGGAGACATGGCGGCGATGTTCGGCTGGGCTACGGGAATATATCAGGATGTCGTCGATGTAAATAATGACAAAGCGGTTGAGATATTCCCGAAATATCTCATTCATAAAGCCCTGAAAGACCGAAGGGGCGTTGACAAGTCCATACGGCATGACACAGTACTCGTAATGTCCAGTAGGGGTGATGAAGGCCGTCTTCCATTCATCCCCCTCCCGTATTCTAATGAGGTTGTAAGCGCTCCTGAGATCCAACTTTGAAAAGACAGTTGCACCTCTCAGCATCTCCAGCGACGACGGGACCAGGGGAAGTGGATAACGGAACTTCACAGTCATCTTGTTAAGAGCTCTATAGTCTATACAGGGCCGCAAACCCCCATCCTTCTTCGCCACAAAAAAGAAGCTGGATGCAGCTGGGGACGTGGAAGGTCGTATGTAGCCCTGTCTGAGTGCTTCGTCAACATAGTCCTCCATGGCCTTTTGTTCAGGTATAGAGAGGGGGTAGATCTTACCTCGGGGCACAGGTTTGTCCGGCAGTAGATCAATAGCACAGTCCCAAGGTCTGTGTGGGGGAAGCTGTGATGCTCGTTGGGGACAGAAGACATCCTGGAACTGCGAGTATTCAGGCGGGATATCCGTGCTCCTACTACTCTCAGGACTCTCCACCAAAGTGGCATTGACAGTGATAGAAACATTGGCTGTGCTGGTCTTCTTCACAGGGAGATCAGGAAAACATTTAGGAAAACAGTCATTTCCCCACCTTAATATTTCACCCGACGACCAGGAGAGGACAGGGGAGTGGAGTACGAGCCAGGGACGACCAAGGATGACGTCAACAGTTGATTCTTCCAGGACCAGAAAAGAAATACTCTCGGTGTGTAGACCTCCCACCTGTAGCTGAACAGGGCCTGTTTGATGGTGCAACAGTCCCCGGCAGAGTGGTTTGCCTACTATTGACTGGACGTTGTACGGGGGTTGGCACTGGAACTTCCGGAGGCGGAGGCGGAGGCAGAGTGATCCCGAGATGAAATTGCCAGCGGATCCCGAGTCGATGAGGGCGTTAGCTGAAACGCAATTAGAGAAAGTTGTAAGGGCGACCGGCATTAAGAGTGGGGATGAATCAGTATGAGGCATGTGAGTTGCACTCACCAAGGGTCTAGGTGGACGTGTGGGGCATGCAGCTATGATGTGCCCTTCAGCACC
The DNA here is from genome assembly GCA_027497455.2 of Sardinella longiceps. Taxonomy (NCBI): domain Eukaryota; kingdom Metazoa; phylum Chordata; class Actinopteri; order Clupeiformes; family Clupeidae; genus Sardinella; species Sardinella longiceps. Next base: position 2,817,367 of record JAODXP020000031.1, read on the forward strand.
ACAGTAGAGGCAGAGTCGCTGGGTCAATCTCCGGCGTCGTTCGGCTTGGGTGAGTCGCACGCTGTCGACCTGCATAGGTTCCTCACCGGAGTCTGGGGATGTGGCGAGGCTGCGCTGACTGGACCGTGAGGGCAGTGGGGTAGCCAGATCACTCAGGCAGCCCTCCCGGCGATGGGCCACTCGGATAGACAGTTGAATGAAACGCTCAAGACCTAGAGAGTCATCATAGGCTGAGAGATGTAGTCGGAGACTTGGCTCAAGACCCTGGCGATAGGTGGTGAGTAGGGCTGGTTCATTCCAACCACTGGCTGCTGCAAGTGTGCGGAAACGCACAGCATAGTCAGTGATGGAACTCCTCCCTTGGCGGATCTTTTGCAGCCGTTCTTGTACTAGACTGTCCCCTAGAGGTACTCCGAACACCTCCCGGAAGTGCGTGGTAAAAGCCTGCAGGGACTGGGTTACTGGGCCATTTTGATTCCAGATACTTTCAGCCCACTGGAGAGCTTTTCCCGTTAACAACGATATTATATATGCTATTCGGGAACGATCAGTGGAGTAACGCTGGGTTTGTACTTCGAGGGCAAGAGAACACTGCAGCAGGAAGCCACTACAACTCTCAGGAGAACCAGAGTAGGGAGTTGGGTGAACTACTGGGCCAGACAGCGCTTGCAGTACAGGAGGAGCATTCTGAATGGGAGCACTCTGGGTGGGAGCTGGAGTGAGAGCTCGACGAAGCTCCTGGACGAGTTCATGGAATGGGTCAGGAGGCGGGTTTACTGCCTGTGGGGCTGCCGCCTGTGGCACCTGTGGCTGAGGAGTCACGGTCGGTGGAACCACTGGTTGCGGGTTAGACGGAGGCCGAACCAACGGATGCTGACCTGCTGAATCCATCCTTTACTTCGGTCTGGCCTTCTGTCACGGACTCAGACTCAGAGAGATAGTTTAGATGAATACAGCAAAAGGTTTTAATGAGATAATTGCACAGGGAAAACCAGTGACGAGGAAACTGTTGCAGAGTTCAACAAACAGGCAGTCAAAACATAGAAGTATTCAGGTTTCAGTCCATAATCCAAAATCCGTAGGCAAAAACACAGGAGATCACAAAAGAGTTCATACAAAAAACAGGAGATCCAAAAACTGCCAAAGGTCAACGCTCAGAAGGAAAAAGTCACTTAACTGAATCCAAGGAAAACACACCAGAGGGAAACCAAGGAGAAAACGCAGAGAAGACAACTCGTGTCGCTTGGAAGTCCACTGAGAACTGAGTCCGCACTGTGGTGACAACAAGGCCAGACAAGGAGTGAGAGGAGTTGAGCTGCTTAAATAGCAGTCAGGTGGAGCAGGTGTGTGTATTTTAGTAATCAGGGGAGAGGGAACGGAGGACTTCAGAGGCAGGGGGCGTGGCCGGAGGAGAACCTGGTGCAGACGTGACATTGTGTATATATTTCATTGTGTTGCAGTTTTACAAAATACAGAAATACTAAAGTACCAGAAGATTTCAGTAAACAGTCAACCTGGAATCAAGGCTCCGGAGTTGTTTCTTGTTAGCTATCTGTCTACAATACAGCTCACGTATTCTCAGGACAGAATAGATCACATGTTAAAATGATCCTATTTGCATTGGAATATGTCCCTCATTAGGCACAATATTATTCCATTACGTAACATGTTACGAAGTCTATTACTAGGCTATAAACCATTATAAACACATTAATATAAGGTAATAGGCTTGCCAAGCCTTTTAATCACAGACAAAAGTGACTATAATAATTGAAAAGTAGTTGATGAGAATGACTAAAGTGTCTTTATCTCTGATTGACTGGTCTTGACTCCGAAATTCACAAAACTGCACTTAACAGCTCAGAGAAGATGGAGACTGTTCCTCACCATTGCCCATATGTGGAACTGCTGATTTCATTGGATTGCGGCTAACTCAAATTGATCATTATCTGCTGTCTTGGGGTCTTCACCATCACAACTATAAAATACAAGCAGCTTTGCTCAACCACTCTTGTTCTGAGTAGAATGGCAGGCTGCTTTTGGAGGCTTTGAAAAATAGAGTTTTTAATTCCAGAATTTTGGTGATATAGATTAGCCTACCAGCCATACATATCATCATGCCATGACCATTTCAAGTTCAAGTAGATTTTAAATGTAATCTAGCACTACATATTTTACAGGGCCCAGGATTAAATACTTATCATAGTCATAGTCTCAGAATGCAAACTATGTGAGGTTAGGTGACTAAAGCAGAGATGGTTTGGCTAAACTGACCTGAGAACTGTGAGGAGCACAACATGATCCCACTACACCAGGTGCTGCCAGATTTTCCAAGAGCCGTTTTGACATTTTACTTCAACTATTACTACTGTTTACATTTTCTACAGCGCTTTTCAAGACACCCAAGGTGATTTACAGTGCATTCCTAGCAACTGTATTTTATACTGTTGATATGGCTAAATAAACTTGAACTTGAACAAAGGGGACCTTGCTAACCATAGCACCCAACTGGATGAATCTGCACTAGAACATTCACAGCACACCAGCTTGAGATGAAGAATTAGGGAATTGACATATTAGCCAAATATAGTGGATTAGCAAAATAATTGTCCAAATAGACTGCATTCTGACTGCTGAAACTGTTTTGAAATAAATAAATCAAGACAGAATAATTCACACAATATCAAAGCCATTCTTTCTATAGCCTCCTATTTTGTCTCTAACATTTCTGTCATCTAATATTACTATGCTGCATAGTAGGTTTACTTCTGCAGCCTATTCAAACTTGCTATTGTATTTCTGTAATAGAATCGTGTTGTTATTAGGCTACATTTCTATTATTATGTTAGGCCTTGTCCGTAGGACTACTGGGGTCATTTTCATGACATTGGAGGCCCTCTAGCGTCGTTCTACTTTATTGCACGTTACTTGCAATAAGCCCTCCCATTCTTTCTACGTAATAAGATATAGGAAGAGGATGGCTCGACTGGGGACAACATACACACAGTATCAGCTGTTATTTTGACAGGTGATCGAGAATAAACTGCCGGGGAAAGATTGAATGGAAGCAATAGACGCAACTGAGACGCGAAGGGAATCGGACAAAAAGTGCGTCACTGCGGAAACCGCTGAGGAGCGCAGCCATGTAAAAGAAGCCAGTTCACAGACCGACCCCAAAGTACAAGGTTAGACGGACCAGCTATGATAGGGCTACGTGTTTAATAGCTTGTCATAGCCTGGTCTCTACGTCACTGCATTTTCACTACCTATTTCACATTCTGTAACTCTGCAACTTGTGTGTTGTGGTCATTTCTGTCCAATTTTGTATCTGCGAAGGAATCGATATTTTAGTCTATCATTTAAGTTAGCCTACTCTGTTATTGGACCCTGGATTCGTAACGGCAATAGAAATAGACTGAAGTAGCCAAGTCCTTCCTGATTGATAGAGATGCATATCATTTGCAGGCCATGGTCCTCGACTATCGAAAGTGAACCTTTACACGTTGTTGAGCTTATGGATGGAACTATTTCCTCAGAAGAGGACGGCGTTGAAGGACGAAAATGAAGCTGTAAGTAGCCTAGGAATTTCAATGAGAGCGAAACACCTTTCGTTATTATTGTAAAACTACAAGGCTGATAGCTGTGGTAAAAGAAATAGATGTTGCCCCCGACTTTACTGAATATATTCTTTTAAGTTAAAATACTGATTAATTATCACAGGTTAATGACAGGTTTCCATGCAGTAAAACCTGTTTGCTTTACTATAGTAGTAATTAGCATACCAGCATTCTAGTCCTGGTACATATACCCTGGAGTAGCCAAGGGTTAAGACTTGGGACCAACAAAGGAAGAAAATAGTGGACAGTGTAATTTGAAAGGCTGCTGGCCAAGTGTAAGCCAAGACAAGGCAATTTTATTCATATAGTGCATTTCATACTCAAAGGAAACTCAATTTGCAGTACAGAGACAAAAGCAAAGCACAACAGATGGCAGAAAGTAAAAGCACACACAAAGAAGATAAAACAGAGCAGAAATGTGAAAAGAAAATGGAAGTGTGCAAGAAAAAAGCAACAATAATAAAAGATATATAGGCTATATTTGATAAAATATGACAATTATAAAAGAAAAAAGTGTAATTACATAACGTTTGAAAGGTTTCATATGATGATGACGACTATAATTTCAGATTCGAGGAACGGGATTGGTTGTGGTCCAGGAGAGGAGGATTCTGGGTCTTCATTGCTCGAGTTCCGAGCTGCACGCTGGACAGGTAGCAGTGGTCAAGCATGGGCCTCGCCTGGCCGGCTGTGACCTGTACTTCTCCAGGAAGCCCTGCTCCACCTGTCTGAAGATGGTCATCAATGGTATGAAAGACCATTAAAGGGGTATTCTGTTGTGAAGCTCTTGAGTGCTACCTGGAGCTATACATACTACAAAGTATTTAGTACTACTTACGAGTAATAAAGCAATACTATAAAGTGCTCTTTGGGCTTGTTTAGAAGAGACTGGATAATCTGAAGGCCTAGTATTTCATCCCATACAGTATGTATTTTATCAGTGCCATCAAGTAGGCTATTGTAGGTAGGAAAAGAATCTCATAAACTAAAGTGTCAAAAGCCAGCTAATGTTGACTGACTGTGGTCAAAGAAAATGAAACTGAAAGTAAGTTTCTGGACCCCCCAGTAACCATTATCTGTTTATTTGTTGTGATGTTGACACATTCTGATTCCATTCAGTAACTAGAAAAGTGCTCAGAGAGTGCAGACCTCCGCCAAGGCAATGTGTTCACAGACACAATATAAATTCCAGATCATGTTCTGGATCACCGATTGCCACCAAAATCAAATCAGTTCTTGCTTGTCCCAATATACACATTGTCCGAAAATGTCATCCAAATCCGTGCAGTACTTTTCGAGTTAACCTGCTGACAAACAGACAGACAGACAGACAAACCAACGCGACCGAAAACATAACCTCCTTGGTGGAGGTAATAATAACTATAGCAACACCTTTCTCTCTTTTGCTTTCTCTCAGCTGGGGTCAGTCGGATATCCTATTGGCCCGGCGACCCTGAGATCAGCTTGCTGGCCCTCCATGAGGGTAACAACAGGACAGCCAATCAGCTGGAGGCTGAACTGGACGCTGCCGCCGCAGAGAAGCTAAAGTCCAGTAGTCGGCCGTACATGGGGGTCCTCCTTCAGCCGCTGGCCTTTGACATGCAGCAGTACGTCGAGGAGACCTCCAGGTCATGTGACTTCCAAGAGAAGGTCTCCACGGATCTCCCTGGCCTGGACGTGCCGGATCTCTTCAGGCAACAGCTGTGGAAGAACCGCGACGCGTTCTCCGGGGCGTTTTTGGTCGTAGACGAGTCAAGGCACCGTGAACTGTTGACCAAAATGGGCCTTGTGACGTTCTGCGCGGAACCGTACTTCAGCAACCTGAGGCAGCACATGAGGGACTTGGTGAGACTGTTATCCTCAGTGGCCTCCAGTGTCCCTTGTGTGGAAGACGCTGGTTATGGTTTTTATCTGAGAGGCGGCACCAGCACAGTCACTTCTCCAACGCTGCGCCAGGATGTTATACGACACTGCATCATTCAAGCCAGACTGCTAGCGTACAGAACTGGTAGGCATCTCACCTTCTTACATGTTTTTTTTTTGTGATCAACTTTTGTATTGATTTTCTGGGCGTTAAAGTATCTGATATTGTGTACAGCACTAAGGAGTGTACAGGCAGCATATATGTATATTGTCCAGTCCATATGCATATGTGAGTACGTTGCAATATATGAAAGTAAAAAAAGATTGTGTGGAAAAAGTAAAAAGCACCTTCTTACATCTTCACTTACAGCATCCAACCACCTCTGCAGCCTCTTATGATCGTTTCTTTTTACTTTTTTTAGTTTACTTTATTTTTCTTTTATTTATTTTTTTCTTTTATTTTATTTTACTTTTTACTGTGCCACATGGACATGCTTGGTATTGTAGAAACTGTTGTTTTTAGAGGCCTCTAATAATCATTCATGTGAACATTCCCTAAGGGACATGCTTGATTTGGTTAAGAATGTTACCTAACCCTAGGTGGCGTAGTGGTTGAGGAACCTGGTTAGAATGCTTGTAGCCCCAGACTTGTGGGTAAGAATCCTGCCTTGTCCTTGTAAGCACTTAACCCTAAATTGCTCTAGGGGAGACTGGCCCTAAAGTAACTCATAGTTGACAAATGTAAGTCACTGGGGTCACTTCAGAAGTATCTTCTGTTGTAAGAAGTGTCTTCTGTTGTAAATAATCATTCCTTAACTTTCCAAAAGCGACATTCTCATTTATTATTTTCTGACATTAGGATGGAAATAGGCAACATAATTTTAAATGGTCTACCTCATCCCAAGAACAGATAAAGAATTTGACAGCTAGATCAACAAATAGCATCAATATTGATCCAGTCGACCAATTCCCACCCACCTGTCTTAGTGAGACAGGGAGCAGTTTCAGCATATTGCCTAAACTATGGTCATAAGTCTATAAGATAGATAAGATAGTAGTAATTCAAGAATCCTGTATCCTATCAACTCATTTATATTTTTTATGTTTGATTATGCTTGATTACTCTGGACCTTTAGTGTCCTGGAGTGTCTGGAATAAAGAAAGATTGATTGATCAACCAATCTGTAGGCACAATTATCAAAATACAATAATAAGCTATTTAAAAACATTCCAGAGACTTGACCATTGCAATTTAAGAAGGGATTTTCTTTTTAATTTTCTTCTTAATTAGTTACACTAATTTGCTCTATGACTTGACCTGAAGCAGTGATCATTATTACTGTGAAGTGGAGCTATTACTATTACTGTGAAGTGGAGCTATAAATATAGCACTGGTATGTTATGTTCTTTTTCAGAGGATCCAAAGGTGGGAGTCGGGGCTGTGATCTGGGCAGAAAGGCCACTGGTGAGTTAGCATCTTGTTACATATCAAAACATGGCAAACTCTTAAAGAAGAGGAAAAAGCAGAGGCACTCTGAGATTTGAAGGAATATTTCTTCAAATCTCAGAGTGCCTCTGCTTTTTCCTCTTCTTTTGGACTTACACTTCACCCGCTACAGAAGAGTAACTGAGTAACATTGTTTGCACAGCCTACTGAGCGCTCTAAGGTCTTTTGTGTCTTCTCATGGCAAACTCTTAGTTCGAAGGTGTGGTAGATGCATTGTGGAGCCTGGGCTTTGAATATATCTTATGGGACTGCATCTAAAATGATAGACAGTTTATCTTATCCCCTTGTTGATATTTATGGTATGATATGGGAGGGAGTAGGGAGGGATGCAGGGAGGCAGCTGTTAAGTTGTCATCCTGCTACGTTTCAAAAGAAGCCAAACTCTTAGGTAGAAGGTTTTAATTAGTGCTGGCAAAATTAACTGATTAATCACGTGATCACGTGATTAATCCAAAAAATGTAACTCAGATTAAAAAAATTAACTCCTGATGGATATGGTTCCACTTTCATGGCATGTATTATGTTCAGTTTCAGATAGAAAATGGCTCGGCTATCAAGTCAAACTATACAAAGATCATGGCCTAGCTCCTGACTGTCCAGCAACATATTTGGGGAAACGTTGGGGGTAGGGGACAGGTGTGAATTGCCCCATTTGAGACAAACAAAGCCAACTATTTAGGATCAGGGCCTTTGCAGGGCAAAATAAGGATCCACATAGGCCTACCCTAGCATCCAAATTCTTACTGGAGGATTCTTACTGTTGCGATTAAAAGTGATTAATCATGATTAATCATTGCACAATTTTGTGATTAATCAGATCAATTTTTTTGATCGTTTGACAGCACTAGTTTTAATACTTTAACAAGTGCTTTGCGTGGTAGTAGGCAATGGGAATATAGGCATTGAACACACCTTTTGGACTGCATCTGAAATGATGGACAGTTTATCTTATCCTCTTATTGATATGATTGATATTGAGATGCAAAATTGTATCCTCATTGAACTTGGAATTGAACTCTGGGTTTTATGACTTCCTGAGTGGACATTGCTTGGAAAATTCTTTAAAGAAGTGTTTTTTATTTTTTTTTTTCATTTAAAATCTTATCACATACGTTATTCTCAGGTGTTTTACTGATGCAGACTTGACTTAATTTGGCTAAAAGGCTGCTTGCAGAATTCTACCAAGTGCAGTGTGCTCCTTTCTTACAATTTTCAAGGATGCATCGATGTATCCTCAACGTTACCCGCAATCCTTTGAGTACACATCCAACTTGGCAGATTTCAAAATGGCAGCAGAGCACATTAATCTCAAATTCTGAAATGTTCTTTGTCTTTCCTATGTAACAACGCATTGGCACGGAAGTGCTCTGTCTAGAAAGCTTGACATTGAGGAATAGCCCCCATGTGTAGTTAGTTTCATTTCAGGGGAACATCCCTCCCTGGTTTAGTGAGGGTTGAGCCGGCCATTGGTCTTTACAACTTCATGGATGTCATGTGACCCTCATCAAAAGGTGGGGAATGCCTCACCAGTGCAGGGATAAAAAAAAAAAACCTTCACAGGTGGAGCAGGAAGTCTTTCTTTTTATTCTTATCTGTAGTAATTCCCCTTTTTATTGACAGTAAACCTCTGGCACACAGCAGCACAGTCTGGAAAAATGAAAGCCAATAGATTAGATCCTCCAAAGGGGGAATGGCTGAGAAACACTGCATCCATACCCTCATAGATATATGTGTGTGTGTGTGTTTGTGTGTGTGTGCGTTTAGAGCATACCTGTGCAAACTAAGGCCCGGGGGCCAGATGCGGCCCGCGGAGCTTTCCCTAAATGAAATAATTTCTCATTTAGTCATGGTGACTTACAGTACATTGTAGGCCTTATTTATCAAATGTGTTGTCAGATCATGAAATGCAAATTTAAATCTGCATATTAACATGTCCTCTGAATAAAGTGAGGCTAATGGCTTGAGACTTGCCAATTTATGGACATCGGTCGGTTAACTCGGCCTGGCCCGTTAGTCAAAATCTAAAAGCCAATGTGGCCCCTTGGCCAAAATAATTGCCCTTAATTGTCTCTCTTGTCCTAGTTACTTAAATTACTTGGAATGCACTGATCAAGCACTTCTAAACTCTTGCACTTGCTCTCCTATTAGCAAATGGCACTCCCAGTAGACATTTACTTGTATTGTGTTGCAGCTTGATTGTTATCCCTCTTTTGGGATAAGTTACTTTGTATAAAAGAGTCTGTTTAATGCATAAAGGTAAATGTGTGTGTGTGTGTGTGTGTGTGTGTATTTTAGGGCTCCTGTGATGGCACAGGAAGACTCCATCTGGTGGGTTGTGGGTACAATGCGTACCCTGTCGGTTCAGAGTACGGAGAGTACCCCCGGATGGATGACAAACAGGGCGACCGCCAGAGCAGGAAGTACCGATACATCATCCACGCCGAGCAGAACGCCCTGACCTTCAGGTGAGGGATAGGATGCTCAGGATGTTTGAGCATGCTCAAGTTTAAAGGAATATTCCGCCTTTTTATGAAACTGGGTTGTTCACAGTCTTACCTGGAGTTATACAGTATATGTGGGTAAAAGCATTTTGGTTTTCTTAGTCTTTCTTTGGTTTTCATGCATTTTCTTAGTCTGGTAACCCCAATTTTAGCTTTAGCTTAGCATAGTCACTGGAATGTAATTTTGCCAAAGAGTTGTCACCTGGCTACTTTACATTCCATTGCCTATGCTAGGCTTAAGCTAAATGTAAAATTGGGGTTGCCAGATAAGGAAAATGCATGCACTGAGATCAAAATGCTTTTACCCACATATGTAACTCCAGGTAAGGGGGTGAAAGGTGGAAAGGTGGAGTATTCCTTTAAGTGTTGAACTTGTGTTTATTATGAAGGTCATTATTCACTGATGACACTACACTGAACCCTGATCTGTTTACGTTTTTCTGTCTGACAGGAGTGCTGAGATCAAAGAGGACGAGAACACCATGCTGTTTGTAACCAAATGCCCGTGTGATGAATGCGTGCCTTTGATGAGGGGAGCTGGCATCCAACAGATTTATACCACTGACCTGGACAGCGGCAAAATCAAGGACGACATTTCCTACCTCCGGTTTGACGGTCTTCAGAGAGTGCAGAAATTCACTGTAGGTCCTGCAGTAGCAGAAGACTGTTGCTGTTTCTGAAAATGCCTACTACTCGACTGCTACATACATACTACTCGTATACTGATCTCTCTGCAGAAAGCAGTGTGTAGCATGCAGTACATGACAATTATCACAGGAGTGTAGTATGATGGGGCTCAATTAACTCTCAGGTAGAGCAGAGTCAAGTAATTAATGAGGTTCTGCTCAGGCTTTTTCTGCTGCTTGCATACCATGCTGCATATATATAAGGGAGTAGTACATGGGGCTCAGCCACTCAAGTTGAGCACCTGCAGCTAATTAATTAATTGTTTCAATCAGTAGTGTGTGCTGGGGCACAAGCAGCATGTAGCACATGTAGCATAGCAGTATGCCATTTCAGAAATAGCCAGAGAGAGAGAGTGTGTGTGTGTGTGTGTGTGTGATTGAGAAAATGAAACTGAAACAGTCAATTGGTGTTAGTTTCCACTGGGCTGTTCTGTCTATGTCGTTCCAAATTCTCTTATTCATATTCCCCACTGACCACATCCTGTATTGCTTTAAGTGTACAAGGGTTCAGAGGGGACAGTGGGATTCACCCAGTGAAACTATTTAGCCTGCTAGTGGCTGTTATAAGTCTGAGGCTTCTCTCTGTGTGTCTTTAGATACTGCAGTCTCTCTATGCAATCTATGCAAAACTCTACACAATCATGATGGATAGTAATCTACAATATATGTGTGCAGTCGTTCATGCTTGTTATGCTGTGAATAGGCTGGTTATTTTTTTATTTTATTTTATCATCATTCCTCACAGTGGCAGAGAAGACCCCAGACAGTGAGTGTCTGTGAGCAGCAATCGCCACCCACAGTAGCAAGTAAGATTAATAAATAAATAAATAAATAAATCTTAAATCAACCGAAATACACATAGTTCTTCAGTATTAACCCAGGGTGTATGTATGCTCTTGACTCTAATTTCAGATGGCTATATGAAGCATCCAAGACAAGAAGAGTTGGTACCGTTGCCCAGTAAGAGGCTACGCTCATGAAGAAAAACAAAAAATGTTTAGATGCTGCATGTGTTTCGGGAACTTACATAATCTGGCAATAAGGAAGAAGGTGATTTCACAGAGTCTCATTAAAGCAAAGATCATACGCTCATACGGTTGGCTGCATGTTGACTTCAAAAAAAGTTCAAGTTTATATTAAAATATTTTGTCAGAGTTTAGATATCAGATTTTAATCAGATCGCCAGTTAATATAAGTTGAGTTGTGTGAACGATGAATGAATGACAAAGATGTGAGATTTATGTGCGGTTATGTAAAGAAAGTCAACTATGGAAAGAGGCGAAGTAAAGACTTTATGAAACACATTGAGTTTGATCTTGTCATTATTAACTCCCAGAAGGTTATGTTTTTGCTGGTATTGGTTTGTTTGTTTGTCTGCATGCAAAATAACTCAAAACACAAACACTCAGGACACTATCTCTGGAGTTTGCATTGGGTCAGTGATCCAATGCCTTGGCGGAGATCTGTGTTTTCAGAGTGCTTATCTAGCCTAAATCCTTCTATTAGAGAGAGAGAGAGAGAGATCAATTTTCACCTATTCAGGTGATTTCATTGTGTTGTAAGAATTTAAAATGTACTTAGTCAACAATTTATTTTCTATTCATTATAAAATTTTCCAAATTATTATTATTAAAATGAATACAGCGAATTTTAAATGGGTGTAGTCACACTGAAATAATCAACACGGACCATCGGATGCGTTGGTTTTCCTTTATTGGTGATGTGGTACAATTTCTTTCAAAGTGGAAAAATGCAACCATGTGATCTTGAAATGAAGTTCCATTGTAGATATGGGAGGTTCTGAACTGATTACTTTTGTTTTTTTTGTTATCGTAGTTGTTGAACTCTTGATTCAGAAAAAAAAAAAAAGAAAGAAAGAATCCACTTGTTTCTGGCCCTTACTTAGGTAGTTTGAGCCCCCTGTTACATGTTTCATACTTAGCAGAACAACACTGAAGACCCCAGACCATCCTGAATGTGGAACGCCAATAAATTATGCAAAGAAAGTGAGAACTTGGTAAATACAATAGTAGTATTTGCCAACAAAATAGCATATAATTTTTTTTTTTATCAAAGTATATATTTGGCAATCAAAACAGTGGCTGCATGTTAAAAACATTGTTGGTTTCAGAACGCAGTGGAATATTCTATTCCACACCACCACAACAGACCCAGCAGATTCCACTCCTTCATCGAGAGATAGAGAAAGAGAAAGAGATCGAGATCAACCTTCAAAGAGATATTCTTAAATCCAAATGGTACATTGGGTCATGTTAGTCTAGTTCACCGTAATACAAAACCCCCATCACCCCCGCCCTCCACTCAGCCCCCTTGTCCCTAACATTGGCAAGTCAAATTTCATGGTGGCGTGGAGTTGGATAGCTCCACGTCCCTACTCTACAGGATCCACCAAAGTCCTACTCCGCTGAGTCCAATCAGAGAAGAACTGCAGCCACGACAGAGGAAATTAGGTACTTCATCAACAGTTGAACTCAAATATAGCGAGTTAAAGAGGTTCATTGCTTAATTAAGACAAATATGTTCTATCAGACCATATTTTTTAAAAATAATAAAATAATGAGAATTAAGCTCCCCCTTGATTTTTTTTTTCTTTAAATACAAAATAATAGCTGGACAAGAAGCACACACAGAAACAAAAGGCACCTGTTTTAATGTCCGTGTCCTCAACATTTTTTTTTTTTTCAATGTGTTTTTTTTTTTTTTTTTTTCTCAGCAACCCCTCTGAGTTTATGCCTTAACTTTCACTAAGTACATCAGGATGAGATCAAAGGAAAAAAATGGCTACAAAAGAGAGAGAAATACCTGCCATGAAAAACAACCACCCTCTTGCTCTCTGTCTCACTGCAACAGAAGAAGAGAAACTTCCAGAAAAGTGCTTCGGATCTTTCTAGCGCACTCCACGTGGTACCCGCCCCTTAAGAGCAAATAAGCCAGCAGATGGACACCCTGACAAGTGACCATGGCAACAAAAAACGCAGCTGATGGACACCCAACAGGTAGCCGTGGCAACAAAAGAAAGAAAGGAAAAAATACAAAACATAACGTGATACAGCCCTGTTTAACAAAAAAAGTGAACTTCAAAACAAAGTTTTTAAAAATGTACAGCGAAAAATTGTTGCACTGAATCCTACAAACACCAAGAATGTTGGCAGTATTGCCCGTTTCATATTCAAGAACTAATGAATCAAAAGAAGAAAGAAAAAAAATAATAATAAAAACACTAGTCCTCAGTCAAACCTACTGATTAATAATTATTTCAAACAAACCTTGATTAAAATATTATTACAGATTTCACATTATCATCTTCCTGTTTACTGTTAATAGTTATTTTTTTTCGTTTATTTATTTCTTTTGGACTCACAACAGAAGCCCGCAGACTTCTGAACTCTTGGGGACAGCCTGTGATCCTTTGGTGTGTGATCAAACCCAAGCTTTTATCAAAACGCCTGCAGCTTTCAAATACTGTGACACGTGAAAAAGAAAAGAAGAAGGAAAAAAAAACAACCCATAATACAAAGACATCATGAGAAGGAATGCAATTATGAACACTGAGCTGTCAAACCCAGAAGCTAGAGACAACACAGAAAACAGTGAGAGAGAGAAAGAAAGAAAGAAAGAAAGAAAGAAAGAAGGAAGGAAGGAAAGAGTGAAAGAAAAAGAGAGAAAGAAAAAAAGAAGCAGAAAAAGAGCAAAGCTGTATAAATACGTGGTGAAGGCAACCTCCCTTTCCTACGAGTTAACTAACCTACAATATGTGGGTCCTCTACATACATACATACATACGTACGGTACGGTACGGTACACGAGACAGACCTCTGGAGGCCGTTTGCGGCTGGGCCTTTGGGAAGAAGCTCAGACCTCAGGAGTGCTACAGGTGGGAGACGGCCAGCCTACGAGCGCACGGTGAGAACGAACGAACGAACGAACGAAGCACAGCTGATGATGACGACCTCAGACACAGTAAAAAGGAAACAACCTTTCACTGTCCATCCTCTTGGCTCTTCCCCCAGGGAACAGGATACTGTAACCCTTTGGTTCCCCCCTCCCCTCCCATTACCCCCAAAACTTGTAAAACCAACCAGTCACCCTCTACAGTTATTTGTTTTCTTTCCAAAAACATCCAATTGTGGCACAAAACTAAAGAGGAGAAAGGATGTACTTTTCATGAAAGAAATTATGAGAACATCTGTGATTGAGGACTAGACTTTTTGCAAGCTTGATAAGTAACTAAGAAAAAAAATGACAAATGTTTTTTTTTTTTCCAAGATTTTAAATAGAGTTATTAATATTATTATTATTATTATTGTTAATATATTTTTTTGTGTTTTGTTTTGCTCAGTAAAAAGTGGAGGTTGACATGATTTGCTAGGGGCTAAGCTTTAGGAGGCCGGCTTCTTTAGGTCTCGTATCTGTTTGATCAGGTAGGTCTTCTCGTCGTTGAACTGCTCGTCGTCCGTGCGGTCCTTCTGGAAGTTGCTCAGGAAGTCGATGAGCTTCGTCTGGTTCTTTAAGAGGATATCTACAATGGGCTGCGTTTTGTTGGGGTTGGCAACAAACACCTGGAGAACGGGACGGGAAAGAAGAAGAAACAACGGATGGAGTGAGAGTGTGCGTGTGTGGTATTCAGAATTCAGTTATATTGGCCAAGTATACTTACATACACAAGGAATTTGAAGAAATTTTATGTACTTCGCAGTAGTTGTGCCATGATACAGTACGAAATATACGAGACTACTCAATATGAGGATATGACACTTAATACTACCTCAATAGCAATACCCCGATACTGAACACCAAGCAAACAGGAAACTTTCTCCTGTCAAAAGGTCAAGGTATTGTGATACCCGACACTGTTCAGTGCATCATCATTGTGCAAGTGTGTGTGTGTGTGTGTGTGTGTTTACCTTGAACACATGGAAGGCCTCAAACTGGATGTTGGGGCTCTTATCTCTGAGGAGGTTCATCATGAGCTTCAGGTTCTCAGGTTTGCTGATGTAACGCGTCATCACTGTGAAGTTGTGTCTGTCTAAAAGCAGCTCGCCCAACAGCTACGGGGAGAGAGAGAGAGAGAGAGAGAGAGAGAGAGAGAGAGAGAGAGAGAGAGAGAGAGTTAACTTTTATGCATCTTTCCTGAGACTGTGTTGTTAATGTTCAAATGCAGTGATTCTCATATCTACACCTCCCTGTAATGTGTGTGTGTGGATACATAGAGAGAGAGAGATTTGTACTTTACCAATGCAATCAATAAAGACTTATTTTGTTTTTTGTTGTTTTCATTAGCAATTATGGCTAAGCAAATTACACAGAAATTAAATTAATTAAAAATGTAATAACAGTTCATATTAACAGACTTTTGGACAGATTTTATTGGATTGTATGATTATCTTTTTGTCCTTCTGGAATCAACAGAACTGTAATAAATAATTTCCATTGCTGGGTTAAATATTTTTGTGTGTGTGGTTTCATAATAAATATAATTTTCATTAATCTCAACCATATGTAAGAAGACCACTGGGTGGTGCTGTTGTTGAGTACCTTTAGTGACTGCCTCTTGGTCACATAATTCTCAGAGTGAAGAAGCTTCTCATAGTCTGCAAACACCTGCAAATACAGAGCAAATACAAAATAAACTTCATATAACTTCAACACTTTTCTTTTAAACTTTAATAACTTAAATTATTTTATTATTTTTATATTGTTGATATTCTTTACTGAACTTGTATTTCATTTAATTACTTTATGCACTGTTTTTACTTCTATCTCTGTAAAGCGGCCTCTCTATGAAATGCGCTATATCCGAATACAATCACCAAGACCAAATTAATGAATGAAAAAGGGAAAAAAGTATATATTTCAATTTTACATATACATATACATGTATATAACAAAATGTCTTACCGTATCATAGTTCTGTTCTAAAAATTCAGCCACCAACACCTTATGCCTTGTGAGCAAGTCCTGGGGGAAAAAAAGCAAAGAGTTATCACCATGCTTAAGCTCAAATGTTCTAACATGATCACTGATTTCTCCATTAAAAAGGAGCAGGCTTGCTCTACTCAAATAAAACAAAACTTCTTTGGGTGCAAGTCAACCAGCAAACTCTAGGCAAACAGAAACTGAAAATAATACGAATCTGAATAATATGAATCTGTACAATATGTAACTCCAGGTAAGAGGGTGAATAACCAATTTTCATAAAGAGGTGGAATATTCCTTTAAGGGGACCAGGAACATTTTTGAGTTGTTTCCCGCCATGCAGATTCATCTCATGTACTGTACTACCCGTCAGTGGTAGTGAGTAACTCCTGACTCACCTTGAAGGTGGCGAAAGCGTCTGAGGCGATGTCGAATGTGGACATCTCCACGTAGTTGAAGAAGTCGTGGAAGTGCTCCGAGTGAAGGACGACCTTAGCCAGCGGCTCGTGGCGAATGCACTCCCTCAGCATGATCCCACAGTTCAGGGCCACCTGGGGCGTCTCGTACCTAGAATTAATATACAAAAAAAATAAACAAAAACACCATAACACTCATCTGTGTGACTGCTCTCAGAATGTATACCCCATAGAATTATATAGTAGAACTTATAAACTATATAATTCTATGGTCTAGCCTCACTCATTTTCCTACAAACTTCCTGTATTGAGCGGATTGCAAAAAGGTCAAGGGGTCAGGGCCAGGGGAAGATATGAAGATGCATCCATAAGGAAAGCCATCCATAGGGAAAGGCCTTAACTGCCTTAATGGAATGGATGAATGGAATCTGAATTTACATTAGTATAGGACTGAGGGGAAAAATAGGCCACTGTGTGTGTGTGTGTGTGTGTGTGTGTGTGTGTGTGTGTGTGTGTGTGTGTGTGTGTGTGTGTACATGGACAGGATTGACAGGGAAGTGCTATGGAACAACAAACACAGAGAGACAGACAGTCAGCTAGAAGAGAGAGAGAGAGAGAGAGAGAGAGAGAGAGAGAGAGAGAGAGAGAGAGAAAGAGACAAAGAGAGGGGAGAAGGAGGGAGAGAGAGAGAGAGAGAGAGCATTAGCTCATCCTTTGAGCAGGATAGAGGAGTCAGAGAGCATGTGTTGTGTGCACTGGAGCGCGAGCGAGAGAGACAGAGCGAGAGAGAGAGAGAGAGAGAGTAGAAAAGAGAGAGGGAGAGAGAGAGAAAGAGAAAGCAAGAGAGAGAGAGAGAGAGAGAGAGAGAGAGAGAGAGAGAGAAAAAAGTAAAGAAAAAAAGAGAGAGAGCGCATTATCTCACCCTTTGAGCAGAATGAACAGCACCTCCTGGTGGGAGCAGAAGTACTCGACTGTGGGGCTGCGCGTGCCAATCTGCCTCCGCAGGATGTTGTTGAAGATCTGGCACACATCCTTCTTCCCCTGCACACCACACAACACAACACCACAGAACAGCTCAGCACAGCACAGCTCAGCACAGATCAGCATCATACTGGCATTGACATAACCACAGCATTGACACGGCGCATCTCAGAGACAACCTACTGTAGTGCAACCAACAAGCACACTCGTCAGAACACACACACATGCACACACACGCACTAGTCTACACACACACACACACACACACACACGCATTTAGCAGACACCTTTATCCACAGCGATTCCATGTGTCAACTACCAATTACTTTAGGTCCAGTCTAGGGTCTCTGGGGTTAAGAGCATTGCTCACAATTTTAAAATTTTCAGCTGCTAGCTAGGTTCCTTAGCTGTTATGTTACCACACACACACACACACACACACACACACACAAATCTCAAAACAATTTAATCATAAAGTGAGTCCTTAACAAAACAACTTTACGACACGCTATGCAACGCTTCAACACACGACACACTGAAAAAAAGACATCCCTGACATCACAATGAAAAAGGCCCGCTGGTTTGGCAACACAACTTATTGCACAATCACAGACAGCAATGACAATTCAAACTATATTTTTAGAGCAATAACAAAAACAAAAACAAACTGTAAACAAAACAGCTGCTCAAAAATAACCCTGTAAGTACAGCTGCGCTGTCACAGTGGTAGACGGCGTTCTTGTTTTCTAAAATGACAGGTTCTCTAAATGTTTAGACAGTATTTAGTTAGCCTTGTATACTCAATATCAGATCCTCATATCAATTCACCTTGGAAGACAGCAGCCTACCTCTGACAAATGCACACCGACTCCACAAAGATCACTACAGTCATTTTCCAAAGGTGAGCTGCATCATGTATAAAATACCTGCCAGTGTTTTGTTGCAAGTTTAAGAAACAAAACCATGTGTTAGGCTATAGGCCTACACACCTGTGGATTAACTTCACAGATGGATTAACTGCCAGTAATGGCAGTTAATTTCAAAGTTATTTCAAATTTATTTATTTGGCAAAATCTTTTTTTTTTTTTTTGTTTAGGAAGATGAATCAGAATCAGACTGTGATGTGGGCTAATGAGAAACTAGACTGAGGAGGTTAAGATCATCAGCAACATGTATTGCCCTCACTTGTGTATTAATTGCAATTTTTGATTATTTATTCAGTGTTTTAGCATTATCTTATCTGTTTGTTTGTTTTAAGTAACTTGAGCTTTGCACTTTTTTTGTACAAATTTCCCTGTACCTGTACAATGACAAACAAATACATTCATTCATTCCTTCATTCATTCATTCATAACTTCATAGCTGGAGACATTTGGCAAAATCATTTTAATTAACCTATTAACCTTATCTTTATTGTATTTTTATGTATTAATCTGGCTGGGTGTGGGGTGTATTATCGACTAGGTGTAACTAAGAGCAAACATGAACTTCCTGCCAGAGGTCCTGTGGCTACTCTAACCAAACAGCAGCTAGTTTAACAAAGGAGGTTTGACCACTTCCCTCTGAGATCATTTACCCCGATTGCCACCAAACCGCAAACTAGGAACATCCAAATAATACACAGGAAAATATGGAGGAACATTTAGAACACCACAACACCACACAACAACACACCACCACCACCACCCATACGGTACCAACACAACAAGTAGGATTTGTCACAACACAACACCACCACCACCCATACGGTACCAACACAACAAGTAGGATTTGTCACCTTACACCTCACAACATTCATATCCCTAATGAATATCAACCATAGACCAATTAGGCCAATGTTCCAGGAAACAGGAACTGTTAGTACCAGGAAGTGTTGTTGTTGTTGTTGTTGTTGACAACCAGTAAGGTTCTGATTCTGCTACACTGGAGCCAAGCCTTATTGGACATCATTAGCAACGCCAGTGCTTGCCTTGCCTTGCTACTTCTAGGAAAAAGTATTATTCAGAGTAACCAGTACAAACCAGACCAAGTTGTGCAATCACATCCCTACAGAGGCGATTAGGTGGTCATATTTCTGCAACATGACCAGTATGGTCAGTATTTAAAGATCATACATCATGGATCAGTCATCTGACCGAGGGTAGTTCATGCTCATTCTAGTTTTACTCTTAACTACACTGTAGCTTCTCATATCACTATACAGCACTTTGAGAACTTTAGCTCCTTTTTTTTATGTCTACAGACTCTTCTGTTAGTCTCCACACTGCTAAGGATACTGAGGATTAAAATTTCCTCCGGGGAAACTATTAAAGTCTGTTTCTTTCTTTCTTTCTTTCTTTCTATATATCCATCTCCATTTATCTAGTGGTAGAGGCAGATTCAGAACCCCTATGGAGCAAAACAAACAAACAAAACAAACAAGCAGAATTCCAGTTCTGTGAAGTCTTAAGAACAAGATTCTATTGTTCATTAGCGACTGTCTGCGGCTATGGATCAGTACCAGATAAAATATCGCCATGGCAATCACCTCAAAGTCAAAGCCCAACAGGTTTGACACTGTACCAAATAGGCCTACATTCCAGTTTCTGGGAAGCCAAATGAACAAGATGCTATTGTTCGTTAGCGACTGTGTCTGTGGTTATCGATTGCTGCCAGATATAAATAATATCGCTATGGCAATCACCTCAAAGTCAAAATCCTAGCAGGTTCGCCAATGTAGTAAATGCATTCCAGTGTCTGTGAAGTCATACGAACACGATGCTATTGTTTGTTAGCGATTGTGTGTCTGTGGTTATCGATTGCTACCAGATTTTGCTACATGGCAATCACCTCAAAGTCAAAAACTCAGCAGGTTTACCACTGTACCAAATACATTGCAGTGTCTGTGAAATCATACCACCAAGATCCTATTGTTCATTAGCGACTGTGTCAAAGATATAAATCAATATATATAATAATTTATGTCTGGTATTATGATGGCAATAATAATACCAGATATAAATAATAAATATATAAACAATACCACATATAAATGATATCGCTATGGCAATCACCTCAAAGTCAAAGCCCAACAGGTTCGCTAATGTACCAAATGCATTCCAGTGTCTGGGAAGTCATATGAACAAGATGCTATCGTTCGTTATTGATTGTTACCAGATATAAACAATATCGTTATGGCAATCACCTCAAAGTCGATGACCTGCAGGTTCTCGACGAGCGAGATGAGCAGTCCGCTGTTGTAGAGCTCTTGGGCCAGCTGGGCCACCGTCTCCGTGTGCGGCTCTTTGTCGTTGGTGCCGTACAGGATCTCCTTCATGGCAACCAAACATTTGGACACCTCTTCTGAAGCCTGCGGACACACAAAAGCGTACAGTAAGAAAACAAAACACTGAATAAATACCTACTTGGCCTCCTGATAAGGGGGCTGTTTACACACACACACACAGTCAGTCAGACACACACACACACACACACACACACACACACACACACACACCTGTCATAAA
>JAODXP020000031.1:2840880-2863380 GCA_027497455.2 Sardinella longiceps
CCTCGGATTTATGGTAGGACGAACTATCCCTGTGAACCACTGTGCCACCCCACTATTGGCAGTTTTACCATGTTTACTAGGTCGACTAAGCCAGGTTTGGCCCTTCTTAGAATACCCCACAGCAGACCTTCACCGCTGCTCCTGAACGTCCTAATCAACCAATCATATTGCACCATCAGCATCACCACTCACTCACCTTGTCTGTCTTCTTGTCCTGCTTGACCAGGATGCCCAGGTTGTCCTTCAGAGTTTTCACAATGTCAGTGGGACTCTTGTGGGATTTACCAAAGAGTGGCATGTTGGCAAGAGGGTCCTCTCCACAGAGTCTGAGGAACGCAAACACACAACACAAGCAGGAGAAAGAACAAGAAAAACAAAAAGTTGAATGAGGAGCAAAGACAGGAGAGAAAAAAAAAGCAAGCAAACAAGCATACAAACAAAGACGATACACTTGAACTTAAAATGTCAACGCCACAGTTTTATAAATGTTTACAAAATGGGATAGGCTAGGCTACATCTCCTCGCCCCGGGCCGGGTCTTCAACATCAGTATCAGAAACAAAAGCTATTTAGATGAAGAACCAAAATGTCAAGTTGCCTACAACTTAGCCCTTATTATTACTACCAGGACCTGGACGAATGAGTGTCTTCTTCAGATGTGTTTACAAAATGGGACTTCACCAGCTGCACTTCCAGGCACAAAGACTGAATCCTAATGAATCGACTTAAGCCCTAAGGATTGACCCACTTAAGACATACATTAACTTCAATGACTCTGTCCACCTCATGATTGGCTATTTTAGGCTGGTTAGGCCTACTGTATGTCTTTGAGGGTTCAGGAGTCAGGAGGTACACTAGGATTCTTACAGGATGGTTAACAGATATCCCGCCTTGCTTTCGGACAAGTATACTGAGAGAACTGAAAAGGCAGTAGAGGTGATGGTAGTGTTTGAGAACTCTGACATCCCTCAAGTAGGCTACTAAATCTTTCTGCCAGCGCATGGAAACACAGGGCCCTATGACGTAGAACCTCCTGTAAACCTTGTCTGAGAGAGAGAGAGAGAGAGAGAGAGAGAGAGAGAGAGAGAGAGAGAGAGAGAGAGAGAGAGAGAGAGAGAGAGGAGCCAACTTGTGACCGGTAATCCTCAGGAACGTTACTCTTTCTCTCTCTCTCTCCCTCTCTTCTCTCTCTCTCTACCCCATCCCCCCTTTGCTTCTGCAGAGACTGTGTCACTTTGATCACAGCTCTTTGGCAGCAAGAGCTGCTAGTTGCTGCTGAGCTCAAACGCTGCCTGGCCAACCTTGATGCACTCAGCAAAAGGCCTCAGCATCCTCCAGGGATAGCAATAGCATCAACAAAGTCACCTGCCCCGTGAAACGGGATGGGAAAATATAATGTATGGATAAAAACACGAGTGCACTCTATGTTTACCTCATGCATACACTATGGCTAAATATGTAGCCTCGTCTTGAATCTCTTTTTTATACAGTTTAAATGTACCAACACTTGGTCCATGATACAGCCTAACATCATTTTGTCTCTCTCTGTAAATAGCGTATATGGTTGAAATATTGAAGACCACTTGACTTAGCCTCCTCCCCCCTGAATCCTCAAAAGCTCATATGATTCCAAGACCTAGTCTAACTTACATAAAACAACAATATGTTTGGTGGATTCAGTAGTGCAAGTTAGACGCTATGTCTTTGAGGGTCTAGGAGCTTAGGGATTGGGATTGGACACACACACACACACACACACACACACACACACACACACACTGAGGTGTAGTTTATGCAGCCTATTAAAAAGAACACAGTGCAGTTCTTGCTGTGGCGAAAAGTTGCCTAGTGGACCTTTAATACGTCAAAACCACCATGGGGAGAGTTTTGCTACTAGGAAGGTAAGTAGCCTACTACACAAAACACAAAAAGACCTTTCAACACAGCTGGCACCAGGAACCACCAGTGCTTTTCATGCCCACTGACTGTAAATAAACAAGGAATGTTATCATACTACACTAGCATCTGTGTAAACTAGTACACAAGGTGAAGCCTCTTCTTACACTCTCTGGAGATGGCCTATCCTGAGCTACAGAACTATAGGCCTAGACCCTATATTGCCCAATGCTTAGCCTGGGTAGCTAACAGGAATGGCAGCTATGCTTATCAGGCGTCCACATGACCATAAGCCACTGCAATAAATCTGAAAATCACACAAACTAAAACTAGACTGACATACCACAACCACAAGTGACAATGTTCTGCTAAGAAGCTGTGTTATCTCAGAGTTCAGATCAGAAAATGTTAAAAGACTGACAACTGTGATAATTGAAACTGGGCCCATGACCTGTGCAGGGCTTTTGATGGCTAATGTCTTTGGCTTTAATTTTGAATTCTGTGTCAATAACTTAAAAAGTCCCTATACAAGGAAGTGTCATATTATGCTACACTACTATATTAGGCATTATAACACATCAGATTCTGACATCAGCCAGTTGCTACACCTATTACAACAGAATCCCCAGTCCTGATCACTTCTCAGTGAGAGACAACTTCATCCATATCACACCTGCATTGCTTATCATTCACATCCATTACTCACACACTCGAAGCCTGGCTCCAGGTGACCCACAACTTAGTCAGAGCTCACAAGAGGGCGAAGGGTGAAGCAAGCGTCCATCTATCACTGCCTGTCACACGCTACTGACACTGGCACCAAAGACGACACACCCACACCATTCAGAACTTGCAGCGAGACAACTCGCGGTTACAGGAAGAACTTTGAGAAACGAAAGATAAACAAGCCTTGACACATACCAATGGCACACATAATTTTAAAATGATGCAGTCCACCCATTTATTACGGTGATATCAGAAACTAGCTAAAGTAACGTTAGCTAACGTTAGTGAGCCATAGTTTCACCAGAAGCAAACTGCGTTAACCTATACCACGGTGAGTTAGGCTACTTTAGTGGGCCAACCTTACATTGCAAGCACAAAAATAAGATTGTGACTCAAAACTGCATATCCACAACCATTACCATAGGGATTAAACCAGGAAATATCAGCAGTGTGCGGCAACAAACTAGGGTCCGATCGAAGCTTGATTTTTGATCAAGGTCAGACACGAGACCATTGGAATTTCTTCTCGTGGCTAGAGAGCTTTTTCAGAGATTACTATGGCTGGATAGCGCATTAACGTTACCGTGTGTGACCATAGATGTTGCTAGCCTTCGAGCTAATCACCTGTTTATTGCAAGGCCTCTATTCTGTTCGCCCAACTCCAGGCAAAGCAACACAAACAATGCGGACAAAAGACTGAGCTAGCGAGCTAGCTAACATGGGAAGAGCATGACACAGGGCGGTACTTGCATTTTACTGCTCGAACAAAAAAAGATCACAATTAGACCTAGCTTGCTAGCTTGCCAGCTAGTTAACGGCGAATTAAGCGTCAATCCGTCGCCCATGTAGCAGTAGCAACACAGCCGATATACGGACGGGACAGACAGACACCCTGTCTGAGTTTAGGGCAGCTAGCTAGCTACAATTTAGCTTTGCTAAAATGATCGAATTGACGTCTGACATGCGCGAATCCAACATTTATTGTGCGACAATACATAGACTGTCAAATAGAGATAGGCTTCATTTAGTTAGCCAACTAGCTAGCATATTTGTGTCCACTCGATCCAAGTTTGAAACAATGTCAAGGACACCATTAGCTACTTTAATGAACCGAGAGTCGATTTAGTCCGTCAAGTTTTGATTCCCATGATGTCAACCAAAGCGTGATACTTACAGAGCAAAGGGATATTTTGTGTCTTTTTCGCTCGGATATCTTGCCTGGTGCCTTGTCTCAATGTAACCGAGCTGCTTTTTCTGGTCACGCCAGCGGTGTGTACGCTGGGCCAAACGTCAGAGAGGAATGTGTGTATGCGCGAATTAAACAGTGCGGAATCTTTTAAGAAGGCAGTACAGAATTTCTCTAGCAGTGAGTCAGGGCTATGTCAAGAGGAGTCCGGGCCTCGAACATGATGGTCTGAATCATAAATGTATTCTGTCGTTCATTGGTGGCCTCTGCTATGGGGCGGTGCGACAGAGTACCCGGATAAGATAGACAGATCACAGCCAAGCTGATATCAAAGAGTTATAATGAGCATTTGTGGTTGGCAGACGCGGCACCAGTCACTGTGAAGCTGCTTGCCTACCTCTGATGTGACGCTGCCCGCACGAATGCAGCACATTACACTGAGAATGACTCACACTTCCAACATTTACAGCTGACCCTTTGAAACAGTATGAAATCAGCTTACCTATTATATATTTGTGGTTGGCCTATTGGTGATGATGGGGGTTTTTAAAATAGAGGCATAGGCTACTGTGCCAATAATATTGAAGTCAACATTGTAGGCAATATTTTTAGCAGTTTAAATTAAAAAGGAAGATTTATTTATTTATATATATTTTTTTCTTTTACAATATAATGAGTTAATCATTAATGTTTCATGGCATACACAAAGTGGACATAGGCTGCCTACTTCTCTTTTTTTCCTGCTAGAATCATGTCCAGTAGGCCTACTAACAGGCCACACACCTAGGTTTAGGCCTACAGTAGCCTATTCTCTGTTCTGTAACAGAGGCCACTACATTGCCTACCTGTCAACATTTGAGTAACAGAGTCTGGGAAGAATGGGTAAACATACAGTAGGCTATATTATTTAATTGAAAGGATTTGTAAATTATGGGAGCAATGACAAAACGGATGGGATACAGACAGGGTCGTAGCACCAAATTTTGGGCCCTGTTCACAAGCAGTGGCCATAGGCCTTCCTCACCGCTTGGAATACAATTCCAGACTCCACAAGGGCCCTTCCCCTTCTTGGGGCCCTGGTAACTCCCCCCCCCTTTACCTGCACCAAGACACCCCTGGATACAGAAACCCCAAAAAAGAGTGTTGGCAGCTAATAGGCCTAGTTCTGTAAATAGGACTATTGTATACAGCACTGAATAGCTGAATTGTTGCTTTTGTTGTATTAGTTTACATCATGTTGATAGTTTATGGACTTTTAACCACGGGTTTTGGGTTACACCGAAAGGGGTGGATATGCTTACAATTGTGATGGACTACAGAAATGTTTGTCTTCCACACAATCCTATTGTTACTGACAGTATGCCGTTTTGCCATAATATGCAAAGTAAGGCCTTCCTGGGGAAGTTGTAGGCCAACGCCTCTGTCTACTGTTGGCCTATACTCAAGTAGGCCATCTGTGAAGTGGAATACAACACTCCACCTCCTTTCTTGGTCCGAAACATTCTTATGGCCCATTCATACGTGTGTCCTTACGTCTGAATTTCTGTCCCTTCTTACCTCCATACGGTTTTTATGTTTGCTTGTGCTGAACCCCGCCCCACCCCCACTAATGAAATGAAAAAATTAAATTCCAAATGAATTTCATCCGTTGCGTCTGTAATCATAAGCTCCCCATTTCCGTGTCAAAATGCGGACGAAATCATAAGCTCCCCATTTCCATGTCAAAATACTGACGGAATCGATGGAAAGAACGTATGAAACACTCCACACATATCCCTATCTGTCTTTTACGTGAGGTATGAATGGGGCTTTAAGCTCAGGTCATTCCTGTTAACAAGAGAATCAGGTGGATCTGTCATGTGAAACCTCTCTCCTTTGGTGCCCACCATTGAAAAAATATAAAGCCCGATTCTTTTTTGACTACAACTAACATTCATTATTTTATTATTATTTTAACTAACATCAACTCATTATTTGAACAAAAATGATGAATTCATTAATTCATTATGGTCATACTGTATATGGTAGTAGGAAAATGACCATGAAGCACAAAGAGCAAAAAGACTTCAATATTAGTATAATGTTTCCCATGAAGCACAAAGACCAAAAAGACTTTCATATTAGTATAATGTTTCTGTGGACTTTATTCAAGCTTTAATTTCTCTTCATACATCTCCATGTCTTAAATACATATTTACACATATACATATACATAGACAAATACAGTATGCATCATTCAGACCAGCAGAAGCACTGTGTCACTGCCGTTGGAAAACAACCCCACGGCAATGTTCTGCATTTACTGTGGTACACAGTAGGACAATACAATACCTCTTGGTGAAAAAAACCCAATGAAATAAAATTGTATGTGATGTAAAATAACTAAATGTTTTCAAAAAAGTTAGGCTACATACCGCCTTGGTTTAAAAAAAAAAAAGCTTTCACTATGTCTGTCAGCAATATCCCACATGGGACTAAGTCCTGGTGGGTGATGTGGACTTAAGGATAACCTGCTGGTTGTATGTATTTTTAAAACATTTCCTATTTAAAATATTTAGATTGTAGGTGCATGCTTAGATTGTTTTAAAACCTCTTCTTAAAATAATGTATTGTGGATTTACATTTCCGCAGATGATGAAATTTCTGGAAAAATAGACTGTGGACAGATTACAAGATCATGTGACGACATGGAAAAATGGATATACATTACAATGTATAGAAACTCTACAAAATAAAGACAATGATTAATGAAAACGTAACCATTGTGATCTGAATATACAATATATAATGTTTTCATGGGAAAATGAGGTAAAATTGAAAATATCTGTACAAATTTTTATTCTTATTGCAGTAAATAATTTAAACAATTTACACATTTTTCATCGGTAAATACATACAAGAAAACAGACTGTTCACAGTATTTTCCATAACAGACCGAACATGACGCAACAGTCTTTGCAGTGCTCAGAAACACACAACTGTCTCCACATATTACGTTGGCAAAAGAGCTCTAGTTTTCGTGAATGAAAGGTTCACTGAACAATAAGTCAAAGATGTCTGACATCTGAAGTGACACACAGTTCTTTTTTTTTTTCTTTTTTTTGTCCTTGTGTGGTGAACACATACTGGATACTGGAGAGAGAGACGTAAAAAAGAGTTAATTCTACACTCATTATGTCATACTGTAGTAACACTTTACAGACTTTTCTGATCCATTCCCGACTAGAGAACATCTAAATGTACACTTTTTCTGTTCCCCCAGATGGGAAAAAAAGATTAAAATACATTTTTTTTTATTCATAGTTTAGGGGAAATAAAATGGACCAGTGAAACCAGCATTTGGAAAGAAGAATACTTGGAGTGTCTCTTGTGTGACGAGTGCTCTGGGGACCACTTTCTCTCTCTCTATTTCTCTCTGTCTGTATGTTTTTTTCTCTCTCTCTTCCTCTCTTTTCCGTTCTCTGTCTAAGAGTCCAAAGTGGGATAACTGGGAGTGATCCAGTCACTCAAACAGTTGGGGGACGACCCCGTCCTACTGCGCCGTGAAGTCATTCTGAGCCTCCGCAGAGCTACAGCAGTGGGAGAGATCAGCATTCAGGGCAAAGCTGCACACATAAGAGACACCAGAGGGGGGCGCTGAAGCTGAAGCTGAACTTAGGGCTTGATGTCAGAGAAGCTTGTGTAGGTTTCACTGCAGCTAGACGAGGTGCTCAGGTTCCCCGAGCCACTTCCCTCTGGCAGGAAAAAAAAAAAAACACATACACATGAGTTAGCACAGCAAACACACACACACACACACACACACACACACACACACACACACACACACAAGCCTGTATCAATACACAGCACTGCACAAAGGCAAATAAACACACAGAAAAAATGTATCACTTCCCTCTGTGGCAGAATAAAAAACACACATATTAAGGTCTTTACACACCTAGGGCGATGCGAAAATGCGAGGCGATTTTGCGAAAAAAACGGAGGACGAATTATTCGCAAAAATGTATGCACACCGGCAGCGACGCGATTTTTTTTACTTTTCGTGTTCTATTTCGCCTGGCGTTTTTCTCGGGTTCGCAACTTCGCACACGTCACACCTTTGCTCTGTGCGAATCCTGGACTGAAATGACAGATAACGATATGGCAAAATTACCTAATGTAGGATATAGCCTTATGTGTTTGTATATGAGGTTGCAACTTGCACATCATTTAGGCTAAACTTACGAAATATGTAGGCCTAGGCTATATCAGAAATCTGCGTTCTCAGTTGACCTGTTTGTGACAACGTTTTGTGATCGTGGGCTAAACGAAATTATTTTCTAAATGGAGAACGTAGCCTAATCGTTTTCATAGGCCTATGCCTTGGCAGTTTTATTCATAGGCACCTGTCCATTATACAGATCTACACATGTGACGGGGTGAAATAAAGTTGTTCTTTGCAGTCAATCATGACTTGGTAGGCCTAAAGTGAAACTGGCACTAGAACGCAACAAAAATAATGGGTTTTTATAAACAACATGTTTGATTTTTTTCAGCATGGATCTTGCAAGCCCCTTCATATAGCAGGTCATGTTACAACATAATGATGTAGCCTAACGTTACTTTAGGCTTCACTGCAGTGTCGTTGCGCTCCAGACTAGACCCTAAAACTATACATTGTCAAAGCCTTCAAAGCGACTCTTGCCAATACCATCACATACGATAACAGAGAAAACCCCTTCTTCTCAGACTTGTTTTTGTTACAATGCATTTATGATGACTGAAGAGGGGCTTTATCTCATTTGGCAGAGCCTACGTGATTCAGCCCACTAACGTTATATGGCATCGCAACAGGTGTTGAATGTGGACAGCTTTTGCAGCCTTTGGGATCCCGACGTCCCAATCATCGATGTTTATTGCATTGTAGGCCAAATGCATGATCTTTTAAGCATAGGCTTATGCCACATTTTACATGATAACCTAAACAGCTAGTGTTCTAAAACATGCAAAAGCAATTCAGTGCGCACCATTGAAGGCTGGCCATTATCCGAGGCAGAAATAGACCGTTGTTGTATGCCGTGGCTATGCTGTTAAAATATCAGCATTGCATTTTTTTAATTATTCTGTAGCCTAGGCCGTAAGGTTATCTTAATTTGTGGCACCTTATATTGCTCAAAGAATAGTTTATTGAGTCACACTACGGTCCACATTTGCGCATATGGTCCAGCCGCCGTTCAGTTGGGCATGACCTACATGCATAAGAAAAAGAAAGTTTCATATATTCAAGGGTAGTCCTATAGTAGCCTAGGCTATTTGGTCAAAACAAGGTCTGTTTTACTTAGGCTATGGCAGCATCACCTTTCTGCACATCCTGGATAATTCACAGAAGGTCTAATTGCCTTATAGACGATAACGATCGTGGCGAAATTAAAAAAAAAAAAAAAAACTTTTCGATTGTTGCATGAAGTCCTACCCTACCCTAACATTTTATTTGCATCGATGGGAAGGTTGTAAAGAGCTGATACTCGAGCATGCAACCGTGAATATCACAGCTCCCAATCCGAGGAGAGAGACGACAGGCTATGCTGTAACGTTAGGATGGCACAGACAGTGTGTTGCGTTGTGCCAAAATTAATAAATATGACTTGACTGTAGGCTACACCTCTCTATGGCTCTGGGCTACACACATGAAGTAGGCTTTTCCTGCTCCTATGACACCAGGAGAATCCTGACGTGACATGAGTTCTACTATGGCCTGATTGGTTTGTGGATTTTGTCGCGTTCGAAAAATCGACCTTGTTGCGAAAAAATAAAAGTGTCGCTTTTTCGCATCGTTTATTCGCGTGCGGTGTGTAAGCTGTCATAGCCAAAACAATGTTTTGAATTTTTGCGAATTATTCGCGCGAAAAAAACGCGTAGGTGTGTAAAGGCCTATAGTTATAACAATAAACAAACACACAGACACACACACACACACACACACACACACACACACACACACACACACACACACTCACTCACACACACACACACACACACACACACACACACACACACACACACTCACACACACACACACACACACACACACTCACACACACACACACACACACTCACACACACACACACTCACACGCACACGCACACACACACACACACACACACACACACACACACACACACACACACACACACACACACACAATCAGCATAACTAAACGCAAGCCTGTATCAATACACAGCACTGCACACAGGCAGGCAGATCAACACAGAGAGAAAGATGTATCCACATTAATGACAATGAGTCCCAATACCTGAGCTTGTGAGAGATTGTGAGGATTTGGACTCTCCTATTAATGTAAGGAGGTTAGCAGCAGGTACCCAGCCTTCTTTGTTGGTCTTGAGGTTCTTCACAAACCTGAATTATACAAAAAAAAACCTCTATCAGTCAGCCAATGAATCAAGGAATGACTGTATTCAACACACATGAACACACATGCTCTGATCAAGTCGTTATATATTTTTATTAGGAATGACAAAAACGTCATTATTATGATTACAACAATACAACAATAACACTGATACTATTTTATCATTATTATTATTAGTAGTAGTAGTATTAATGTTACTACTACTACTACTACTACTACTACTACTACTATACTACTACTAATCATCATCATCATCATCATCATCAATCATCCTCATCACCATCATCATCATCATCATCAAGGACAGTCAGTCTTACCACTGTCCATCGTCTCCCTCCTTCACCAGCTCCACTGTGTCACCACTCTTCACACACAGGTCCTTCTCATAGTCCGCCACCACCACGTACTTGCCCGGGGCCTGCAGAACACACACACACACACACACACACACACACACACACACACACACACACACACACACACACACACATATTTACTAAACATTTCAAGCAAAACAAGCAAAACATGTACAGAAGCTTGTACATGTACAGAAGCTTTAGTAGTAGTAAGTAGATTTTTCAACAGGTCAATTACAGATTTTTTTTTCTGGGAACACAATGAGTTGAAAATCAGGCATTAGATATCCATATTAAATAGCTAAATAAAGTAGTTTAGTCTACATTTTTTCCATTATATCTCCTATGGTATCATACATCAAAAAATAGCATGGAAAACTGTGAAACTGCACAAATCTGCATTAGGTTGCTGCATAAACACAATTGAGCAATGCAGGGCTAGCCTAAAACAGCTTTTTGAACATGGTCCCCTAGTCTGGCCAGCTAATGCAGCTAATAAATCTAGCCACTCACCAGCTTCTTGACCCCCTCATCCTCAGGGTCAGAGTTCAAGGGGTCGTCAGCGCTCGAGTACCCATCATGCTCCTCTGAGGCATCCATGGAGAGAGACGCCTTAGCCCAGCCTGGAGAGGTCAAAGGTTAACAAACAAAGGCAGAGAGGCTAGTGTCAGTGACGGAGGGATGGATGTTGCCTACTAATTAATCAATCAATGAATCAATCAATTAAGACAATCAGGCTGGAGGGGAAGAAGAAGAAGAAACTTGTAAAGGATTGCTATGCTGGTAATCTATTCTTTGATCAGTGGAATGCATTGCTTTGTTTTTTTACACTTCTAGGTTTAACAAAAAAAAAGGTCATAAAAAAAGTGGAAAAGTGAATATGCAAGTGATACGGTAAAAACAGTGATTTGAAAATCAAAGAGGACAAGTGATCCGGGTACTGGTGATTTGAAATAGAATCAAAATAAAGATTAGTGCTGAAAAAAAAAAGAATTACAAAAAGTACTGTATGTGTGATTGTTTGGTATGATTTTTTGGGATAGTGATTATTGTTGGTGATTGTTGGAGGCATTTCAGAGAACCAAACCCCAAAGCATTGTGCCAGACTGACAGACCTCTGTGGCTTGTGGGTCAGATACCCAGACACAGTGACCACAGTGGCCACACACAACACGTCAACCAACCAAGACCAAGACCAAGACCAAGCAACCCATGCAGTAGAGTGAGGTTAGGTTTTTGGGAAGTACCCCCCCTCTCTCTGTCTCTCACTCTCTCTCTCTCTCTCTCACACACACACACACACACACACACACACACACTCAGAGACACACACACACACACACACACACACACATGCAGTATAGTGGGGTTAGGTTTTTGGAAAGTACCCCTCCTTTTGTTTGAAAGATAACACCACTTGCTGAGATTTTCGAAGTTTGAGACACACACACACACACACACACACACACACACACACACACACACACACAGATGTATGTACAGTATGTACACATACCCACACCACACGCCAAGTCGACCTATTGTTACATTTCACTGAGTTAAAAAAAACAAAACAAACAACAACAGTGGTGGGTTTGTCTGCATCACAAAAGAACACTTCACACACACAGAAACACACACACACACACGCTTACAGTACACAGAGAGACACACAGACAAGTGGTGTGTGTCCACTCTAGGGCTGAATCCAAATGCCCTCCCTCCACTTACACCCTGAACCCTGTCATGGCTCAGACTGAAATGGCATAAGGTCACATGACATGACAGTTGGAGCATAAAATTTCAAATAAATTCTAGATTCTTTGGATTCAGTCTTTGAGGGTTCAGTGCTTAGGGCTTAGAGAAGGGGGGCATTTGGATGTAGCTTTGGTCCCTATGGGCGTTATTCTCCCAGGTGCTTAAGTCCAAAATAGTGCTTAGCACAGGCTAAAACGCATGGAATTATCCAGAGAGAATCAACACCTAACCCTGCTGTTTCATAGTGCTAAGTGCTATTGATAGCCATGACGATGACCAAACTTCGTGCAACACTGACCAAGATGGTGAAACGGCAGCTAACGTACAGTATATGCGCACCTCTGTTACCGTTAGCTGCCGTTTTGCTATCTCGGTCTGCTTTGCACAAAATTCCGAATTGTCGTGGCTATAAATAGCACTTAGCACTATAAAACAGCAGGGCTACATGTTGATTCAATACGGATACATCATTTAAGCACCTGGAAGAATACCGGCCTACAGTAAGTGAGGGGAAGTGAAGGGGGGTCTGGTTAAATTGCATTCAGGGGCTTTAGGGTGCAGAGCACAGCAGTCCAGTCCAGGCCACCCAGAGGAGAGGAGAGCAGGCAGTGGAGGGAGGGTTGGGGGGGGGGGTTACCTCTCCGCTTGGCCTGCAGGAGGCTGGAGGTGCTTAGCCACCGCACTCGGCTCAGGCTAATGGGGGCACCTGTGTCTGATGAAAGAGGAGCCGTCACGCACTCACTCAGCAACACACACACACACTCACACACACCTGCACACACTCATTCATACACACACACCTACACACACTCATTTATACACACACACATCCACTCACTCACTCATTCACTCATTCATAAACACACACTTATCTCTCTCACTCACTCACACACTCACTCACACACTCACTCACACACTCACACACTCACTCACACACTCACTCACACACTCACTCACACACTCACTCACACACTCACTCACACGCTCACTCCACACTCAGCCTCACATTCATTTTGTCCAAGGATGTCACCCTCATTCATGCCCACTCTCCAAGTCACTCACTCAGTCACTCGCTCACTGGAGTGCCACAGGGAGTGTTATTCACTCTCACTTCCTTAAACCAACTTAATGAACACTCACACTTGTTCACTCCCTCAGCATCTCCAACTCGCACACACTCCCAACCCCATATTCCCAACCATATACGAACATCGCATGAATATGACAACTGGTATTAAAGAAAATAAATAAATACATAATGATAGTAAAAAAAGAAAACAATACAGTTCATGAATTCATGAAGGCTGTTGTATAAATGGCAGTAGTATATGGTATGGCTATAAAAAACAAATAAACAAGACCTTTCAAATGAATTCAATCTTGAACTGTCATAATCTACGACACTTAGCCTGATACCTACACAAAGCATATTACCCACAGTAGAGGACAAATTTGCATCATTTCATAAAAGTAAAATAAAAATAACAAGAGCAGACAAAGTACAGTTCAATGAGTGCATTTGTAACTGGGACTCTGGGCAATAGCTTTGCAGTAGCTGTCCTTCACCTATAGGGGGGCAAGAGAGGCGAGAGGAGCTGGTGGTTGTTGTGAGCAGGGAGGGGAGATTTTAAAGGGAGTGAGTGAGGATACCTCTAAAGCCAAATGGAGTTGGGTCACTCTTTATCTCATGCCGTTTGGTTTTGTGGTCGGGGCTAGGGGGAGATCCTGGCAGGAGGAGGAGGAGGAGGCAAGAGCAAGAGAGAGAGAGAGAGAAAGAAAGAGAGGAAAAAGAAAGAAAGAAAGAAAGAGATAAAGAAAGAGAGGGGAAAGACAATCAGAATCAGAAGAGAGGAAACAGTCAGAGAGTAAAAAACTGAGAGAAAGAGTGAGAGACTAGAACAACCAGAACAGTGTGAAAGTGTGAAAAGGAGAGTAGGTTGGATCTGAGTGAGTCACTATACCGATACTCTACAGTAGTCTAGACAGGATACTGGTGCCACTGACTAACTTAAAGGGGAAATCCGGTACGAATCGGTTCATTGGCCTGTTGTTCCTGGTCACCAAAAGCTCGGTAGGCAGCATAATAATCAGTAAGGAAATTTGACAAAAACAAAATCATGTTTGGAGCAGCTAACATTAACTGAATTGGGAATGGTGACGACAAAACTGAAATTAAATTACAGCACCCCATTCAGTTAGTGTTAGCTAGCATTCAGTCCATGCTGTATTCAAACTTTCATATTCTTCTCCCATACCGACAGCATTCAGTGCCCTGGAACAAGGGGGCTATGGATTGAATCACGCCAGAGTTCTCCTTTAAGACTGTATACTGTATAGCATAGTAGTGCTTTGCATCAGGGCTTCAAAGGGGCTCTAGGCTACAGGCTCTGGCTAGCTGCAATACCTGGTGGTGTACAGAGGTTGACCATGGGGAGGGTCTGACTTTTCCCTTCTTGTGGAGATAGCAGGTCTGTGTGTCAGGAGGGATACCATATTTCCTTTAGGTACTGGACTACTACATGGCTCTTTTTGTAACAGTGAAACTGTACGTGGTCTTCATGTGAAGGTATAAGTAGATTCTAACTGAAGATTCTAAAGCGTAGCACTCTAGAATCTTTGATTCTAACTGCAACAGGTTGAGGAGGAGGACAACCTCCAACCCTCTTTCTTTCTCATCATCAATAATTTAATGACTATCTGAAGTTGCCTAAATTATGTAAAATGTTTAAAACTTGTATATCTGTCAGTACACACATGTTATTTAGGGGGATGATGGGACAAAGACAAGCAGTTCTACCTTTCTGGCTCTTGAGGTTGCTGAAGCCCTGCAGGGTAAAGCGCTTTTTAGCGGCCGCTGCTCGGTCTGTGGTAGGACTGGTGACCGTGTCCTCTACAGCCGTGATCACCAATGGAGTTAGGAGAGAGAGGGGAGGCAGGCAGGCAGGGGGAGAAGGAGAAGAAGAAGAAGAAGAAGAAGAAGAAGAAGAAGAAGAAGAAGAAAAAAAAGAAGGAAGAAGAAGAAGAAGAAGAAGAAGAAGAAGAAGAAGGAAGGAAGAACAAGAAGAAGACAGGAAGAAGAAGGGAAAGGAAGACAAAGTAAGTAAACACAGGTGGGGGAGTGGGGGAAGGGAAGGAAGGGGAGAAAGAAGGAAGGAAGAAAGGAAGGAAGGAAGTACAGTTTAATAAGCATGTCAGACGTCTGGAGGTAGTAGGGAACAAGGAGAGGACAGGAGGCAAAGTGAATGCTGGGACAGTAGCAGTGACAGTAAGACATAGGACTCAAGAGTCAAACAGAACAGAGGAACACTAGCAGAGCATGCATGAGGCTTCACACAGGACAGTCGGAGAGGGGACAGGACTCCCCAGAAGGAGTTCTATTTCGTTTCTACTGACCGTCAGGCGGTCATCCGAAACTCAAAGAACCGC
The DNA here is from genome assembly GCA_027497455.2 of Sardinella longiceps. Taxonomy (NCBI): domain Eukaryota; kingdom Metazoa; phylum Chordata; class Actinopteri; order Clupeiformes; family Clupeidae; genus Sardinella; species Sardinella longiceps. The sequence goes on from JAODXP020000031.1 coordinate 2,856,641, forward strand.
GGTTACATACGTAACCATCGTTTTATACTTGATGGTGTTTTTTTTGCCCAGTTTTTGCCCAACAGCTCCTTCCAGGCAGCACTGTCTAAAAGGCACTACCCTAACCCCAACCCTAAACCTACAGTACCCCCCTTCATCCGCACCCCTAACCTTAGATTTGGGGCGTTAGTGCCTTGAGGACAGCGCTTGCCTGGACAGCTGCATTGAGGGAAATAAAATACCAACGAATGAGCTTTATAGAGCAGAATATAAAAGTAGTTTCCTCTCCACCACGACACACCTGTAGGTTTCCCTGACGTCACTGCGACACCTTTGTGTTTGTTGTGTTCATCATCTGATTTATATTATAAGAGTTTTATTGCTGCATAAACGTTATCAAGGTTGGGTTTTTTGGTTAATCATTTTTGGATGGCTGCTGGTAAATCCCTACAAAGATAAAAGTTGTCAATGGTGACAGGGCTATGGCTTACTAACCTTTAGCCTTGTCTGTGGACTTAGGGGAGGAGTTTGTGTTGGACTCTGTCACTGCTGACTCCGCCTTCTTCTCCTCACCTTTCTTAAAACTCTTCTGACTCTTGAAGGGGCTGTGGAGAAACATAAGGAAAACAACATCCAGTATGAAAACAATATATACATTCAAGTCATAAAAAATAGATACAGAGATAAATAAAAAGAAAAATATTCTCTCCTACAATACTTATACTAATACCACCACCATTACCACCACCACCATTACTACTACAACAACTACTACTATTTATTATAATAATGTTTAAAAAATGTGGGACAGCTACGGTCACTAGAACTGAATTTATAGCAGGTGTGGAGAATATTGTCGGAGCAGAATGACAAACCTCAAACTGATGGAGCCATTGCTGACCGCAGGCAATGGAGACACCTGGTCTGTGGACTTCTGCTGGATTGCATCTAATGGGCAGAAGGAAAGGAGGGAAAAATATTTAAAATTTTATATTAATATATTTCTTTTGTACTCATTTTTTACGGGCAACCAACCCACATCTCACCAAAAGCTAACCAGTTTCTACACGTAGACCACCATGTTTTGTTGCTACCTGCCTTACGCCCACCCACACCCATATGAATACACAAACATGTGCGGGCGCACGCACACACACACACGCACAAACAGATGAGCATGTATGCACACACACACACACACACACACACACACACACACACACACAGATACACATACTTCTGCAGGCCGTCAGCTGTTCCGTTAGAACTTTCCGGATCACATTCACCCACGTCGTTTTGATCTCTGCCGTCTGAGCCTGGAGATAAAAGGACACACAATGTCAGTCAGGAGTTTCAAACAGGTTCTCATGTGGGAGCCCTTACACAGATTTGGAGTGTGTGTGTGGTGTGTGTGTGTGTGTGTGTGTGTGTGTGTGTGTGTGTGTGTGTGTGTGTGTGTGTGCTTTTCCTTGAGTTGATTTGCCGGGTTGCAGTGTAAAAGCGGCTTGTGTGAGTGAGTGTGTGTGTGTGTGTATGTGTGTGTGTGTGTGTGTGTGTGTGGATTGGACAAGTGACAAATGCACACACCTGCACGATGTAGACCTCCTCTCGTGAGTTGCACCAGATCTCAAACTTCTTGTTGTCTCCTTTGGCGTTCTCTGTGATTCCCACAGCACTCATCTGTTCACATCAAAAATAAATAAATCGGCATCATTATGGATCAACAAAAGACAAGCTCACTGCTGATTGGTTGGAGGGGGTCATTCTTGATTCAAAACATTCTAAGAACAAAGCATTCTGCACTCGGTAGAATTTTGGGGCATTCTTGACTTTGGAACAAAATTGGGTGCGATTCGATGGCGTAGTAAGCAGCCGTTAAGCCAGATCAAGCACGCATCCTCGACACTGAGAAACTGTCTATAACTTTCTTTAACTTCTGTCTATAACTCTATCCTGGGCGACATCACTCTTACTACCAATGCCACAAATGCCCCATGAATGCCCCCAATAACATGGCTACAGACAGCAGTAGTATCCTTACACTGAGAGAGTGTTTGAAGCTGTAGGAGGGGGCTTTCTCGTAGCCCTCCCCGTTCTCCTCGCGCCTCTTGCAGAAGAGCAGGGCCTTCTCGTGCAGGAACAGGTGCCTCTGCATGGGCTTGAAGCGGGCCAGGTCCTTCACCTTGGCGTGACCCTTCTTGTGTTCCGTCCACACGTTGAACGAGCCTTGCATCAGCAGCCTGCCCAGGTCACCCAGGTTGCCCTACAGGGGTCAAAGGTCAAAAGTCAATCTAAGCCATTTCTCCGTTAGCAATGCATTTGACTAAATGGCCTGAAAAATAATGAATGAAAGAAAAAACAGACACTACTAACAAAACAACTAGCACATTATCACAACATTAACTTCAATTAGTGTTGTTTTTGGTCATCGTTTCAACTTCAAGTAGGCTTTTTTTAATGACTTTTATGGACTACTTTTAGGAACAATGTAAGATGTCCTCTGTCCATCCCTTTGGATAACAGTGTCAACTCAATAGCATAAACATGATGAATGATGTGCTGATAAGCAACTACTCACGTCATAGCCAGTGATAGCAATGAGGTGCATAGAGTCGTTTACAGCCTTGAGGATGCCCAGTATGGACGAGAGCGCCTCCTGCAGGTCTTCTGAGCCCTCACAGCCTTTACTGTATTTCAGCAGCTCCTGGAGTAAGAGACGGGAAAGATCCAAGGTCATTATGTTTGTCCTGTTGGGTAATCTAGCTATCGATACTGATACATCTGTGCATTTGTAATAGTATTTAGCTATCAATACTATTAGTTTTGTGCATTTGTCATAGTATTTAGCTATCAATACTGTTAGATTTGTGCATATGTCATAGTATATATTGTAGAATATTTATGTAAGCCTATAGTATATTTTATGTGTGTGAAACACATGTTTGTCTCTCTCTCTCTCTCTCGCTCTCTCTCTCGTGTGTGTGTGTGTGTGTGTGTGTGTGTGTGTGTGTGTGTGTGTGTGTGTGTGTGTGTGTGTGTGTGTGTGTGTGTAAAAGATGGGGCCAGACCTTTAGTAAGAGCTGGTATTTGGTGATCCTCTGTACTGGCTTTAGCAGGTACGAGTCCAAGCCCAGCTTGTGCTCCAGCTTCTTTTGGCATTCCTACAGCAGTAAACAGACACACACAAACAAACAAACAAACAAACAAACAAACAAACGAGTGAAAAACAAGTCAAGCACCATTTCAGAATTTCTATTTTACCAATCTAAAAATGCATCACTGAATTAGTAAAATTCTTATTATAATAATAAGGTAATGTATTTATTTTAGAGATGTTGACATTACTGACAACAGTAATATTCTTGTTTTTACAAAACAATCTTATTCTTCCACCACAAAGCAACAATGAGAAAAAGTTCCTACATGTCTACAGTGGAGCTCTCATTCTCAGGTGTGTGTTTGTGAGTTTACCTGGAAGAAGGCGCAGTCGGAGCACTGCCTCCACAGGCTCTCAGAGCGTGGTTTGTTCTGGCAGTACTTCTCATAGATCTGCAAATCCCCCATCTGACATGGGGCAACAGAAACAAGCAACATGAGGAGACAATACAAGAGAGTTCATAAGGCAAGGCTAGGAGCTAAAACAGAATGTAACCCCTAAACCCTAACAGGCTGCACTGGATGCTTAAATGCAAATACATGCTGAAACAATCAAATAACAATTAAATTCTAAAAACACATACTGTATTTTTGACGTGACTTAAGTGCAGTCCCCAATCTGACACAGGGAGAGGAGAAGAAAAAAAAAAAAAAAAAACAGGAAACTAATCTAACAGGAAACTCACCCTCTCCAGAAAGCAACGTCCCACAAGTTCAGGGCAGTCTGTGTACGCCTCCAACTCTCGAAGAAACGTCCTACATGAACAAAGGTGTCAGTTATACACAGTACTGATATATCTCACTAAATATTTCTTTAACATTTGCATTGATCCCCCTCTCTCTCTCTCTCTCTCTCTCTCTCTCTCTCTCTCTCTCTCTCTCTCTCTCTCACACACACACACTCTCTCTCTCTCTCTCTCTCTCTCTCTCTCTCTCTCTCTCTCTCTCTCTCTGTCTCTCTCACACACTCACACACACACACACACACACACACACACACACACACACACACACACACACACACACACACACACACACAATCATGATTATACTCCACAAGGTTTACACTCTAACTATGGTCTGAGAGCTGTTGTCTTACCGCTTGTGGAACTGGTATATTTCGGGCATGTTGCCAAACAGGATGTCCTTCTTGTTGACCAGAGTGCTGGGCATCAGATGGGTCATGGCTGGGTTATCCATCTCTGCTGCGTAGCCCTGGAACACAGCAGTGACCCAGAGTTGGGTCACAAAGAATATGAGACTACAGCCTCAACACAACAACTGACTAATTATTTGTTTGTTTGTTTGTTTTAATGTCATGTAGCATCTTTGGGTGTGTTATGGCCAAAGACATTACAGGTTCTATTTAATTTCTACTGACTGCCAGAGGTGGTGCTGCGGTCATCTGCAATTCATAGAACCGTGGTTACATACGTAACCATCGTTTTATCATGTCATCACATTATGTGTTGAACCGCTCACCTGTAACACACACAGCAACTCCTCCACGTATGCCCTCTCCGTCTCCAGCAGCTCGTTCATCACATGCCTGTGTACACACACACACACACACACACACACACACACACACACACACACACACACACAAATGCGCGCCTTTAGCAAACTATGCACCTCATAAATCAATATAACAAATCTGAAAATGGCACAGATATTGCAAATACAAATATATAACAAAAATGTAAGCAATACAGAAGAATGCGAGCGGAACCTCATTAACAGAAGCTTTCACCACATTTGTGACCACAGCTTTAGGCCTAGTGTTGTACAAAGTAGCTACTGTATGTGACCAAAAACAGACCCAGCTCACCTCCGGAGCACAGCTAGATTCTCCTCCTCCTCTGACAGAGATGGAGGTCTGCTGTTGGGGCCGTTAGACTCTCCCTGGAGACGAGAGAGAGAGAGAGAGAGAGAGAGAGAGAGAGAGAGAGAGAGAGAGAGAGAGAGAGAGAGAGGTCAGTTATACTGTACATGCTCTAACTAGCCATCAATAAACTGACATCTGATTTTATTTTATTCTATTCATTCATTTACTAATTTATCTTTGTTTCACCAATAACTATACAAAAAAAAATGTTATTCTATGTTCTTCTAAGACTCCAATCGCACTTTGGCTTTGACTCTGTTGTTTGTAAATAATGTGCTGTATAAATAAATTAGCCGACTTGCCACTTGTACCAAACTGACACTCACCTTCTTACTCAGGATCTCTCCATCTGAGCTGTTGCTCTTCTCCAGGCTTCTGTGAGCTGCAAAAGAACAACACACACAGTAAATCACACACTGGTCTACAGTACAAACTAAAAAACACATGAACTAGGAAATCCAAACAACACAAATAAAATACAAACTAAACTAGAAACGTACAGGTACAAACAGATGAAGGGATACATCCACCTGTTATAATAAAGTATGAGGAAAGACAGCTACTGTATAGTTAACATCTGAGAATGATGATGCATGTTGGCACACATGTGTAATTCCTCAACTCCCCACCAGATGGCAGTGTAGAATAGCATGCTAAAAGCTCCCTCATGTATGCAGTCTTTTGTGTTCATCCAAGGGAGTCAAAGCTGCCGCTGCAGTTGCACGTGAGCTCTGACATTGCGGCGGACTGTGAGTGTGCGGAGGGATGGCTGATGTGGAGAAGGTGTGTGTGTGTGTGTGTGTGTGTGTGTGTGGTTAAAGCATAGTGGTAGTAGTAGTGGGTAGTTTAGCATGTGTAAAGACTAAAAAGATAACAGGCTATGGCTGCTATGTGGTTCAAGTATTCCGTTAATACAGCTGTGTGTTCACATGCATTCTATTGAATACCAGACAAGCTCTAGGCTTTTTGCTGCCCTACACTAGATTTGAGTTTTTTGCCCCCTTTATTCAAATATACCAGTGAAAAACTGAAGAAAAAAAAATGCATTAAAATGCCCCCCAGAATTTTGTTGCTCTAGCCAACTGGCCTACTGGTCTCCTATGCCAGGAACCAGCTCTGGGTAGAACGCATATAATGTATTATCTGTAGAAGGTATAAATTGTTTCATGTGTAGTTGATGATGTCAGGTACCTGTACATAGGCTAATGTTTTATCTGTAGATAGTGTAGACGCAATATAATTTGTTATCTGTAGAAAGTATTATCTGTACAGTCACAGAGACATATATATTGTACTATGTGGGTCATTGGGGGTCAAATGGGGAAGCAATATAATGTTTTATCTGTAAAAACAATATAATGTGCTATCTGTAGAAAGTATATAAATATATACACAAGTAAATATAATATCTGTACAGTCCCAGGGACGTATATTCTATGCAGGTCAATGGGGGTTAAAGGGGGGTCTCTCACCAGGAGAGGACATGGGGGATTTGGGGAAGGCCTCGGGCCGCGGAGCCACTGGCTGGACGGGACGCGTCTGTTTGGCGGCGAGCTTCTTCAGGCTGACCCGCCGCTTATCAAACATCTCCTGCATAGACACCTGCTTCTGTAGCACCTTCTCCACCTGCTCCTGCTCACACACATGCATGCCCGATAACACACACACACGGGCACACACACACACACACACACACACACACACACACACACACGCA